>JAHHIN020000031.1:3762500-4495000 GCA_019925095.2 Dendrolimus kikuchii
AGATGAAGTACCTGGGCCTTGTCCTAGATGCAAAATGGAATTTCGGGGCCCACTTCACCCAGCTGGCCCCGAGATTGCTAGGTGCCGCTGCCGCCCTGGCCAGACTCTTGCCAAATGTGGGAGGGCCGGGCACGGCCTGTAGAAAGTTGTACACTGGTGTCCTGCGGAGCATGGCGCTGTACGGTGCCCCCGTATGGGTCGATTCGCTCCACCGCAAGAACAGGACCCTTCTGAGACGCTCTCAGAGGGTCCTGGCGGTACGGGCCATCCGGGGGTACCGGACGGTCTCGTGGACAGCGGCGACACTGCTCGCGAGTGATCCGCCCTGGGAGCTCCAGGCGGAGACGCTCGCGGCAGTGCACCGCTATAGGCAGGACACCAGAGACAGAGGAGAGAGGCCGTGCCCGGCAGTAGTTAGAAGGATCAGGGTCTTGGCGACCGAGGCCCTGATCCAAGATTGGGCTGATGACCTGAGGACCCCAGAAGCAGGAGCTGAGACGGTGGCGGCGGTCCGCCCCCACCTGTCTCGTTGGGTCTCGAGGAAGTACGGGACCCTAACGTACAGGCTGACGCAGATACTTACCGGGCATGGGTGCTTCGGTAAGTATCTGCATCAGACAGCGGGGCGTGAACCGACGCCAGAATGTGCAGAGTGCGGCGCACCCAACGATACAGCGTATCACACGCTGGTGGAGTGCGCCGCCTGGGGACCTCAGCGTCATCAGCTAGAAAGTTCAGTCGGTCCTGTGTCCTCGCTCCAGCAGATGGTTGAAGCCATGCTGTCGAGCGAGGACGGATGGAGAGCGGTTTCCTCCTTCAGCGAGACGGTAATGTCCCTGAAGGAGGCCGCGGAGAGGACCAGGGAGGTGGATGCGTACGCAGACCCGATCCGACGACGGCGGACTGGCGGTCGGCGGCGTCGCTACGCAGCCCACCTCCCTTAGTGCCGTCACAGGGGGGCGCGGGGGCCGGGGGAACCCGCGGACTTCCTCCCCTGTTGATGAAGCAGGGCACCTTGCCTTCGGGGTGCCCTGAAGATTGCCAGACGTAGGGGCGTCACGAATGTAGTAGCAACGCTCTAGTTCTCGTGGCGCCCCGTAAAAGCGTGGGAAAGAGGCGCAGGTTAGGTTTAGTGGGTAGTCCGGCGGACGGGATCTCGCGACTACTACCGCCCGCGGCGGTAGTGATGCGTGGAGATCCATTCCGCTGGGAGTCCCACACTCCCCTCGGTCACCCTCCCCCGGGGCCCGAGAGAGTGTCGCAAGAAAAGACATTCCCCCTGCGTTATCACATTGGAAAAACTGTGTGTCGGTTAGCTTTAGAAAGATGAATTTGTGGCTAATCGTTCCCACGAGTGTGATATAGCTTACCCGGGGAAGCCCGGGCCCGGCCAACTGTGCCAGGAGCTGAAGCCTCATTGCACGGGTGCGATAAGTGGTGGATAAATTCGAACAACATTTTGAGCGGCTAGTTGATGCAGGCGGAATGCCGCGCTCTAGCCGATCACGAATGTTAAGCGACACCGGCCGCAGTCAGTACATGGATGGGGGAAGCCCGGACATTGGAAAAACTGTGTGTCGGTTAGCTTTAGAAAGATGAATTTGTGGCTAATCGTACCCACGAGTGTGATATAGCTTACCCGGGGAAGCCCGGGCCCGGTCAACTGTGCCAGGAGCTGAAGCCTCATTGCACGGGTGCGATAAGTGGTGGATAAATTCGAACAACATTTTCGAGCGGCTAGTTGACGCAGGCGGAATGCCGCGCTCTAGCCGATCACGAATGTTAAGCGACACCGACCGCAGTCAGTACATGGATGGGGGAAGCCCGGACATTGGAAAAACTGTGTGTCGGTTAGCTTTAGAAAGATGAATTTGTGGCTAATCGTTCCCACGAGTGTGATATAGCTTACCCGGGGAAGCCCGGGCCCGGCCAACTGTGCCAGGAGCTGAAGCCTCATTGCACGGGTGCGATAAGTGGTGGATAAATTCGAACAACATTTTTTGAGCGGCTAGTTGACGCAGGCGGAATGCCGCGCTCTAGCCGATCACGAATGTTAAGCGACACCGGCCGCAGTCAGTACATGGATGGGGGAAGCCCGGACATTGGAAAAAACTGTGTGTCGGTTAGCTTTAGAAAGATGAATTTGTGGCTAATCGTACCCACGAGTGTGATATAGCTTACCCGGGGAAGCCCGGACCCGGTCAACTGTGCCAGGAGCTGAAGCCTCATTGCACGGGTGCGATAAGTGGTGGATAAATTCGAACAACATTCTGAACATTTTGGAACAACATTTTGGTTTTTGGAAAGTTTTCTTTTATGGTTTTTTCCTTGATTATTGTTAACGACTTGGCTTGCTTAATGGACTACTGACATTCTTGCCTAGCTGTTGACCCGGATTTGCCTGTTTTTGATCGATTTCTGCATTTGACTGTTTTACCTGGATTTTCTTACTGGACTTTGTTTTTGCGCGTGATTTGGATTTGTTGATATCTCCGGACCCTTCGCTCTCCATCCCCATGGGGGGGGGGGCACTAATGGCCGACTCGGTGCAGAGTCGCGCCTCGGGAGTGTGCGAGGTCCAGAAACGGACTAACGCACGCTCCCGCGGAGAAAATGTTGGCTCCGACTCGGACAAGTCGGGAAGGAAGGTGGTGACCCAAGAGGACACCCAGAAGCCAGGGACCCGGCGCACCAAGGTGCTTCTGGGAGCCCGTTACCGGGGGCACAGCGTGGGAACAACGCTGTCCCGCGAGGAGACCGCGGATGTCGAGGCTCAGGTAGAGGCCTTTGTCAGTGACCTCCGCCAGAATCTGGCGAAGAAGACGAAGGCCTCTGCGCCTGAAGAAATAGTAGACGTACCCCCCGAGATGGACCCGAGGCAGACGGACGTCGACCTCATGGATGCGGAGGAACTCCGCACCATGGCCGGCGTCCACGTGGCGGCCATATATAATGTGGCCCAGACCTCGAGGAACCTCAAGGGGGGTTACGTCAAGAAGTTGAAGGAGGCGGCGGCGGCCCTCATGGAGGTGACTGAGAGTCTCACCAGGAGGACCGTCGACGCCGAAACCAGGAAACTGAGCCTCGACAACCTGAAGCTCAAGCGCGAGGTGGACTCCCTACGGGCCGAGATTCGGTCGTACCGTAGGGAGTTCGAAGAGATGAAGACCGCGGCCAAAGAGTCCGCGGAAAAAGAGAAGGCCGTGGCCAAGGAGGCCAGGGCCAAAGACCAAGCCGCGACCAAGGAGGCCGCGGCAAGGGAGGCTGCGGCCAAGAAGGCCGCGGCGAGTGGCGGAGGGCCCCAACCCCAGAACGAGGGGGGGAGACCCAATAACGAATCTTCCCCATTCGACGTTGAGGAGCTGATGGGCTCCATCATCATGTCGATGGGGGAGTTCATCAACGCCCGCTTCGCGGGCCTTGAGGATCGCCTACTCCCCCCCCCCGGTCATTCGTCCGCCGCTTGCGGCGGACAAAAGAAGCAAGGCGACACCCGGGACTTCGAGTGCCACGCCATCCACGGCTGCTCCTCCCAGGGTCTCCGACGACCTGACGGAGCCCCTGGCGATGGAGTGCGAGCCAATATCGACGGCGGCGACTCCCGCCCCGTCGTATGCGAAAGTGGTGGGCCCTCCGCGCCCAGCATCGAAACCGGGCCCCTCCGGCACGCAGAGGGCCCCTAGAAGACAGGGGGTGGCCCCGGCCCCCCCAATGTGGTCGACCCCCCCCACTGCTCCCTTCCTCACCCAGGAGGACCAGGGTGAATGGACAGTGGTGGGAGGTGGCAGGAGGGGCAGAGGGAGAGGTAGGGGCGCCAGAAGAGCAGGGGGATACCCGGCCCTGACCCCCGCAACTCAACGCCCCGCCCCCCAGGAGAGATTCGCGCCGGCAAGGAGACCCCCTCCTAGGAAGCCGGCCCCGTTGGTTGAGGCCAAGGCAGCAGCAGTTATGGTAATTATCAAAACTATTAAGACCCAAACCCAGCAAAAACCAGCTGCCAGACCTCAGGACACTGTGAGCTCTTTCTGCGTACAACGGAACACAAACCAACTTGACTGATAATTACTTTTATTTTTCCTTCCACCCATTTTAATATTATATAAAATTATTAGAGCTAGGCATGTTTGCTGAAGAGTTTCTTGCGCCGCTTCTTCTCTTCAAGCCATAACATGTTGCGAAGCGGTAGTAAATTAGATTAGGCTCCCATAGATTAAATAATAACCATAAACAAAATTAAAAAATAAATAATTAAAATTAATAAGTTGGCGGTAGGCTAAATAAAACTTTAACAATACTCGTTGACACTTGACATCTTTGTCTTCCGTGATCACGGCCACTGAAAAGTGGCCGAAACGTCGGAAAAACCAAAATCAAATAAAATTACCGCGCTTAAAACCGTTAAAACGTAGTTTTATTTTGTTCTTTTGGATTTTGATTTTACCTCACGTTTTGGACTTTTTGCTGGTTTTTGACACCCCCCAATCCATCCCCATGGGGGGGGGGTCCCCTTAATGGCCGACCCCAGCGGGAGTTGCGCTCCGGGAGTGAGTGAGGTCCGGAAACGGCCCAACACTCGCTCCCGTGGGGATATCGCGGGTTCCGACTCGGACGAATCGGCCAGGAAATTGGTGACCGAAGAGGACACCCAGAGACCTGGGTCCCGACGCAGCAGGGTGCTCGCGGGGTCCCGACATCGTGGTCACAGCGTCGGAACGACGCTTTCCAGAGAGGAAACGGAGGTTGTCGAGGCTCAGGCAGAGGCCTTTGTCTCGGACCTCCGTAAGAAGTTTATGAAGAAGAAGACAAAGGCCCCTGAGCCTTTGGAACTTGATTTGCCCCCCGAGATGGACCCGAGGCAGCAGGACATGGACCGCCTGGATGCGGAGGAACTCCGCACCATGGCCGGCTCCCATGTTGCTGCCATTTATAACGTGGCTCAGACCTCGGGAAACCTGAAGGGGGGCTATGTCAAGCAGCTAAAAGCGGCGGCGGGGGCCCTGATGGAGGTGACGGAAAGTCTCTCCAGGAGGACCCTCGACGCCGAGGCTAGGAAATTGAACCTCGACAACCTCAAGTTGAGGCGCGAGGTGGACTGCCTGCGGGCCGAGATTCGGTCGTACCGCAGGGAGTTTGAGGAGATGAAGGCCACGGCTAAAGAAGCCGCAGCCAGGGAAAAAGCCGCGACCAAAGAGGCCGCGGCGAAGGTAAAAGCTGCCGCTAAGGAGGCTGCTGCTGCGGCCAGGGAGGCCGCAACCATGGAGTCCACGGCCAGCGAGGATAGGCCCTCGCCTATGAATGACGGGGAGAGTACCAGGGTCGTGGCCCCCCCATTTGACATGGAGGAGTTTAAACGCTCCATTATCATGTCGATGGGGGAGTTTGTCGACGCCCGCCTTGCGGTCTTCGAGGACCGGCTGCTCCCCCCCAAGATTGTGCGTCCGCCACTGGCCGCGGACAAGAGGTCGAAGGCGGCACCTGGGACTTCCGGTGCCATGCCCTCCCCCGTGGCTGCTCCTCCCAGGGCCTCCGAAGTTCCGACGGAGTCCCTGGCGATGGACTTCGAGCCGACCCCGACGGCGGCTATCCCTTCCCCGTCCTTTGCCCAGGTGGTGGGCCCCCCGCGCTCCCACTCGAAATCGATTCCCTCTGGCTCCCAGGGGGCCCCCAGAAGACAGGGAGTTGTCCAAACCCCCCCGATGAGGTCGACCCTCCCCCCCGCCTCCGCCCCCGCCCAGATCGATCAGGGTGAGTGGACGGTAGTGGGAGGCGGAAGGAAAAGTAAGAGCAGTAGGAGGCGTGAGAGGAGAGCGGGGGGAAACCCCGCCCAAACCCCCGCCCCCTTAATTACTGCTCCGCAGTGGCGGAACTAGCCGGCCCGGAGACCCCCTCCGCGGCGACCGGCTCCTTTGGTGGAGGCTAAGGCAGCGGCAGTCATGGTGACGCTGCTGCCCGATGCCTCCAAGAATGGGGTTACCTACCGCCAGGTCTTCGAGAAGGCCGCGACGGCAGTTGACCTGCAGGCGATGGGCCTAAAGGGAGGGCCTCAGGATCGTCCGGACGGCCAGCGACGCCAGGCTCCTGGAGCTGCCGCCAGGGCCGGAAGGCGTCGAAAAGGCCGACCGGCTGGCCGCGGCCCTCGCTACGGTGTTGGTAGGCGTGGCTGAGGTCGCCAGGCCGGTGAAGAAGGGAGATATCCGCGTCACCGGACTGGACGACTCGGTCACGCCTAGTATGTTAGAAGAGGCCATCGCTCGCGCGGGGAACTGCCCCCGCGACCAAGTCAGATCTGGCGGAATCGGTGTTGGGCCGGGGGGGATGGGCGCGGCTTACGTCCAGTGCCCCGTCCCGGTTGCCAAGATGTTGACCGAGCTGAAACACGTCTGCGTGGGGTTCAGCTCGGCAGCCGTGTCGGCCCGTGAGAGGCGACCCATACGATGTATGCGGTGCCCCTACACGGGCCATATAACGATAATGTGCCCCGACGGGCGCGTGGACAGGTCGGCCCTGTGCTTCCGCTGCGGCAGAGGCGGGCACAGGGTCGCCCAATGTACTGAGCCTCATGCTCATTGTGTGGTTTGCGCCGAGTCGGGGCTCGACGCAAACCACGTGGCGTTGTCGAGGGGCTGCCTCCCTCCGCACGTCAGAGGCAAGTTTGTGCCCCCGGCTA
This sequence comes from Dendrolimus kikuchii, assembly GCA_019925095.2. Taxonomy (NCBI): domain Eukaryota; kingdom Metazoa; phylum Arthropoda; class Insecta; order Lepidoptera; family Lasiocampidae; genus Dendrolimus; species Dendrolimus kikuchii. The sequence goes on from JAHHIN020000031.1 coordinate 3,769,168, forward strand.
ATATTGGGGTAGGAAGACACCAGGGGGAGTCTAATATGTCCCACTAAAATGTCCGGACGACATATTAGACTCCTACAGGGTAATGTTAACCACTCCGCCGGGGCTCAGGATTTACTCCTGCAGTCCATGGCGGAGTGGGAGGTTGGTCTGCCCGTAATCTCAGAATCTTATTACGTCCCCCCCCCAGGGCAACTGGGTGGGGGACCTGGATGGCACGGTGGCAGTTGTTGCTAGTTCGGGCGCTAGCACCCCACTCTTTGAGATCGAGAGGGGGCGGGGTTACGCGGTGGCAGGTTGGGGGGAGCACACCTTCATAGGTGTGTATTTTTCCCCCAACCGACCCCTGGCAGAATTCGAGCTTTTCTTGGATTCTGTCAGGGCCGCCGTGGGCAGACAGTCGCCGAGGGCGACGTTCGTACTCGGCGACTTCAACGCCAAATCCCGCTCCTGGGGAAACTCTGTCACCGAATCGAGGGGACTGGCTGTGGAAGCGTGGGCGCTACAAAGTGGTTTGACCCTTCTGAACCGTGGTTCGGTCCACACCTGCGTGCGAGCGCGGGGTGGCTCCGTCGTTGATCTGTCGTTTGCCACCCATGCGATCGCACGCAGGGTGATGAACTGCAAAGTTGAGGAGGAGGTGGAGACCTTGTCGGACCACCTCTACATAAGGTTCGAGGTCTCCCCTCCTCCTGATAGAACGAGGTCAAACCCCCCACGTAGCCACGGTCAGTTCCCTCGATGGGCCCTCGGCCGGCTCGATCCCGAGCTGGCTCAAGAGATGGCCGCCATCCAGGGCTGGACCAACCAGGAGAGTAACACCTGTCCGGAGGATCTGGCGGAGGGCATGCGCAGAACCCTTACGAGGGTCTGCGATGCCTCCATGCCACGGTCGCGTCGACGTCGGCAGAAACCAGCGGTTTACTGGTGGACCGCAGAGATCGGCGGTCTGAGGGAGGCAGCCCTTCGGGCTCGCCGATCTCTGAAGAATTGCCGGCGTCGGCATCCTCCGGACAGAGGTGAGGAGGAACATCGCTTGGAGGAGTATAGGGTTGCCAAGAAGGCTCTTCAGGTGGCCATTTGTCAGGCGAAGACCCGGGCTCGGGAAGAAATCCTATCCACACTGGATGCGGACCCCTGGGGACGTCCGTACCGGGTGGCGCGCAAGAAAATGCGCGCCTGCTCCACCCCGGTTACGGAGTCCCTGCCGGACGGGGTCCTGAACAGAATCATAGATGGACTCTTCCCGGATCCGGGAGCCTTTGCTCCTCCGACGATGTGTCCTCCTCAGAACGTACCCTCGGAGACTGATCCTCCCCCAGTCTCCGAGGAAGAAATGGAAATGGCCCTGGATCGACTCCGGGGCCGGAAAACGGCACCGGGACCGGACGGGGTCCCAGGCCGGGTCCTCTTCCTGGCCGCCAAACACCTAGGCGGCCAGCTTCGGGAACTCTTTGACGCCTGCATCAGGACAGGTGAGTTCCCGAAGCAGTGGAAAGAGGGCCGGCTGTGCCTCATCCCTAAAGAGGGCCGCCCTCCCGAAGATCCCTCCGCCTACAGGCCCATCGTGCTGTTGGACGAGGTGGCAAAAGTGTTCGAGAAGATCTTGGCGAGCCGCCTCGTCCAGCACCTTGATTCTGGTGGGCCTGGACTCTCGGAGGCTCAGTACGGATTTAGGTCAGGGCGATCCACTCTGGACGCCCTGTTCGCGCTGAGGAGCCTCACGAGAGAGGCGGAGAGCATAGAGGAGTCTGTCTTGGTGGTATCTTTGGATATCCAAAATGCCTTCAACAGTCTACCTTTCGAAACCATTTTAGAGGCACTCCGGTCTCATGGAGTGCCTCTTTACCTTGTAAGACTGTTGAAGGCGTACCTCCAAGACAGGTTCATCCTCTGGGAGGGCGGCTTTGGCCAGATTTCTGGTAGGCGACGTGTCGTGTGCGGTGTTCCACAGGGTTCGGTGCTGGGTCCGATCCTGTGGAACATTGGTTATGACTGGCTCCTCCGCGAGCCAGTCTTGCCCGGGATGGGGGTGATCTGCTATGCAGACGACACCCTCATCACGGCCCGAGGCGGAACCTACGACGAGTCCGTAGAACTAGCCAACGCCGCGACGGCGTTGGTAGTCGAGAGAGTGCGGCGTTTGGGCTTGAGGGTCTCCCCGGAGAAGACGGAGGCCCTCATGTTCTACGGACGTCGTAGACAACCGCCTCGGGGCACGCATGTCGCCGTCCAGGGAGTGGCGGTAGCGGTAAAGGCCCAGATGAAGTACCTGGGCCTTGTCCTAGATGCGAAATGGAATTTCGGGGCCCACTTCACCCAGCTGGCCCCGAGATTGCTAGGTGCCGCTGCCGCCCTGGCCAGACTCTTACCGAATGTGGGAGGGCCGGGCACGGTCTGTAGGAAGTTGTACACTGGTGTTCTACGGAGCATGGCGCTGTACGGCGCCCCCGTATGGGTCGATTCGCTTCACCGCAAGAACAGGACCCATCTGAGACGTTCTCAGAGGGTCCTGGCGGTGCGGGCCATCCGGGGGTACCGGACAGTGTCGTGGACGGCGGCGACACTGCTCGCGAGTGATCCGCCCTGGGAGCTCCAGGCGGAGACGCTCGCGGCAGTGCACCGCTACCGGCAGGACACCAGAGACAGAGGAGAGAGGCCGTGTCCGGCAGTAGTAAGAAGGATCAGGGTCTTGGCGACCGAGGCCCTGATCCAAGCATGGGCTGATGACCTGAGGTCCCCAGAAGCAGGAGTAGAGACGGTGGCGGCGCTCCGCCCCCACCTGTCTCGTTGGGTCTCGAGGAAGTACGGGACCCTAACGTACAGGCTGACGCAGATACTTACCGGGCACGGGTGCTTCGGTAAGTATCTGCATCAGACAGCGGGGCGTGAACCGACGCCAGAATGTGTACCAGAGTGCGGCGCACCCAGCGATACAGCGTATCATACGCTGGTGGAGTGCGCCGCCTGGGGACCTCAGCGTCATCAGCTAGAAAGTTCAGTCGGTCCTGTGTCCTCGCTCCAGCAGTTGGTAGAAGCCATGCTGTCGAGCGAGGACGGATGGAGTGCGGTTTCCTCCTTCAGCGAGACGGTAATGTCCCTGAAGGAGGCCGCAGAGAGGACCAGGGAGGTGGATGCGTACGCAGACCCGATCCGGCGACGGCGGACTGGCGGCCGGCGGCGTCGCTACGCAGCCCACCTCCATTAGTGCCGTCACAGGGGGCCGCGGCGACCGGGGGTACCCGCGGACTTCCCCCCCTGTTGATGAAGCAGGGCACCTTGCCTTCGGGGTGTCCTGAAGATTGCCAGACGTAGGGGCGTCACGAATGTAGTAGCACCGCTCTAGTTCTCGTGGCGCCCCGTAAAAGCGTGGGAAAGAGGCGCAGGTTAGGTTTAGTGGGTAGTCCGGCGGACGGGATCTCGCGACTACTACCGCCCTCGGCGGTAGTGATACGTGGAGATCCCTTGCGCTGGGAGTCCCACACTCCCCTCGGTCACCCTCCCCCAGGGCCCGAGGGAGTGTCGCAAGAAAAGACATTCCCCCTGCGTTACCAAAAAAAAAAAAAAAAAAAAAAAGGATGGATTTGGTTATCTTCGAGAAGATATTGGCCAGTCGCCTCGTCAAGCACATCAACAACGACGGGCCTGGTCTCTCGGAGGCACAATATGGGTTTAGACCAGGGCGCTCCACGTTGGACGCCCTGGATGCGTTAAGGTGCCTCACGAGAGAGGCAGAGGGGATGGAGGAGTCTGTCCTGGTGGTATCGCTAGATATAGCGAACGCCTTCAACAGCCTCCCGTTTGAGACGATCCTGGAGGCACTCCGCTATCAAGGAGTGCCTCTGTACCTCATGAGGTTGTTGAGGGCATACCTCCAGGACAGATATGTCCTCTGGGAGGGGGGCGGCTATGGTCAGATCGCTGGGCGTCGGCGTGTGGTGTGCGGTGTTCCACAGGGATCGGTTCTGGGCCCGATCCTGTGGAACATCGGATACGACTGGCTCCTGCGAGAGCCAGTCCTACATCGGGATAGGGGTGTTCTGTTACGCGGATGACACCCTCATCACGGCCCGGGGTCGGTACGTATGTTTGAGTCCGTGGAGCTGGCCAACGCGTCCTCCGCGTTGGTCGTAGGAAGGATCCAGCGTCTGGGCCTCAGAGTCTCCGTAGAGAAAACTGAGGCCCTGATGTTCCACGGGCGTCGTAGGAGACCACCCGGGGACACGCACGTCGTCGTCCAGGGAGTGGCAAAGTGGTCGGTAGAGGCCCAAATGAAATATTTGGGCCATACATGCTTGCGATCGGGAAGTGGATCCATCGGGGCTCATTTCGAGCAGTTGACCCATGAGACTCCTAAGGACCGCCGCTGCCCTGGCCAGACTCCTGCCGAATGTGGAGAGGGCCAGGTGCGGCCTGTATAGGAGGTTCGTACTCGGGCATCTTACGGAGTATGGCACTGTACGGTGCCCCCGTGTGGAGTCACGCAATTCACCGCAAGAACAGGACGTTGCTGAGGCGCTGGATCCAGCGCGTCCTTGCGGTGAGGGCGGTTGTCGAGGGCTGGACCAATCCGGTGGATCTTGGAACGGCGGCGACACTGGCTGAGCGGGTGATCCGATCCGTGGGAACTCCAAGCGGAGACTCCTCGCCAGGGTCGTTCCGCTTCCGCCAGATGCCCGAGGGAGACTGTTTGACTGAGCCGTGCCCTGGCAGAGGTCGCTCAAAGGTTGCACCGGGCTCTGAAGCGCTGCAGGCGTCGGCCCTGATGGCGAAATGGGAGGAGGACCTGAGGTCCCCAGTGGCTGTAGCCGCGACGGTGGAGGCGATCCGCCCCCATCTGTCGCGTTGGGTCCCTCGAAAAAGAGGGACCCTCACATACAGGATGGTGCAGATATTTACCGGGCATGGTTGCTTCGGTAAGTATCTGCATCGTACTGCGGGGCGTGAACCGACACCGGAGTGCGCCTTTGCCGCCCCGATAACGGAGTCCCTACCGGACGGGGTCCTTGATAGGGTGATAAGCGGTCTCTTCCCGGACCCGGGAGTCCATACTCCTCCAGTCATGGATCCTCCTCCAGGGATAGTTGCCTCTGAGACGGAACCTCCCCCCGTCTCAGAGGAGGAGCTCGAGACGGCCCTGGATCGTCTCCGGGGCCGTCGGACGGCACCGGGACCCGACGGGGTCCCAGGCCGGGCCCTCTTCCTGGCCGCTAAACACCTCGGCGGCCAGCTTCGGGGACTGTACGACGCTTGCATCAGGTCAGGCGAGTACCCGAAGCCGTGGAAAGAGGGCCGGCTGTGCCTGCCCCCAAAGGTAGGCCGCTCCCCAGGGGATCCCTCTGCTTACAGGCCCATCGTGTTGCTTGACGAGGTGGCCAAAGTCTTCGAAAAGATTTTGGCCTGTCGCCTCGTCAAGCACCTAAATGACGTAGGGCCTGGTCTCTCTGAGGCACAGTTCGGGTTTCGCGCAGGGCGTTCCACACTGGACGCCCTGAGTGCGTTGAAGTGCCTCACGAGAGAGGCAGAGGGGATCGAGGAGTCTGTCCTGGTGGTTTCGCTCGACATCGCGAACGCCTTCAACAGTCTCCCGTTTGAGACGATCATCGAGGCACTCCGGTACCAGGGAGTGCCTCGGTACCTCATGAGACTGTTGGAGGCATACCTCCAGGACAGGTTCGTCCTCTGGGAGGGCGGCTCTGGCCAGATCGCTGGGCGTCGACGTGTCGCGTGCGGTGTTCCACAGGGGTCGGTTCTGGGCCCGATCCTGTGGAACATCGGATACGACTGGCTCCTCAGAGAGCCAGTCCTACCCGGGATGGGGGTTATCTGCTACGCAGACGACACCCTCATCTCGGCCCGGGGTGGTACCTACGAGGAGTCCGTGGAGCTAGCCAACGCATCCACTGCGTTGGTGGTTAGCAGAGTGGAGCGGCTGGGCCTCAGGGTCTCCGCAGAAAAGACGGAGGCCCTGATGTTCCACGGGCGTCGTAGGCGACCACCTCGGGACACGCACGTCGTCGTTCAGGGAGTGGCAGTGGCGGTCGAGGCCCAGATGAAGTATCTGGGCCTCACACTTGATGGAAAGTGGAATTTCGGGGCCCATTTCGAACAGCTGGCCCCGAAATTGTTGAGGGCCGCCGCTGCCCTGGCCAGGCTCCTGCCTAATGTGGGAGGACCAGGCGCGGCCTGTAGGAGGCTTTATTCGGGTATTCTGCGGAGCATGGCACTGTACGGTGCCCCCGTTTGGAGTGAGGCCCTCCACCGCAAGAACAGGACGCAGCTGCGGCGCTGCCAGCGCGTCCTTGCGGTGAGGGCCATTCGGGGTTACCGTACGGTGTCCTGGACTGCTGCTACTCTCCTGGCGGGCGATCCGCCTTGGGAGTTCCAAGCGGAGACGCTCGCTAGGGTGTATCAGTTCCGCCAGGATGCCCGGGAGAGAGGCCTAAGGCCGTGCCTGGTAGAGATTAAGAAGGTCAGGGCCGAAGCGACCGCGGCCCTGATGCTTAAATGGGAGGAGGACCTGAGGTCCCCAGTGGCTGGTTCCGCGACGGTGGAGGCAATCCGCCCTCACCTGTCGCGCTGGGTCTCCCGAAAAAGGGGGACCCTCACGTATAGGATGGTGCAGATACTTACCGGGCACGGCTGTTTCGGTAAGTATCTGCATCATACTGCGGGTCGGGAGTCTTCACCGGACTGCAAGCAATGCGGCGCACCCTTGGACACAGCGATCCATACGCTGGTGGAGTGCGCCGCCTGGGGACCTCAGCGTCACTCGTTGACAAACGTGGTTGGGCCAGTCGACTCGCTCCAAGGCATGGTAACTGCCATGCTGCGGAGCGAGGACTGTTGGACGGCGGTGGCCTCCTTCAGTGAAGCGGTAATGCTCCAGAAGGAGGTCGCCGAGAGGGAGAGGGAGGAGGACGCGCTGGCGGACCCTATCCGCCGGCGGCGTACAGGCCGCCGTCTGCGCAAGTACGCTCACCTCCTCCCACCCTAAGGATTCCATCGTAGGGGCCCGTGGGTCCGGGGGCACCCGCGGGACTTCCCCCCCTACTGGTGAAGAGGATGGCCTTCCCCGAGGGCCATCCTGTGGTTTAGCCATGCGTCGGGGCGTCACAGTTGTGTACCTACGGGCTGTATCCTGTGACGCCCCATAAAAGCGCGAGGGAGAGGGGCGCAGGTTAGGTTTAGTGGGTAGTCCGGCGGACGGAATCCCGCGACTACTACGCTCATCGTAGTCATGCGTGGGGATTCCGACCGCTGGGAGTCTCACACACCCTCGGTCAACCCCCCCCCGGGTCCGAGGTAGTGTCACAAGAAAAGACATTCCCCCTGCGTTATCCCGCGGATGTCGAGGCTCAGGCAGAGGCCTTTGTCAGTGACCTCCGCCAGAATCTGGCGAAGAAGACGAAGGCCTCTGCGCCTGAAGTAATAGTAGACGTACATCCCGAGATGGACCCGAGGCAGACGGACGTCGACTTCATGGATGCGCAGAAACTCCGCACCATGGCCGGCGTCCACGTGGCGGCCATATATAATGTGGCCCAGACCTCGAGGAACCTCAAGGGGGGTTACGTCAAGAAGTTGAAGGAGGTGGCGGCGGCCCTCATGGAGGTGACTGAGAGTCTCACCAGGAGGACCGTCGACGCCGAAACCAGGAAACTGAGCCTCGACAACCTGAAGCTCAAGCGCGAGGTGGACTCCCTACGGGCCGAGATTCGGTCGTAACATAGGGAGTTCGAAGAGATGAAGACCGCGGCCAAAGAGTCCGCGGAAAAAGAGAAGGCCGTGGCCAAGGAGGCTAGGGCCAAAGACCAAGCCGCGACCAAGGAGGCCGCGGCAAGGGAGGCTGCGGCCAAGGAGGCCGCAGCCAGTGACGGAGGGCCCCATCCCCAGAAAGAGGGGGGGAGACCCAATAACGAATCTCCCCCATTCGACGTTGAGGAGCTGAAGCGCTCCATCATCATGTCGATGGGGGAGTTCATCAACGCCCGCTTCGCGGGCCTTGAAGATCGGTTACTCCCCCCCCCGATTATACGCCCGCCTCTCGCCGCGGACAAGCGGCCTAAGGTGGCACCCGGGACTTCGGGTGCCAAACCTCCCACGGCTCCTCCTCCCAGGGACTCTGACGACTTAGCGGAGTCCTTGGCGATGGAGGTAGAGCCAATACCGACGGCGGCGGCCCCCGCCCCGTCGTATGCAAAAGTTGTGGGCCCTCCACGCCCCACCCAGAAACCGGGTCCCTCTGGAGTTCAGAGGGCCCCCAGAAGGCAGGGGGTGGGTCCGACACCCCCAATGTGGTCGGTTCCCCCCACCGCCCCGATCCTCACCCAGGAGGGCCAGGATGGATCGACCGTTGTGGGAGGTGGTAGGAGGGGCAGAGGGAGAGGAAGGGGCGCCAGAAGAGCAGAGGGATACCCTGCCCTGACCCCTGTAACTCAATACCCCGCCCCCCAGGAAAGATTTGTGCCGGCGAGGAGACCCCCTCCCAGAAAGCCGGCACCACTGGTAGAGGCCAAGGCAGCAGCGGTCATGGTGACGCTGCTGCCCGAGGCCGTAAAAAACGGAGTGACATACCGCCAGATTTTTGAGCAGGCCGCGAAGGTAGTGGACCTGCAAGTGATGGGCCTCAAAGAGGGCCTTAAGATCAACCGGACGGCCAATGATGCCCGGCTCTTGGAGCTGCCACCAGGGCCGGAGGGCATTGAGAAGACCGACCGGTTGGCTTTGGCCCTCAGTGCTGTACTAACAGGCGTGGCCGAGGTCGCCAGGCCTGTGAAGAAAGGGGACATTCGTGTCACAGGGCTTGACGACTCGGTCACGCCATGGTTGTTAGAGGAGACCATCGCTCGCGCAGGGAACTGCCCTCGCCAGCAAGTAAAGTCTGGCGGTATTGGTGTGGGACCGGGGGGGATGGGCGCTGCCTATGTCCAGTGCCCCATACCGGTCGCCAAGTTACTCACTGAGCTGAAGCACATTTGCGTGGGCTTCAGCTCAGCGGAGGTGTCGGCCCGTGAGAGGCGACCCATACGCTGTATGCGGTGCCTCTACACGGGCCATATAACAGTGATGTGCCCGGACGGGCGTGTGGACAGGTCGGCCCTGTGTTTCCGCTGCGGCAGAAGCGGACACAGGGTCGCTCAATGTACTGAGCCGAATGCTCACTGCGTGGTTTGCGCCGAGTCTGGTCTCGACGCAAACCACGTGGCGTTGTCGAGGGGCTGCCTCCCTCCACACGTCCGCGGCAAGTTCGTGCCTCCGGCGAACGTCGGAGTAGGGAGACACCAGGAGGTGTCTAATATGTCTCATTAAAATGCCCGGACGACGTATTAGACTCCTCCAAGGAAATGTGAACCACTCCGCCGGGGCCCAGGATCTTCTCCTGCAGTCCATGGCGGAGTGGGAGGTTGGTCTGGCCGTAATATCGGAGCCGTATTACGTCCCCATCCAGAACAACTGGGTTGGGGACCTGGACGACACGGTGGCAGTGGTGGCCAGTTCGGGCGCTGGCACCCCGCTCATAGAGATCGAGCGGGGGCGGGATTACGCGGTGGCAGGGTGGGGGGAGCACACCTTCATAGGTGTGTACTTTCCCCCAACCGACCCCTGGCAGAATTCGAGCGTTTCTTGGATTCTGTCAGGGCCGCCGTGGGCAGACAGTCGCCGAGGGCGACGTTCGTACTCGGCGACTTCAACGCCAAATCCCGCTCCTGGGGAAACACTGTCACCGAATTGCGGGGACTGGCTGTGGAAACGTGGGCGTTTCAAAGTGGTTTGACCCTTTTGAACCGAGGTTCGGTCTACACCTGCGTGCGAGCGCGGGGTGGCTCTGTCGTAGATCTGTCGTTTGCCACCCATGCGATCGCACGCAGGGTGATGAACTGGAAAGTAGAGGAGGAGGTGGAGACTCTGTCGGACCACCTTTACATAAGGTTCGAGGTCTCCCCTCCTCCTAACAGAACAGGGTCAAACCCCCCACGCAGTCACGGTCGGTTTCCTCGATGGGCCATCAGCCGGCTCGATCCCGAGCTGGCTGAGGAAGTGGCCGTCGTCCAGGGCTGGACCAACCGAGAGAGAAACACCTGTCCGGAGGATCAGGCGGAGAGCATGCGCAGAACCCTTACGAGGGTCTGCGATGCCTCGATGCCACGGTCGCGTCGACGTCGGCGGAAACCAGCGGTTTACTGGTGGACCGCAGAGATCGGGGGTCTGAGGGAGGCAGCCCTTCGGGCTCGCCGATCTCTGAAGAACTGCCGGCGTCGACATCCTCCGGACAGAGGTGAGGAGGAACATCGCCTGGAGGAGTATCGGGCTGCCAAAAAGGCTCTTCAGGTGGCCATCTGCCAAGCGAAGACCCGGGCCCGGGAAGAAATCCTATCTAGTCTGGATGCGGACCCCTGGGGACGTCCGTACCGGGTGGCACGCAAGAAAATGCGCGCCTGTTCCACCCCGGTTACAGAGTCCCTGCCGGACGGGGTCCTAAATAGTATTATAGACGGACTCTTCCCGGATCCGGGAGCTTTCACTCCTCCGACGATGTGTCCTCCTCAGAACGTACCCTCGGAGACTGATCCTCCCCCAGTCTCCGAGGAGGAATTGGAAATGGCCCTGGATAGACTCCGGGGCCGGAAAACGGCACCGGGACCGGACGGGGTCCCAGGCCGGGTCCTCTTCCTGGCCGCCAAACATCTAGGCGGCCAGCTTCGGGAACTCTTTGACGCCTGCATCAGGACAGGTGAGTTCCCGAAGCAATGGAAAGAGGGCCGGCTGTGCCTCATCCCGAAAGAGGGCCGCCCTCTCGATGATCCCTCCGCCTACAGGCCCATCGTGCTGTTGGAAGAGGTGGCAAAAGTGTTCGAATAGATCTTGGCGAGCCGCCTCGTCCAGCACTGGGATTCCGACGGGCCTGGTCTCTCGGAGGCTCAGTATGGCTTTAGGGCGGGGCGCTCCACTCTGGACGCCCTGTTCGCATTGAGGAGCCTCACGAGAGAGGCGGAGAGTATAGAGGAGTCTGTCTTGGTGGTATCTTTGGATATCCAAAATGCCTTCAACAGTCTTCCTTTTGAAACCATCTTGGAGGCACTCCGGGCGCATAGAGTGCCTCCGTATCTCTTTAGACTGTTGGAGGCATACCTCCAAGACAGATTTATCCTCTGGGAGGGCGGTTTTGGCCAGATCTCTGGTAGGCGACGTGTCGTGTGCGGTGTTCCACAAGGGTCGGTGCTGGGTCCGATCCTGTGGAACATCGGCTACGACTGGCTCCTCCGCGAGCCAGTACTGCCCGGGATGGGGGTGCTCTGCTTTGCAGACGATACCCTCGTCACGGCCCGGGGCGGAACCTATGAAGAGTCTATGGCACTCGCCGAGGCCGGAACGGCGTTGGTGGTCGAACGAATCCGGCGTCTTGGCCTGAGGGTCTCTCCTGAAAAAAACAGAGGCCCTCATGTTCCATAGACCACATAGACGTACACCCCGGGACGCGCGCATCGTTGTCCAAGGTGTTGCGGTAGCGGTCAAGCCCCAGATGAAATATCTGGGGCTTGTACTAGATGGTAAATGGAACTTCGGGGCCCATTTCACCCAGCTCGCCCCGAGGTTAATTAAATCCGCTGCCGCCCTGGCCAGGCTCCTTCCGAACGTGGGAGGGCCGGGCGCGGCGACAAGGAAGTTGTACGCTGGCATCCTCCGGAGTATGGCATTGTACGGGGCCCCCGTATGGATTCATGCACTTCACCGGCAAAACAGGACTCTGCTGAGGCGAGCTCAGAGGGTCCTGGCGGTGAGGTCCATTCGAGGGTACCGTACTGTGTCGTGGACGGCGGCAACACTGCTGGCGGGTGATCCGCCCTGGAATCTCCAGGCGGAGGTGCTCGCAGCAGTGTACCGCTCCCGGCAGGATGCACGGGCGAGAGGAGAGGTGCCGTGCCCGGCAGAAACTAGAATGATCAGGGCCCAGGCGACCGAGGCCCTGATCCGCTCTTGGCAGAGGGACCTGGGGTCCCCAGAAGCTGGAATCGTGACGGTGGAGGCAATCCGGCCCCACCTGGCTCGTTGGGTCTCGCGGAAATGCGGGACCTTGACATTCAGGATGGTGCAGATACTTACCGGGCACGGTTGCTTTGGTAAGTATCTGCACCAAATAGTTGGGCGGGAACCTTCCCCGTCTTACCACGAGTGCGGCGCACTCCAAGACACGGCGTTTCACACGCTCGTGGAGTGCGCCGCTTGGGGACCCCAAAGGGCCCTCCTAGAGAACGTCGTTGGCCCAGTGAGCTCGCTTCGTAGCATGGTCGAAGCGATGCTCCAGGGTCAACAATCTTGGCTTGCGGTCTCCTCCTTCTGCGAATCCGTCATGTCGCAGAAGGAGGCCGCTGAAAGAGCGAGGGAGGAGGACGCGTACGCGGACCCCATCCGCAGGAGGCGGACCGGCGGTCGCAGGCGCCACTACGCGCATTTTCTCCTCCCATAATTACCGTCACAGGGGGCCGCTGTCACGGGGGCGACAGCGGACTTCCCCCCCCTGCTATACGAAGTGGGTCACTCTGCTCCCCGGGGTGACCCAGTTACAGGGTGTAGGGGCGTCATGGTGCAGTTACTCTGTACAAGATCCCATGACGCCCCGTAAAAGCGCTATAAATGGGGCGCAGGTTTAGGTTTAGTGGGTAGTTTGGCGGCCGTTTCTCGCGACAACTTCGTTTTAGAAGCCAGCGTGGAGGACCGGTCGCTGAGAGTCCCACACACCCTCGATGCAGGCCTTATGCCTGCATTTTGGCCCTTCCCCCGAAGGACCCGAGGATGGTGTCCTAAGACATTCCCCCTGCGTCATCAAAAAAAAAAAAAAAAGGCTTGAGGGTCTCCCCGGAGAAGACGGAGGCCCTCATGTTCCACGGACGACGTAGACGACTGCCTCGGGGCACGCACGTCGCCGTCCAGGGAGTGGCGGTAGCGGTAAAGGCCCAGATGAAGTACCTGGGCCTTGTCCTAGACGGAAAGTGGAATTTCGGGGCCCACTTCACCCAGCTGGCCCCGAGATTGCTAGGTGCCGCTGCCGCCCTGGCCAGACTCTTACCCAATGTGGGAGGGCCGGGCACGGTCTACAGAAAGTTGTACACTGGTGTCCTGTGGAGCATGGCGCTGTACGGTGCCCCCGTATGGGTCGACTCGCTCCACCGCAAGAACAGGACCCTTCTGAGACGCTCTCAGAGGGTCCTGGCGGTACGGGCCATCCGGGGGTACCGGACGGTCTCGTGGACAGCGGCGACACTGCTCGCGAGTGATCCGCCCTGGGAGCTCCAGGCGGAGACGCTCGCGGCAGTGCACCGCTACCGACAGGACACCAGGGAGAGAGGAGAGAGGCCGTGTCCGGCAGTAGTAAGGAGGATCAGGGTCTTGGCGACCGAGGCCCTGATCCAAGTATGGGCTGATGACCTGAGGACCCCAGAAGCAGGAGCTGAGACGGTGGCGGCGGTCCGCCCCCACCTGTCTCGTTGGGTCTCGAGGAAGTACGGGACCCTAACGTACAGGCTGACGCAGATACTTACCGGGCACGGGTGCTTCGGTAAGTATCTGCATCAGACAGCGGGGCGTGAACCGACGCCAGAATGTGCAAAGTGCGGCGCACCCAGCGATACGGCGTATCATACGCTGGTGGAGTGCGCCGCCTGGGGACCTCAGCGTCATCAGCTAGAAAGTTCAGTCGGTCCTGTGTCCTCGCTCCAGCAATTGGTAGAAGCCATGCTGTCGAGCGAGGACGGATGGAGAGCGGTTTCCTCCTTCAGCGAGACGGTAATGTCCCTGAAGGAGGCCGCGGAGAGGACCAGGGAGGTGGATGCGTACGCAGACCCGATCCGGCGACGGCGGACTGGCGGCCGGCGGCGTCGCTACGCAGCCCACCTCCCTTAGTGCCGTCACAGGGGGCCGCGGGAACCGGGGGAACCCGCGGACTTCCTCCCCTGTTGATGAAGCAGGGCACCTTGCCTTCGGGGTGTCCTGAAGATTGCCAGACGATGGGGCGTCACGAATGTAGTAGCAACGCTCTAGTTCTCGTGGCGCCCCGTAAAAGCGTGGGAAAGAGGCGCAGGTTAGGTTTAGTGGGTAGTCCGGCGGACGGGATCTCGCGACTACTACCGCTCGCGGCGGTAGTGATGCGTGGAGATCCATTCCGCTGGGAGGCTGGTGAGCTTCTCATAGGCTTCACCTCGGTCAAAGTGGAGGCCTATGAGAAGCGCCAAGTGAGATGCTACAGGTGTCTCGCCGCTGGGCACTCGACCGCGATGTGCCCAGACGGCCGGGGGGACAGGTCCGACCTGTGCTATCGGTGTGGTAAGAGCGGCCACATTCTGATAGAGTGCAGGTCGGACAAGGCGCACTGCGTGGTGTGCGCCGAATCGGGGCGTAGAGCGGACCACGTCACGATGTCCAGGCGCTGCCAGCCTGGCACAGTGCGCCCTAGGTTCGTCCCCCCGGTCAGTAGGACCGGAGGTGTGGTGGGAGCAGGTGCCGGGGAATCTCACATGTCTGACTGATGCCTGTACAGCAGCATGTGAGATTCTTACAGGCGAACGTGAATCACTCCGCCGGGGCTCAGGACTTACTCCGCAGTCCCTGGCGGAGTGGAGGATTGGTCCAGCGGTGGTGTCGGAGCCGTACCACATCCCCTCCCAGGAAAACTGGGTAGGGGACCTCGACGGCCTGGTGGCGGTGGTAGCTAGATCAGGCACTAACCCCCCTCTCATTTCCATCGAGAAGGGACGGGGTTACGCGGCGGCAGGTTGGGGAGAGTACATCATCATTGGGGTGTACTTCTCCCCGAACCGATCCCTGGCGGAGTTCGAGACGTTCTTGGATTCCGTCAGGGCCGCCGTGGCGAGACAGTCGCCGAGGGCAACGCTCGTTCTCGGCGACTTCAACGCCAAATCCCGTTCCTGGGGGAACACCGTCACCGACGCGCGGGGAAGACTCGTGGAGGCGTGGGCGTTACAAAGTGGTCTGTCGATCCTCAACCGAGGGTCGGTCCATACCTGCGTGCGATCGCGGGGTGGATCCATCGTGGATTTATCATTCGCTACCCATGCGATCGCACGCAGGGTGGTGAATTGGACGGTTGAGGAGGAGGTGGAGACGCTCTCGGACCACCTGTATATCAGGTTCGAGGTCTCCCCTCCTCCCAGTAGGACGACAGACCCCCCACGTGGCCACGGGCAATTCCCGCGTTAGCCCGTCAGCCGGCTGGATCCCCAGCTGGCTGAGGAGACGGCGGTCGTCGAGGGCTGGACCAATCCGGTGGATGGTGGAACTCCGGAGGAATTGGCGAAGCGCATGCGCAGATCTCTGGGAAGGGTCTACGATGCCTCCATGCCACGGTCGCGCCGACGCTGGCAGCGGCCAGGCGTCCACTGGTGGACTGAGGAGATCGGTGCCCTGCGAGAGGCAGCTCAAAGGTTGCACCGATCTCTGAAGCGCTGCAGGCGTCGGCTTCCTCCGGAGCTGGAGGAGGAGCTCAGGTTGGCGGAGGAGTACCGGGCTGCTAGGAAAGCCCTTCAGCTGGTAATCAGCCAGTCGAAGGCCCGGGCTCGGGAAGAATTATTGGAGACACTGGACAGGGACCCCTGGGAACGTCCGTATCGGGCAGCAAGGAAAAAGCTACGTGCCTTCGCTGCCCCGATAACGGAGTCCCTACCGGATGGGGGGGTCCTTCATAGGGTTACAAGTGGTCTCTTCCCGGACCCAGGAGTCCATACTCCTCCAGTCATGGATCCTGCTCCAGGGATAGTTGCCTCTAAGACGGAACCTCCCCCCGTCTCAGAGGAGAAGCTCGAGACGGCCCTGGACCGTCTACGGGGCCGTCGGACGACACCGGGACCTGACGGGGTCCCAGGACGGGCCCTCTTCCTGGCTGCTAAACACCTCGACGGCCAGCTTCGGGGACTGTACGACGCTTGCATAAGGTCAGGCGAGTTCCCGAAGCTGTGGAAAGAGGGCCGGCTGTGCCTGCTCCCAAAGGTAGGTCGCCCTCCAGGGGATCCCTCTGCGTACAGGCCCCATCGTGTTGCTTGACGAGGTGGCCAGTCTTCAAAAAGATTTTGACCCGTCGCCTCGTCAAGCACCTAAATGACGTAGGGCAGGTCTCTGAGGCACAGTTCGGGTTTCGTGCATGGCGTTCCACACTGGACGCCCTGAGTGCGTTGAAGTGCCTCACGAGAGAGGCAGAGGGGAACAGGAGTCTGTCCTGGTGGTTTCGCTTGACATCGCGAACGCCTTCAACAGTCCCCGTTTGAGACGATCATCGAGGCACTCCGGTACCAGGGAGTGCCTCGGTACCTCATGAGGCTGTGAGAGGCATACCTCCAGGACAGATTCGTCCTCTATGAGGGCGGCTCTGGCCAGATCGCTGGGCGTCGACGTGTCGCGTACGGTGTTCCACAGGGGTCGGTTCTGGGCCCGATCCTGTGGAACATCGGATACGACTGGCTCCTCAGAAAGCCAGTCCTACCCGGGATGGGGGTTATCTGCTACGCAGACGACACCCTCATCTCGGCCCGGGGTGGTACCTATGAGGAGTCCGTGGAGCTAGCCAACGCATCCACTGCGTTGGTGGTTGAGAGAGTGGAGAAGTTGGGCCTCAGGGTCTCCGCAGAGAAATCGGAGGCCCTGATGTGCCACGGGCGTTGTAGGCGACCACCCTGGGACACGCACGTCGTCGTCCAGGAAGTGGCAGTGGCGGTCGAAGCCCAGATGAAATATCTGGGCCTCACACTTGATGACAAGTGGAATTTCGGGGCCCATTTTGAACAGATGGCCCCGAAATTGTTGAGGGCCGCCGCTGCCCTGGCCAGGCTCCTGCCTAACGTGGAAGGGCCAGGCGCGGCCTGTAGGAGGCTGTATTCGGGTATTCTGCGGGGCATGGCACTGTACGGTGCCCCCCCCCCCCGTTTGGAGTGAGGCCCTCCACCGCAAGAACAGGACGCAGCTGCGGCGCTGCCAGCGCGTCCTTGCGGTGAGGGCTATTCGGGGCTACCGTACGGTGTCCTGGACGGCTGCTACTCTCCTGGCGGGCGATCCGCCTTGGGAGTTCCAAGCGGAGACGCTCGCTAGGGTGTATCAGTTCCGGGAGAGAGGTCTAAGGCCGTGCCTGGCGGAGATCAAGAAGGTCAGGGCCGAAGCTACCGCGGCCCTGATCTCGAAATGGGACGAGGACCTGAGGTCCCCAGTGGCTGGAGTTGCGACGGTGGAAGCGATCCGCCCCCACCTGTCGCGTTGGGTCTCCCGAAATAAGGGGACCCTTACGTACAGGGTGGTGCAGATACTTACCGGGCATGGCTGTTTCAGTAAGTATCTGCATCGTACAGCGGGGCGAGAGCCGACATCGGAGTGTCAGCATTGCGGCGCACCCGAGGATACGGCGGTTCATATGCTGACGGAGTGCGCCGCCTGGGGACCGCAGCGTCACGTGCTTACCAACGTGCGGTACCAGTCGATTCGCTCCAAGGCGTGGTCACTGCCATGCTGCGGAGCGAGGACTGTTAGACGGCGGTGGCCTCCTTCTGTGAAGCGGTAATGCTCCAGAAGGAGGCCGCCGAGAGGGAGAGGGAAGACGACGCGCTAGCGGGCCCGCCAGCGGCGTACAGGCCGCCGACTGCGCATGTACGCTCACCTCCTCCCACCCTAAGGATTCCATCGTAGGGGCCCGCGGGTCCGAGAGCACCCGCGGGGCCTCCCCCCTACTGGTGAAGAGGGTGGCCTTCCCCGAGGGCCATCGTGTGGTTAAGCCATGCGTCGGGGCGTCACAGTTGTGTACCTACATGCTGTATCCTGTGACGCCCCATAAAAGCGCGAGGGAGAGGGGCGCGGTTAGGTTTAGTGGGTAGTCCGGCGGACGGAATCTCGCGACTGCTACGCTCATCGTAGCCATGCGTAGAGATTCCGGCCGCTGGGAGTCTCACACACCCCTCGGTCAACCCCCGCCCGAGGCAGTGTCACAAGAAAAGACATTCCCCCTACGTTATCAAAAAAAAAAAAAAAAAAAAGGTTAGGTTAGGTTAGGTTAGGTTAGGTTAGGTTAGGTTCGGTCGTCGAGGGCTGGACAAATCCGGTGGATGGTGGAACTCCGGAGGAACTGGCGGAGCGCATGCGCAGATCCCTGGGAAGGGTCTGCGATGCCTCCATGCCACGGTCGCGTCGGCGCTGGCAGCGGCCAGGCGTCCATTGGTGGACCGCGGAGATCGGTGCCCTGCTAGAGGCAGCTCAAAGGTTGCACCAGTCTCTCAAGCGCTGCCGGCGTCGGCTTCCTCCGGAGTTGGAGGAGGAGATCAGGCTACGGGAGGAGTATCGGGTTGCCAAAAAGGCCCTTCAAGTGGCAATCTGCCAGGCGAAGGCCTGGGCCCGGGAAGAACTTCTGGAGTCGTTGGACAGGGACCCCTGGGGACGTCCGTATCGGGCGGCACGTAAAAAGTTGCGTGCCTTTGCCGCCCCGATTACGGAGTCCCTACCGGACGGGGTCTTTGAAAGGATTGTCGACGGACTCTTCCCGGATCCGGGAGCCCATACTCCCCCCGGGATGAATCCTCCTCCCGGGGTTATTCCTTCTGAGACGGCACCTCCCCCCGTCTCAGAAGAGGAACTTGAAACGGCCCTGGATCGCCTCCGGGGCCGTAGGACGGCACCGGGACCAGACGGGGTTCCAGGCCGGGCCCTCTTCCTGGACGCCAGGAGGAGTCTAGTATGTCCCACTAATATGCCCGGACGACATACTAGACTTCTACAAGGAAATGTAAACCACTCCGCCGGGGCCCAGGATTTACTCCTGCAGTCCATGGCGGAGTGGGAGGTTGGTCTGGCCGTAATATCGGAGCCGTATTACGTCCCCGCCCAGAGCAACTGGGTTGGGGACCTGGACGACACGGTAGCAGTGGTGGCCAGTTCGGGCGCTGGCACCCCGCTCATCGAGATCGAGCGGGGGCGGGTTTACGCGGTGGTAGGGTGGGGGAAGCACACCTTCATAGGTGTGTATTTTTCCCCCAACCGACCCCTGGCAGAATTCGAGCGTTTCTTGGATTCTGTCAGGGCCGCCGTGGGCAGACAGTCGCCGAGGGCGACGTTCGTACTCGGCGACTTCAACGCCAAATCCCGCTCCTGGGGAAACACTGTCACCGAATTGAGGGGACTGGCTGTGGAAACGTGGGCGCTTCAAAGTGGTTTGACCCTTTTCAACCGAGGTTCGGTCCACACCTGCGTGCGAGCGCGGGGTGGCTCCGTCGTAGATCTGTCGTTTGCCACCCATGCGATCGCATGCAGGGTGACGAATTGGAAAGTCGAGGAGGAGGTGGAGACTCTGTCAGACCACCTTTATATAAGGTTTGAAGTCTCCCCTCCTCCCAATGGAACAGGGTCAAACCCCCCACGCAGTCACGGTCAGTTCCCTCGATGGGCCATCACCCTGCTCGATCCCGAGCTGGCTGAAGAAGTGGTCGTCGTCCAGGGCTGGACCAACCGAGAGAGTAACACCTGTCCGGAGGATCTGGCGGAGGGCATGCGCAGAACCCTTACGAGGGTCTGCGATGCCTCCATGCCACGGTCGCGTCGACGTCGGCAGAAACCAGCGGTTTACTGGTGGACCGCAGAGATCGGGAGTCTGAGGGAGGCAGCCCTTTGGGCTCGCCGATCTCTGAAGAACTGCCGGCGTCGGCATCCTCCGGACAGAGGTGAGGAGGAACATCGCCTGGAGGAGTATCGGGCTGCCAAAAAGGCTCTTCAGGTGGCCATCTGCCAATCGAAGACCCGGGCCCGGGAAGAAATCCTATCTAGTTTGGATGCGGACCCCTGGGGACGTCCGTACCGGGTGGCGCGCAAGAAAATGCGCGCCTGTTCCACCCCGGTTACGGAGTCCCTGCCAGACGGGGTCCTAAATAGAATCGTAGACGGACTCTTCCCTGATCCGGGAGCCTTCATTCCTCCGACGATGTGTCCTCCTCAGAATGTACCCTCGGAGACTGATCCTCCCCCAGTCTCCGAGGAAGAAATGGAAATGGCCCTGGATAGACTCCGGAGCCGGAAAACGGCACCGGGACCGGACGGGGTCCCAGGCCGGGTCCTCTTCCTGGCCGCCAAACACCTAGGCGGCCAGCTTCGGGAACTCTTTGACGCCTGCATCAGGACAGGTGAGTTCCCGAAGCAGTGGAAAGAGGGCCGGCTGTGCCTCATCCCTAAAGAGGGCCGCCCTCCCGAAGATCCCTCCGCCTACAGGCCCATCGTGCTGTTGGACGAGGAGGCAAAAGTTTTCGAGAAGATCTTGGCGAGCCGCCTCGTCCAGCACCTTGATTCTGGTGGGCCTGGACTCTCGGAGGCTCAGTACGGATTTAGGTCAGGGCGATCCACTCTGGACGCCCTGTTCGCGCTGAGGAGCCTCACGAGAGAGGCGGAGAGCATAGAGGAGTCTGTCTTGGTGGTATCTTTGGATATCCAAAATGCCTTCAAAAGTCTACCTTTCGAAACGATTTTAGAGGCACTCCGGTCTCATGGAGTGCCTCTTTACCTTGTAAGACTGTTGAAGGCGTACCTCCAAGACAGGTTCATCCTCTGGGATGGATCATCATCTTCTGGTAGGCGACGTGTCGTGTGCGGTGTTCCACAGGGTTCGGTGCTGGGCCCGATCCTGTGGAATATTGGTTATGACTGGCTCCTCCGAGAGCCAGTCTTGCCCGGGATGGGGGTGATCTGCTACGCAGACGACACCCTCATCACGGCCCGAGGCGGAACCTACGACGAGTCCGTGGAACTAGCCAACGCCGCGACGGCGTTGGTAGTCGAGAGAGTGCGCCGTTTGGGCTTGAGGGTCTCCCCGGAGAAGACGGAGGCCCTCATGTTCCACGGACGTCGTAGACAACCGCTTCGGGGCACGCATATCGCCGTCCAGGGAGTGGCGGTAGCGGTAAAGGCCCAGATGAAATACCTGGGCCTTGTCCTAGATGCGAAATGGAATTTCGGGGCCCACTTCACCCAGCTGGCCCCGAGATTGCTAGGTGCCGCTGCCGCCCTGGCCAGACTCTTACTCAATGTGGGAAGGCCGGGCACGGTCTGTAGAAAGTTGTATACTGGTGTCTTGCGGAGCATGGCGCTGTACGGTGCCCCCGTATGGGTCGATGCTCTTCACCGCAAGAACAGGACCCATCTGAGACGTTCTCAGAGGGTCCTGGCGGTGCGGGCCATCCGGAGGTACCGGACAGTGTCGTGGACAGCGGCGACACTGCTCGCGAGTGATCCGCCCTGGGAGCTCCAGGCGGAGACGCTCGCGGCAGTGCACCGCTTCCGGCAGGACACCAGAGACAGAGGAGAGAGGTCGTGTCCGGCAGTAGTAAGAAGGATCAGGGTGTTGGCGACCGAGGCCCTGATCCAAGCATGGGCTGATGACCTGAGGTCCCCAGAAGCAGGAGTAGAGACGGTGGCGGCGGTCCGCCCCCACCTGTCTCGTTGGGTCTCGAGGAAGTACGGGACCCTAAAGTACAGGCTGACGCAGATACTTACCGGGCACGGGTGCTTCGGTAAGTATCTGCATCAGACAGCGGGGCGTGAACCGACGCCAGAATGTGCAGAGTGCGGCGCACCCAGCGATACAGCGTATCATACGCTGGCGGAGTGCGCCGCCTGGGGACCTCAGCGTCATCAGCTAGAAAGTATTGTCGGTCCTGTGTCCTCGCTCCAGCAACTGGTTGAAGCCATGCTGTCGAGCGAGGACGGATGGAGTGCGGTTTCCTCCTTCAGCGAGACGGTAATGTCCCTGAAGGAGGCCGCGTAGAGGACCAGGGAGGTGGATGCGTACGCAGACCCGATCCGACGACGGCGGACTGGCGGTCGGCGGCGTCGCTACGCAGCCCACCTCCCTTAGTACCGTCACAGGGGGCCGCGGGGACCGGGGGAACCCGCGGACTTCCTCCCCTGTTGATGAAGCAGGGCACCTTGCCTTCGGGGTGTCCTGAAGATTGCCAGACGTAGGGGCGTCACGAATGTAGTAGCAACGCTCTAGTTCTCGTGGCGCCCCATAAAAGCGTGGGAAAGAGGCGCAGGTTAGGTTTAGTGGGTAGTCCGGCGGACGGGATCTCGCGACTACTACCGCCCGCGGCGGTAGTGATGCGTGGAGATCCATTCCGCTGGGAGTCCCACACTCCCCTCGGTCACCCTCCCCCAGGGTCCGAGGGAGTGTCGCAAGAAAAGACATTACCCCTGCGTTATCAAAAAAAAAAAAAAAAATGGTTGGGAATGGAGTTGGAACATTTTTGGAACATTTTGAGGTTTTTCGAAAGTATTCTTGGATGGTGTTTTGGATGTTTATCGTTGACGACTCGGCTAGTTTATCGGATTTCTGACATTCTTGCCTACTTGTTGACCCGGATTTGTCTGTTTTGGATTGATTTCTTCATAAATTGTTTACTTGGCTTTTTCCCACTGGATATCGATTTTGCTTGTGTTTTTGGATTTGTTGATCGTTTCGGACCTCCCCGCTCCACCCCCATGGGGGGGATCCCCCCTTGATGGCTGACTCGGCGCAGAGTCGCGCCTCGGGAGTGTGCGAGATCCGGAAACGGACAAACGCACTCTCCCGCGGGGAGAATGCAGGTTCTGACTCCGACGAGTCAGGTAGAAAGGTGGTGACCCAGGAGGACACCCAGAGGCCAGGGACCCGGTGCGCCAAGGTGCTCCTGGGGGCCCGCCACCGAGGGTACAGCGCGGGGATAACGCTGTCCCGCGCCGAAACCGCGGAAGTCGAGGCTGAGGCAGAGGCCTTCGTCAGCGACCTCCGCCAGAACTTATCGAAGAAGACAAAGGCCTCTGCGCCTGTAGAAGGGGCAGACGTACCCCCCGAGATGGACCCGAGGGTCACGGACGTCGACCTACTGGATGCGGAGGAACTCCGCACCATGGCCGGCGTCCACGTGGCAGCGATATACAACGTTGCCCAGACCTCGCGGAACCTCAAGGGGGGTTACGTGAAGAAACTTAAAGAGGCGGCGGCGGCCCTCATGGAGGTGACCGAGAGTCTCTCCAGGAGGACCGTCGACGCCGAAACCAGGAAGTTGAGCTTAGACAACTTAAAGCTCAAGCGCGAGGTGGACTCCCTACGGGCCGAGATTTGGTCGTACCGTAGGGAGTTCGAAGAAATGAAGACCGCGGCCAAGGAGTCCGCGGCAAAGGAAAAGGCCACAGCCAAGGAGGCCAGGGCCAAGGATCAAGCCGCGACCAAGGAGGCCGCGGCCAGGGAAGCTGCGGCCAAGGAGGTCGCGCCTAGCGATGGAGGGCCCCCGCCCCAGAAAAAGGGGGGGAGTTCCACCACCGAATCTCCCCCATTCGACGTGGAGGAGCTGAAACGCTCCACAATCCTGTCGATGGGGGAGTTCACCAACGCCCGCCTCCCGGGGCTTGGGGGCCGCCCTCTCCCCCCCCCCCCCCGTCATCCGTCCGCCGCTCGCCGCGGATAAAAAAGCTAAGGCGGCACCCGGGACCTCGGGTGCTACGCCGCCCACGGCTGCTCCTCCCAGTGTCTCCGACGATCTGACGGAGCCCCTGGCGATGGAGTGTGAGCCAATCCCGACGGTAGCGACTCCCGTCCCCCCGTCGTATACCAAAGTGGTGGGCCCTCCGCGCCCATCGTCGAAACCGGGCCCCTCCGGCGTTCAGAGGGCCCCCAGAAGACAGGGGGTGGCTCCGGCCCCCCCAATGTGGTCGATCCCCCCCATTGCCCCCTACCCCACCCAGGAGGACCAGGGCGAGTGGACAGTGGTGGGAGGTGGTAGGAGGGGCAGAGGGATAGGGAGGGCCGCTAGAGGAGCAGGGGGATACCCTGCCCTGACCCCCGCACCTCAATACTCCGCCCCCCAGCAGAGATATGTGCCGGCGAGGAGACCTCCTCAGAGGAAGCCGGCCCCGCTAGTGGAGGCCAAGGCAGCAACAGTAATGGTGACGCTGCTGCCCGAGGCCGCCAGGAACGGGGTAACGTACCGCCAGGTATTTGAGCAGGCCGCGAAGGTGGTGGACCTGCAAGCGATGGGCCTCAAGGAGGGCCTTAAGATCAATCGGACAGCCAACGATGGCCGGCTCTTGGAGCTGCCACCAGGGCCGGAGGGCATCGAGAAGGCCGACCGGTTGGCTTTGGCCCTCAGCGCAGTAATGACAGGCGTGGGCGAGATCGCCAGGCCTGTGAAGAAAGGAGACATCCGTGTCACAGGGCTTGACGACTCGGTCACGCCTTGGTTGTTAGAGGAGGCCATCGCTCGCGCAGGGAACTGCCCTCGCGAGCACGTCAAATCTGGCGGTATCGGTGTGGGACCGGGGGGGATGGGCGCTGCCTACGTCCAATGCCCCATCCCGGTCGCGAAAATGTTAACTGAGCTGAAGCACATTTGCGTGGGCTTCAGCTCAGCGGAGGTCTCGGCCCGTCAGAGGCGACCCATACGCTGTATGCGGTGCCTCTACACGGGCCACATCACAGTAATGTGCCCAGATGAGCGAGTCGACAGGTCGGCCCTGTGTTTCCGCTGCGGCAAAAGCGGACACAGGGTCGCCCAATGCGCGGAGCCAAATGCTCACTGCGTGGTTTGCGCCGAGTCGGGTCTCGACGCAAACCACGTCTCACTGTCAAGGGGCTGCCTCCCTCCACATGTGAGAGGCAAGTTTGTCCCCCCGGCGAACGTCGGGATAGGAAGAAACCAGCAGGAGTCTAGTATGTCCCATTAATATGCCCGGACGACATACAAGACTCCTGCAACGAAATGTGAACCACTCCGCCGGGGCCCAGGATTTACTCCTGCAGTCCATGGCGGTGGGAGCTTGGTCTGGCCGTAATTTCGGAGCCGTATTACGTCCCCTCCCAGAGCAACTGGGTTGGGGACCTGGACGACACGGTGGCAGTGGTGGCCAGTTCGGGCGCTGGCACCCCGCTCATCGAGATCGAGCGGGGGCAGGGTTACGCGGTGGCAGGGTGGGGGGAGCACACCTTCATAGGTGTGTACTTTTCCCCCAACCGACCCCTGGCAGAATACGAGCGTTTCTTGGATTCTGTCAGGGCCGCCGTTGGCAGACAGTCGCCGAGGGCGACGTTCGTACTCGGCGACTTCAAAGCCAAATCCCGCTCCTGGGGAAACACTGTCACCGAACTGAGGGGACTGGCTGTGGAAACGTGGGCGCTACAAAGTGGTTTGACCCTTTTGAACCGAGGTTCGGTCCACACCTGCGTGCGAGCGCGGGGTGGCTCCGTAGTAGATTTGTCGTTTGCCACCCATGCGATCGCACGCAGGGTGATGAATTGGAAAGTCGAGGAGGAGGTGGAGACTCTGTCAGACCATCTCTACATAAGGTTTGAAGTCTCCCCTCCTCCTAATGTGACAGGGTCAAACCCACCACGTAGCCACGGCCAGTTCCCTCGATGGGCCATCAGCCGGCTCAACACCGAGCTGGCTGAGGAAATGGCCGTCGTCCAGGGCTGGACCAACCGAGAGAGAAACACCTGTCCGGAGGATCTGGCGGAGGGCATGCGCAGAACCCTTACGAGGGTCTGCGATGCCTCGATGCCACGGTCGCATCGAAGTCGGCAGAAACCAGCGGTTTACTGGTGGACCGCAGAGATCGGGAGTCTGAGGGAGGCAGCCCTTCGGGCTCGCCGATCTCTGAAGAACTGCCGGCGTCGGCATCCTCCGGACAGAGGTGAGGAGGAACATCGCTTGGAGGAGTACAGGGTTGCCAAGAAGGCTCTTCAGGTGGCTATTTGTCAGGCGAAGACCCGGGCTCGGGAAGAAATCCTATCCACGTTGGATGCGGACCCCTGGGGACGCCCGTACCGGGTGGCGCACAAGAAAATGCGCGCCTGCTCCACCCCGGTTACGGAGTCCCTGCCGGACGGGGTCCTGAACAGAATTATAGATGGACTCTTCCCGGACCCGGGAGCCTTTGCTCCTCCTAGGATGTGTCCTCCTCGGATTGTACCCTCGGAGACTGATCCTCCCCCAGTCTCCGAGGAAGAAATGGAAATGGCCCTGGATAGACTCCGGGGCCGGAAAACGGCACCGGGACCGGACGGGGTCCCAGGCCGGGTCCTCTTCCTGGCCGCCAAACATCTAGGCGGCCAGCTTCGGGAACTCTTTGACGCCTGCATCAGGACAGGTGAGTTCCCGAAGCAGTGGAAAGAGGGCCGGCTGTGCCTCATCCCGAAAGAGGGCCGCCCTCCCGATGATCCCTTCGCCTACAGGCCCATCGTGCTGTTGGACGAGGTGGCAAAAGTGTTCGAGAAGATCTTGGCGAGCCGCCTCGTCCAGCACCTGGATTCCGACGGGCCTGGACTCTCGGAGGCTCAGTATGGTTTCAGGGCTGGGCGTTCAACCCTGGACGCCCTGTTCGCATTAAGGAGCCTCACGAGAGAGGCGGAGAGCATAGAGGAGTCTGTCTTGGTGGTATCTTTGGATATCCAAAATGCCTTCAACAGTCTACCTTTCGAAACGATTCTAGAGGCACTCCGGTCTCAGGGAGTGCCTCTGTACCTTGTCAGACTGTTGGAGGCGTACCTCCAAGACAGACATATCCTCTGGGAGGGCAGTTTTGGTCAGATCTCTGGTAGGCGACGTGTCGTGTGCGGTGTTCCACAGGGTTCGGTGCTGGGTCCGATCCTGTGGAATATCGGTTACGACTGGCTCCTCCGCGAGCCAGTCCTGCCCGGGATGGGGGTGATCTGTTATGCCGACGACACCCTCATCACGGCCCGGGGCGGAACCTACGAGGAGTCCGTGGAACTAGCCAACGCCGCAACGGCGTTGGTTGTAGAAAGGGTACGCCGTTTAGGCTTGAGGGTCTCCGCAGAGAAGACGGAGGCCCTCATGTTCCACGGACGACGTAGACAACCGCCTCGGGGCACGCACGTCGCCGTCCAGGGAGTGGCGGTAGCGGTAAAGGCCCAGA
Organism: Dendrolimus kikuchii; assembly: GCA_019925095.2. NCBI lineage: Eukaryota > Metazoa > Arthropoda > Insecta > Lepidoptera > Lasiocampidae > Dendrolimus > Dendrolimus kikuchii. The sequence continues at coordinate 3,796,099 of JAHHIN020000031.1, forward strand.
TGAAGTACCTGGGCCTTGTCTTAGACGGAAAGTGGAATTTCGGGGCCCACTTTACCCAGCTGGCCCCGAGATTGCTAGGTGCCGCTGCCGCCCTGGCCAGACTCTTACCTAATGTGGGAGGGCCGGGCACGGTCTGTAGAAGGTTGTATACTGGTGTCCTGCGGAGCATGGCGCTGTACGGCGCCCCCGTATGGGTCGATGCTTTATCACCGCAAGAACAGGACCCATCTGAGACGTTCTCAGAGGGTCCTGGCGGTGCGGGCCATCCGGGGATACCGTACAGTGTCGTGGACGGCGGCGACACTGCTCGCGAGTGATCCGCCCTGGGAGCGCCAGGCGGAGGTGCTCGCGGCAGTGCACCGCTACCGACAGGACACCAGAGAGAGAGGAGAGAGACCGTGTCCGGCAGTTGTGAGAAGGATCAGGGTCTTGGCAACCGAGGCCCTGATCCAAGATTGGGCTGATGACCTGAGGACCCCAGAAGCAGGAGCTGAGACGGTGGCGGCGGTCCGCCCCCACCTGTCTCGTTGGGTCTCGAGGAAGTACGGGACCCTAAAGTACAGGCTGACGCAGATACTTACCGGGCACGGGTGCTTCGGTAAGTATCTGCATCAGACAGCGGGGCGTGAACCGACGCCAGAATGTGCAGAGTGCGGCGCACCCAGCGATACAGCGTATCATACGCTGGCGGAGTGCGCCGCCTGGGGACCTCAGCGTCATCAGCTAGAAAGTTCAGTCGGTCCTGTGTTCTCGCTCCAGCAGTTGGTAGAAGCCATGCTGTCGAGCGAGGACGGATGGAGAGCGGTTTCCTGCTTCAGCGAGACGGTAATGTCCCTGAAGGAGACCGCGGAGAGGACCAGGGAGGTGGATGCGTATGCAGACCCGATCCGGCGACGGCGGACAGGCGGCCGGCGGCGTCGCTACGCAGCCCACCTCCCTTAGTGCCGTCACAGGGGGCCGCGGGGACCGGGGGTACCCGCGGACTTCCCCCCCTGTTGATGAAGCAGGGCACCTTGCCTTCGGGGTGTCCTGAAGATTGCCAGGCGTAGGGGCGTCACGAATGTAGTAGCAATTGCTCTAGTTCTCGTGGCGCCCCGTAAAAGCGTGGGAAAGAGGCGCAGGTTAGGTTTAGTGGGTAGTCCGGCGGACGGGATCTTGCGACTACTACCGCCCACGGCGGTAATGATGCGTGGAGATCCCTTGCGCTGGGAGTCCCACACTCCCCTCGGTCACCCTCCCCCAGGGCCCGAGGGAGTGTCGCAAGAAAAGACATTCCCCCTGCGTTATCAAAAAAAAAAAAAATAGTTGGGAATGGAGTTGGATGGATTGGGTTGTGTTGGGAGTTATATTTTATAAGCATACATGTTACTACTTGATATTTTTATACTTACATATATATATATATATATACAAGTGTTATATACTTACTTGTTATAATACTTTCGCGGCGGTGCGTACTCGTCCCCGCGATTGAGGTTTGGGGTAATTTAAAAGTCGATTATTAGAATTTAAATTTATTACCCCAAAAGCGACAACCTTACTCACGCACGGGTCGGCTCGCAGTGGCCGCCCGCCTTTCATACTTCTCGCACGATGCATTCTGCTTACCTAGCATTCCGCCTTACACACTTACATGTTCCCTACACTACATCCCCCAAATTTTCAAAAAATTTTACAATACAATTATTTGTTACAACACATTAAAACATTAGCAATAAAATTAAATGACACATAGAAAAATAAATTGATTACATATGTTTCTAACTGTTACAATAACAATATTTTGCAAGAATGTATTTACCAATAATTACAATACCTATGCATTCTTGATCAAGGTACACCTTTGATATATTCCGCCGTATGCAGTTCGGTGTAATAAGTTATTTGATACTCAGAAAAACAAGTTGTTTACTTATAAAATCAAAGTTCATTTGTTGAAATGTAAACGTAGGGATTTAGTTCTATGTAAGCTGCTTGCACGGAGCTCACCTGCTTGCACGGAGGCTGCCGCTTGGAGACGCGAGGCATCGCCGCGTCGCAAACCCTCGTCAGGGTCTTGCGCATGTGCTCTGCCTGCGACTCCAGGTTCGCGAATTCGGCTGGGTAGGCCCAGCTTTCCGTGAGTGCCCACTCCTCGGCCTGCTCCGGATCGAGCTTGGTAAGGGCCCAACGCGGGAGGAGAGGGGGGCGATGAACAGGGCTCGGACCGGAGGAGGGGGTAAGCTCAAATCTGATGTACCGATGATCAGAGAGCGACTCCACCTCCTCCAGCACCCTCCATCCGACAACTCTGCGGGCGGCCGCATGAGTGGCGAATGACAGGTCGATGACCGATCCACCCCGCGCGCGCACGCAGGTCTGGACCGATCCCTGGTTCAATACGGTCAGGCCGGATTGAAGAGCCAATCGAAAGGGCCTTTCTGGCCTCCCTAAACTCGCCCACGAGTCCATTTTCCGCGACGTAGTCCGGAGGACGGCGCGCCCTGCAGCGTTTGAGCCTGTGGCTGATGATGCGAACTGCCTTTCGCATCTCGCCCAGCTCCTCGGTCCACCAGTGGACCTGCTTGCACGGAGGCTGCCGCTTGGAGACGCGAGGCATCGCCGCGTCGCAAACCCTCGTCAGGGTCTTGCGCATGTGCTCTGCCTGCGACTCCAGGTTCGCGAATTCGGCTGGGTAGGCCCAGCTTTCCATGAGTGCCCACTCCTCGGCTTGCTCCGGATCGAGCTTGGTAAGGGCCCAACGCGGGAGGAGAGGGGGGCGATGAACAGGGCTCGGACTGGAGAAAAGGGTAAGCTCAAATCTGATGTACCGATGATCAGAGAGCGACTCCACCTCCTCCAGCACCCTCCATCCGACAACTCTGCGGGCGGCCGCATGAGTGGCGAATGACAGGTCGATGACCGATCCACCCCGCGCGCGCACGCAGGTCTGGACCGATCCCTGGTTCAATACGGTCAGGCCGGATTGAAGAGCCCATTCCTCAACCGTCCGGCCCCTAGGTTCCGTGAACGCATTTCCCCAGGAACAGTGCTTTGCGTTAAAGTCGCCCATCACGAAAATCGTTTTAGGCGACAGTCTGCCTATGGCAGCCCTGATGGCGTCCAAGTGAAGCTCGAACTCCGCCAGGGGGCGGTTGCGCGAAAAGTAAACGCCTATGACGACGATACTCCTGCTCTCCGCCACCGCATAGCCCTTTCCTCTTTCGAGACATGTAAGCGGTGTGCCAGATCCGGCTCTGGCCACCACGGCTACCACGTCGTCGAGGTCGCCCACCCAATTGCCGCAAGGCGGCACGTAATAAGATTCGCTTATTACGGCCACGTTCGCTTGCCACTCCGCCATCGCCTGCAGGCACAAGTCCTGAGCGGTGGGGGAGTGGTTTACGTTCGCCTGAAATAGTGCTGTTACGGGCGTACTAGGCATTGGAGGTGTCCATTGCGCGTACTCCCGATGCACCCGTACGTTGTTTCGTCCTCGGATGGACGAATTTGCCCTTCACGTAGGGAGGCTGGCAGAACCTCGCTAACGTGGGATGGGCAGCGTTGAGTCCCCCCGCCGCGCACGCCGCGCAGTGGGGGTTCCGAGCCGTGCAGTTCGGCATCTTGTGTCCGCTTTTACCGCAGCGGAGACACAAGTTAGTCCGGTCCGGGCACGTGTCCGGACAGGTCTGGGCGCCATGGCCGACGTTGTAACACCGGTAACAACGTATCGGTCTGGCCTCGCCGAGGTGAAGCCTACCACGAGGTAGCCCAGCTCGACGATGGCTTTGGCAGCAGCGACGGGGCACATCACGTACGATGCGCCCAAACCGCCCGGTCCTGCACCGATGTGCTTCGCGCGCACGTCGTCGCGCCGGCAGCTGCCGGCGCGCGCGATCGCGTCACGAAGCCCATCGACCGTTATCGATTCGTCCAGCCCAGAGACGTAAAGCTCCCCACGCTTTACGGGGCGGACGACCTCAGCCATCCCTACAAGGGCTCCGCGCAGAGCCTCGGCGACGCGGTCCGCCTTGGCCGCGCTCTCGGGTCCCGGCTGGAACTCGAGGAGACGCGCGTCCCTGACGGTCCGCACCACCTTCAGCCCCTCGCGGAGGCCCATGGCCGCGATGTCGACCACCGTTGAGGCCTTTGCGAAGACCTCGCGATAACCGACACCCTTCGCGGCCGCTGCCGGCAGCAGTTTAACGATAACTGCGGCCGACTTCGGCTCGAACTTAACTTCATACGTCACTGAGGCAGCCCACTCGCCAGATGGTACCTGGACTTTTTGAATTTTTATTCATTACACACGCTTGCTCGGTCGCTGCTGTACTCGTTGAGCAGGCGCACATCATTAAATAATAATATTTAAAACCTTATCAATATCGAATAACTACTTTGTTGTGATTGAAAAATCGGGCCTCAATCAAATACACAAAAACTAATAAGTGTTGCATCAAGTGGAAGGACGAGATTAGGTTATAAGCCGGCTGGCTTTCCCTTATGTCTGGTGTCGTGGTGAAGGTGTTGTGAACTCATGGTGATCTGATAAGGTAAGTGGGCAATGGCATATTTTCTTAGCCGCTCCAGTGGTTGTCGTATGAGATTGTCTTGATTGCCCGGCAACGCATAATTTTGGCTTTATATCACCGTATTTTAATTTAGAGCTCGATCGCTGGTTCATCATAGCCCGTATACTATGTGCAGAGATGTGACTTATCTAAGATATAAGTATTTGAAATACAGATACTAGATACAAAATACGTATTTTGTAGATATTTTTTGAAAATGTATTTTGTATCTTGTATTTGGATACTATTTGTTAAGTATCTTAGTATTTTGTAAATACTTTGTTTGCTAAAATACTTCTAGTCATAATTACTTACGCATTTTTTTACATTTCCTATGCCACCTTATAATGTAGATAAACTGAACGCGCCTTTTAAATTTAAACCAACCTATCAAAATACATCTCCACGTGGGACCAGATGAAACTCTTATTAAAATTCCATACAAGATCTTTTAGTAAAACCATGAAAATGTAGAAATTATCTCCGTTGAAGGAAAATTATATACACTTTCTAAGTGACTATGTGAATTCTTCAAAATGAATAGCAGAAGGTATTCAAAGCCTCCAAGGAGATAGACACATTTGCTAGGGTTGTCAATAGTCAACTGCTGGGTGTGCAGGGGGACCATGGACGAAGTTTGTTCCGCATCATGTGGTATGGGCGTTCCCAGGGATGTTAATTTAGGCTGACCAGGAGTTCCTTCCATGCCGCCGATTTGGCTGCCCTAATGGCTTTTTGAAGCGCGTTCTTGGTGCCTTTGTATCTCCCGTAAAACCTCGTCTCCACGATCACTGTGTCGTCGCCTTCTACTAAATCTGGTATATTAGCGGTGCACTAAGATTCCTTCCCTGCGTAATTATGCTATTTCGTCACCTCACCAGTACACCTGGCGGTTGGGCCTGTGAGGGCCAACCCTCGGCATTGTCGCATCGCATGTTACCGACACCAGCTACCGTAACTGTTGCTGATGTACGATCAATGCCTCTTGGAACGCCTCCCAATCTAGACGATTCAAAGCCCAGCCTGGGTAGCCCTTGGTTGGGGGAAGTTTCAAGGCCGGAGTTGTTGAGCTCCAGTTGGAGACGCTAAATCGTATGTACCAGTGGTCAAATAGCGCCACCACTCCCGTCAATACCCTGCGGTCCTGGATACGGCTTGCCAGCCTAACCCACCCTGCTCGCGTACATACATGTAAGCAGACCCTGGTTGAGGACCACGAGACCGAACTCGATCGCCCATTCCGTGCGCACCTGGACACGCATTAAGCTGCGGCGCAATGGTTCAGGTTTGACTGGAGGAAGCGTAGAGCGCGGTCCACTATTTTGTGCTCTTTTTGCCTCCTCCACTTGGTACGACAGCGGCTGGATTTGTTACTCAGTCCCGGCTTTGTCCTTTCTTAGACCTTTGTCTTATCTTTTACAATTAAATGTTTATCCTAGAATTAAAAAAATATATGTTTTTGTTTACCGAGTTCTGCCTCTACGTAGCGACTCTTCTCTTTTGAGGGTATGATATTGAAACCTCATCGAAGAAAAATGAGTGATAAAATGTTTGAAGAACGAAGAAGAAAGGTCTTAATTAAAACCTTAAAAATATAATATTTTTCGCGATCCATTTATAATTCACTTAATAAACTTAAGTTCAATAAAATTGGGATTTCATTCAAAAAATATATTTTATCTTTAAAAAGTATTTAGAAGATACGTATTTTGTATCTAGTATTTCGAATATCAGTTTCGAAATTATCTTGTATCTCAAATACTTATTTTAATAGTATCTTGTATTTGGTATTCAGATACTTTGTACAGGGTATCTTGTACATCTCTATGTGTTAGGGCTATTTACACGCCTTAACAGAGTTTTTGGCGGGAACTGAAAGGGGATGTTGTGCTGTGCAGTTTTATTTTCTAAAAATGTGTAAAATTACTCTAAAATGAACAATAGTTGTAGGACATTGATAGTTTTTGAGTAGTAATTATGTGTTTTTGTGAGAAATGTGAACTGTATAGTCAAATGTGGCCTTTCGAGTTTTCACAAGAACTCCGTTGAATGGTGTGGATTGTAGCCTACAATACAACTGCGCCTAGCTTAAAGGCCTAGTTGCCAAGCCTTAAACATTTAAAAAAACTAAATCTTACTAAACATGTATAATCACATAAATCACATATATATGGTTTCCCCCGATGTGTTTATTGATATTTCTGATTTATGTGTGAAGAGCGAGGAGCGGGGGGCGGTGCGTGGTTGTTAAAAATTGGTTCGTTTGAATAAAACACATCTTCGAATAAAACCTTTAATCGATAAACTATACACCTTAAAATAAAAACTTCAACGGACAAGTGGAAAAACGAATGGCAACAAAATTTTAACCTACAGTTTTACGGGCAGGTTTTCAAATTGGTACTTGTCCAATTAACAATCAGGGCGTTCCATCAGTAGTTCACAACGCCCAAAATGCTCAGTTAGCCGTACCACAAGGCGACCGCGATCGTTGTGGTCGTGGCGAAAACGTCACTAATGACGTCATCATTTTTGATCACACAACGCTCACAACGACCCATGTCAATAGGTCGGTCGAATAGCCGTTCCACTTGGGTTTACGATTGTCACGCCAAGAAGCAAGTGGAACGGGAAAACTCACGGTCGTAAACGTGGTCGTTGTGAGTCCCTGATGGAACGTAGCCAATATGCCCGTAAAAACTTTAAGTTCAAAGTTTATTGTCATTCGTTTTTCCACTTGTCCGTTGAAGTTTCACTTCTACTATGTGTCCACACACACACATTTCGATTTTCCGCAGGTTTACATTTTAATGAATGCATTATTTAAATATATTTTATCAAACAAAAAAAACTGAATTTGATCCGGAACAAAACGACGCTTCCATAGTCTACTCTATAAAATAAAAAAAAATCGTTTAAAAAAACCGACTTCAAAAACTAAAAAACAAAAGTATAAAATAACTTATTTCTAAAGGTATTATTCTTAATATATATTATCTAAAACATCTCAAAGTCGGTGCTTAGTAATTTTCAAAAAAATATAGTAATTTTTATGTTTTACTTTGCACCGACCTCAAGATGTTTTAGATAATATATATTAATAATAATACATACATAACTTCACGCCAGTTCCCTTGCGGGGTAGGCACGAACAACAAAGCGCCATTTAGGCTTATTCTTACACACCTCACTTGCTTCTTTAACATTCATAACTCTTGTCATGCACGCTCGTCGTTATTAATAATAATAGCTTTAGAAATAAGTTATTTTATACTTTTTAGTTTTTGAAGTTGGTTTTTATAAACGAAGTTTTTTTATTTTATTTGTTACTTTTTAGTATCTAGCTATGTATGGGTAGACCTACGAAAGGTGCCGCGCTCCTTAAAAAATATAGGTCCCAAGAAACGAGAATAAAAAAATGTTCGTAAAATGAAAACTAAACCAAACTGGGCCAAACTATGTAAAATTTTTAGGGGACCAAATGGCAACTATTCCGCATCAAACTAAACAAGAATCACGTAAATCGGATCATAAATCTCGGAGTAATCGGTGAACATACAAAAAAAAAAAAAAGATCCCGACGAATTGAGAACCTCCTTTTTTTGAAGTCGGTTAAAAATTATGTCGCCTCTCACCACGTCTAGTCTAAATTTATGCCGCTAGTCCACGCGGCGGTAACGCTTTTTCGTGACAGAAAAATCCTACGACCCCGTCTATATATAAGTTTCACTTCAATAAAAAAACACCTTGAAATCAACTTCGTCTTCACACTCAACCAACTACACTCCTCGGCTTCCAACTCACGACTTCTCGCTTTCCGTTCATTCAATCTTTCATACATCTCATTCGATATAAACATGCGTTCCGTTACACAGTAAACCATTTTCAAAATTCCTACATTTATTTACACGAAACATCGTTTCAACATCTTTTTTATATATACAAATATACTTACGTACAGGAATGCTCCGGTGGTTCGGGCATGTGGAAAGAATGACTAAACAGATATACAATGCAAAAGTGGATGGATGCAGAAGTCGTGGAAGGCCACGACACACCTTCCATGATCAAATTGATCGTGTACTAGCAGAAGGTGATGTCAGGAGCCTTAAGAACAGACGAGCGTGCATGACAAGAGCTATAAATGTCAAAGAAGCGAGTGAGGTGTGTAAGAATAAGCCTCAATGGCGCTCTATTGTTCGTGCCTACCCCGCAAGGGAACTGGCGTTAAGTTATGTATGTATGTAAATAATTTATTTTTAGACTACACCTGTGGTAATGTGCATGTAACACACAAAGAGCCTAAAAATTCTTTCACTGTTCGTAAGCTACAATACCCCAGTCGATATAGGCTATATTATATTTAAAAAAAAAAATAGGGATCCTTAGTAAAACTCCAATAATGTAACCCAATGTGTAAAAAAATTACCTAAAATATTCTTTATATCGCGTGCGCTGCGAAAACTTGATGATAGAATAAAATAACGTACTACGACTTTGCAGAACACATCATTATTTACAAAAAGTGTCGCGACAGCATGTCTAACTATTATAGTTATGCCGCAATAAGTGTTTTTTTATTTTTAAATTTTAATTAAAATGCTGCTGCTGTTGTATCTTGGTATTCATCCTTATCAAAATAAATGACTTCATATTCAAGACTGCTTCAATACCTTTATATAACCTTTTGAATTATTCAATTCGGACATTCCATTCGAAAGATATCACGAGTTTAAAAATGTAAGTATTAGAAAAAAGTTGCGTGGTCGCCGCTCACTCTGCTCGGCAGCACCTTTTACGATGTGGGCGTCACTGAGGTACGGGCAGTACAGGAGGGGAAATATTTTGAATTCGCTTAGTAGGTAATTAAACTCAACAAAAAAGTTCTTTCTAGATGCAACTAGTGATCACTGACCACTAGTTGCATAATACTTATAAACAGAAATTAACTTTATTCACAATTCAAAATTTGTATTCCACTGTCAAATAGATTCAATCACATTATTTACTTTGGGTGTTGCGATATTATATGCCTTTTCAAACTGGAACAATCTGAAAACTTCGCACTGCAAATTTTGCATATATACGGTTTCTCCCCAGTGTGTTTACGGAGGTGTTTATTTAAATCGCTCTTTACCACACATTTATACTGGCATATATGACATGTGAAGTTCTTCTCCTTTGTGTGTTTATACTTTATATGGGTTTTTAAGGGAGTTTTTTCTGAACATCTGTAATCGCAAAAATCACACATATACGGTTTCTCACCAGTGTGTTTACGAAGGTGTTTATTCAAATCACCTTTAGTGACACATTTGTAATGACACATATGACATGAGTATGAATGTATGAAAGTGTATCAATCCCCTTTATTACGGCCACACATAAATTACGTCACATGTTAAGGTGACGAGGGACGACAGTGTGACATTGTGTGACGAGGGGTAGGTGAGGGATCCTAAATTTCGTGACGTCATATTTCACAATCTAATTTATATAAGTTTTGAAACACGAAATTTGAACTGATAAGGAAAAATTTCAAAATATTTCCAACTCTCAAATGATTCAAAAAATATTCAAATGGAAATAAAAGTAATTATAGAACTGCTGTTTTAATTTAATAATTTCTTGATGTAAAATTGCAAAATATGTGATATCACACTAAGGAGGAAGTCTCGCGAATGTGGCCAGCTGTGACAAGGACAGAGGAGAGGTCAAAAATCAAGAAATTCAAGTAATTTAATTTGGGGATGGCTATTATTATTCTTACCATGAGACTGTTTCTCAACAGTAGATCAGACTGTTGGCATTGAGATCTGAAGTTTTTGCAGATGACGAGCGACTCTTCGCACACAGAGCATATCAACTCCGATATTCCATCATCTCTTCGTATCTGGAATGAGTTTAAATCTAACATCATCTTCATGGTAAAAACCCACACTAACAAAATATAGCTCAAATTAAATTAAAGAAAGCAAATTATTGGATGTTGCCTTCTTACACATCATCAAAACAACACATTCGTCTGCTTATGGAACAATTTCCGACCGCAGATAAAAGGACCAAAAAACAAAATAAATGTTCATGGTAAATTGTTATTACAGAGTGTCAGCTTAAGGCGGATTTATATTTGTCTGATGTGTCATGTTCTGATGCGTCAGAAAGTTATGAGTTTCATACATTTAGTATGGAGAGATTTATATTAGAGAGACGCAATATGTTGTGATGGCTTGTGTTGTATCACATCAGAAGCAATCCGTATCTATGTCAGAGTGTTGGGGGTGGGAAATGCGAGGGAGGCGGAGGAGCAGCCGCGTCAACAGTGCCGTAAATAGGGCGGTGCCACCACTGCCCAGGCACAGGGCATAGACTCTGGGGGCGCAAGAATGACCAGGAAGGACTATTATGTTTTTGGTTTGCTCTTGATAAGTTCCCGCTGCGCCCCTAGTGCTCGATACCAACACATATGTACCTACATGCCAGTATCATCAAAAAGTCTGTTAAATTAGACAAAACATTGCACTAATTTTTTGGCAGCGCATGGTATTTGTGTTCTAGTTCTCTAAAAAAATTGATTTTTCATCCAAAATATTAGATAATTGGTCCACCATAACCAAGGTCCTTGTGCCTTATTTGATCTCTCTGAATAAAATAAAATAGGCCTATACGAAGCATTGCTCTAGCTAGATTACCTATAATATTGTTACAACCTAGGCGCCGACAAAGACTAATTCCAGGACAAAGACAAATTCCACATACTTATTTGTAGAAGCACATTTATTACCTGTCGGCATTTGAACTGCTTCTAATTCTTTTATGATTGTCTTCTTTTGTTCACTTATTTATTGGCATACGTTTCTAATTATTGTCGAGAATAGCCTATTGTCCTATTGTACTTGCTCATTAGCATCATCAGTCAAGTGTTGCGGATTCATTTTCATATGTGTCATATAAAACGACAGCCTGATGGATAGGGGGGGCAGTTCAGATATGACTACGATACGGGTGTGACGTGTGTACATTCGGGAATCTAATAGTGACGGACTCTGCGCGTTTTATTGAATTACGACCTTCTGCATTACGTTTGGATTTGTTGTGTTCGGTTATATTTGTGCCTGCGTTATATGTGGTTGTATAGTTCTAATAAACTCTATAATAATTCCAACAGCATTTTAATTCGAGTCTTGCTAAACGCGTAACAATATCTAAAAAAACAAGGGCGCAGTTATAAAAGCTCGCATAAAAGGTTATTTATGGCACTCCTCATCCGAGAAGTATGAACACACCTGTAGTTATCTTGTGATGCGTCAGAGCACCTGTATTTTTTCTATAAAATTATTAAAATTAAGGACAACCTTATTGAAACAGTACAACCGAATGAACACAAAATTAAAACTAAATAATTAAAATGAACAAGTTGGCGGTAGGCTAATTAAAACTTTAACAATACTCATTGATAAAACTACGTTTTAACGGTTTTAAGCGCGGTAATTTTATTTGATTTTGGTTTTTCCGACGTTTCGGCCACTTTTCAGTGGCCGTGATCACGGAAGACAAGTGTCAACGAGTATTGTTAAAGTTTTATTTAGCCTACCACCAACTTATTAATTTTAATTATTTAATTTTTAATTTATTTTTAATACCGCTCCGGCTAAGCCGAAGATGTATAAAAGGTACGTAGACGATACTTTTGCCGTCCTCCCAAACGATAAAGTCTCTGCATTTCTAGATCATCTCAATTCCATTAGCAGTAATATTAAATTTACTATGGAACTAGAGGCAAATAATAAATTAGCTTTTCTGGATGTGCTCATCCTAAGGAACCCTGACAATACTCTTGGTCATACGGTGTATAGGAAACCTACCCATACAGATAAATACCTTAATGGTTCGTCTCACCACCATCCTAGTCAGTTAGCTACCGTGGGCAAATCTTTGTTTCAGAGAGCACGGAAAATTTGTGACGAGAACCACATAGCTGGAGAGCTTCAGCATGTCAAGCGAGTTCTACAACGCAATCAGCTGAAGACTCCACACCAACGTCACAAAGGACCCAAACCACCTTCAGTTGAGCGGTGCCCTGCTACCCTACCCTACATCAAGGGGGTCACAGACAGAATTGGTCACATCCTCAGGCGAGCTTCAATCAAAACATATTTCAAGCCGCAGAAAAAGATTACCCAATTTCTGAGACCTGTGAAATGCAATATCCCACTCCAGGATGCAGGGGTTTACAAGCTTGATTGTGAGTGTGGATTGTCATACATTGGGCAAACAAAGAGGAGCATAAAAACACGAGTAAAAGAACACATTGCTGACATGAAACACACAAGGTCTACGAAGTCTGCGATCAGTGAACACACGCTGGATAAACCCAACCACTACATCAGATTCGATAACCCACAAATCCTCGCGAAAGAGAATCGTTTCATACCTAGAATGATGCGTGAGGCTATTGAAATCAAAAAACACCCAAATTTCAATAGAGAAGATGGTTGGCAAGTACCACCTGTTTGGGATCCAATTATCAAAACTATTAAGACCCAAACCCAGCAAAAACCAGCTGCCAGACCTCAAGACACTGTGAGCTCTTTCTGCGTACAACGGAACACAAACCAACTTGACTGATAATTACTTTTATTTTTCCTTCCACCCATTTTAATATTATATAAAATTATTAGAGCTAGGCATGTTTGCTGAAGAGTTTCTTGCGCCGCTTCTTCTCTTCAAGCCATAACATGTTGCGAAGCGGTAGTAAATTAGATTAGGCTCCCATAGATTAAATAATAACCATAAACAAAATTAAAAAATAAATAATTAAAATTAATAAGTTGGCGGTAGGCTAAATAAAACTTTAACAATACTCGTTGACACTTGACATCTTTGTCTTCCGTGATCACGGCCACTGAAAAGTGGCCGAAACGTCGGAAAAACCAAAATCAAATAAAATTACCGCGCTTAAAACCGTTAAAACGTAGTTTTATTATGTATACAAGTCGCGAAAACTTAAGAAAATATAATACTCATTGATACATGACTTCTTCATCTTCTGTGATCATGGTTACTGAAAATTAGCCGAAACAGTGGAATAATAAAAATTAAAATACAGTGCTTAAAACTGTTAAAACTGTTTTTTTTATTAATATGCATTAGTGTATTTTTTTATTTATTTTGAGTACATGTTATGTATAATATTTATATAAATAACATGCAGATAGATAGATAGATAGATAACACTTTATTGCTCACCGAAATAAACAAATAAAAAATGCATAATTACAACACTTCTTGGCAAAACAACAGGCGGCCTTATCGCTAAAAGCGATCTCTTCATGGCAACCTAACTTAAAAGAAATTCTTAACTTATCTGGCGATGTAGGTGGAGCAGACAATTGATAGGACTGTACAATTTAAATGTACATACTGACACTAATTTATAAATGTAATACATACATAAATAGTAATATATATACATAATAATCTTATATATTTGTTAACATATGTGACAAGCTGCCAGGTATGTTGCCAGGTGGTAGGGCATTTGCCCGACTGGATGGCTACCACCCCTGGTTTTAAAGTATGTCGCCATAACAACCTTGAGTTGTGTTCCGGCATTAGTGACCAGGTTTCAGTCTCCCATAAGAGAGCAGCAGCGCATTTGTAGCACCTTTGATGTTGCAAATGTCCATAAGCAAGTGGGCCGTCTGCCTGTCTGCTGAACTCCTGCAATAAAGAAAAAAACAAGCATTTTATATTGACATATGTTACAATGGATAAATAAGTAAATGTTTAATATATTAGACATATTTATTTAAAGACAGTACTTTCTAAGGGGGTTCTGAAATGTAGGTAATGTTTTGGCCTCTCTGACAGTAAGAGGCAACGCATTCCATAGTTTGACAGCCTGCACTGTAAAAGAGTTATCATAAAAGGATGAAGTGTGTGCAGGTGTCAGGAGTCTACGATATGTATCTGAGCACAAATTGTGAGAAGTGGAGAGGCGTAGGAATTCAAAATTTCCTTAAGGTAAGGAGGTCTATTAGGATTAAATAGTATATTAAAAAGGAGTATTAGAATGTGAGTATTCCGGCGAAAACGAATAGGAAGCCACTTGAGCTTCATACGAAGTTCAGAAACATGGTCATATTTTCGCAAACCAAATATCAACCTGATACAGAAATTCTGAAGTCACTCAAGTTTAGTTAGCTGTTCTGAGGTTATGTCTAGATAACAGGCGTCAGCAGAGTCAAATATGGGAAGTAGAAGAGACCTGCAAGCATAATCTTGGTGGCAGTGGGCCAAAAGTTTCTCAGCCTTCCAAGAGACCTAGATAATAGAAAAATCTATGACTTGATTTGGATATGTGAAGCCTCTAAGACAGTTCACAACATGTATTTAATTTGCACACCACCATCATACACTTGCGATTCCATTTATAAAATCCTTAGCCCAGGTTGTCTGGAAAGGATCACTGTAAAGTTCTAAGGCCTCCTATTGTTCCCGAAATTGCATAAAATTGCTGTTTATGTTGGCACTTGTCATGAATCTGCCACTATGCACTTTACGTAAAAAAAATCTAAGTGTGCAAGTATTGTTACACTATTTTGATATAATTATGATGCACCAAGAACATCTTCAAACTAACTATAAATACCCAACAACTAGTCCTATGGAACAAACACAATAAATGTGCTTTCAAAGATAAAATTGTACCTGCACGTCTGTGTACTTCGCGAACTCTTTGTGAAGTCCGCATTCAAACATGTTCTTCATTTCTCCAGACGCTGCAAGACAACCTCGGCATACCATGGCGTATTCACTCAATAGTGTTACTAATTCTTTGCATGGAGCTGACATTTTAGTAAAATTTTCAACTTACAATTCTCATTAGAATCACCATTTAAACCAAAAAATTATCTATGGCATAAGCATAACTCAAGAAGCTAACACACAAGCTTCTTGGCCATCAAGAAGCTTACACACAATTGGGATTGTTAAAAAAAAATACCCTGTGATTTTATATTTTTATTATGTAAAATAGGGTATTTTAAGATACTAATTTGAATATTTTTGTGTTTTAAGAGTTAGTTTTTTTTTTAATTCGATTTTTAAAAAAATTGTCCGATGGCATCATTGGGGACAACTTTACATTAATTCCTTTGCCTATAAAAAGAAAATAATCATATTAATCTGTGCTACTATTTAAATGTTACTGTCATTATTCATTATGACATATCATGATCATTTTAGTGTGGCCAGCTTAGGAATTTTATCCGTAGATTTATTTTATATATTTTGGTGTTCAACATTTATTATTTTCTAAAATTACCGTTAAGTTATTTAAAGTGACCTTTAGTGAAAAATCAATATAATATAACTTAAACTGAATAATGTACAGTTAGACTGAATACCATTAATTGATAATCAGGCATAAATTACCTATTAGACACCATTGCGATGTCATTACTTTCTTAATTTGTTATAAAGTATTATTTCGGCGATTAAAACAGATAAAGCTCATAATATTTTCTTAAGTTTTCGCAACTTGTCAGTGGCCGTGATCACGGAAACGTCGGAAAAATCAAAATCAAGTTTCAACCAACCAAAATCAAGTAGTTTTATTACAGATAAAGCTCATTCGACCACTAAAATACTTTGATTTGGTATCACATTTGGGTTATCATTTTTAATGTCTGATACCTAGACATAGCCTCATTATCCAATGATGTTGTCAATCCAGTTACAATAAAAAGGTTGTATTGTCAGTTTCAATTGAGGGGGGGGGGGAAGTATTATTAGTCAGACCTCTAAAAAAATATCAGTACTTAGGACTGCACTTCAGAGATAAAAACTTGGTATCTGAGCGTGACGGTCGTGCGAATTCAGTGCATTTTCCCTGTCCTAGAAGTACCTACCGAAGTTTTCAATTTAAAAATCATGGCGATGTTCTTTAAGGTCTTTTTTTTAAGTCAATATGTTGGGAGTTACTTTCATACACATACGTGTGTACCTACAAGAATTACAAATTTTAGTAATTTCACTATTAGCAACCTGGCAACATTGGGTATTTAGGCTTTAGATCGGCGGTTAATGCAGCATTTCTAAATTCTAATATTATTCATTACGGTAAATTTGCATAAAGGCGGAACCCGAAAATTATGCGTTTTTTTATATACAAGATTATAATTATGGTTTGCTATGGTACAATAACGAAATTAAAATTGTCGGAAAGCCTTCATTTAGGCACATAATTAATAAACAATACAATTACCTTAGAATATACACAGACTGCCTACTATGCTAATATTATTATTGTAAGGTAATAGGGCACGTTGCTAAACACTTGTGATTTTGAGCACAAACACATAAGTTAACTGAAAAACAATCAATCTTACTTTATTAAATTTTAAAGCACATTTTATTAGGTTAAAAACTACAAAACACTTCCCAGATAAAACCGCCATGCTACATAAAGTAAACTACACTGATAAAGAGTGTTGAGACTTCTAAAGACAAATCTTTTTATTGTAATTTAGTTCATCAGAGTGGCAGGCAAAGGAAATAAATCCATACGGCATTGTCTGATGTATTCTTAATAAAAATAGGCTGTTTGGATTTATTTCCTTTGCTTGCCACTCTTTAGGTTGGGTTAGCTTCACACTAGAGCGACGTCAGGGTGCCATCATTGTGACACCGGCGACGAGGATACGGCGCTGCACACACTCCAGGAGTGTCCAGCCTGGGCAGAGCAGCGCCGAGACCTCGTCGCCGTAACCGGACTTGACCTTTCACTCCCGGCCATGGTACGCACCATGGTCGGGAGCAACACTGGATGGACCGCCGTCTCCTCCTTCTGCGAGCACGTTATGCTTGCGAAGGAGGAGGCGGAGCGGGAGCGTGAGCGCACGTCACGGCTTCGCTCCCGCCAAAGGAGGACGCGCCGACGCCGAAGGTCCAGTACGGACCTTCGGCCGCCGTAAACGGGCGGCGCGGGTGGGGCCCCTTGGGGTATAGGGGTTCTCACTCACCCGCACATGTCGTCGAGATGAGAGCGCGAGTGTTCCGCGCGCGCTCACCTCTCCTCCCGTGGGGCGAGTTACAAACCGCCCCACGCACATAGAGCTTGAGGATGCCGGGGGATTAAAGGAAGTCCCCCTGCAGTGGAAGTGGCCTTGCGAGGCCCACGCCTGCCAGGGCTGCGGAGAGGCTAGGTCATATACCCGTAGCCCTGGCATAAGGCGAAGGACGGAACACCCAGGGGTTTTAGTGGGTATCCCTAACTGGAGAGTGGCAATAGCATGGCACCAGTTCTGACTGGGCATGCTAGTGCCACCCCCAATCTGGCGAATCCCACACTAGGTCGCGAATTATCCCCCCAAGGTTCTGCCCTTGTCGCGGCTTAGTCCTCAATCGGATTTCCCCTGGATAAAAAAAAAAAGAGCTTCACACTAGAGCTCAAATATGCAATGCCCATGTTAGCAACACAAAAAATAGGTTGTGAGGAGCGGTTGAAGGTTGCGACCAATGAGAAGGTCAGTGGGTTAGGTTAGGTTAGCTTCAGACTAAAGCCGCAGGCAGAATCGACTTTAACCATAATTAATGGTAAGCAGTCGGTTCTGCCACTTTGCTACTTGTTAGGCAAAGACACTAAATTCATACAGCATGAATATCAATATTTTTCAATCAATCTGAAGATCATTGGATGACATGAAAGTATGGCATTTTAGATTTTTCACATTATTGTAACTAAGATAATTAATATATTTTTCTAGTTTGTATATATAAATACCGACTACATGCAATACCAATGTAAGCAGAACAAAGTATAGGTGTAAGGGGTGGTCGAAGGTGTAACCAGTGACAAGAACAGTGGGTTAGGTTAGGTTATCTTTAGACCAAAGCCCACGAGCCGAGCGAGCGAAGCGAGCGTGCCGCGGTAGCGGCACGCTCGCTTCGTTTGGCGGCCGTTTCTCGCGACAGCTTCGTTTTAGAAGCCAGCGTGGAGGACCGGTCGCTGAGAGTCCCACACACCCTCGATGCAGGCCTTATGCCTGCATTTTGGCCCTTCCCCCGAAGGCAGAACCGACTGGTTTCCATTTATTCGTTGATAATTTTAATAAAAGTTAAAGTCGGTTCGGATTTGGTCTAAATATAACCTAACCTAACCCATTGTCCTTGCCATAACCTTCGAACACCCCTCACACCTATATATTGTTTGTCTAACATTAGTATTGCATGTTGGCGGTAATTATATATACAAACTACAAAAATATAATAATGATCTTAATCACAATAATGTGAAAAATCTAAAATTCCGTATTTTTATGTCATTCAAAGATGTTCAGTTTGATTGAATAATATTGATATTCATGCTGTACGGATTTAGTTCCTTTGCCTGACATTTAGCAAAGTGAGGTAAAAACTAGGTCTCTCAATATTATTAATCTGAGGTTTTACTTACAAATTACAAGATGTCGTGATTTTTTAGCAATGCCGTAATATTTGATTTTATAATTATTAATTATTTTGATCATGTCATATATGTTACATTTGCAGACTAATCCCAAAATTAAAATAATTGTGTTTTTATTATAATTAGTAGGTAAGTCGTCACGCTAAAATTGAACATTATTTCTAGCGATATAATGCACGTATTTCGTAATTAATTGTATTGTTTATTAATTTTTTGCCTAAATGATGGCTTACCGATAATTTTAGTGTCGTTATTGTACCATAGAAAACCATATGTAAAGTCTTTGAATACAAAAAATGCGTAATTTTCAGGTTCCGCCTTTATGCAATTTTACCAAAGGTAACTTTGCATAAAGGCGGAACCCGAAAATTATGCGTTTTTTTTATATACAAGATTATAATTATGGTTTGCTATGATACAATAACGAAATTAAAATTGTCGGAAAGCCTTCATTTAGGCACATAATTAATAAACAATACAATTACCTTAGAATATACACAGACTGCCTACTATGCTAATATTATTATTGTAAAGTAATAGGGCGCGTTGCTAAACACTTGTGATTTTGAGCACAAACACATAAGTTAACTTAAAAACAATCAATATCTTACTTTATTCAATTTTAAAGCACATTTTATTAGGTTAAAAACTACAAAACACTTCCATGCTACATAAAGTAAATTACACTGCTAAAGAGTGTTGAGACTGCTAAAGACAAATCTTTTTGTTGTAATTTAGTTCATCAGAGTGGCAGGCAAAGGAAATAAATCCATACAGCGTTGTCTGATGTATTCTTAATAAAAAATAGGCTGTTTGGATTTATTTCCTTTGCTTGCCACTCTTTAGGTTGGGTTAGCTTCACACTAGAGCAACAGTTCCTGGAGGGCATCCGTGCGAAGCAGTCGCAAATGCCCGTGCTCTTTACGGAAATTGCAATTTTCCACGCTTTTTCGCTCCTAAAAAGCGACAAATTGCGACAATAGTTGTGTAGTTATAGTGTACAGTGTTATTTAATTCGATTCCGGCGCGAATCAGTTGTTTTTCGACTGGGGTGAGTTGTTAAGCTCTATTCGCTTGTTCGTTTCGGCGCGCCTAGGCGCATTACGCAATAACGGTCGTTTGTGTCGATAGATATTCACGCGCGTCGACTGGTCTCTGCAAGGGAAGGGGCCTCCAGCAATGAATGGCCCAGGTCCCCAGAAGGCCCCGAGGCCTTCGAGTGTCCCGCGCAGGCGGGACCACACGAAGGCCAAGGATGGCTGGATGATGCCCGAGATCGGGGAGACGCGTGTGAAGAAGATGTCTTCTTCATCGGCCCGTCGCAGCAGGTCGGCTGCCGGGCCCCGCCCCGGGCACATGGATAGTGCCGTTTTCACGGCTGCCGATGTGCCCGCCTCGGTAGGGAGTGCGTCGGCGGTGGTAGACCTCACCGCCGCCACGCATGAGGATAGGTGCGGCGCGATGGGACCCCCTCCGGTTCCCATGGCGCCTAGGGCCCCATCCGGGCGTGCCGCGCGTAGGAGCGCAGCACACCCGGAGACAGATAGGAACGTGCTGCTTGCAGCGAACTCGGCCGTTTGCCTGGCCGTGAGCGCTGCAAGCACCATAGTTCAATACGCCTACATGGCGCCATCCACCTCTGCGCGAGCCTCACTCGTGCAAGGGAGCGGCGCCTACGTAGAGCATGATGACATCCCACCGTCCGGCAGCGTCCCAGACTCGCTGGAGCACGCGCTCTACGGTGCGATTCGCGATCATAGTTATTCCCGCCCTGAAGCGCCTGCCTGTAGTCCGGTATACACGGCGGCCGGTTCAGCGACGGCAGGGGATAGGTGACCTACGACGATGGTGTCGTATAGCGCACGGGCTTCACCTGTGCCTATGACATCGACTTGCAACCTTTCGGGCTGCAACGTCGAGAGCAGCCGTCCCACGGCACCGGTTGTCGCGCGAGCTTCACTCGCGCCCTCGGCCGGGGTCGTGAATAGGGACTTAGTAGGCGCGGCAGCGGCGACCCCTTCGACTTCCTTCCCTACTGGGACGGGAGCCGCTGTCGCGATGTCGGCGCCTGCGTCTTCGGCTGCGGCGACGTCTTCGTCCTTAGCGGTAGCGGCAGCGGGTACGTCGTCGTCTTCGTTCGCAGCCTCACCGTCTTAGGCATCGGGTTCGGCGACGCCGTCCACGTCTTCAACGGCAACGGTGCCGATATCGTGTTCTCCGATATTCGTTCCCGGATCGAGGTCGCGCTTCTGGGACCGGTCCCAGAGCAGCGGCGCCGATTCGGCCAGCACGTTGGGTGCTTCCACTCCAGCGCGCGCGCGCTCGCCTCTGCGTCCCACGAGGGGCGCACCCGCGGCGGCTTCTAGGGTTCTCGCGGGTACGGAGGCCTACCTCCGTACCGAGGGGGGTGAAAGGGGGCGCAAGGCGCGCAAGGCAACCACCGCCAAAGTGGCCGCGGCTAGCCAGTGCGCCGCCCTCGTCGGGGACGTATCGGCTCTCGGCCCTGGGGAGCTCCGCCTAGCGACGAGCGCCCAGGTCCCTGAGATAGTTCATATTGCCCAAACGTCGGGCAATTTGAAGGGGGTCTACGTGCGTCGGCTGAAGGAGGACGCGTCCAGGGTGTCGGACATCGTCGACACACTGGTCACGCGAAATCCGGAATCCGAGGCCTGGAAGCTCGGTAACGAGAACGCCAGGCTACGCATGGAGTTAAACTCGCTGCGGGAGGAAAACCGCTCCTACCGTAGGGAGTTTGAAGATATGCGTAAGGCCCTAAAGGCATCCGCTTCGGTTGCGGAGCCGGCGCCTGCTGTAATGGCGGCGCCGACCCCCGTACCCGTCAAGCGGAAGGCCCAGGCCGCCACGGCGGAGGCGGCGGCGGTACCGGAACCGCCCGCCGCACCCGCTGCGGTTAAAAAATCGCGTCCGGCCCCTGCTGCGGTAGCAGGGCCGACACCAGCTCCCGTCATCGGGACGGAGCGGGCTCCGGCGACCGCCAACGGGGCGGCGCCGACACCCGCTCCACCGGGGCTCGGCGGCATCGATTACGACATGTTTGTGCGTGCCGTGATCGACGTCGTCGCCCCCATACTCGATGCCCGGTTCGCCGGTATCGAGGAACGGCTGAATGCCGCGCCGAACCTGCGTCCACCGCTAGCGGCCGACCGAGGTAAGGCGCCGGCAACCAGACCGGCACCAAACGTGGCTGTTAGGCCAAAAGCGGCCACGGCTGCAGCCGCCGTCCGGCGGAATGCGGGGGAAGCAAGTACCCCGGTTCCGATGGCAGTGGTGGCGGCCTCGGCTGTCGGGGTGACGGACTCCCCACCGTCACCGGCCCCCCCTAAAAAGAAGACGAATAGAGGGGGGGTGAAGTGGAGGCTGAAAATGCAGCGGAGAGCGGCACGCGACGCCGCCGCTGCTTTAACGGCCCCCGCCACGGCACCCGTGCCTGTGGTGTCGGCTCCTAGGCCGGCCCCTAGGCAGCGGGCGGCGCCCGCGGCTGCGACACCGATCGTCGCGGCGCCCGTCGTCCGCGCTCGCGTCGCGCACGTCGCGCCGCCGCCGGCGCCCGTGGCCCCCGCCCTCGCCCCGGACGGGGGGGCGTGGACGACGGTCGTCAAGCGGAAAAAGAGTAAGGGGGCGAGGGCCGACGGGCCTAGGAGCAAGCTGCTCCCCTGCCGACGGGGCGGGGGCAGTAACAGCGGAAACAGGCTGCGAAGCCTGCGGTCGTATTCCGCGAGCCGAAGTCGGCCGCAGTTATCGTTAAACTGCTGCCGGCAGCGGCCGCGAAGGGTGTCGGTTATCGCGAGGTCTGCGCAAAGGCCTCGACGGTGGTCGACATCGCGGCCATGGGCCTCTGCGAGGGGCTGAAGGTGGTGCGGACCGTCAGGGACGCGCGTCTCCTCGAGTTCCAGCCGGGACTCGAGAGCGCGACCAAGGCGGACCGCGTCGCCGAGGCTCTGCGCGGAGCCCTTGTAGGGATGGCTAAGGTCGTCCGCCCCGTCAAGCGTGGGGAGCTTTACGTCTCTGGGCTGGACGAATCGGTCACGGTCGATGGGCTTCGTGACGCGATCGCGCGCGCCGGCAGCTGCCGGCGCGACGACGTGCGCGCGAAGCACATCGGTGCAGGACCGGGCGGTTTGGGCGCATCGTACGTGATGTGCCCCGTCGCTGCTGCCAAAGCCATCGTCGAGCTGGGCTACCTCGTGGTAGGCTTCACCTCGGCGAGGGTGGAGGCACTGGAGGCCAGACCGATACGTTGTTACCGGTGTTACAACGTCGGCCATGGCGCCCAGACCTGTCCGGACACGTGCCCGGACCGGACTAACTTGTGTCTCCGCTGCAGTAAGAGCGGACACAAGATGCCGGACTGCACGGCTCGGAACCCCCACTGCGCGGCGTGCGCGGCGGGGGGACTCAACGCTGCCCATCCCACGTTAGCGAGGTTCTGCCAGCCTCCTTACGTGAAGGGCAAATTCGTCCATCCGAGGACCAAACAACGTACGGGTGCATCGGGAGTACGCGCAATGGACACCTCCAATGCCTAGTACGCCCGTAACAGCACTATTTCAGGCGAACGTAAACCACTCCCCCACCACTCAGGACTAGTGCCTGCAGGCGATGGCGGAGTGGCAAGCGAACTTGGCCGTAATAAGCGAACCTTATTAAGTGCCGCCTTGCGGCAATTGAGTGGGCGACCTCGACGACGTGGTAGCGGTGGTGGCCAGAGCCGGATCTGGCACACCGCTTACATGTCTCGAAAGAGGAAAGGACTATACGGTGGCGGAGAGCGGGAGTATCGTCGTCATAGGCGTTTACTTTTCGCGCAACCGCCCCCTGGCGGAGTTCGAGCTTCGCTTGGACGCCATCAGGGCTGCCATAGGCAGACTGTCGCCTAAAACGATTTTCGTGATGGGCGACTTTAACACAAAGCACTGTTCCTGGGGAAATGCGTTCACGGAACCTAGGGGCCGGACGGTTGAGGAATGGGCTCTTCAATCCGGCCTGACCATATTGAACCAGGGATCGGTCCAGACCTGCGTGCGCGCGCGGGGTGGATCGGTCATCGACCTGTCATTCGTCACTCATGCGGCCAACCGCAGAGTTGTCGGATGGAGGGTGCTGGAGGAGGTGGAGTCGCTCTCTGATCATCGGTACATCAGATTTGAGCTTACTCCCTCCTCCGGTTCGACCCCTGTTCATCGCCCCCCTCTCCTCCCACGTTGGGCCCTTACCAAGCTCGATCCGGAGCAGGCCGAGGACTGGGCACTCACGGAAAGCTGGGCCTACCCAGCCGAATTCGCGAACCTGGAGTCGCAGGCAGAGCACATGCGCAAGACCCTGACGAGGGTTTGCGACGCGGCGATGCCTCGCGTCTGCAAGCGGCAGCCTCCGTGCAAGCAGGTCCACTGGTGGACCGAGGAGCTGGGTGAGATGCGAAAGGCAGTTCGCATCATCAGCCACAGACTCAAACGCTGCAGGGCGCGCCGTCCTCCGGACTACGTCGCGGAAAATGGACTCGTGGGCGAGTTTAGGGAGGCCAGAAAGGCCCTTTCGATTGCTATATTGCAAGCAAAAGCCCGGGCTCGGGCCGAGCTCCTCGAGACGCTCCATCGGGACCCTTGGGGGCGTCCGTACCGTGGGGCCCGCAACACGTTGCGGCCTTGCACATCCACGGTCACGGAAACGCTCGAACCCGAGGTGCTCCGGTCGGTTATCGATGGGCTCTTCCCGGATCCGGGAAACTTCACTCCCCCCAGTATGGGTCCACCCGTTCCCGTCACCCCCACGGACGAGGAGCCTCACTTCATCTCCGAGGGGGAACTAGAAGTTGCCCTGGACCGGCTCCTGCGCAGGAAGACGGCACCGGGACCCGACGGGGTTCCAGGTCGACTCCTCTTCCTGGACGCTAAACACCTACGCGGCCAGCTGCGGGAACTGTTCGAAGCCAGTATTCGCGCAGGTCGGTTCCCGTCGCAATGGAAGGAGGGGCGTTTGTGCCTGATTCCCAAGGGAGGTCGGCCTCCCAACGATCCGTCCGCCTTCAGGCCCATAGTGCTGCTGAACGAGGTCGCTAAGGTCTTCGAAAAGATCTTGGCGGAGCGGCTCGTGAAGCATCTCGACGCTGTGGAGCCAGGGCTTTCAGAAACGCAGTTCGGGTTTCGGTGGAGGCGCTGCACGATGGACGCCTTCGAGACACTGCGATCGTTGACGGACGAAGCCGTCCAAGCGAAGGATGTCGTTCTTGCGGTGTCGCTAGACATAGCGAACGCCTTTAACAGCCTCCCTCATGAGACGATCAGGGAAGGGCTCCGCGCGCATGGAGTCCCCTCGTACCTCACGAGGCTGTTGGGCGCGTATCTGCAGGATCGACATATCCTTTGGGAGGGCGGTGAGTCCGGCAATCCCGTGTTAGGTCGGCGACGCGTCGCGTGCGGCGTTCCACAGGGGTCGGTCCTCGGGCCGATTCTTTGGAACGTAGGTTATGACTGGATCCTTCGGGTTCCGATCCTGCCCGGGGTAGGGCTGATCTGCTTTGCGGACGACACCCTACTCACGGCACGCGCTGCGTCATTTGCGGAATCCGTGGACGTCGCCAACGCCGGGTTGGCGATTGTCGTAGATCGAATAGCTAGGCTGGGCTTGAGGGTCTCCCCCGCGAAAACGGAGGCCATCATGTTCCATAGGAAATTTCGCAATCCCCCCGCGGACTTGACCGTTTCGGTCCAAGGGGTGGCCATTAGAGTAGGGCCCCAGATGAAATATCTGGGGCTAGTTCTCGATGGGAAATGGCTGTTCAAAGCGCACTTTGAACAGCTAGTTCCCTAACTCGTCAAATCCGCGGGCGCACTCACGAGGCTGCTTCCCAACGTAGGGGGCCCGGGAGGTGCGACGCGGAAACTTTACTCTGGCATCCTGAGGAGTATGGCACTGTACGGTGCACCCGTCTGGTCCATTGCACTTCACCGCCACAACAGAACCCTGCTGCAACGGGCGCAGCAGGTTCTGGCCGTGAGGACCATACGGGGGTATCGCACAGTGTCGCGGACGGCGGCCACCCTCCTGGCAGGCGATCCGCCCTGGCATCTCCAGGCGGACGTCCTGACAGTGGTGCGCCGCACCCGGCAGGATGCCCTAGCTAGAGGCCTGACCTTCTGTCAGGTCAAAATCGAGGCGATCAGGAAGCGGGAAACCGCCTCCATGATCGCCATCTGGTCTCAAGAGCTCGACAACCCTGCGGTCTATGGCGGCTACACGGTGGATGCAATCAGGCCACAGCTGACGGAATGGGTCAACCGCACCAGCGGCACCCTGACCTTCAGGACGACACAGATACTTACCGGACACAGATGTTTCGATAAGTATCTGTGTCGCATTGTGGGCTGCTTGCCTTCCCCGGACTGCCGCCAGTGCGGCGCGCCCGACACGGCGTTACACACGCTTGTCGAGTGCGCCGCATGGGCGCCGCAGCGTTTCGAACTTGAGACGCACGTAGGTCCAGTCGACTCGCTCTGCGACTTGGTCAAGGCCATGCTGCAGAGCAGCGACAATTGGGGGGCTGCGGTTACTTTTTGCGGGACTGTAATGTCACTCAAGGAGGCCGCAGAACGAGACAGGGAGAGAAGTCCTGCAGCGCGTGCCAATGCGTCTTCTCGAGGTCGCCGGCCTTCAGCTGGCACCCGGAGAGGCAGGTACGCGCATTACTTCCCTCCCTGAGTTAGGTTCCGTTTACCGCGGGGGGCCTTTAACTTGCTAGGAAGAGCAAAGGACCTTCTACCCCCGCACAACGAAGTGGGGTGTGTTCTCCCAGGGCACACTCCAGGCACTTTATTGCGCTGGATCGGCTGGGCGTAACTATGTTCTAAATCTCAGCCTTTCCAACACATTCAAAGCGCAGGGTCGTCAGGGAGGAGGGGGTTTTTAGTGGGTATTGGGGTTGCTCGCCCGTGCAGCAACGCTCGGAGTCTTCCACACTATTCTGTGACGTCGATCGCGGACGGAGCGCTGCCAAGAGCATACTATTGCTGCAGTGTTATCGCCCCCGACCGACGCGTGTCGTTCCCCTAGCAACGACCCAGTTTGTGCGTAAATCGGTTAAGCATTTTCCCTCGCCTCAAAACCAAAAAAAAAAAAAAATGAATTTACTTAATATATATACATGAGTTTTGTTAGCCAAGGTGAGGAGAAAGTTCAAGTTAATAGGGCGAGGAAAATCTTTAGGTAAGATGTCATACACGGGGGTAATTATTTTGGGGCAGTCAAAGAAAATGTGATGGAGTGATCCTTCAGCTAAACTGCATTCACAGATCGAGTGGTCGCGAATCCTAATTTTGGCTAGAAAGACCGGTGAGCAGCAATGACCTAGCCTAAGACGAATGATTGCAGAGATATCTTTTTTAGGCAATTTTCGGTGCTCAAAAAACCAAGGACTAGGACGTAAAGCCGGTTGGAGAGTACCATAGTGTTTCCCGACAATCTGTCGAAACCTTTGCCATTGATCATTCCAAGATTTAAACATTTGGGGCTTAGCAAGAGCACGTAAATCACGAGGAAAGCTTTTATTATACTTGCTGGTACCTGAAGAGACATCTTCCTTGGTACAGCAGTCAGCAATCTCATTGCCACCAATTCCAGAGTGACTAGGAATCCAAACTAATATTAGATCAAGACCAGAGTTGTAGCAGCGGAAAAGAGCTTCTTTAATCTTAATGGTTATTGCCCAGTTGTCTTTAGCATGAAAGGGGAGTTTAACAATATCTTGAAGACAGCTTAAAAAATCAGTGGCTATGATAGATTTACTTATGTTGTGTGATTCGATGTAAAGGATGGCTTCCAATAAAGCGATTGATTCACCTGTATAAGTGGAACTGGGGGAAGGGATTTTGAAATTTAGTATGATTTTGAATTTGGGGATCCAGACTGCTGCACCGACAGGTCCATTCTGTGTTAATTTCGATGCATCAGTAAAGAGTTGGAGATAATCTGGCCAACGATTTTGAACAGCGTTACAGAACAGCTGATCAGCCCCAGGAGTGTTTTTATAAATGCCTTAATCAAATATTAAGTTTGGAACAAGAAGAAGGCTGTTGAAGTTTGACTTGAATAAGGGCAGTTTATCATTTTGGAAAATACCGCAGCTTAACAGTTGTTTGTAGGAGTTGATAATGAGGGGAATGGTTTTATGGGTCCAGTAGGAAGATGAAGTTAGTTGGTAAAGTTGTTCCAGGATACCTAAAAGGGGATGATCTGACAGCTCCATCACTTTACAAAGGAATCTGTCTGCTAGAAGCTGTCTACGCAGGGCAAGAGGTGGTTCTGCACATTCCACCTGAAGGGCGTTTGTAGGGGAAGATCGCATAGCACCCGTAATGATTTTAAGACATTTGGCTTGTATGATGTCTAACTTTGCCAGGCTAGGCTTGTTTTTTTTTTTTTTTTTTTTTTTCCGGAGGTCAGCAGACAGGCAGACGGCCCACTGGATGGAAAGCGGTTACCATCGCCTATAGACATTTGCAACACCAAAGGTGCTACAAATGCGCTGCTGCTCTCTTAAGTGAGTCTGGAACATGGTCACTAATGCCGGAACACAACTCAAAGTTGTTATGGCGGCATGCCCTAGACCAGGGGTGGTAGCCATCCAGTCGGGCAAATGCCCTACCACCTGGCTGTGGGTTGTTTAGTCGCCTCTTACGACAGGCCGCCCGGCCGCAGGAAATTGTATTCTTTCTCCGTTCCTGCACGGATAAAACCTTGTTGCAGGGTTCTAGTAAAAAACTACCATAATCAAAGTGGCTTCTTATAATGGCGTTATATAAAAGTTTTTGGGAATAAGGGTGAGATCCCCACCTAACTCCTGATAGAGCTCTAATAATATTAATATTTTTCTCAACTTTCTGGCTAATATAATTTAGATGTAGGACACCAGAGAGTTTTCGGTCAAGATAGATGCCTAAAAACTTAACACTCTCAGAAATTGGAATAGACTGATTGCTAACATGGATATCCAGGTCTGGGACTATTCTCTTACGGGAAAAAATTACTGCTGAGCTTTTTGTTGCAGACAGGGACAAACCGTGCTCTGATAACCATGTATTTAGATAATATAATGAGGAGTTTATGCGATTAGCTGCATCGGTAAAAGAATCAGAAGTGGCATAAAGAGCTATGTCGTCGGCATATTGAAGGATTTTGCAAAAGCAATTGACAGTGGTATCCAAATCGGCAGTATACAGATTATAGAGGAGGGGACTAAGGACTGAGCCCTGTGGTAATCCTTTCCAAACTAAGCGGGGTGAAAGAGTTTCTCCCTGAAATCGAACGGAGATTGTTCTCTCCATAAACATATTGTAAATAATGTTAACGATCTTCGTGGGAATACTCAGCTGGAGTAATTTCTCCCTGAGTAATTGAAGGTCGACATTGTCGTATGCAGCGGTGATATCTAAAAAGACTCCTACGACATGTTCGTTTTGGGAGAATGCAAAACGAATATCTGATATTAGAAGGCTGAGACTGTCCATGGTGCCCATACCTCTCCTAAATCCATATTGAGACTTGGAGAGTAGACCTCGGTTTTCAACTAACCATTCTAAACGATTTTTTATCAGATGCTCCATGACTTTGGAAAGAACAGAAGAGAGGGCAATTGGTCTATATGAACTGGATTCTGATGCATCCTTACCAGGTTTTCGAATGGGGACTATGATTTGATGTTTTCAAGTATCGGGGACACAACCAGAGAGGAAGATGTGGTTTAAAAGAGAGAGAAGGAAAGCTTTGGATGTCTGGGAAGATTTGGTGATGAAAGAGTAAGGGATGCCATCTACTCCAGGTGCAGAGTCGTGAAGTTTATCTAAAGCACAGAGAAGCTCTTCATAGGAAAATTTAGAGTCCATAGAGTTAGGGTTAGCCTCAGAAGATGGATAAATAGCTAGATAAGGTCTGGGGGGAACGAATGGAGGGGAAAGTTTAGACATGAAATCAGGAAGCCAAGACGATGGATCATTAGAATTTATATTATCATCAATATGAGACTTACGGTATGCTTTTAGTTTACTCCACACAATTGAAGCAGGGGTTCTGGGGCACAAGGATTCACAGAATGTATGCCAACCTTTGCGTTTCTTTTGGCGCAGGAGTCTTTTAGAGGCGGCAGAGGCTTTTTGAAATTCTAGATAATTTTCCAAAGACAGTTCCTTCGAAAATTTTTGTTCAGCTTCTTTTCTTTTTTTAACTGATAGCGAACACTCTGCATCCCACCAGGCTGGAGAAGAAACTTTATTTATAGCTGAATTTTTCTTTGGAATAGATTCCTCTGCAGCAAATAAAAGGGAAGATGTGTACTTAGTATACAAAGAAAGGAAATTTGAATCAGAAGTGGAAGGTAAGGACTCTAATTTAGTCTGGACAATATTTGAAAACATTTGCCAATTTGCTTGTTTAAGTCTGAATTTTAAAAGGGGTGGGACTCCAATAGGGGAGGAGAAGAATTGGCAATAGAAGATAAAATTGGGAAGTGATCACTTCCATAAGAGTAAGGAAGAACAGACCAAGAAATAGAACTTGCAAGGGAAGGGGATGAAAGCGTGAGGTCAGGAATGCTTGGATTTTCGGTGGGGGACACTGCGGGTAGGGGACCCATCATTAAGGACACATAAATTCAGATCATCCAATAGGTTAAGGAACGCCGAGGAAAACACATCACATGACATTGAACCCCATAATGTATGATGGATGTTAAAATCACCTAAAATAATGAGGGGGGGTGGAAGAAGAGATAGAAGAGAAGAGAGTTCCTGAATGAGGGGGATATTTGGTTGTGGCATATACACAGAAACGATAGTAGTATTAAATGAACGGACAGCAACAATATTAATATTACTAGAGTGATGAGGGAAGAGGATACGAGTAAATGTGATGTTTCTTCTAACAAGAAGAGCACAGCCAGCCCATCCATCCTCTCTGTCCTCACGCAGGCATGAATACCCTGGCACTCTGAAAAGAGAACCTGGTCTTAGCCATGTCTCCGAGACGGCAAAGAGAACTGGATGAAACTGGTTAATTAAGTGTAGCAATTCATGTTTTTTTATTATTAATACTGCGGCTATTCCATTGAAGGATATTGGCCATTTGTAAGCTGGGTCTTGAGAAGAGTGGATACTACAGACATAATAGTTTCCAAGACATTGTTCGGTAAAATATCTCCGAATTTTGAGAATATATTCGATAGGGTCATTGATATGAGCTCTGCAAGGTTCTCATTTGGGGAAATTGTACTTGTAGAATTGTACCTAAGAGCAGATCCATTTGGAAGGGGAAGAGAAGGGGAGGAAGTAATATTATCATGAGCTTGGCGATCATATGATTTGCCCAACTCTGGTCTAGGGCGTCTCTCAATCAGTACAGTTTTTCTGTATGATGTATTAGATGATTGAGGATGAGAAGGTGATTGGGGAGTGTGAGGAAGAGATTGCGACTGACTGATGAAGGGATTAGGACTTGATGGTTGCGTGTTCCAATAAACAGGTTTGTGGGGGAGAGATCTATTTGTTATATCTGCATATGAAGTACGGACTCTAGGAAATTGGCGTTCGGCTTCCAAATAACTGACATTTTCCTCAGACATAACAAATTTTATATTGCGCTGTCTGGAATGCTCAGGGCATTTAGAATCTGTGGCGAGGTGGACACCAGAACAAAATAAACATGATACTCTGTCATTCGGGACGCTGCATGCTAAACTATCATGGGGTCCAGCACATCGTGCACATCGAGGGTCTGATCTGCATTGATCTCTGATATGTCCAAATCGACAACATTTCAAACATTGGATGGAAGGGAGAGTGTAAAAATAAACAGGTAAGGAGTAGTGACAACAATAAATATGGGAGGGTAATTTTTGACCTAGAAAGGTAAGGACAACTGTTCCTGTAGGTTTCCAGGTGATTTTTTCATCGATATGTTTTTTTTTATTAAGTCTACGAGCTTTAATGACTATGCAGGGTTCAGGACGGCATTCGGACCAAGAGACTAGGTCTTCCAAAGTCCAGTCAAGTGGAATTTGTCTTATGACACCCATGCGGGTGACTTGGAACCGGAGGATGGTTGCTGTCAATTTATTGGGTTCGAGAATTGGATTAGATAGGAAATAATTAGCATCATTAAAAGATTTAAAAACTACAGATATTTTATTTCTTCCTAAATTTTTTATTTCCTCTACCCCAGGGACTTTGTTATTATATATGATCTGTGCTATTTTCAGTGCTCGCATACAGCTAGAATAAGGGGAAGGATCATTTTCAAGACGGATCACATGAACAACGAACGGGCCTGTGTCTGTCTCATTATATTTCAAGTCGGTAGTTGGCTCATAACCTGGGCGGGTGAAAGTATGTTGTGTTGACGCCGAAGCTGGCAGGGTATTAGTTATTTTTTCAGGAATCTCTCCTGAATTATCGATACGGCGTTTAGGCTTGAGTTTAGTCACTTTGTCGGTAGGTTGGCATACGGCCGATAGTTCAGCCATCTCAGTTTCCAAAGTGTTCCTCCCCCTATCGGGAGGAACTTTCTCACCCACTGACTGAGACATTTACAATAAAAATGACTTACCACTAATTACAGGATACAAAAACTTGAAAAATCGAGAGCAACTTTCGCAACACGTGTGGATTCTTAAACGACACCTGTCACTTTTTCCTTCCGTAGTTCTATTCTATTCTATTTTTGGTATTAATGGCTCCAACGCATCAGCATTGATTTTGCCAATGTCACAGTAGGTTAAAAAATGTCAGGTGAGTATTAACAAATGATTTTATGTTACAAAAAAAAACGGAATTTGGTCGATGCTCATAACATTTTCTGTGATCCTGTGGACAATACAAAGATATATGTTAGGATATTGTACTATAAATAAATATTATTGCAGGATATAAATTTACTTAATACATATATATGATCTTTGTTAATTAAAGTTAGAAGAAAGTTCAAGTTAAGGGGTCGGGGGAAATTTTTAGGTAGCATGTCATATAAGGGATATACAATGTTAGGGCAATCAAAGAAAATATGGTGCAATGTGCCTCCGGCTAAACCACACTCACATAAGGAATGGTCATGAATTCTGATTTTTGCCAGAAAGAGCGGTGAAGAACAGTGGCCAAGCCGTAGTCGAATTATTGTTGATATTATCTTCTTAGGTAGATTGCGGTAAGTGAAGTACCAAGGTCTTGGCCGAAGAGTCGGCTGGAGAAATCCAAAGTACTTGCCTACTGTCTGGCGAGATTTTTGCCACGAATCTTCCCATGATTGGAACATTTGAGGTCTAGCCAGGGCACGTAGGTCATGGGGGTAATTCTTATTATATTTATTCACACCTGTGTAGATAGCTTCTTTGGCGCAATTATCAGCAATCTCATTTCCCCTAATACCAGAGTGGCTCGGAATCCAAA
This sequence comes from Dendrolimus kikuchii, assembly GCA_019925095.2. NCBI lineage: Eukaryota > Metazoa > Arthropoda > Insecta > Lepidoptera > Lasiocampidae > Dendrolimus > Dendrolimus kikuchii. Next base: position 3,829,566 of record JAHHIN020000031.1, read on the forward strand.
CTAGTATTATTTCAAGGCCCACCGATAGACACCGGAAGAGAGCTTCTCTGATTTGTAAGGTTATATGGAAGTTGTATTTAGAATGGAAAGGGAGCTTTTTAATATCCTGTAGGCAGCTTAAGGAGTCCGAAGCAATGATAGCATTCCTAATATTATGAGATTCGACGTAAAGAATAGCTTCTAATAGCGCAACAGATTCGCCTGTAAAAATGGAGCAGGAGGGGGGGATTTTGAAGTTTAAAATAATTTTATATTTCGGAATCCAGACTGCAGCTCCAACCGGATGGTTCTGAGTAATTTTAGATGCATCAGTAAATAGTTGTATGTGGTTTGGCCAACGATTGTGCACGATGGAGCAAAACTGTTGATTGGCTGCAAGAGAATTTTTAGAGATACCTAAGTCTGTGATGACTTTAGGAGAGAACACAAGACTATCGAATTTGGTTAGGAATAGGGGAGATATGTATGTTTGATAGATACCAGAGGGTAGATTAACTGTTTTTCTATAGGATTGAATAAGAAGGGGAAGATTTCATGGCGCCGGTAATGATTCGTAGACATTTGGCTTGAATTTTATTCAGGTTAGAAAGGCCTGCCTTACTGCATGGTTCAAACAGGAAACATCCGTAATCCAAATGGCTCCTAACAATTGCATTGTAAAGGAGTTGTTGGCAATAGAGATGTGATCCCCACCTTACACCAGACAGAGCTCTAATGATATTTATATTCTTTTCGACCTTTTGACAGACATAGTTTAGGTGGGTGACAGCAGAAAGTTTACTGTCCAGAAAGACTCCTAGAAACTTTACACTATCCAATATTTGAATAGGCTGATTGAGTAAATGGATGTCGAGGTCGGGGATTATTCTTTTACGAGAAAATATAACTGTCGAGCTTTTAGAGGCTGACAAGGACAAACCGTGCTCAAATAGCCATGAGTGTAAATAGTATAAAGCGGAGTTGATGCGAGACGAGGCATCGCAGAAAGAATGTGAGGAGGCATAGAGAGCAATATCATCGGCGTATTGGAGGATCCTGCAGAAACAGTTTACTGTCGAGTCGATGGAGGCAGTGTATATATTATACAGTAGTGGGCTTAGGACCGAGCCCTGCGGCAAGCCCTTCCACACCAAGCGGGGTGGCAGAACTTTTCCCATGAAACGAACAGTGATTGATCTTTCCATCAACATATTATGGACAATGTCTATTATCTTCGAGGGAATACTCAGCTTGAGCATTCTCTCTCTGAGTATATGAAGATCAACATTGTCGTATGCTGATGTAATGTCCAAAAATACCCCTATGACATGTTCGTTTCGAGAGAAAGCAAGACGGATATCTGTTGTGAGAAGGCTCAAGCTATCTACAGTTCCCAAGCCCCTTCTAAAACCGAATTGACTCCTGGAAAGGAGGCCTCTACTTTCCACAAACCATTCTAATCTGTTTTTAATTAGGTGCTCCATAATTTTGGAGATAACTGAAGACAGGGCAATTGGTCTGTAGGAGCTGGGATCTGTAGCATCTTTTCCAGGTTTCAAGATTGGAATTATAATTTGGATTTTCCAAGAGTCTGGTACCACACTGGATAGAAATATATGATTCAAGAGAGCGAGAAGAAAAGATTTTGAAGATTCAGAGGACTTGATAATAAAAGAATAAGGGATGCCATCTGCGCCAGGGGAAGAATCCTTGAGATGGTCCAGGGCGCAAAGAAGTTCCTCAAAAGAGAATGGAGAATTCATGGGATCAGAATTTGCAGCCGCAGAATGGTAAATGGGGGGGAATGGGTCAGGGGGAACAAATATAGGAGAGAGCTTATTAAGGAAATCCTGGAGCCAAGAAAAGGGATTATTTGAGGTTACATTATTGTCAATTTGGGATTTACGGAAGGCTTTAATTTTCTTCCAAACTAAAGAAGAGGGAGATCTGGGAGAAAGTGATTCGCAAAAAATGTGCCAACCTTTGCGTTTTTTTTGCCGTAAAAGTCTTTTACAGGAAGCTGAGACTTTTTGATACTCCAGGTAGTTTTCTATTGACAGCACTGTAGCAAATTTTTTTTCCGCCATTTTGCGTTCTTTGACTATAGCAGAGTATTCAGAATCCCACCAAGCTGGGGAAGAGATTTTATTAATGGCACTGTTGACGACGACGAACACAATGTATGAAACTCACCGACCCGTCTAAACAGGCGATAAGAACATAGGTATAATTTGCTAAGCCTCATAGATCATGTAGACGCGACCGTTAGGCACAGGAAAGAGACGGGTCGGACTGAGATAGATATAATTTTATTTTTTAACCGTTATTAATTTGAAATTAAATAAAATAAATTATAAGAATTAAATATATAAAATGTAATAAGCCTTAACTCACTAGGAAATAAATGTTGTAGCGTTGTGCCTTTTATTGAAAGTAGGACCCCTATTAGATCCCGGTAAATGAGACCGGGCTACGGGCGTGCAGAACGCCGCCTGGAGCCCGGGACTCAGCATGTAAAGGGAACCGGGTTACAGGCGTGCAGAACGCCGCCTGGAACCCGGGACCCAAAAGGGTAGCGGAAACCGGGCTACGGGACTGCAGAACGCAACCGGAGCCCGGGATCCGTGAGGTATGCCTGCACTACTGCCTACTCCGAACGCGAGTAGGCCATAATGATAGTGCAGGCAGAGGTCCGCGCTCGACAGCGCACGTTTTTGTAATGAGGTAATGGTAAGGGCGCTCAGCGCTTTATATTTATACTAATGAAGCGGGGGGCGAGGTAAATGCCCATTACGACGTCCCGCTAACAAAAACCATGGGTCACAACTGTGTAAGGACCCTCGAAATTTACTAAGATCTAGGGTGTACCAAAATGTATGATAGTGATAAGTTAAGATAAGGCTTAATGTATGTAAAATTAAGGAAATAAAGTAAAGGGGGTGTTACGACGAAGCGAGGGGTCGGCGGAGGTAGCCTCTATAAATATAGGACGCCTTTGGGGCGCATTTTTGTAGTTCGTGAGTAGTTCGTGAGTAGTTCGTTAGTTCGTTCGCAGTTCATAAGAAGAAGCTCCCTCCCGCCGACGCCAACGAAGTCGAAGCCTCCCGTAGCATCGTTTTCGGTTGTTTTCATTTCGGAAAATCGGTTACCCGAACCAGCGACCAACCCTCTACAGTCCTACAGTCCACTGCAACACCAACATCGTCTGGTCAGCTTCGAGCCGTATTGGAAGAACTGAAGTATGCCGAATACGAGAAGCAGAATCGAAAAGGACGCTGCGCAGGCGAACAAGAAGAGTGCGACAGAGGTAGCAACAACCTCAACGACAACTGGCAGTGTCACGGCGGAATCCGGAACAGAGACTAGCTCAGTAAAAGCAACGACCGTAAAAGCAACGACAGTAAAAGCAACTGCCGTAAAAGCAACGCCAACGGCGTCGGCAACGACAGTAAAAGCAACAATGCCGGTCTCTGTTACGGATTTGCAGCCACAACCACCGCCAGTTTTACGCGAAATACTTCGCAGAAAAGAATGCACTCTAGAAGAAACTTCAAGACCGCAGTCACTACGCTCCACGACTTCCCGCAGACGACTTGCCGAGCTGGAAGCCAAAGAGAGACTAGCCGCATTGAAGTTGAAACAGTTGGAGGCAGCCGTTGAACTCGAACAAGCGAGAATAAATAGGCTACAAGCCGAATCATCGGACGATGATGACGTCATCGAAGAAAGCGAACTACCATCAAGAAGAGTGGACATGTGGTTCGAGAGACTGCCGCAAACGCAGGAACCACATGCCACAGAACCCCCCCCCGCCCCAGCGACGTTAGCCAGCGATATAGGGAGAATGAATGAACGGGGACAGGGCGTCCACGTCGGAAATATGGCACGCGGACAACGGGTCTCAGAACGAGGCCCGCCTGCACGTTCAAACGTCATGGATGTGACGTCACTGGCAGAAGCGATCACTGAAGCGGCGCGAACGAGCACAAGACAGGCGCAGCGATACATGCAAGAACTCCCGACTTTTAATGGAAATAGTGGCGAATGGCTGTCCTTCCAGGCAGCCTTTCGGGAATCGGGAGGGAGCTTCTCAGCAGGGGAGAACGTCGCGCGCCTACGTAGAAGCCTAAGGGGAGCCGCACTGGAGGCCGTCAGTGCCCTGCTGATTACCCAGACGGGGCCTGAAGATATTTTGAAGGCATTGGAAAGAAGGTTCGGCCGTCCAGATGCCCTTGTGCTGGGAGAAATGGAGAAAATGAAGACATGGACACGAGTCACCGACAGCCCTCGGGACTTGTGCCTATTTGCCAACAAGATGGCAAACCTAGTAGCAACAATTGAAGTATTGAACAAGCCGCAGTATTTACATAGCCCAGAGATGCTACGCGCGGCAGTGGAGAAGCTGACTCCAATCGTAAGGAACAAGTGGTACGACTATGCAGCTGTGAAGACCGAAGGGGTTCCGGAACTTAAGAAACTTGCGAGCTTCCTGAATGAAGAGGCAGACAAGTGCGCCGCGTATGCACCGATCGAACGCGAGAGCGAGATGGCACGATCGAAAAGGAGGACGGAGCACATACACATAGTGAACAACGACAGTGAACGCGTGAATATGAGAAAAAGTGAACCGTGCCCAGTCTGCAAACGCGATCATAAACTTAGCGATTGCCGCAAGTTCGTCGGTGCGGATGTGAGCGCGCGGTGGGACTTAGCCAAAAAGTGTAAAGTGTGCTTCCGCTGCCTGCGAAGTAGGCATCGACGTTCTTCGTGCCGCGCCCCGCCGTGTGGGGTGGAAAGGTGTACGCTACACCACCACCGCTTGCTGCATCACCAAAGGAGACCTGAAGTTAACGAGGTAAGTCCAAGTGCAGTGAGTGTGACGTCAGAACCGGCGGGAGAAGTGTTAGCGTCCGCGATCAACAGCGTTATCAATGATGGAAGAAACAAACGACGTGCCTATCTGAAGGTGGCCCCGGTCGCTATAACCGGACCGAGGGGCAGTCGTCACACCTACGCACTATTGGACGAAGGCAGCACCGTGACCATTATTGATGCGCAGCTGGCCGAGCAACTGGGACTTAGCGGACCACGGGATCCCATGAAGATGCAGGGAGTCAACGGTGAAGAATCATCGCATGACTACAGCATGCGAGTGTCCGCCAGGATAAGAGGCTCATATGAAACAGAAGAACACACACTGAGGGACGCTCGCACAATAAAGAACATGAGCTTCTTCAGCCAGACCGTTCATCGGAGCGATGTGCAGGGCTGTGCACATCTGCAGGAGATAGAAAATGTACTCATCTATGAAAGAGCTACACCGAAGATACTAATCGGCCAAGATAATTGGGAGCTGATTATTTCAAATGAAGTACGTAAAGGCCCGCGTCACCAACCGGTCGCCTCTCGTACGCAGCTGGGTTGGGTGCTGCACGGCTGCCGCACCTCAACCACATCGCCGGTCGTGTTCTGCTCACACTTGAGCATGATGGAAGAAGACCACGACCCGCTTGAAGAAATTATGAAAAAATATTTCGCGTTGGAATCACTGGGAATCGAACCCAGAACGCAGGTTAGCGATCCGCAACAACGCGCCTTGGAAATATTGGAAAAGAAAACTCGTCGTTTGGAAAATGGACAATTTGAAACGGGACTTTTATGGAAAGATGAAAGTTCACCTATGCCAAATAATTATGAAAATGCATTGAAGAGACTTCAGAACTTAGAAAAAAAATTGGATCGCGATGAAGAGCTTAAAGCGAAGTATGAAGAGAGAATTGAAAATTTAATGTTGTCAGGCTACGCCGAGCGCGCCTCCACTCCCCCCACCAGCGGGAGGACGTGGTATCTTCCCCACTTCGCCGTCGTGAATCCAGACAAGGAGAAAATAAGGGTGGTCCACGACGCAGCCGCCAAGTATCATGGCAGAAGTCTGAACGATATGTTGCTGCCTGGACCCGACCTTCTTCGATCACTACCGGGAGTCATCATGAAGTACCGGCAGTATCCAGTGGCAGTGTCTGCCGACATAAAGGAAATGTTCATGCAAGTGAAGATCATAGAAGCCGACAGGGATGCATTACGCTTTCTGTGGCGTGGCAACCGCCGCGATAGCGAGCCTCCAGAGGAATATAGAATGACGTCGCTCATCTTTGGTGCAACGTCTTCGCCTTGCGTAGCCTTGTACGTGAAAAACAAGAACGCAAGGGAATTTGAAAATGAAGACAGAGAAGCGGCGAGGGCAATAGTGGTCAATCATTACATGGACGACTATCTGCAAAGCCTTCAAACAGTTGAAGAAGCCAGGAAAATGACAGCTGCCGTTGACAACATACAGCGGCGAGCGGGTTTCCAACTCCGAGGGTGGACCTCCAATTATAAGGAGGCGATTTCAAGCTTCGCGCCATCCGGTCAAACCACCGTTGAAATCGGCGGGAGCGAAATAGAAAAAACATTGGGTCTGATGTGGCACGTGAGAGAAGACACGCTTGGCTTTCGTGTCAATCAAAGAAGAGTTCCGGCAGAAGTATTGGAGGGGAGTCGAATGCCGACGAAGAGAGAGGCACTGGGACTCATCATGTCGATATTCGACCCCCTGGGGTTCATTTCCCCCCTCACCACACCGGCGAAACGCATCATGCAAGATACATGGAAATATAAAACAACATGGGACGAAGTCATCCCGGAGGAACTGCAAGACAAATGGAAAAATTGGCTGAGAGACTTGATATCTCTACCTAACTTACGCATTCCACGCTGCTACGAATATTCACCGGCAGCGATCAGGGAGTTGCACACATTCGTCGATGCTAGTGAAGAGGCATACGCTGCGGTTGTGTACATACGCACGACACGGGCGGACGGCCGGGTCAACGTCATGATAGCGGCAGCTAAAAGTCGCGTGACACCAATGAAACCAGTCTCCATTCCGCGACTCGAACTCCAAGCAGCCGTCCTGGGAGCCCGCCTGAGCAAGTCCGTGCAAGAGGGACACGACTGGGAATTACACCGTCACACATACTGGAGCGACTCGCGCACTACGCTAGCATGGATTCGAGCGGAACCGCGAACTTACAAAACGTTCGTGGCCCATCGCCTCGCCGAAATAGAAGACCTCACTAAGAAGAATGAATGGCGATGGTTACCCTCGGCGCAGAACGTTGCAGACGACGCAACGCGTAAAACACCAAGTGACTTCAACCCACAACACAGGTGGTTTACGGGCCCCAAGTTCCTGTATCTTGACATAGAAAAATGGCCGCAAGAAACGAAGACCGAGGTGCCAACCACCGGAGAAGAAAAGTGCGCAACATTAACTGAAGACAATGACGTCATCGTCATCGACTTCAAACGTTTCTCACGTTGGACTACCATAGTGAGAACGATGGGACGCGTACTTCAATTTATCAGACTATGCAAACGACCCACGAACACGGTGGCAGCCGCGCGCCGTAAAAGAACAAAGAAGAATCCTACTCCAGACGAAGAGTGGAAGAAAAACATAAAGAAGAAGAACAAAGAAAAATCGAAGTGTCCAAAAGAAAATAACGTTGAAAGAAAATTCAAGAAAATCAACGGGAAAATGTTAATGTTGTCTGAGCGTAAACTCATTGCGCTCGCACAACGCGAATCGTTCGGCGATAAACCGCTCGATACGATACGTCGACGTCATAACAAGGGAGAGCTCGCCGGTTTAACTATAGAAACCGACGAACATAACATATTGCGGCTGCGAGGAAGAATCGACGAGGCGCAAGAAATAAGCTACGAGATGGCCAATCCTGCCATCTTAGACGGGAAACATAAATACACAAAGTTGTACATACAACATGTACACGAGAAACTACACCATGGTGGCGTCGAGATGGTGGTCAACGAGCTACGACAGCGGCTGTGGGTTATGAAGATACGGCCCTCAGTCAAAGCAGTGTTGAGGAACTGCCTCCAATGCCGACTGAGGAGGGCCCAGCCAGCGAGTCCATCGACGGGGAGCCTGCCTGCAGCTCGCCTGGCGCATCACTCGCGCCCCTTCACCTTCACGGGCGTAGACTACTTTGGCCCACTGGAGGTGACCGTGGGCCGTCACCGGGAGAAGAGATATGTGGCGTTATTCACATGTATGACGTCACGGGCACTACACCTCGAGGTCGTCGCGTCGCTGAGTGCTGACTCAGCCATCAACGCGCTGCGCCGCTTCATAGCGCGGCGCGGCGTCCCCACCGAACTCTGGAGCGACAACGCTACGTGTTTCCGCTCGGCCGACCGCGAACTCGCGGAGGCTGGGCGCGCCGTCGAAGAGGAAGCGTCGCGCCGGCAGATCGCCTGGCGGTTCTTACCGCCGGCGGCACCCTTCATGGCCGGCGCCTGGGAGCGCATGGTGCGCACCGTCAAAGAGGCGTTGCGCGTCACCCTGCGCGAGCAGCGCCCGAGCGATGAGACGCTCGCCACACTGCTCGCCGAAGTCGAAGCCACCGTGAACTCGCGGCCGCTCACTCATGTGGCCGTGGGTCCCGACGAGCCCCCAGCCATCACGCCGAACCTGCTACTCCTGGGGCCGAACTGCCACATGCCGGCCCCCGGGAACTTCGAGGCCAGCGACGTGACTGCGCGCGCGCACTGGAGACGCGCGCAGTACCTCGCCGATGTCTTCTGGCGACGGTGGGTGCGGGAGTACCTGCCGCTACTACAATACCGGCGGGAGCCCTACGCAAGTGGTGACAACCCTAAGGTAGGCGATTTGGTTATTATTTGCGACCCAAATCTGCCCCGTAACACATGGCCCCGAGGACGAGTGACTGCAGTGCATCCCGGCAGAGACGGCGAGGTTCGAGTCCTGGACGTGACGACGGCCAGCGGACGAGTGCTGAGGCGGCCTACCAAGAGAGTCGTCGTGCTGCCCATAGGAGAATCGCGAGACGCGACGGCGGGAGAATGTTGACGACGACAAACACAATGTATGAAACTCACCGACCCGTCTCAATAGGCGATAAGAACATAGGTATAATTTGCTAAGCCTCATAGACTATGTATACGCGACCGTTAGGCGCAGGAAAGAGACGGGTCGGACTGAGATAGATATAGTTTATTTTTAACCGTTATTAATTTGAAATTAAATAAATAAATTATAAGAATAAGAATTGAATATAAAATGTAATAAGCCTTAACTCACTAGGAAATAAATGTTGTAGCGTTGTGCCTTTTATTGAAAGTAGGACCCTATTAGATCCCGGTAAATGAGACCGGGCTACGGGCGTGCAGAACGCCGCCTGGAGCCCGGGACTCAGCATGTAAAGGGAACCGGGTTACAGGCGTGCAGAACGCCGCCTGGAACCCGGGACCCAAAAGGGTAGCGGAAACCGGGCTACGGGACTGCAGAACGCAACCGGAGCCCGGGATCCGTGAGGTATGCCTGCACTACTGCCTACTCCGAACGCGAGTAGGCCATAATGATAGTGCAGGCAGAGGTCCGCGCTCGACAGCGCACGTTTTTGTAATGAGGTAATGGTAAGTTTTTTTTTTTTTTTTATTGGACTTGACTTTATGTTGTTGGTCCGAAGACCTTACAACTTTACCGGGGTCTTTGGGGCGAGTGCCTTCGCGAAGCGAAGGCGCTCGAGCCCGGGGGGCAACTTGCTCGAGGGAGCTCCCTAAGGAGTTTTACCTCGGCTGGACTGTTGCCATGAATGGGGAATGAATTTAATGATGCCCACCATAGGGCGACACAAAATACTAATTGAGAACGGGCGACGGGTAATATAAAGCCCGAAGGGAAGGATCACGGCGGGCCGGGATCGGTGGTTTGCGGTGGCCTACGCTATCTTACTGCCGTTTCGCAACGTGTTATGGCTGGGAGAGAAGAAACGGCGAAAGAAACTTCCCAGCAACACGCCTAGTCTATCCTGTGGGGTGAGCTATGTCTCCTAGCGTCCCTCGCGGGGACGTGGAGAGATCTTGATTGGCGGCGTCTGAGACGCCGCCGTCTGTGTCTGTCTGTCGGTGCCTGCCAGCCTACTGTTCTAACCGTGGGCGGACTGATCCGGGCCAGCCGTTTCGTAATAACGTCGACTCTGTCCGTCAGGACGTTACGCGGTCGTCGCACAAGAGCCTTTCGACGAGGCTTATAATCGGACGCGGACACGACGAGCGGATTTCGATGGTGCGGCGCGAGATCGAAATACTTACGCGAGAGCGACGTAAGACATGATCGGGAGGATGCATGTTTTATACAGAGTAAGCTTGTGTCTGAGGGACATTTTGCTTCGTTTGTCTATCATGGGTGCTAAACGACCCATCACAAATCGCGCTCTATTTCGGACTATAGTGATATGCTCGTTGAAGCGCAAGTTCCGATCTAGGGTGACACCAAGATATTTGGTGTACTTTGCCCAGGGGATTTGTTGGTCATAGAGCGAAATGGTTTTTAGGCGAAGGCTAGCGCGTTTGGGGGAGCGAAGCGTGCCCGGGGAAAAGAACATTGCTGCGCTTTTCTCCGGGTTTACCTCTATCCTCCATTTGCGAAACCATTCGCCTAGTTCTGTGACAGCTGTCTGCAGCCGGATGCAAGCCATTTGTCGGTTTTGATCTGATGTATAGAGTGCGGTGTCATCCGCAAAGAGGGCCAACTCCACATCTGGAGTTTTTGGGATGTCGCTGGTGTACAGCGTGAAGAGTAGTGGCGACAGGGCCGAGCCCTGTGGTACACCGGCTGTGAGTGGGTGAGGGGACGAGCGCGTTCCCTCCACTCGAAAACGGAAGCTACGACCTAGGAGGAAGTCTCGCAAGATGAGCACGAGTCTGTCTGGCATACCGAACTGGTACAGCTTGTAAATCAAGCCGTTGTGCCAGACCTTGTCGAAGGCTTTTGCTACGTCTAGAAACAGTGCGGCTGTTCCTATAGGGCGGGGGCGATGGGCAAAGTGAGATAATATGTGCTCCGTGATGCGGTGCACCTGTTGGACGCATGAGTGTCTGGCACGGAAGCCAAATTGCTCATCGGGTATTAGATGTTTGCTGAAGGCAAAATCTCTAAGTCGAGAGAGGATGACCCTCTCGTAAAGCTTGCTGAGTGCGCTCAGTAGGCTGATTGGACGGTAGCTAGACGGTTTATTAGCCGGTTTTCCCGGCTTGTGAATACCGATGACATCTGCTTCCTTCCAGATCGCGGGAAAGGAGCAGTTTGTTATGGCGGCATTGAAGATGCTCACTAGAATTATAATTAGATGGGCGGGTAGGAGTTTTAAAACGCGATTGTTGATGCCATCGGTCCCTGGGGCCTTTCGCGGTTTGAGAGACTTGATCAGATCTTGCACTTCTTCGACCGTGACCGTGTCGAGTGTGGTTTCCGCTGGTAAGGAGGATCTACGTTCGACCTCGGAGTCTACCTCCGTCAGGTGTGACTGGTCGACGTTTTGCGTAGTGGGGGAGCATTGAAGCTCTAGACTCTGAGCAAGGCACTCGGCCTTCTCCTCGTCATCGAACGCCTCGGTGTTGTCGGCTCTTTCTAGCGCGGGTATGACAGTAAGGGTGTCTGATTTGAGAGCTCTAGCCAGCTTCCAGTATGCCTGGTGAGTTGGCTCGATATCCCTCAACGTTCTGTCCCAACGTTGTTCCCTGACTTCCCGGATACGTAGTTTGACCTCGCGCTCTAGTTCGCGGAGTCGGACTCTGTTATCCTCGGTGGGATATCTGTCGTGAGCTCTGGAGGCGGCTCTCTTTTCCCTCAGCAGTACCCTCACCTCGTCCGGCAGGCATAAGTGGCGGTCATCCTCCACTGGCACCTGCCTGGACGAGTTCCGCACTGCGGATTGAAGGTGGCTGGTGAGGGCCTCGATTGCCGTCTCCGTGTCATGGCGGGACACGATGTGGTCCGGGATGCGGTCCAGGTCTTGTGAGCTGGTTGCCTTGAGGAGGGTCTCAAGTCTCAACCAATCCACAGAGGTCCTAGTTTCAGATGTCTGGTCTGTCTGTGGTCCTAATCTGAGGATAACCGGACGATGGTCCGAGTCGATATCGTCCATCGTTTCGATCGAATGGAACTGAAGGGTTACGCCCCTCAGTAATGCTAGGTCGAGAGTGTTTGGGGTCCCCCAGTCGCGGTTGGGGGGGTATCTTGTGGGGGTCATGGGAGTTAGTATATCAAACAAAAGATTGTCTGATATATTTATTAGGGCTCTGCCATTGGGGTTAGTGGTATTGCAATTCCACTGCTCGTGTTTGCAATTCAGATCTCCGGCTATAATAACAGCCGGGCCTAAGTTGAATAGGGTTTCTAGGTCTTTCTTAATAAGGGTTTTTTGGCATGCGAGGTATGCTGAAACTATGACTAGAGGTTGGTGGCCAGTCATTGCTAGTCTGCAGGCGGATACCTCCATACCGTCTAGTGGGGGGGTGACTACAGGCATGCAGTGTAGGGATCTTCTGAAATAGATCAGGGTGCCGCCACCACGGCCTACCCTGTCATGTCTAGTGATCCGATAGTTAGAGATCTTTGGATCTCTATTACTCGGTTTCAGGAAGGTCTCCTGTACTAGTAGTATATCTACTTGATTGGTAACCAGGAAGTCATGGACCAAGTCGCGCTGGTTTCGAAGGCCATTGGCGTTATAAGTCGCCAGAGTCAATGAGCGTGGTTTATTTCTACCTACATGCGCCATTTGTTACCGGTAACAATAATTTGACTAGGTTGTTTAGTTACAACGATCTAAGTATTTGGAGGAGGTACGCGTGATCCATTTCGATCACGAGTTGATCCCGGAGGGAGGGTTGTGTTGACTCTGAAACTTGCCTCAGTTTCCGAGCCAAGAGTTGGACCTCTTGCAGGTCGAAGGGCAAGTTCTTGGCGAATTTAGTCGCCAAAGCTAAGTCCTCCGCTATAGAGTGGTGGGCCGATGGCCCTGAAGGTCCCTTAGAAATGGGGGCGAGGGCGGGGGCGGGGGTGGCCGAGGGTAGGCCGGCCATAACTGGGGCACGCGTCCTTAGCGGAGGGAACGCTTCCGTCGTGGGAAGACCCGTCCAGTGGTTTACCACTGGGGGGGGGGGCCGCCACGAATGCGGGTTTGTTCGGCACTTTTCTAGTGCCTTTTTGGGCATTGCCCTTTCCGACCTTACGTTTGGGTCGGGGGGCGGCAGGGCAGCCTCTGTAGTTAGCGGGGTGACCCGCTTGGCCGCAGAGGATGCAGCTCGGTGGCTCCGGGGAGTCCCGGGTGCGAGTGCACTCCGAGGTCCCGTGGTCGCCCAGGCACTTGACGCACCTGGGACGGGATTGACAATGTAGGGCAGAGTGCCCATAAAGTTGGCAGCGATGACACTGCCGCAGTGTATGTTTTTCGTGTGGACGTTCCACACGAAGGCCAGAGAGGCCACAGACCTTCTCAAGATCGAAGATCTTTTTCCCCTCTGGGGAGAGGTCGAGGACAACCAATACTAGGTTTAGAGGGGACTTTGTGGCGTCGCCTCTGTGCATACGGTGCACTTCGTGCACTGGTAGGGCTTGGGACTTAAGGTCCTCTAGAATATAGGAACTTTCAATTTCCTGAGGAAGTCCGCGGATTACAGCCCGAAGGCGTTTTTCTTCTGGCAGGGCGTAAGTGTAGTAACCGATTTTACGGTCACATAATAAAGTAGTTAGGGCGCGGTGGTCACTTGAAGACGTGACCATAACTTTGATGCCGTGTTGAGTATCACGGGCTTCTTTTATGGAGATTGCCTTACCTGGCAGTTCTTTAGCGAGTTGAAGCCAATGGGCTTTCTCGCGGATGGTCAGGGGTGGCGGCGGGCGTTGTGAAGGTGGCCCAGGGCGGCTGGAAGGTGCCGCTGTCGGTGTTGTGCCCGCTGTTGGGGCGGGGTTGGGGGGGACCTCCCTCTGGGTCTTACGTTTTTTAGTACGATTAACGGTTATAAAACCGTCATCGTCTTCGCGGTCTAAGGGGATGTTCGCGGGAGGCGCGACATCCATAGGAGTAATTTCATCGGCCGGTGGAAGAGGGGCATCCCTGAGGTTTTGCGGACCTTCAGAGGATAAATCGATTTCTCGACGAGAATCGATTACGCGATGGATGGGCGAACGTGAACGCGATGTCGTCGAACTCGCAGAGCTCGAACGCGGTTTTGTCGATGCGGAACCGCGAGAAAACGAGGCGCGCGACTTTGGTGCCACACGATGGGCATCGTTGAGCGGGGGTGCGGGCGGCGGGCGCACTGGTAACGCGGCGGGTATGGATGCGGGGGGCGCGGGCGCTACGGCAGAGTGCAGGTGGACCGCGGTAAGCGCGGCGGCGGGGGTTGCGGGGCGTGCGCTAGTCGCGGCAGGTGCGATGGTCGCGGCAGATGCGGGTGCGGGGAGGGGGGCCTGCGCGGGGGCCCTTTGCACGTGTGACTCGCGGGACACAGGTTTCTCGGAATTAAGTTCCGAAATAACGGGCACCATTGATTGGGACTCCGGAGTCCTCAAAAATTGGTCGAGAGCTTGAGGGAATTGCTGTCGTAAAAACGACAGCAAACCCTCTAGCAACGATGGGGAGGGCTCCACGCCGTCCATTGTCCCTGAGGGGGACGAACGATTTGGTGGAAAAACCACCTGATGACGCACTTTTCACTGCACTGTCACAGAAAAAATACAGATCGACCGGGTGAACGAACGAACACAACGAACACGAATAACGGACTGCCGAGGCGGAACGGGAGACGTGCGCGCGCGGCGAACGTGAGTCGTTCGTTAGTTCGTTCGCAGTTCATAAGAAGAAGCTCATTTCATGTTTTTTATTGTTAACACTGCGACTGTTCCATTGGATTATGTTCATCATTTTTTTTAAAGAAAGAGTTGATTAATAAAGTGATTGCAGATCTGATTATTTCCATGACATTGTTCGGTGAGTTTACTCCAAATTTAGAAAACACATTAATTAAAGTAGTAGATAAAAGTTCTGCCAGATTATCAGTTAGAGGAGATGGGCCTGGGGTGTTATCACCAAGGGCACATCCATTGGAGAGAGATGAAGGAGGTGTAGCTGTAATATTAGACTGGGCATATCGGTCAAATGATTTACCCAGTTCTTGTCTGGGACGTTTCTCAATAAAGACAGTTTTTTTATAAGAAGTGTATGGATGGGGATGGGAAGGTAGATGGGAGGCATGAGGCAGAGATTGAGGGACAGGCGGGGAGGGGATAGGATTTGGGGAGGGGACATTCCAAGAGGTAGGTTTTTGTGAATGGTGTCTACTAGTTATGTCCGCATAAGAGAATCGAGTTAAACGATATTTACGAGCAGCCTCTAAGTACCTGATATTTTCATTGGACATTATTCGTTTAATTGCTCTTTGACGATCATGTTCTGGACAACGAAAATCTGTTGCTGGATGATTTCCAGAGCAAAACAAACACGTGCTACTGTCATCTGGTATATTGCAAGCCATGCTTTCATGAGCACCAGAACAACGTGAGCATCGAGGATTAGAACGACACTGGTCACGTATATGACCGAAACGGCAACATTTTAAGCACTGGATAGTCGGCAGCGTATATACATTTACAGGGAGAGAGACATGACAACAGTAAACGTAAGATGTCAACTTTTGCCCAAGGAAAGTAAGTACCACCGTTCCTGTTGGTTCCCAACTTATTTTCCCATCTTTGTTTTTTTTTGTATTTAACCTCCTAGCTTTAATGACCAGTTCTGGAGTGGGATGACACTCAATCCAGGAGACAAGATCCTCTAATGTCCAATCAAGGGGGATCTGATGGATAACCCCCATACGGGTAACTTGGAATCTGGGTATGACAGCCGATAAGTTGTTAGATGCAAGCGCAGGGTTAGAAAGAAAAGCATTGGCCTCAGCGGGGGTTTTAAAGAAAACAGCAACTTCATTTCTACCCTCACTTTTTATTTCGTTAATGCCGGGTACTTTGCTGTGATAAATGGATTGGGCTATTTTTAACGAACGCATATTTGCGGAGATGTTAGTTGCCTCAGCATCTTGGCGTGAAACATAAACTACAAATGGGCCTGAATCATTTTCGTTGTATTGCAAATCCGAGTCAAACCCAGGACGGGTATAAGTATGTTGAATAGATGCTGCGGCAGGTAAAGTAGGAGCTCTTTTTCCAGGAATATGTTCGGGAGAACAGACTCTGAGGCGTTTGGAGCTTGCTTTTAGGGGAGATTTACTTGCCAACTCGGAGTCTAACGGGTTCCTTCCTCTATCGGGAGGGACATTTTCACCCACAGACTGCGCCATATATATTGCATTTCACCAGACGTAAATGACGTCATAGAATTTAGTAAGGTCAAATAAAGGTCAAACGCATTTCTTTCAAAATACAAGGGGATTGTACGTTTTTTGGAATTTTAACTAGACAGAAATGATTAGGAACACTATTCCTCGAAATGGTTTTTCAAAAAGCTAAATTGAAAAAAGTGAACAATGTATGTATTTAATTAACTTATTAAGTAGTTTAAGGGCCGCTTGCATAACGATCGCCTTAAATAAAAATTAGTTTAATCATATTAAACTGCCTAAATACGTTTTACACAAAACGTATTGACAGTTCTTTAAACATATTTAGCGGCAAATTTTGCGTTGTGCAAGACGCTAATTGTATTTAAGGGTGTTAAATGCGTTTTGTGTTTCTTAAATAAATTTAAGCAACCTTATGCAAGCGGCCCTTAGTGTGTGTTTAACTTACAAAATGTTTAAGTATATATATCTAAGTGATAAAGTAGGTCAAGTATATCTATTTATGTTCTATGTAATGCGGCACTGCACCATCTACATCGCCAGATCGGTTTAAAATATTCTTTAAGTTTGGTTAGGAGATCGCTTTGAGCGATAAAGCCGCCTACTGTTTTTACCGTGATATTGTTGTAATATTACATTTTTTTGTAATTGTTTATTTGGTGGGCAATAAAGCTCACCACTACGCAATCGTTTGTTATGCCCCAATTGTCACTTCACCCAATCATTTATTTGTTTAAGAGCCGACTTTTCGACCCCTCTTTGCAATTCAAATTCAATAAACCAAATTATAACATCTTTATATATAAAACTCTTCTGTTCCTGTGTATGTCACTGAACTCTAAACGCGTGGATCGATTTTGACGAAACTTTTAGTGTGTTCAAGTTGATTTGAGAATAGTTTCGATTCTCCATTGGATTCTGTAAGTGGCGCTGCGGTCAGGTTCCAGCATTTAGGTAAAATTAATTTGCTCGATGATTAGAGCTTCAATAATCTCGGTGCATAACCGTCACTGGCATGTTTGTGGCAGTCCACGAACTATGAAGGTTGCATAGAGACAACAATAAAAATGGTGTTATAGCGGGCACTTATAATAATTAAAGACTTGTTTGGTACTGTATTATTTGTTATAATTAATAAGTGACATTACATTGATTTGGGTACACTTTCACTGAATTAAACTACATATATACATTATTATGGAAACATGAGCATTCCTTACAAGGTCTCATAATCAACTACTAAGTCGGCGGGTGGCCGCGATAGGCGATCCGAACGCCGGGGGGATGCTTACAACTTTACCGGGGTCCTTGGGGCGAGTGCCTTCGCGAAGCGAAGGCGCTCGAGCCCAGGGGGGCAACTTGCTCGAGGGAGCTCCTTAAGGAGTTTTACCTCGGCTGGACTGTTGCCATCAGAGGGGGATGAATTTAATGATGCCCACCGTAGGGCGACACAAAGCACTAATTGAGAACGGGCGACGGGTAATATAAAGCCCGAGGGAAAGGATCCCGGCGGGCTGGGATCGGTGGTTCGCGGCGGCCTACGCTATCTTACTGCCGTTTCGCAACGTATTATGGCTGGGAGAGAAGAAACGGCGAAATAAACTTCCCAGCAACACGCCTAGTCTATCCCTAGGGGCTATGTCTCTTAGCGTCCCTCTCGGGGACATGGAGAGATCTTGGTTGGCGGCGTCCGAGACGCCGCCGTCTGTGTCTCTCTGTCGGTGCCTGCCAGCCTGCCGTCCTAACCGCGGGCGGGCTGATCCGGGCCAGCCGTTTTGCGATAACGTCGACCCTGTCCGTGAGGACGATACGCGGTCGTCGTACGAGAGCCTTTCGCCGAAGCTTATAATCGGACGCGGACACGACGAGCGGATTTCGATGATGCGGCGCGAGATCGAAATACTTACGCGAGAGCGACGTAATGTAGTTTTTGATGGAGGGAAGCTCCAGATCGCGGTGGAGGTCGACGTTACGCATATAGAGGGGAGCACCGACGGCTCTGCGCATGAATTTATTCTGCACAATTTGCAGTTTATCTAATAGGGCAGGCTTGGCATGGCCGAATACCACACTCGCGTATGTCATGATCGGGCGGATGCATGTTTTATACAGAGTAAGCTTGTGTCTGAGGGACATTTTGCTTCGTTTGTCTATCATGGGTGCTAAACGACCCATCACAAATCGCGCTCTATTTCGGACTATAGTGATATGCTCGTTGAAGCGCAAGTTCCGATCTAGGGTGACACCAAGATATTTGATGTACTTTGCCCAGGGGATTTGTTGGTCGTAGAGCGAAATGGTTTTTAGGCGAAGGCTAGCGCGTTTGGGGGAGCGAAGCGTGCCCGGGGAAAAGAACATTGCTGCGCTTTTCTCCGGGTTTACCTCTATCCTCCATTTGCGAAACCATTCGCCTAGCTCTGTGACAGCTGCCTGCAGCCGGACGCAAGCCATTTGTCGGTTGTGACCTGATGTATAGAGTGCGGTGTCATCCGCGAAGAGGGCCAACTCCACATCTGGAGTTTTTGGGATGTCGCTGGTGTACAGCGTGAAGAGTAGTGGTGACAGGGCCGAGCCCTGTGGTACACCGGCTGTGAGTGGGTGAGGGGACGAGCGCGTTCCCTCCACTCGAAAACGGAAGCTACGACCTAGGAGGAAGTCTCGCAAGATGAGCACGAGTCTGTCTGGCACACCGAACTGGTACAGCTTGTAAATCAAGCCGTTGTGCGAGACCTTGTCGAAGGCTTTTGCTACATCTAGGAACAGTGCGGCTGTTCCTATAGAGCGGGGGCGATGGGCAAAGTGAGATAATATGTGCTCCGTGATGCGGTGCACCTGTTGGACGCATGAGTGTCTGGCACGGAAGCCAAATTTCTCATCGGGTATTAGATGTTTGCTGAAGGCAAAATCTCTAAGTCGAGAGAGGATGACCCTTTCGTAAAGCTTGCTGAGTGCGCTCAGTAGGCTGATTGGATGGTAGCTGGACGGTTTATTAGCCGGTTTTCCCGGCTTGTGAATACCGCTGACATCTGCCTCCTTCCAGATCGCGGGAAAGGAGCAGTTTGTTATGGCGGCATTGAAGATGCTCACCAGGATTATAATTAGATGGGCGGGTAGGAGTTTTAAAACGCGATTGTTGATGCCATCGGTCCCTGGGGCCTTTCGCGGTTTGAGAGACTTGATCAGATCTTGCACTTCTTCGACCGTGACCGGGTCGAGTGTGGTTTCCGCTGGTAAGGAGGGTCTACGTTCGACCTCGGAGTCCACCTCCGTCAGGTGTGACTGGTCGACGTTTTGCGTAGTGGGGGAGCATTGAAGCTCTAGACTCTGAGCAAGGCACTCGGCCTTCTCCGCGTCATCGAACGCCTCGGTGTTGTCGGCTCTTTCTAGCGCGGGTATGACAGTAAGGGTGTCTGATTTGAGAGCTCTAGCCAACTTCCAGTACGCCTGGTGAGTTGGTTCGATATCCCTCAACGTTCTGTCCCAACGTTGTTCCCTGAATTCCCGGATACGTAGTTTGACCTCGCGCTCTAGTTCGCGGAGTCGGATTCTATTATCCTCGGTGGGATATCTGTCATGAGCTCTGGAGGCGGCTCTCTTTTCCCTCAGCAGTACCCTCACCTCGTCCGGCAGGCATAAGTGGCGGTCATCCTCCACTGGCACCTGCCTGGACGAGTTCCGCACTGCGGATTGAAGGTGGCTGGTGAGGGCTTCGATCGCCCTCTCCGTGTCTTGGCGGGACTCGATGTGGTCTGGGATGCGGTCCAGGTCTTGTGAGCTGGTTGCCTTGAGGAGATCCCCAAGTCTCAACCAGTCCACAGAGGTCCTAGTTTCAGATGTCTGGTCTGTCTGTGGTCCTAATCTAAGGATAACCGGACGATGGTCCGAGTCTATATCGTCCATCGTTTCGATCGAATGGAACTGAAGGGTTACGCCCCTCAGTAATGCTAGGTCGAGAATAATTGGGGTCCCCCAGTCGCGGTTGGGGGGGTATCTTATGGGGGTAACTGTAAGAGCGCTCAGCGCTTTATATTTATAGTAATGAAGCGGGGGGCGAGGAAAATGCCCATAACGACGTCCCGCAAACGAAAACCATGGGTCGTAACAATGTGAGGACCCTCAGGATAGGCTAGGATCTAGGGTGTACCAAAATGTATAATAGTAATAAGTTAGAATAAGGCTTGGTTTATGTAATATTGAGGAAAATAAAGTAAAGGGGGTGTTACAACGAAGCGGGGGTCGGCGGAGGCGGCTTCTATAAATATGAGACACCTTGAAGGCGCAGTTTTAGTTCGATAGTTTTGTTAGTTCGTTTTAGTTCGTTCGTAGTTCAAGATAAGCCAAGGAAGAAGCTCCCTCCCGCCGACGCCTACGAAGTTCAAGCCTCCCGTAACATCGTTTTCGGTGGTCTCATTTCGGAAGCTCAGTTTTTTTTTTTTTTGAGGAGAGGGAAAATGCTTAACCGATTTACGCACAAACTGGGTCGTTGCTAGGGGAACGACACCCGTCGGTCGGGGGCGATAACACTGCAGCAATAGTATGCTCTTGGCGGTGCTCCGTCCGCGATCGACGTCACAGAATAGTGTGGAAGACTCCGAGCGTTGCTGCACGAGCGAGCAACCCCAATACCCACTAAAAACCCCCTCCTCCCTGTCGACCCTGCGCTTTTGTTTGTGTTGGAAAGGCTGAGATTTAGAACATAGTTACGCCCAGTCGATCCAGAGCAATAAAGTGCCTGGAGTGTGCCCTGGGAGAACACACCCCACTTCGTTGTGGGGGGTAGAAGGTCCTTTGCTCTCCTAGCAAGCTAAAGGCCCCCCGCGATAAACGGAACCTAACTCAGGGAGGGAAGTAATGCGTGTACCTGCCTCTCCGGGTGCCAGCTGAAGGCCGGCGACCTCGAGAAGACGCATTGGCACGCGCTGCAGGACTTCTCTCCCTGTCTCGTTCTGCGGCCTCCTTGAGTGACATTACTGTCTCGCAAAAAGTAACCGCAGCCCCCCAATTGTCGCTGCTCTGCAGCATGGCCTTGACCAAGTCGCAGAGCGAGTCGACTGGACCTACGTGCGTCTCAAGTTCGAAACGCTGCGGCGCCCATGCGGCGCACTCGACAAGCGTGTGTAACGCCGTGTCGGGCGCGCCGCACTGGCGGCAGTCCGGGGAAGGCAAGCAGCCCACAATGCGACACAGATACTTATCGAAACATCCGTGTCCGGTAAGTATCTGTGTCGTCCTGAAGGTCAGGGTGCCGCTGGTGCGGTTGACCCATTCCGTCAGCTGTGGCCTGATTGCACCCACCGTGTAGCCGCCATAGGCCGCAGGGTTGTCGAGCTCTTGAGACCAGACGGCGATCATGGAGGCGGTTTCCCGCTTCCTGATCGCCTCGATTTCGACCTGACAGAAGGTCAGGCTTCTAGCTAGGGCATCCTGCCGGGTGCGACGCACCTCTGCCAGGACGTTCGCCTGGAGATGCCAGGGCGGATCGCCTGCCAGGAGGGTGGCCGTCGTCCGCGACACTGTGCGATACCCCCGTATGGTCCTCACGGCCAGAACCCGCTGCGCCCGGTGCAGCAGGGTTCTGTTGTGGCGGTGAAGTGCAGTGGACCAGACGGGTGCATCGTACAGTGCCATACTCCTCAGGATGCCAGAGTAAAGTTTCCGCGTCGCACCCCCCGGGCCCCCCACGTTGGGAGCAGCCTCGAGAGTGCGCCTGCGGATTTGACGAGTTTGGGAACTAGCTGCTCAAAGTGCGCTTTGAACAGCCATTTCCCATCGAGAACTAGCCCCAGATATTTCATCTGGGGCCCTACTCTAATCGCCACCCCTTGGACCGAAACGGTCAAGTCCGCGGGGGGATTGTGAAATTTCCTATGGAACATGACGACCTCCGTTTTCGCGGGGGAGACCCTCAAGCCCAGCCTAGCTATTCGATCTACGACAATCGCCAACCCGGCGTTGGCGACGTCCACGGATTCCGCAAATGACGCAGCGCGTGCCGTGAGTAGGGTGTCATCCGCAAAGCAGATCAGCCCTACCCCGGGCAGGACCGGAACCCGAAGGATCCAGTCATAACCTACGTTCTAAAGAATCGGCCCGAGGACCGACCCCTGTGGAACGCCGCACGCGACGCGTCGCCGACCTAACACGGGATTGCCGGACTCACCGCCCTCCCAAAGGATATGTCGATCCTGCAGGTACGCGCCCAACAGCCTCGTAAGGTACGAGGGGACTCCATGCGCGTGGAGCCCCTCCCTGATCGTGTCATGAGGGAGGCTGTTAAAGGTGTTCGCTATGTCTAGCGACACCGCAAGAACGACATCCTTCGCTTGGACGGCTTCGTCCGTCAACGTTCGCAATGTCTCGAAGGCGTCCATCGTGCAGCGCCTCCGCCGAAACCCGAACTGCGTTTCTGAAAGCCCCGGCTCCACAGCGTCGAGATGCTTCACGAGGCGCTCCGCCAAGATCTTTTCGAAGACCTTAGCGACCTCCCTCGTTCAGCAGCACTATGGGCCTGAAGGCGGACGGATCATTGGGAGGTCGACCTCCCTTGGGAATCAGGCACAAACGCCCCTCCTTCCATTGCGACGGGAACCGACCTGCGCGAATACAGGCTTCGAACAGTTCCCGCAGCTGGCCGCGTAGGTGTTTAGCGGCCAGGAAGAGGAGTCGACCTGGAACCCCGTCGGGTCCTGGTGCCGTCTTCCTGCCCCGGAGCCGGTCCAGAGCAATATCTAGTTCCCCCTCGGAGATGGAGTGAGGCTCCTCGTCCGTGGGGATGTCGGGAACGGGTGGACCCATACTGGGGGGAGTGAAGTTTCCCGGATCCGGGAAGAGCCCGTCGATAACCGACCGAAGCACCTCGGGTTCGAGCGTTTCCGTGACCGTGGATGTGCAAGGCCGCAACGTGTTGCGGGCCCCACGGTACGGACGCCCCCAAGGGTCCCGATCGAGCGTCTCGAGGAGCTCGGCCCGAGCCCGGGCTTTCGCTTGCAATATTGCAATCGAAAGGGCCTTTCTGGCCTCCCTAAACTCGCCCACGAGTCCATTTTCCGCGACGTAGTCCGGAGGACGGCGCGCCTTGCAGCGTTTGAGTCTGTGGCTGATGATGCGAACTGCCTTTCGCATCTCGCCCAGCTCCTCGGTCCACCAGTGGACCTGCTTGCACGGAGGCTGCCGCTTGGAGACGCGAGGCATCGCCGCGTCGCAAACCCTCGTCAGGGTCTTGCGCATGTGCTCTGCCTGCGACTCCAGGTTCGCGAATTCGGCTGGGTAGGCCCAGCTTTCCGTGAGTGCCCACTCCTCGGCCTGCTCCGGATCGAACTTGGTAAGGGCCCAACGTGAGAGGAGAGGGGGGCGATGAACAGGGCTCGGACCGGAGGAGGGGATAATCTCAAATCTGATGTACCGATGATCAGAGATTCGGAAGCTCAGTTACCCGAACCAGCGACCAACCCTCTACAATCCAACAGTCCACTGCATCGCCAACATTGTCTGGTCAGCTTCGAGCCGTATTGGAAGAACTAAAGTATGCCGAATACGAGAAGCAGAATCGAAAAGGATGCTGCGCAGGCGAGCAAGAAGAGTGCGACAGAGATAGCAACTTCTAGTGGTGTCATGACTGGGCCCAAAACAGAGACGGGTTTAGTAAAAGCAACGTCAGTAAAAGCAACGTCAGTAAAAGCAACGACAGTAAAAGCAACGACAGTAAAAGCAACGACACAACACCCTCTCTCTGTTTTGGGTACCCAGACCCAGCCATCACTGGGGTCGCAAGATGTCTCTTGCAAAATAGAACGCACTCAAAAACGCTCAAGGTCACCATCACGCCATTCTACGACGTCTCAAAAGCAGTTCGCCGAGTTAGAGGCGAAAGAATATCTGGCTACCCTAAGAATAAAATTATTAGAAGCGGCTATTGAAAAGGAACAGGCAAGATTAAGTAGAATTCGTTTAGAATTAACGGATACGGATGACGTCATTGAAGAAAGCGAACTACCATCAAGAAGAATTGATATGTGGTTCGAGAGGCTGCCGAAAGCGCAAGAACCACATTTCACCCCGCAACCTCCCGCCTCACTTACGCATGCCAGCAAGCAGGAACAAATGGATGAACGTGGGCAGGACGCCCGCGTCGGGAATATGGCACGCGGATAACGGGTCTTAGAACAAGGCCCGCCTGCACGTTCTAACGTCATGGATATGACGTCACTGGCAGAAGCGCTCGCCGAGGCGGTACGAGCAAGCACAACGCAGGCGCACCGATATATACAAGAACTCCCAACCTTCAACGGACAGAGCAGCGAATGGCTGTCATTCCAGGGAGCGTTCCGGGAGTCAGAAGGGAGCTTCACATATATGGAGAACGTCGCGCGCCTGCGGAAAAGCCTGAAGGGAGCCGCTTTAGAAGCCGTCAGCGCCCTGCTGATTTCGCAGACAGGGCCCGAGGAAATTATGAAGGCATTAGAAAGATTTGGCCGTCCAGATGCTCTTGTGCTGGGGGAAATGGAAAAAATTAGAACGTTGCCACGAGTCACCGACAGCCCTCGGGACTTATGTGTATTTGCCAACAAGATGGCTAACGTCGTCGCTACAATTGAAGTGTTGAACAAGCCGCAGTATCTACATAGCCCAGAGATGCTTCGCCTTATTGTAGAAAAACTATCACCAATCGTGAGGAACAAGTGGTACGACTATGCAGCTGTGAAGACCGAAGGGGTTCCGGAACTTAAGAAACTTGCGAGCTTCCTGAATGAAGAGGCAGACAAGTGCGCCGCGTATGCACCGATCGAACGCGAGAGCGAGATGGCATGATCAAAAAGGAGGACGGAGCACATACACATAGTGAACAACGACAGTGAACGCGTGAATATGAGAAAAAGTGAACCGTGCCCAGTCTGCAAACGCGATCATAAACTTAGCGATTGCCGTAAGTTCGTCAGTGCGGATGTGAGCGCGCGGTGGGACTTAGCCAAAAAGTGTAAAGTGTGCTTCCGCTGCCTGCGAAGTAGGCATCGACGTTCTTCGTGCCGCGCCCCGCCGTGTGGAGTGGAAAGGTGTACGCTACACCACCACCGCTAGCTGCATCACCAAAGAAGACCTGAAGTTAACGAGGTAAGTCCAAGTGCAGTGAGTGTGACGTCAGAACCGGCGGGAGAAGTGTTAGCGTCCGCGATCAACAGCGTTATCAATGATGGAAGAAACCAACGATGTGCCTATCTGAAGGTGGCCCCGGTCGCTATAACCGGACCGAGGGGCAGTCGTCACACTTACGCACTATTGGACGAAGGCAGCACCGTGACCATTATTGATGCGCAGCTGGCCGAGCAACTGGGACTTAGCGGACCACGGGACCCCATGAAGATGCAGGGGGTCAACGGTGAAGAATCATCGCATGACTACAGCATGCGAGTGTCCGCCAGGATAAGAGGCTCATACGAAACAGAAGAACACACACTGAGGGACGCTCGCACAATAAAGAACATGAGCTTTTTCAGCCAGACTGTTCACCGGAGCGATGTGCAGGGCTGTGCACATCTGCAGGAGATAGAAAATGTACTCATCTACGAAAGGGCTACACCGAAGATACTAATCGGCCAAGATAATTGGGAGCTGATTATTTCAAATGAAGTACGTAAAGGCCCGCGTCACCAACCGGTCGCCTCTCGTACGCAGCTGGGTTGGGTGCTGCACGGCTGCCGCACCTCAACCACATCGCCGGTCGTGTTCTGCTCACACTTGAGCATGGTGGAAGAAGACCACGACCCGCTTGAAGAAATTATGAAAAAATATTTCGAGTTGGAATCATTGGGAATCGAACCCAGGACGCAGGTTAGCGATCTACAACAACGCGCTTTGGAAATTTTGGAAAAGAAAACTCGTCGTTTGGAAAATGGACAATTTGAAACGGGACTTTTATGGAAAGATGAACGTTCACCTATGCCAAATAATTCTGAAAATGCATTGAAGAGACTTTAGAATTTAGAAAAGAAATTGGATCGCGATGAAGAGCTTAAAGCGAAGTATGAAAAGCGAATTGAAAATTTAATGTTGTCAGGCTACGCCGAGCGCGCCTCCACTCCCCTCACCAGCGGGAGGACGTGGTATCTTCCCCACTTCGCCGTCGTAAATCCAGTCAAGGAGAAAATAAGGGTGGTCCACGACGCAGCCGCCAAATATCATGGCAGAAGTCTGAACGATATGTTGCTGCCTGGACCCGACCTTCTTCGATCACTACCGGGAGTCATCATGAAGTACCGGCAGTATCCAGTGGCAGTGTCTGCCGACATAAAGGAAATGTTCATGCAAGTGAAGATCATAGAAGCCGACAGGGATGCACTACGCTTTCTGTGGCGTGGTAACCGCCGCGACAGCGAGCCTCCAGAGGAATATAGAATGACGTCGCTCATCTTTGGTGCAACGTCTTCGCCTTGCGTAGCCTTGTACGTGAAAAACAGGAACGCAAGGGAATTTGAAAATGAAGACAGAGAAGCGGCGAGGGCGATAGTGGTCAATCATTACATGGACGACTATCCGCAAAGCCTTCAAACAGTTGAAGAAGCCAGGAAAATGACAGCAGCCGTTGACAACATACAGCGGCGAGCGGGTTTCCATCTCCGAGGGTGGACCTCCAATTATAAGGAGGCGATTTCAAGCTTCGCGCCATCCGGTCAAACCACCGTTTAAATCGGCGGGAGCGAAATAGAAAAAACATTGGGTCTGATGTGGCACGTGAGAGAAGACACGCTCGGCTTTCGTGTCAATCAGAGAAGAGTCCCGGCAGAAGTATTGGAGGTGAGTCGAATGCCGACGAAGAGAGAAGCACTGGGACTCATTATGTCGATATTCGATCCCCTGGGGTTCATTTCCCCTCTCACCACACCGGCGAAACGCATCATGCAAGATACATGGAAATACAAAACAACATGGGACGAAGTTATCCCGGAGGAATTGCAAGACAAATGGAAAAGTTGGCTGAGAGACTTGATATCTCTACCTGACTTACGTATTCCACGCTGCTACGAATATTCACCGGCAGCGATCAGGGAGTTGCACACATTCGTCGACGCTAGTGAAGAGGCATACGCTGCGGTTGTGTACATACGCACGACACGGGCGGACGGCCGGGTCAACATCATGATAGCGGCAGCTAAAAGTCGCGTGACACCAACGAAACCAGTTTCCATTCCGCGACTCGAACACCAAGCAGCCGTCCTGGGAGCCCACCTGACCAAGTCCGTGCAAGAGGGACACGACTGGGAATTACACCGTCACACATACTGGAGCGACTTGCGCACTACGCTAGCATGGATTCGAGCGGAACCGCGAACTTACAAAACGTTCGTGGCCCATCGCCTTGCCGAAATAGAAGACCTCACTAAGAAGAATGAATGGCGATGGGTACCCTCGGCGCTGAACGTTGCAGACGACGCAACGCGTAAAACACCAAGTGACTTCAACCCACAACACAGGTGGTTTACGGGCCCCAAGTTCCTGTATCTTGACATAGGAAAATGGCCGCAAGAAACGAAGACCGTGGTGCCAACCACCGGAGAAGAAAAGTGCGCGACACTAACTGAAGGCAACGACGTCACCGTCATCGACTTTGATGGTTACTTACACTGAACCAGTCTAGTGAGACCGTAAAAGAACAAAGAAAAATCCTACTCCAGACGAAGAGTGGAAGAAAAACATAAAGAAGAAGAACAAAGAAAAATCAGAGTGTCCAAAAGAAAATAACGTTGAAAGAAAATTCAAGAACATCAACGGGAAAATGTTAATGTTGTCTGAGCGTAAACTCATCGCGCTCGCACAACGCGAATCGTTCGGCATTAAACCGCTCGATACGATACGTCGACGTCATAACAAGGGAGAGCTCGCCGATTTAACTATAGAAACCGACGAACATAACATATTGCGACTGCGAGGAAGAATCGACGAGGCGCAAGAAATAAGCTACGAGATGGCCAATCCCGCCATCTTAGACGGGAAACATAAATACACAAAGTTGTACATACAACATGTACACGAGAAACTACACCATGGTGGCGTCGAGATGGTGGTCAACGAGCTACGACAGCGGCTGTGGGTTATGAAGATACGGCCCTCAGTCAAAGCAGTGTTGAGGAACTGCCTCCAATGCCGACTGAGGAGGGCCCAGCCAGCGAGTCCATCGACGGGGAGCCTGCCTGCAGCTCGCCTGGCGCATCACTCGCGCCCCTTCACCTTCACGGGCGTAGACTATTTTGGCCCATTGGAGGTGACTGTGGGCCGTCACCGGGAGAAGAGATATGTGGCGTTATTCACATGTATGACGTCACGGGCACTACACCTCGAGGTCGTCGCGTCGCTGAGTGCTGACTCAGCCATCAACGCGCTGCGCCGCTTCATAGCGCGGCGCGGCGTCCCCACCGAACTCTGGAGCGACAACGCTACGTGTTTCCGCTCAGCCGACCGCGAACTCGCGGAGGCTGGGCGCGCCGTCGAAGAGGAAGCGTCGCGCCGGCAGATCGCCTGGCGGTTCTTACCGCCGGCGGCACCCTTCATGGCCGGCGCCTGGGAGCGCATGGTACACACCGTCAAAGAGGCGTTGCGAGTCACCCTGCGCGAGCAGCGCCCGAGCGATGAGACGCTCGCCACACTGCTCGCCGACGTCGAAGCCACCGTGAACTCGCGGCCGCTCACTCATGTGGCCATGGGTCCCGACGAGCCCCCAGCCATCACGCCGAACATGCTACTCCTGGGGCCGAACTGCCACATGGTGGCCCTCGGGAACTTCGAGGCCAGTGACGTGACCGCGCGCGCACGCTGGAGACGCGCGCAGTACCTCGCCGATGTCTTCTGGCGACGGTGGGTGCGGGAGTACCTGCCGCTACTACAATACCGGCGAGAGCCCTACGCAAGCGGTGACGACGACAAACATTAATGTATGAAACTCACCGACGCGTCTAAACAGGCGATAAGAACATAGGTATAATTTGCTAAGCCTCGTAGATAATATAGACGCGACCGTTAAACGCAGGAAAGAGACGGGTCGGACTGAGAAAAATATAGTTTATTTTTGAAAAGTTATTAATTTAAAATTTAAATAAATTATTAGAATTAAATGTATAAAATGTATAATAGCCTTAAGTTGCTAGGAAATAAATGTTATAGCGTTTGTCTTTCATTGAAAGTAGGACCCCTATTAGATCCTGGTAAATGAGACCGGGCTACGGGCGTGCAGAACGCCGCCTGGAGCCCGGGACTCAACATGAAAAGGGGACCGGGTTACAGGCGTGCAGAACGCAGCCTGGAACCCGGGACCCAAAGGGTAGCGGAAACCGGGCTACGGGACTGCAGAACGCAACCGGAGCCCGGGATCCGTGAGGTATGCCTGCACTACTGCCTACTCCGTAAGCGAGTAGGCCATAATGATAGTGCAGGCAGAGGTCCGCGCGCGACAGCGCATGGTTTTGGAATAAGGTAACTGTAAGAGCGCTCAGCGCTTTATATTTATAGTAATGAAGCGGGGGGCGAGGAAAATGCCCATAACGACGTCCCGCAAACGAAAACCATGGGTCGTAACAATGTAAGGACCCTCAGGATAGGCTAGGATCTAGGGTGTACCAAAATGTATAATAGTAATAAGTTAGAATAAGGCTTGGTTTATGTAATATTGAGGAAAATAAAGTAAAGGGGGTGTTACAACGAAGCGGGGGGTCGGCGGAGGCGGCTTCTATAAATATGAGACGCCTTGAAGGCGCATTTGTAGTTCGTTAGTTCGTTGTTAGTTCGTGACAAGCCGTAGTTCGTAGTTCAAGATAAGCCAAGGAAGAAGCTCCCTCCCGCCGACGCCAACGAAGTTGCAAGCCACCCGAAGTTCAAGCCTCCCGTAACATCGATACTTAATGTTTTTTAAAGATATAATTATGGGGTGATCGTCAATAACTGTAAGCAGCACCACAGAGGTCCGCGCAAAAAATTACTCTGTGGTCCGCGCCGAATCAAGGGAATCCCCTATGAATGTTTATATTTTTAACGTCAACATGTGCAGACACGATATTATTGTTTAATAATATTGTTATTGTTTAGCCAAAGACTCTTGCGAGCAGTTCTATTTTCTTTTTCGTAAACTTTTTGAGTGAATACTTGTGCGAACTATGGACCTTCCGCTAAGGAAAAAGTGTTACTCGCAAAGATCTAGAGCTGAATGGGAGAATAACGAAGATTTCAAACAATGGATAAAGCCGATTGCGAACAGCCCAACGAAAGCCTTCTGTACGTATTGTCACATTGAAATTGCTGCTAAAATTTATGATTTACGTAAACATAGTGAATCCAAAAAACACAAAGCGAAATGTGAATTAATCACAAAAAATAAACAAATTCAGTTTACTTCTGCACCTGGTGGTACAGATAACAGTCAGAAAGCCGAAGGTCAGCTGGTTTTGTTTATTGCTGAACATACTTCCATATCGAACATTGACCATCTTACAGATCTTTGCAAAGAATTTTTTTGTGATTCAAAGTGGGCCAAGGATATAAAAATGCATAGAACTAAATGTACACAAGTTATAAATCAAGTACTGGCATCACATTTTAGGGAGACTCTTCTTCAAGATATTGGCACACAGAAATATAGCATTCTTTTAGATGAGTCTACGGATGTTAACGTATCAAAATACAATGGAATAGTTATACGATATTTTAGCCTGAATATGAATAATATTGTGTCGTCAATTCTGTCTTTGGAGCCTATTGAAAAAGCTAATGCGAGAGGTATAGTCACATCTTTAATAAAATGTTTGGAGTCACATAATCTTCCAATACAAAACATGATTGGTATCGGTACCGACAATGCATTAGTAATGACGGGCCGAAATAACAGTGTAATAGAAATTTTGAAGAGGGAATATAATTTACCAAATTTGATCCTCATTAGATGCATCTGCCACTCCTTGCAACTGGCAGTCAGCCATACCTCTGAAAGCAATCTGCCACGTAACATAGAGTTTTTGATAAGAGAGACGTACAACTGGTTCTCCAATTCTCCAAAAGCCGGGACGAATATAAAGCACTGTTTTAAACAATCAACTGCGGGGACGATCCATTAAAAATATTAAAGATTTGTGACACCCGTTTGTTGTCCATACAGCCTGCTGTAGTCAGAATATTAGCACAATGGGAAGAGCTAAAATTACATTTTGCTTTGGCTAGAGAGAAGTGCTATACATCAGGACTGCTTTGGGAAATGTACAGTGATGAGAGTAATCGTCTATACCTATGCTTTTTGAAAAGTATTCTTCACGATGTTCAAATTGTAATAAAGGTATTTGAAGGCGAAAATATGGATCCTGTCAAACTGTTCGAAACTCTGATGACCTTGTTATGATCTATTTGGGTTAGAATTATAATGCCAGGCGCCGCCACAACAGAGAAAGATTTCCTCACAATGAAAGTAGAAGATCATCTGGATCCAGTTGCACAGTTGGGACATCTCTTCGAATCTCATACTAGGAAAAGCAACTTATCTCCACAATCAATCGATAATATCAGAAAACGGTGCATCGACTTCAATGTCAAGTTGGTAAAAGAAATTCAACACAGAGTACCTTCTAATTACGAGATCCTTGAGAAGGTAACACTCTTAAGTCCAGAAAAACACATTAAAACAGATTTAAAGATCCTTATGCACTGGTTGGACTGGCAAGAGAATTCGGATTCGATGACCAAAGTATAGATAAAATGGTTCAACAATGGAAAACTATTCAATTCACAGAATGGGAAACTTCAGGAGACAGTGTTAAGTTCTGGGCTCAAGTTTTAAAATACAAGAATGCAACAGGAGTTAATACATTTCAAAAAATAGCCGACTTGGCAATTGCTGTAATTTCTCTTCCGCACTATAACGCGGAAGTTGAAAGGCTCTTTAGCGTGATGAACACCGTAAAAAATAAATTAAGAAACAGACTGTGTGCATTAACACTTAATTCCATAATTATGATTAGAAACCAATTAAAAATATCAACAAAAGCTTGCCACAATTATGTTTTGCCACTTGAAGTTTTAACCAAAGTCTCAAAAACGGTCAACTTATAAAACCAACCGAAATACCATCCACATCAACATCCATTAACGAAGAGATTCCAGAATTTCCAGATGACATTGAAAACTTTCAAATTGATTTTTAATATCTTACTAAGAAAACTATAAACCTGTAACCAGTTTTTAATACATTTTTTTTTCAACACTATTAAATATTGTTTTATTAAATCCACTTAACCGCATCCATATACAATATTAAAACTATTAACAGTAGTAATAGGTTAAAGTAAGCCAAAAATACTTTAGTCGACTCGCTCTGCGACTTGGTCAAGGCCATGCTGCAGAGCAGCGACAATTGGGGAGCTGCGGTTACTTTTTGCGAGACAGTAATGTCACTCAAGGAGGCCGCAGAACGAGACAGAGAGAGAAGTCCTGCAGCGCGTGCCAATGCGTCTTCTCGAGGTCGCCGGCCTTCAGCTGGCACCCGGAGAGGCAGGTACGCGCATTACTTCCCTCCCTGAGTTAGGTTCCGTTTACCGCGGGGGGCCTTTAGCTTGCTAGGAAGAGCAAAGGACCTTCTACCCCCGCACAACGAAGTGGGGTGTGTTCTCCCAGGGCACACTCCAGGCACTTTATTGCGCTGGATCGGCTGGGCGTAACTATGTTCTAAATCTCAGCCTTTCCAACACATTCAAAGCGCAGGGTCGTCAGGGAGGAGGGGGTTTTTAGTGGGTATTGGGGTTGCTCGCCCGTGCAGCAACGCTCGGAGTCTTCCACACTATTCTGTGACGTCGATCGCGGACGGAGCGCTGCCAAGAGCATACTATTGCTGCAGTGTTATCGCCCCCGACCGACGCGTGTCGTTCCCCTAGCAACGACCCAGTTTGTGCGTAAATCGGTTAAGCATTTTCCCTCGCCTCAAAACCAAAAAAAAAAAAAAAAAGCCAAAAATACTTTGCTGCAGCCGCCGTCCGGCGGAATACGGGGGAAGCAAGTACCCCGGTACCGATGGAGGTAGGTGGTGGCGGCCTCGGCTGTCGGGGTGACGGACTCCCCACCGTCACCGGCCCCCCCTAAAAAGAAGACGAATAGAGGGGGGGTGAAGTGGAGGCTGAAAATGCAGCGGAGAGCGGCACGCGACGCCGCCGCTGCTTTAACGGCCCCCGCCACGGCACCCGTGCCTGTGGTGTCGGCTCCTAGGCTGGCCCCTAGGCAGCGGGCGGCGCCCGTGGCCGCGCTCGCGTCGCGCACGTCGCGCCGCCGCCGGCGCCCGTGGCCCCCGCCCCCGCCCCGGAGGGGAGGGCGTGGACGACGGTCGTCAAGCGGAAAAAGGGTAAAGGGGGCGAGGGCCGACGGACCCCCTCCTCCCCCCCGCCCCCAGGCGCAAGCTGCTCCCCTGCCGACGGGGCGGGGGCAGCAACAGCGGAAACAGGCTGCGAAGCCTGCGGTCGTATTCCGCGAGCCGAAGTCGGCCGCAGTTATCGTTAAACTGCTGCCGGCAGCGGCCGCGAAGGGTGTCGGTTATCGCGAGGTCTTCGCAAAGGCCTCGACGGTGGTCGACATCGCGGCCATGGGCCTCCGCGAGGGGCTGAAGGTGGTGCGGACCGTCAGAGACGCGCGTCTCCTCGAGTTCCAGCCGGGACCCGAGGGCGCGGCCAAGGCGGACCGCGTCGCCGAGGCTCTGCGCGGAGCCCTTGTAGGGATGGCTGAGGTCGTCCGCCCCGTAAAGCGTGGGGAGCTTTACGTCTCTGGGCTGGACGAATCGGTCACGGTCGATGGGCTTCGTGACGCGATCGCGCGCGCCGGCAGCTGCCGGCGCGACGACGTGCGCGCGAAGCACATCGGTGCAGGACCAGGCAGGCAGGTGTGGTTTGGGCGCATCGTACGTGATGTGCCCCGTTGCTGCTGCCAAAGCCATCGTCGAGCTGGGCTACCTCGTGGTAGGCTTCACCTCGGCCAGGGTGAAGGCACTGGAGGCCAGACCGATACGTTGTTACCGCTGTTACAACGTCGGCCATGGCGCCCAGACCTGTCCGGACACGTGCCCGGACCGGACTAACTAGTGTCTCCGCTGCAGTATGAGCGGACACAAGATGCCGGACTGCACGGCTGGGAACCCCCACTGCGCGGCGTGCGCGGCGGGGGGACTCAACGCTGCCCATCCCACGTTAGGGAGGTTCTGCCAGCCTCCCTACGTGAAGGGCAAATTCGTCCATCCGAGGACGAAACAACGTACGGGTGCATCGGGAGTACGCGCAATGGACACCTCCAATGCCTAGTACGCCCGTAACAGCACTATTTCAGGCGAACGTAAACCACTCCCCCACCGCTCAGGACTTGTGCCTGCAGGCGATGGCGGAGTGGCAAGCGAACTTGGCCGTAATAAGCGAACCTTATTACGTGCCGCCTTGCGGCTATTGGGTGGGCGACCTCGACGACGTGGTAGCGGTGGCGGCCAGAGCCGGATCTGGCACACCGCTTACATGTCTCGAAAGAGGAAAGGGCTATGCGGTGGCGGAGAGCGGGAGTATCGTCGTCATAGGCGTTTACTTTTCGCGCAACCGCCCCCTGGCGGAGTTCGAGCTTCGCTTGGACGCCATCAGGGCTGCCATAGGCAGACTGTCGCCTAAAACGATTTTCGTCATGGGCGACTTTAACGCAAAGCACTGTTCCTGGGGAAATGCGTTCACGGAACCTAGGGGCCGAACGGTTGAGGAATGGGCTCTTCAATCCGGCCTGAACATATTGAACCAGGGATCGGTCCAAACCTGCGTGCGCGCGCGGGGTGGATCGGTCATCGACCTGTCATTCGTCACTCATGCGGCCGCCCGCAGAGTTGTCGGATGGAGGATGCTGGAGGAGGTGGAGTCGCTCTCTGATCATCGGTACATCAGATTTGAGCTTACCCCCTCCTCTGGTCCGAGCCCTGTTCATCGCCCCCCTCTCCTCCCGCGTTGGGCCCTTACCAACCCTTACCAAGCCGCGTCAGCAGTGCCGTAAATAGGGCGGTGCCACCGCTGCCCAGGCACAGGGCGTAGACTCTGGGGGGCGCAAGAATGACCAGACCAGGAAGGACTATTATTTTTTTGGTTTGCTCCTGATAAGTTACCACTGCGCCCCTAGTGCTCGATACCAACACATATGTACCTACATGCCAGTATCATCAAAAAGTCTGTTAAATTAGACAAAACATCGCACAAATTTTTTGGCATTAATTTTAATGGGCTTTGTGTTCTAGTTCTTTAAAAAAATAGATATTTCTTCCAAAATCTATATATATATAAAAGAAAGTCGTGTTAGTTACACTATTTATAACTCGAGAACGGCTGTACTGATTTGGCTAAAAATTGTTGCGAGGTAGCTTAGAACCAGGAGACGGACATAGGATACTTTTTATCCCGTTGGAACTGATAGGTGGCGCTGAGATGGGGTTCTAGAATCCTCCTAATCACCTGGAGCGATTTTGGTGATTTTGTTTCTGTGTTTGTTGAGTGGGTTCCCGGATGGATTAGATTCACAATTACACCCGGTAGTTGGCGCTGAGATCGGGTTCTAGATTCCTCCTAATCACCTGCAGCGATTTTGGTGATTTTGTTTTTGTGTGTTTGAGTGGGTCCCCGGATAGTTTAAATCCACAATTGGAACCGGTAGGTGGCGCTGGGATTGCGTCCTAGATTTTAATTTTTTCAGAGCAGGACGTCTGCTGCGGCCGCTAGTATTAGATAATTGGTCCACCAAAACCAAGGTCCTTGTGCCTTATTTTATCTCCCTGAATAAAATAAAATAGGCCTATATGTAGCATTGCTCTAGCTAGGTTACCTATAATATTGTTACAACGATTCGTTTTCATATGTGTCATATAAAACGACAGTCTGATGGAGAGAGGGGGCAGTTCAGATATGACTACGATACGGGCGTGACGTGCGTACATTCGGGAATCTAATAGTGACGGACTTTGCGGGTTTTATTGAATTACGACCTTCTGCATTACGTTTGGATTTGTTGTGTTCGGTTATATTTGTACCTGTGTTGTGTTTGTATAGTTTTAATAAGCTCTATAATAATTCTAACGTCATTTTAGAGTCCCGCTAAATGCGTAACAATATCTAAAAAAACAAGGACGTAGTTATAGAAGCTCGCATAAGGCGCATAAAACGCTATTTATGGCACTTCACGTCTGAGAAGTCTGAACACACCTGTAGTTATCTTGTAATGTATCAGAGCACCTGTATTTTTTCTATAAAATTATTAACATTAAGTTTAAAATTCAGGACCACCTTATTGAAATAGTACAACCTATGAACACAAAATTAAAACTAAATAATTAAAAAGAACAAGTTGGCCGTAGGTTAATTGTTAAACTTTAACAATACTCATTGATACATACATCTTCATCTTCTGTGATCATGGCTACTGAAAATTAGCCGAAACAGTGGAATAATAAAAATCAAAATACAGTGCTTAAAACTGTTAAAACTTTTTTTTATTATTAATATGTGTTAGTGTACTTTTTTTATAAATAATATGCAGACAGATAGATAGATAAAACTTTATTACTCAATAAAATAAACAAATACAAATAGTAATACAAAATGCATAATTACAATACTTCTTGGCAAAACAACAGGCGGCCTTATCGCTAAAAACGATCTCTTCCAGGCAACCTAACTTAAAAGAAATTCTTAACAAATCTGGCGATGTAGGTGGAGCAGAAAAAAGATAGCGATTGTACGATTTAAATATACATACTTACACTAATTTCTAATTTAATACATACATATGTATAATAGTAATATATATACTAAAAGCCATAATGGCGGTAGTTGACTTTTTTTTGCAAGTACGGCGGTAGCGTTCGCTGGCGGCACGTGCCCTGTACACGTGCGCGGCATCGTCGCCCCGCCCACCTTTCACTACGCTTAGAGTATAAAAACGGACCGCTCCGTTGTATTAGCACGCATTTCCAACGAATGCGTCTGCGAGTAAAGACCATTGTCTTTCGACAATCAGTACTGCTCTAATACTAGACATGGAACGCTGTCTTTGACGGTTAGTACTGTCTAGGTAGTAGACATGGAACACCGTCCCTGACGGTCAGTA
Source organism: Dendrolimus kikuchii (assembly GCA_019925095.2). NCBI lineage: Eukaryota > Metazoa > Arthropoda > Insecta > Lepidoptera > Lasiocampidae > Dendrolimus > Dendrolimus kikuchii. The sequence continues at coordinate 3,866,898 of JAHHIN020000031.1, forward strand.
CTGTCTAAATTGCGGTGGTGCGTGGAACGCTGTATCTAACAGCCAGTACAGCCCTAAAGTGACCGCCCCCGCTCTCATGACAATAATAGACGTGGAACACTGTCCCAGACAGTCAGTACCGTCTAAATTGCGGTAGGTGCGTGGAACGCTGTATCTAACAGCCAGTACAGCCCTAAAGTGACCGCCCCCGCTCTCATCTCTAACTGTAATTGTTTTTGTACTTTATTAATGGTTGTTTGTCTAATTAAATCAAATTGGGTCATAAACAAATGTGAGTTTCAAAAGTTAAAAATAAAAAAATGACGCTTTTTGTGTAAAAAATCAACATTTATTATGAATAATAACACAAAGATCACAGTATGATTAAATTCAGAGATCAAAACCTTATTTTCTAGGAAATTAATAATATTTTTATTTTTAAGTGTCCACCGAAAAGATGTAAATATCAACAGAAAAGATAAAACTAGAGATTCAATCAATAATGATAGTTTCAAATCTTTATAAACTTGTACATGATAACAATTACAGTGTACTTTAAGGTTTAAAAGTAGAAACAAAATAACATATAAAATATTTCTTGATTAAAAAAATAAAACAAAAATGTCCAGGGAAGTGATTTCTTTTCTGTTACCATTAGAAAAATTATTAAAAACTAAAATCAGCGGTAATAGGCAATTGTAAATATGTATTAAAATATAGAATCTTCATCTTCACTGACTGTGAAGAAAATTTTCTTTCTTGAATGTACAGGAAATATTTCTGATTCATCAGAAATAGAAATTAATCTCAACCTTTTCTTAGGACAAATAGGCGCGCTTTGGAAAATTTCTTCTTCTGGGGTTATGAGATCAGACCTAAAAGTTTCTGTTGTAGCTTGAGACGACGATATACTCCTTGGAGACAAAGTACCTTCATGAGACATAGAATTTGGAGAATTGAATACAACCCTCTCGTGTTGAACTGTTATCTGTCCGATTTCAAAATGTGGACAAATCATGCATGCTGGGCAAGATAGACAACTTAATCTTCTAGCGTGTAAAATGTTTGACTCATTTCGACTCCAGGAGAGTTGATGTATCTTCAAAGTCCCTTTGAAAGCTTTTACAGGGCTCTGATCCATAATTTCTTGAATGTCTTGAATGCTGGGGTCACCGATGCCGTAAATCTCTATACCTCTACAATTTTCCTTTAAGCAAGTCATAAGACTATCATAATTGGACACGTCTTTACCCAATGCAACTGAATTGTCACACAATCTCTTTACGCAACCACCTACGCCATCGGGGGCTCCTTTACCATGGCCTTTCTCGCTGTAATGCCATATAATATTGTTGACATTATTCAATTCTTTGCCCAAAAAATTTGCAATCAAATAAAACATTGACTTATTTCTGTACTGGGTAGTTGGACCGTCGCTCAGTATATGTAAATCTGTTAAATTGGGACTTATTTCTCTGATCCTATGAAGAATAGGTCTAAGATGAGCACATATCATTACGGGGTCATGGCGTAAGTTCTCTGAGATAGTGCACATGGGGGTTGTATTAAAATTACTATTTAGGGACCCTAAGTTATTGCTGTAGTATACACATGTGTGAAGCGATAACTGAGGCTTAGATCCGCCAAAATGAGCCGATTGGACTTCAGAACTATATTTACAATTATAGTTTTCTGAGAAATCTATATGTAACAAAGCTTCTGTTGGAGATAATTGTTGTTTAAGGGTTTGAACTGTCTTAATCTGATGAATTAAATTAGCCATATGCTGCATATACACTGGTAAGTTTAAGTTAAACAATCGAACAAGAGATTTTTTTGTAGTTTTCACTGTTTCTTTAATGCATTTCTTACATTGTTTCTCTTTCCCTTTTACAATTATACCAACATTTTTAATAATCCATCTATCATAAATAATAAAGTCGTCACCATTAAAATCATTAAATGCAACTTTCTTATTTTTGCAGTCTTTGCATCTTCGCTCTAAGCAATTTCGATTCAGCCTATTATTACAACATATTGCTTTAGCCATATCAGAAGCTGATCCATAAGATATAACTTGTGCTTTATAAAGTGATCGAACTATGTAATCGCTATTTTCATGTAATGCACAAAGACATGTATTTCTCGTTGATGCTTTCGGAAACAGAACCCAAAATGGACGGTATCTTCGAAATGTTTGATATGAGATTTTCATGCCTGTTTCGTTTTGAAAAACTTTGTGCAAATTTAAGAGTGTATCATTCAATAAACGTATCTGGCGCTTGCTTTTCTTTCTGGTAATAGTTTCGTTTTTTCCCGCAGTTAGTCTGCTATACTCATCCTTTACTAAAAAATCATGAACAGCTGTTCTCACATCTCTCTTCAAGGCATTTTTGCTAGAACTAGGCGTATTTATTACTTTGTGTTTTTTTGCTTCCAGCCTTCTTATCCGCATTCGGTATCTTTTAATAATTCTTCGCATTTCTAAAACCTTTATCTTCAAAGCCTCATTTTCTGCTTTTCTCTCTCTCTTGTTGCGAGCAGCAATTAATCTTCCTACTTCAATACGTGAAAATGATGAAGAAGGACTTATCGGTGGAGTATTATCTTCCAGTAGAACATTTGCGGCTTTGCGCATTTTTAATAATTCACGTCGTTTCTTTGATTTTTCCCGCCACATTTTTCTTATTTGACGCTGCTGTCTTGGAGTATATTGGTCAATTGTTTTAATTTCACCTTTTTCTTTCTTTTTATAATACCTTTCCCTGTCCTTTCTTCTTATTTCTTCTTTAGCAATTTCGTCCAGTTTTTTTCGTGCTCGACGCATGCTCATTTTTTTTTGTTCACGTCGTCGAGCCTTTTTATCTTCGTCACTTAACTGGAGATTAGATTTATATGTTCGCGGCATGGTTTCCTGAAAATAAAGCAAAATTCCAGACATACGCACAAAGCTAGAGACTAAAAGTCATGCAAAGTATTGTGAGATTCGTCGCTCAAATTGACCATCAAACAAGAGAAAGTTGTTAGTGTGATAATAGAATAATAGTACAAGGTCATAAATTTTTTTTGTCCCAAGGGTATTTGTAGAATCTTCTATGAATGATTATGTCAAGGTAAGCACAACCTCTCTACTCCCACACACCATAAAACACTATTCGGGTTTAATTTTGTTAGCTTTATCAATTTAGCACTATACAAATAATTTGTACACCATATACCTATTATAAGTTTAAAAGAATAGTAATAAAATTTATACAAGTTTATAAAAGCGCCAAGTAGCACGTGCTTAAAAGTATTAATTTAATTCAAAATGTTCTTCATAAAAGTATCAAAGCTTAATAGGATCACTTCCGTGGACGCTTACCCTTCGGTGGACATAGTGTCCCCTGAAAAGATTGTCCACAGAAGAGAAAATAGGTTATAAACAGCGGTGCAAAATAAAAAAAATTGAGGTTAGTAAAAAACTCATGTGCATTTTAACAATGGCCGCCGATATCTCACAAGGATATACAGCGCAACTATTTTTTAAGACAATACTTACCAAAATATCAATATAACAGAAAAGTCACAACGATCTTTGACGTAAATTATGGTCAAACACTTATTAAAATAAAATTTTGTTTTATTTTTACACAGCGCACATTCACCACACTAACATGAAAGTTTTAACTGACAGCTAAAAAGTGTTGCCAACAAAAATAAATAAAGCCAAGATGCGTTTCGATTATTCAGTATCGAATACGTATTATAATGAGACCACGGAAGGAGTCGGATCTACTGATAACAATAAGTTTATGTGTGATGATATGTCTATTTAAGATGATTATTTTTTACAATATCGTTAATTAATAATAATAAGATATAAGTAAGGTAAGTATTAAAAAAAAACATAATTTTTTTCGTTCAATGTATTTTTAATTCGTTCATAAACATACGAACGTCAACTGGAAACGGTCCACGGAAGAGGACATAACTGATGCATTTCTTTTCATTTCTTCTAGACGATTAACAAAAATAGAACTATTTGAAGGTAAATCACTAAAATGTTTGTTTAGTTACATTTTTTAGTAAAAATAATAGCCTAATAGGTATATTGTTTACTTTGTAATACTTTGATGAAATGCACAATTTTTTTGGTTGTTTTGCTAAGGCCCGATCTGGGTCCCAAGCTAATATCAACTAACGCAAACTTAACTCGTGCAGTATAGATAGTAGGACACTCAGTGTATCCTTAATATCGTCAGCGGTAGTAACTTACTTCTCCTGTTCGCGTAAACAAATTAAATGTTCTTTGAAAGAAATAAGCGATAGAGATTACTGCTTGCGAGTATATCACTTTAACTATCGATTTTTGGAATATAGCGCTTGAAGTAGATTTTGTCACATAGTACCCGCCTCGTGAATGAATACGCCCATTACCATAGCGACCGACGTACTTAGTCGCGATGGCGTCATGTTTATTCGCACGAAACGTGGACAATACTTAACTCATAGGTGTTAGGAATCTCCAATAAGATAAATTCCCCTCTCGAGGGAGCGGAACTTGTGAAGTTAATGGCAGTGGCAGATGAATTCTCTCCGTTTTTGATATCCGGTACAGCCACCACTACCATCAACACTGGTAAAATGCTCATAAGCTTGACAAGTGACGTCCGTGTCATACCATCCATATCGTTTGTCGTACCAAGATGGTTCGGACAGAATGAGTGTATGTAGACTTTCGAGCTCTAAATCTCATTACCGTCCCGGATAGATACCCCTGATTGATGATCACATTGAACGGCTTGGGGGCTCGAAATTCTTCGTATCTTTAGATACGGCGTCGGCTTTTCATCAAATCCCTATTAATGAGGACTCTATCCATAAAACGGGCTTTGTAACCACGGAAGCTTATTATGAGTATTTAAAATGCCATATGGGTTATACAATTCCCCCACTGTGTACCAACGTATCATCAACAATACCTTGCGTAAATTTATAGAAACAGGGAATCTCCTAGTATATATTGACGATGTACTGATCCTAAGTTCAACGCTCGATGATGGCATTACCTTATTACATAGTGTCCTGAGGACATTGACAGAAGCAGTGTTCTCGGTTAACGTACGCAAATGTTTTTAGGCCTTGCGGGTTACTTTCGGTGCTACATCAAAGGTTACGCGATGAAAGCCGCATGTGTCTCGCAAAGAAAGACGTAAAATTTCAATGGGGATCTGATCAAGATCAAGTCCGGCAAGATCTTGTCAAACGTTTAACTAGCGAATCCATACTTGCGATTTTTGACCCGAACCTTCCTATAAAACTGCGCACTGGTGCTAACAGTGTAGGATACGGTGCGGTACTTATGCAGGTATACGTAGATGGTGGTAATCGAGTAATAGCCTATTTTAGTGAAGTCACTCGGGGCGCGGAGGCAAAATACCATTCGTATGAACTGGAAACCTTGGCGTTCGTCAAAGCATTACAAGTCAATAACATTGACAGACAGTTGAATTGAGCACAAATAGCTCAGTCGGCTGATTCCGAGACTAGCGATCTCATCCAAAAACTAAGGAATGGTCTCTTGGACTCCAAGAGGTACGTTTGTCAGAATGATGTGCTCTATTATCGCTATACACCTGTTGGCGAGGAATCGCGCTTACTATGTTACATCCGACACCGATTCAGTTTATTACGTGTTTTTCATGACTAGCACGAGCACATCGGGGCTGACAAAACTTATGACCTAATTTTAAAACACTTTGGTTCCCTGGCCTTAAAGTATTTGTACGAAAGTATACCTCCCATTTTCTTCTTTTTTTCCAAAAAGAACGTGTCCCCAGAGCTCCCCGTCAGCCTATTACGTCATGGGGAAAATCAGACATCCCCTCTAATACGATTCATGTTGATGTATTGGGTTCTTTACCCGAATGTAACGGGTATGAATTTGTATTTGTCTTGGTCGACTCTTTTACAAAATTTTGTTTACGTAATCTATAGACAAGATGCAAGCGAATTAAAACTGATTCTTAATAGCGCTATATCTTTATTCGGGGCTCCCAAATTGATAGTTTGTGACCTCAGCTGCATGTTTGAGGCGTCAGCTTTTACCAGATGGATGTGAAATCCATAACATAATGCCAGGAATGCATCACTCTAATGGACTAGTCGAGCGTTAAGAACCGTCCTTAATATGATTTGCATCAAGAGTAGTAATAAAAATTCCACATGGTCTGATAGTTTGTGCAACATTCAGTTAGTTTTAAATATGACAAAGCAAAAAAACAACGCAGTACTTGTTGATTGGTACTAACGCGACCAGTCCTGTGATTCAGGCACTGATCCGTGACGTTGCCATTAAAAGCTCCAGTCTAAATCGAGAAGCCATGAGGGAACTCGGTAGGAGCTCCGTTAAAGCATCTCTTGACAAAAATCAGGATAGTCAAGACACTCGGGTAAATCGTTAAAGACACCCCGCCAAGAGTTTTTCATGTTAACGATAAAGTCTTCGTAGTAAAGTATTCTCAGTGCGCTGGGAAGCTGGACCCCTGGAATGAGAGGCCCATACCGCGTGACTAAAGTATTACCGAGCGGTCGTTACGAGCTGAAATTATTAAGTGGAGCTAAAGGCAAGACAACCCAGGCCGCAGCTCAGTACATGGTACCCTGGAAAGGCGAGTGGTGTCCTGAGAGTTGTGCTGCATTCTTTGAAAGTGAATATTAACCGAATATTTTTATGATTTTTGTTATGTTCCAGTACCACGTATGTAGTGTATGCGTGCGTATGAGTGCAAGACAAATGATTGTCTTGTGGTTGGATCGGATGGTTGGTGTGGCCCGAGTGCAGCGCGTTCCGGGTGCGGCCCGAGTACAGCGCGTTCCGGGTGCGGCCCGAGTGCAGCGCGTTCCGGGTGCGGTGCGCAGTCGGCGCGTTCCGGGTGCGGCGCGCAGTCGGCGCGTTCCGGTGTGGCCCGCGTACAGCGCGACTGGCGTCCGGGAGTACCTGGTTCCGGAAGTCGCATGTATATGCGCGGTGGGCGTTGTCCCGGAAGTCGTGTACTGTGTATGCACATCGGGCGGTTGTCCCGGAAGGCATGTTCTTTGAACATGCATCAGGAGTTGTCCTGGCAGGCGCAGTCCTGGTAACACGTTTTTAACGTGTGAACTTATACGTACAAGTTCAAGTATGAGTGACATATGTTGTATGAAGATGTATGCACACATTTCTAATGAAATGTCCTTAATTTGAGTAACGAAAGAGTCGTCTTTGTATGAGGGCCTTGTATGTGGGATGAGTGACAGAATAGGCACAGGTGTATGTCGTCACGTATAATTAACCACTTGTTTCATCATTCAGGTAACAATGATGACGATGCTGGTGAGCTTTCAGTCCTTGGTGCAGCCGAGGACGGTGCAAGATCAGGAGAGGCCGTAAAAGCCATAATGGCGGTAGTTGACTTTTTTTGCAAGTACGGCGGTAGCGTTCGCTGGCGGCACGTGCCCTGTACACGTGCGCGGCATCGTCGCCCCGCCCACCTTTCACTACGCTTAGAGTATAAAAACGGACCGCTCCGTTGTATTGGCACGCATTTCCAACGAATGCGTCTGCGAGTAAGGACCATTGTCTTTCGACAATCAGTACTGCTCTAATACTAGACATGGAACGCTGTCTTTGACGGTTAGTACTGTCTAGGTAGTAGACATGGAACACCGTCCCTGACGGTCAGTACTGTCTAAATTGCGGTGGTGCGTGGAACGCTGTATCTAACAGCCAGTACAGCCCTAAAGTGACCGCCCCCGCTCTCATGACAATAATAGACGTGGAACACTGTCCCAGACAGTCGGTACCGTCTAAATTGCGGTAGGTGCGTGGAACGCTGTATCTAACAGCCAGTACAGCCCTAAAGTGACCGCCCCCGCTCTCATCTCTAACTGTAATTGTTTTTGTACTTTATTAATGGTTGTTTGTCTAATTAAATCAATAAATTTGTTATAAAATTAAATAAATTGTTTACGATTATATTTTTTATTATTTTCCACTTCTGGTCGCTAAAAATACTTATATACAAAATAATCTTATATATTTGTTAACATATGTGACAAGCATTTTATATTGACATATGTTACAATGGATAAATAAGTAAATGTTTAATATATTTAGTTACGCGCTGGTTTTTTTTATTGTCTCGTCGCGTTGGCAGAATGGACCACGCAATAAATATAAGTAACCCTCTATTGACAGAGGATAGGATACAAGAGAGGACTCACCGATTTTTTTTGTCTTGATGCCGATGACGGAAGCCAGGAAACACAGCACTTCTCGATTTTTTTTATAGTTTCTGAATAATTTGCACAGCACTTTTGGTAAGGGTAGCAAGAGGGTGGCGCACGCGCACGTAATTGTTCCGCCGTAACAGATCGACGACTAGGCCGTCCGCTAGGTGGCGCGGCATTCATAATTTTTACGAATTATGGGATAAGGAAAGGCTTATTAGGAGCTGCAAAGGTGTGAAGGAAAGGCACATAGAAGGCACTCGTATTATTATGTGATCCAATTCCTTAACGTATGGCCAATACATATTCCCCCCAGCTTGACAGGATCCAGTCCTTCAAAACCAAAGCTAATTTAAAAGCAAATCATATAAAGGATAAATGGACCCCATAATTATCCCCAGTTGCGCAACACAGCGTGTAAGTTATTAAATTTAACTAATTTAGTAATGCGATTACTTACGCATATAAAGGTAGTGGTAAATTAAGATTACATGGCAAGGTTTATCCGTTATATTATTTATAAATTATGAATACTTGATTATTATTTAATAAATTTATATGCTATATTATAATTTTAGGTTAATATTAATTTTATTTAAATGGACTGTAATTATTGTGTAGGTAGGGGGTAAATTTTAACCACAGGCCTACGATAAACACCAGTTTTGGTACGGACGTTAACTACCCTAACGATTCCGTCATTTCCAGGGAAAACGTCTTCTATCACACCGATTGGCCAATCTAACGGTGAGCTATTATCGGATCTCAAAAGAACCACAGTTCCTTTCTCAATTGGTTTAGTGGAGTTTAACCATTTTTGACGCGATTGCAATGTATTAAGGTACTCAAGTTTCCACCTTTTCCAAAATGATTGCACAAGGTGATCGACTACTCGTTTTCTATTTAACAATTTCTCATTAGAAATGTCTTCCGAAGGCAGAGATTTGAGTGGTGTCAAATTGAGAAAATGAGCAGGAGTCAAAGCAAGCGGCTCCGTTGGATCCGAGCTGAGCACCGACAACGGACGTGAATTTAACACGGCCTCTATTTGGGTGAGTACGGTTAACATCTCCTCAAATGTGAGGAGTTTTTTTATTTTTTTTTATTGCAGGAGTTCAGCAGACAGGCAGACGGCCCACTAGATGAAAGCGGTTACCATCGCCTATGGACATTTGCAACAATCAAGGTGCTACAAATGCGCTGCTGCTCTCTTAAGGGAGACTGGAACCTGGTCACTAATGCCGGAACACAACACAAGGTTGTTATGGCGGCATACTCTAGACCAGGGGTGGTCGCCATCCAGTCGAGCAAATACTCTACCACCTGGCTGTGGGTTGTTTAGTCGCCTCTTACGACAGGCCGCCGGGCCGCAGGAAATTGTATTCTTTCTCCGTTCCTGCACGGAGTTGTTGCCCACTTACTCTTGCGAGATGAGTCTTCACGGACTTAATCTGGCTTTCCCAGATTCCGACAAAATGTGGCGCTGCCGGCACATTAAATTTAAATTCTATTTTATGATCTCTTACTTCATTAGCGAATTTTTCCTTATATTCTTCAGAGGCTAATAAGGCGTACATGTTGTTAAGGTAAGTCTTAGCCCCAATGAAATTGGTTCCACAATCAGAGTATATTACTGTTATGGGCCCACGTCGAGCAATGAACCTCTTTAAGGCATTCAGAACGGCCTCAGTGCTTAAATCGGACGCCAATTCGATATGTACGGCTTTCGTAACCAAACATACGAATAGACATATGTATGCCTTTAAGCTGTGCACCCCTCTTCGCCTGTAAGGAATTATACGCAGCGGCCCGGCGTAGTCTGTTCCGACGTGACAAAAAGGTTTGGCTTCCTTCACTCTATATGAGGGCAAATCAGCCATCAATGGAAAATCATTTTTTGGAGAACATCTAAAACAAATATTGCAGCGCTGAATACGTTGCCGTACAATATTACGTGCAGACAGTATCCAGTATCTTTGTCGTAACAAAGACAATAACAACTGGGGGCCAGTATGCAGGTATTTTCGGTGGTAGTAATCGATAATAAGATCGACAATATGGTCGCGTTTGGGAAGTAAAATCGGATGCCGGCTATCGAAGTCTAGGTCTGCATTCGACAAACGCCCACCAACGCGAAAAACACTTTCATGTATGAATACGTTAAGTTTTTGGAAGGCAGGAGATAATTTTTTACCAGCCTTCAAATTCTTAAATTCGTCAGCAAAATAAAGAGACTGCAAGGCTTTAATAATAGCTAATTCTGCAATGTCTAAATGACGAATCTCAAACTTACTCGGCATGATTTTAACGAAACGCAAAACATACATAACAATCCTGATTAGTTTTGGCCATGAAGAGACTCTTTGTGCAAGAGCATACAACGGCGAAGGTTCTTCCAAGGTTGTCGTAACCATAACCTGCGTTCGCATTTCAGGTGCATCGAGAACCACGCTTGAGTCAAACTGGCTCATGGGCCACATATGAACTGGCATACGCGCAAAAGCAAGTCCGCAGAACCATGAAGGGTGATTTATTAATTCCCCTGGTGTAAGGCCACGAGATAGACAGTCTGCGGGATTCTCCCTGCCTGGTATATGGTAGAAGTGACGCGAGTCAATCAAGTCCTGTATTTTCGTAACTCGATGGGCCACGAACGTGTGCCAGCGAAATGGAGACGAATGGATCCACGCTAATGCTACGGTGCTATCATTAAATGCAAATATGTCATTAATTTCATATCGTTCAGAATATGTATCAATAACAATGCGCATTATTTTAGCTAATATTAAATTAGCACACAGCTCAAGACGCGCTAAAGACACATTTCGAATAGGAGCTACTCGCGATTTAGAGCATACCAAATTTATGCAATAATTATTGTCGGGTAATAGAACATGGATGTATACTACGCCTCCATACGCTCGCTCAGATGCGTCTGCAAATCCCAAAATAGTGATTTTAGAATTGGCAATCACACCTAAGTGACGTGGTAACTTAATATTTTCTAATAAATGTAACTCTGATTCAAACTGCTTCCAGAGAACAGCTATATGTTGGGGTGGTGTTTCATCCCAATCAATATTTATTTGCCACAACGTTTTTACAATTAATTTGGCATACAGAGTGACAGGGCCAACGAAACCCATTAGGTCCCAAAGCCGTGCAATGGTCGACAAAATGTTACGTTTTGTGCATTCACGCACTTGCTGATTTATTGAAAAAGTAAAGAAATCCTCAGCTGGCTGCCAATGTAACCCCAATATTTTTAAATGGCAATCGGGATTAAAGTCCACAACATCGGTAACTCGACGTGAGGTTGGGATGGCATTCATAATTTCTGGAGAATTGCTGGAAAACTTCACTAATTCGAAGCCTCCAGTACGAAATAGGGCAACTGCCTCTTTAGCTAATTTAATGCCCTCCGAAACAATGGAACAAGATGTAACCAGGTCGTCCATATAAATATCCCTATTTGCTACTGTGGCAGCTACAGGATAGCGAGCACCTTCGTCCTTCACCAGCTGACGGACTTTCCGAATAGCAAGATAAGGGCTGCAACATAAGCCAAATGGAATCCTAGTTAATTGATAAAGTTGTATTTCATCATTAGGGTCAAATCGGTACAAAACTCTTTGAAACCGACGATATTTTTCATCAACAAATATTTGCAGATACATTTGACAAATGTCCGCGCTCATCGCAATGGCGAAAAGACGGAAGTTCAAAATTATTTGAAATAAATCATTTTGCAAATTCGGCCCTGTATGTAAAATATCGTTAAGTGAATAGCCAGAAGTGGTCTTCATACTGGCATCCATCACGACGCGGACCTTGGTTGTCGTCTTATCTTGACGCACTACGGCGTGATGCGGTATGACGTAATGAGGTTCAGAGCCAATATTATCAATGATTGGTTCTAGAAATCCTTTTTCTAAATAATCCTTAAATACGCTGTCGTACTCCTGCTTTAATGAGGCACTCGATAATAGCTTACGCTCTAAGGATAAATATCTACGCAATGATAACTGCATCGAATCCCCTAATGAGCATTCATCACCCTGAAATGGCAGGCTGACGGTATACCGACCGCTCGAGTCGCGAGAGACAGTGTCACTATAAATGTCTTCGCATTGTTGATCATTAGGATCAAGTGGTATAATATTCGGGATATCTTCAATCTCGAAGAACTTATTCAAAGAACTTTCGAGTTCATATGTATGAAACATATGTAAAACATTTGACGTTGCATTATTTAACGCGGGAGCTTGGCCTATGATGAGATAACCTAATGAGGTCTCAATAGCTACAGGCTCATTGTCAAACCGCGAGATTTTATTAGGCCCTATAATACGGGCAAAAATATTTGACGACACAATAAGGTCGATTTTTGACGGCTTGTAATAATAACAATCTGCCAAAACAATATTTTGATTACGTAAATAATCCAACTTCTGAACGTCAATCGTTGAAGTCGGTAATTCCGTCGTAATATTATTAACTACATACGGTTGTAACGTAAATTGAACGTTTTCACTTATTCGAGAGCGAATCGTGAGGCGAGTAACACCTTCGATCGCATTTGTGACGTCACCAACCCCAGAAATGTATTTTGTCTGTGATGTATATATAGGCAAATTCATTAATTTGCAACATTCCATAGTAATTAAGTCTTTTTGTGCCCCGCTGTCTACTAAAACACGCATAGTGTTCGTAACATTTCCGTAATCGTCGATAACGTAGCACAAAGCCGTGCCGAGTAGCACAGATGAATACTCCGTGAGCGCCTGAGTATCGATACTCATTACATTGTCGTCGAGTGCGCATAGCGATACAGTGGGGGGCGCCGACGTACACGGGGCGGCCTGAGTCGATGCGACGTTGCCGTTGCTCATAACGCGGGCGCTTTCAACTGCCGGCGGCGCACGCGCACGAGAGGCAACACTATCGGAAGAGAAATACAAAAGAACGTGATGACTACGCAAGCACGTCGTACACCTTATTTTCGAGTTGCAGTTTTTAATAGAATGATCATTACTAAGGCAATTAACACATAATTTATTACGTTTAATTAACGTAAAACGATTATGAGGAGACATTGACAGGAATGTGGGACACTCGACCAATTTAGTGTGGTCAGTTTTCCCACAAGAAAGACATTTTACGTCCTCCTGTATGGTCATAAACGTTTTAACGTTATTATTTGAGCGCGATCTTACAGATTTAACTGACAATTGATTAGTATTAGAACTAATATTTTTACGAAACTGAGAAGGTAGTTTTACGTTGGTTACATTATGTGCGCGTTGTAAAATATGCGAATGATTACGGACAAAATCGATAAATTCAGAACAAGTAGGCATACGAGATTTATTATCAGTCAATGACATTTCAAATGCTTTGACTATTTCTAAATTAACTTTCTTACAGCCAAGGTAAATAAATAATAAATCTTCTAAATTGTCAATTTTTAATTGTTTTAACGCCGAAATAATAGATGAAAATTTATCAATAAATTGTTCCAAGCTAGCGGGTGAACTCGACTCAACCGCCGGTAAATTCATTAATTTATCTAAATACGACGCGGCTAACAAACGAGTGTCATTGTATTTATTTAACAACGCATTCCAAATAACAATATAATTATCAGCCGATGGTAATATACCGTGGCATACGGCAAGCGCCTTACCATTCAACCTACCTACTAAATATTGTATTTTCTCGTTATCAGTTAAATCGGGATTCTCGTGAATCACCGTACTGTTACGTTGAGCTTGAAGCATAAAAAGAAAACAACTAAGCTCAATGAATAACATATATTGTATTAGATTAGAAAAATAGTTCTCAGGGCGTAGGTTGCATGAGAGAAAGGGTTTGCGCCGGCTTATCTACCACACGATACTCTCCTTAAGCTGCGGTCAATCTGTGCACGTAGACACTCGACATTCCAGAAAAACGCTGTAGTCGGCGGCAGAAAAAACGCTCGTTTGGGTAGGACTGCAGGACTCTTCTTAGGGTGTACTTGGTCCCTGGGAAGCCATAGGGGTGCATAATTAGACATCACGTCTGTGAGTGTACCCTGACTGCATCACATTCCGCAATGAATCGGTGAGCGAGAGACCGTGGGAGATATGTAATGATTAACTTGGTGATGATGCAGTCAAGGATAATTTACATAAAGCGGACAGACTTGCAAAGCTGCTAATTATTCTATAACGAGCTAACTATTGTAAACAGTGATAATATAACTACAACTACATAAGCTTATATCAACAAAACGGTTACAAAAATATACATTTCATACAAGCTTAATAGGACATAATAATAAACGCACAACTTACCCGATTACGGGGCAAATCAGTTGAATATAAACAAATAGATACGATTCTTTATAATAGAATAATGAAAGCACTTGTGAGTAAATTATTTAGTTTAGAATTATGCGCGTCTTAACGTTCTTGCAGAGACAATCTCAACGGCTCAGTTTTCAACGCTCCTGTCACTTTTTATAACGTCGTATTAGCGGCCCAATGTTGCCGCGACAAATATAAAATACTTTATTTAACCGTACGCAAAGTCTGATATTCTCTTACGCAATATTGAATATCAAACGATTATTCAATATTGCGGGTAGGTAATTTAGAATTGTCAAAGTCAAATGCGTTTACTGTCTTCTGTAATGACTTAAGACAATTAGGCAGTCAATACAATGTTTACATTATGTGTTTATCTTAGATCATATAAATGTCTAGATCACGCATCAATTGCACAAAAACGGCCCAAAAACAGTGCACCAAAATTGGTGCACTGGCTTCAGTGGCTTCCCACGCCTGTTAGTGTCGTTTCGATTACTTTACTGGTTAGAGCTCTCGCAAAAAAAATAATTATGCCGGCCTGCTCTACTAAAATGTGTCTGAACTATTTTAAAACGAGAAAGGATAAGGATGAGATGTCATTTAATCGGAAAACTTAACACTTTTCTCATGATTTCTTTGTAAAAACGTGAAATTTAATTTCGACATTTTCAAGGTTATCGAATTGATTGATGTTGTCAGGCGGGAAGTGTGACTTATTTTCCAAATTTGGGGACTTTTGTTACGATTTTTTTTATTATTTATGAAATATGAATAATTGAAAAAATCTATAGAAAACAGACATGTAATGTTTGTGTGTCCGGTTTTCTTAAACTAGTTTATATTACGTTTTCGACTTCCTACGGATCCAATTGTAGCATATTGTTGGACAAAGAGATGGATTTTGAAAGGAAATATTTTGAATCATTTTCTGAGATATTTTTACACTATGTTTTTTATATTTTCTTATCAACGGCACAATTGTATTGAAATAAAGTACCTAAAATAATTATATATGATCGTGACCGATAAGATGTAAGTTGCGTGAAGGATAATTAGAAAATTTAAGAATACTTAACCATCATATAAAATTATTTCTAATCTATCCTTAGCGCTTTGGACAATATAAACTTTTTAATGTAACCTTATGACGTTTGACATAGAATTGATAGAATGTGTGCAGCAAATATCGTCAAAGAGGATGTAAAAAAAAACTGAATATCGTTTAAAGGGGATGCTTCGGTCGGAGTTATCTGTACTAATATTATAAAGAGGTAAAGTTTGTAAGTTTGTGACGTTGTAGGGGGTAATCTCGGGATCTACTAAACCGATTTTAAAAATGATTTTACTGTTGGAAAGCTACGTTAACAGGGAGTGTCATAGGCTATATAACATGACGATTTATACCACGGGAGCGGGACAGACCACGGGTGAATCCGCGCCGGGCCGCTAGTAATATTATAGATAACTCTTTATTCTCATAATTAAGATGATAATTTTGTCTATATTCTGTTAGCTGCATCTTCATTAATTCCTAATAAAGAAATAATTTAATATATTAATATGATAAAAAACAAATTTTAGTTCAGAAAATAATCAAACTGAACTAGTTTGAATAAAAACTTTTGGATATGAATATTTTTATTTATATAATAGCCCTTTTCAGGTGTTTTAGTTGCTCTTAAGTCCCTGCTTTAAACTATCTCGTGTACCTACCCCGTAGTTCCTACCACTGATATAAACTTTGGATTATACATAAAGCCTACTACCCAATATGAACCTATCGAATCGTTCCAAGTCTACTATTACAAATGATTTCACTGACTTTTAGCGCAGGATAATCTTTGGGTTATAAATAGTCATCTAATAACTTTCGTGAACATGATGTGTAACACAAAAATAATTTGCCATTATGAATAGTTTTTTTAGAATTATTACATTAGTATTGGTATTTAACAGACTTATAAATATGTACTAATATTTGTACAGACATTTTGTTGCGAATTAAAATTACTACATGTGCTATGAATGTGTTATGAATTTATTTGTGCATGTATTTTTTTATGGTTCGTTCCAAGACACACAACTTTTGTTGCTAATACTTTATTAATAAAAAAACTGAAGCCTCTGAGTAATATTAAATTGCAACACATAAAGCGATTAAATCATAAAGATCATTTAAACTTTAGACTTACATAAAAAAATATTTAATTATAAAAAATGGGGTAATATTTTTTTCCTGATATCCCGAAAACGCAGAGTGAATTTAGCAACGCTTCGCGTTTTTGATGCCGTTTTTGGCGATGTTGTTTGTTAGCAATGCTCTCTCTAGACATGTTATATCTCAATGGTGTTTATATAATTTGTAATTAATTTTTATGATAATGTGGTATTTTATAAGTGTGAAGAAAAATCATATAAGTACACGATGTAACAGTACGGAACGTTTCATAAAAAATTGGCCCATTCTCGTATTCCCCGTCAAAAGAACACATTTCTAATCTAGGCAATTTAATATTCCTAAGATGGCCCTTATTGTCTGACGAATTGCTACCATTTTTGTTTTCAGTTAACGATTTAACCTTATATTTAATTTGTGCATAAAGTTGTTCGAAAGCAACTAACGATTTATATGAGGGTAAGCTCGCTTCACTTATTGATGCTTCGTAACAACATCTTTCTTCAAGAATTGCTATATATTGTTCACGTATTGAGTCGATTGTACAACTCGACGCAAGAAATGACTCGACATCCGCCATATTTTTAAAATCGAATGTATTCATAGAATCATAAATTGATTGAATGTGTTCGAAATATACGGATAATTTGCCTTGTAATCTCATCAGTTCCCTCTCAGGGTTCCTATTCGCTTTAGCCATTGTAAATGCTAATTAACGCGATATAACCGTCCGAATCGAAGTGACCAAATGATATAGTTACGCGCTGGTTTTTTTTATTGTCTCGTCGCGTTGGCCAAAAATGGCAGAATGGATCACGCAATAAATATAAGTAACCCTGTATTGACAGAGGATAGGATACAAGAGAGGACTCACCGATTTTTTTTGTCTTGATGCCGATGACGGAAGCCAGGAAACACAGCACTTCTCGATTTTTTTATAGTTTATGAATAATTTGCACAGCACTTTTGGTAAGGGTAGCAAGAGGGTGGCCGCACGCGCACGTAATTGTTCCGCCGTAACAGATCGACGACTGGGCCGTCCGCTAGGTGGCGCGGCATTCATAATTTTTACGAATTATGGGATAAGGAAAGGGTTATCAGGAGCTGCAAAGGTGTGAAGGAAAGGCACATAGAAGGCACTCGTATTATTACGTGATCCAATTCCTTAACGTATGGCCAATACAATATTAAACATATTTATTAAAAGACATAGTACTTTCTAAAGGAGTTCTGAAATGTAGGTAATGTTTTGGCCTCACTGACAGTAAGAGGCAACGCA
The DNA here is from genome assembly GCA_019925095.2 of Dendrolimus kikuchii. Classification (NCBI taxonomy): domain Eukaryota; kingdom Metazoa; phylum Arthropoda; class Insecta; order Lepidoptera; family Lasiocampidae; genus Dendrolimus; species Dendrolimus kikuchii. Next base: position 3,884,938 of record JAHHIN020000031.1, read on the forward strand.
TTCCACAGTTTGACAGTCTGCACTGTAAAAGAGTTATCATAAAAGGATGAAGTGTGTGCAGGTGTCAGGAGTCTACGATATGTATCTGAGCGCAAATTGTGAGAAGTGGAAAGCCGAAGGAGTTCAAAGGAGGTCTATTAGGATTAAATAGTATATTATAAAGGAGTATTAGAATGTGAGTATTCCGGTGAAAACGAATAGGAAGCCACTTGAGCTTCATACGAAGTTCAGAAACATGGTCATATTTTCGCAAACCAAATATGAACCTGATACAGAAATTCTAAGTCCCTCAAGTTTATTTAGCTATTCTGAGGTTATGTCTAGATAGCAAGCGTGAGCATAATCATATATGGGAAGTAGAAGGGACTCTGCAAGCATAATCTTGGTGGCAGTGGGCCAAAAGTTTCTCAGCCTTCTAAGAGACCTAGACAATAGAAAAACTCTATGACTTGATTTGGATATGTGAAGCCTCTAAGACAGTTCACAACATGTGTGAACTGAACGAACACATTCAATCAATTTATGATTCTATGAATACATTCGATTTTAAAAATATGGCGGATGTCGAGTCATTTCTTGCGTCGAGTTGTAACGGCAAGCGTAAATGTATTGAACTATTATGAATACTTTATTTCGTTCTGTGAATTCACTCAAAACAATAATGTACCTAATTGTAACCTCCGACAATTAGATTTAGTTCTTTGTTCGTCAAGTTTATGTAACACAATTACCGTAAGTGAGTCTGATGAAGCTTTAGTACCGGTGGATAACCATCATCCTCCGTTGGCTATCACCATCACGCGCATTGGTGGTTGCTTGGCTAGCACACATGATTGTTCACTAACTGGGGAAGAAGTAACTGGTTCTTTTGCACCTCAGGGAATAAATAGTAACAATAATAAATGGCCACAATGGAATTTCAGAAAAGCCAACTTTAACTTATTGTATTCTTTAATATCATCAGTGGACTGGACCCCGTTGTATAGTATAAAAGATCCAGCAAAGGCATTTTTTTTTTTATAATACATTTTATTCATTACTAGATGATTGCGTACCTAGAAAAACGCGAAACTGTGTAAACTCAAGGTATAGTTACCCTGAGTGGTACACACCAGATGTAATTCGCAACATTAGACAAAAGGCAAGATTTCATAAGCAGTATAAGTTAACTAAATCACAAAACGACTACGCAGCGTTTGCTCAGTGTAGGACAAGGGTTAAGGTGATGATCGCAACAGCATACGATAGGTACAAGCAGCGGATTGAGATGTGTGTTAAGGAGGACCCTAAATCTTTATGGCAATTTTTAAATACAAAAAGGGGTATCACTAAGAAAAAGAAGATAACAAAGGATGGGAATATAATACCGGAGGCTGATTGTGCTCGTGAATTGGCTCATTTTTTTCATTCGGTCTATGGCACTCAGAAAGCAAAACTCAATGTTGACGATGCAGTTGCAGTAGGGGGTGGTAGCAGTATGAGAGTGCATGTAGACCGGTTGCAATTATCGCAGGTGTCCAAAGCACTAGCACGACTCAAACCTAAGCATTCGGCTGGACCGGATGGAATACCTGCATTTATTATGAAGGATTGTCAGGCGATCCTAACTGAACCTTTACTACATTTATTTAATCTGTTTATTGATTTCTCTTTCTTTCCTGAATGTTGGAAAGTTACTAGAGTGGTTCCAGTGCCCAAGGGAGACGCCGGAACGGATATTACTAACTTTAGGCCTGTGGCGATATTATCAGCACCCGCAAAAATATTTGAGTCAATAATCCATAAATGTATCTTAGATCAAGTAACTTGTCAGTTATCGGAAGCTCAACATGGTTTTAGACCAGGTCGTAGTACAAACAGCAATCTTCTTAACTTTATGTCATATGTTATTCCGTTAGTTGATGCTGGGGTCCAAGTCGATGCTGCCTATTTTGATTTCAAAATGGCCTTCGATTTGGTAGACAATGATATATTGTTGACAAAATTGGCAGCAGTAGGATGTACTCCTAAGCTATTAAACTTTTTTGCTAATTACTTGAGAGATCGTCAACAGTTTGTCGACTATGCTGGTTTTAAATCAGAGCCATACTATACCCGATCAGGAATTAGTCAGGGAAGTAACCTGGGACCACTCCAGTTTATTATCATGATTAATGACTTGCCCGAGGTGGTGAAAAATTCCAAATGCCTTTTGTTTGCGGATGATTTAAAGTTGTTGCTTGCGGTCAAAGATAAATCGGACTGTGAGTTGCTCCAGAAGGACGTGAATAAAGTAGCAGATTGGGGTGAAAAAAATAATTTATTTTTTAACACTACAAAATGCTCTCTCATTTCCTTTAGCAGAAACAAGCGGCCTCTCCATTACAACTATTTCTTGGTTAATGCAGCAATTAAAAGAGTTGAAACGGTGCGGGATCTTGGAGTATGTCTTAATATACAGCTAACTTTTCGCGATCACATAATTAACATTTGTAAGAAAGCTTATCGAAATTTAGGTTTTGTATTACGTCGAATAGAAGGTATTAATAGTATTTATGTCGTTAAAACATTATTTAACGCTTTAGTAAGAACCCACTTAGAAAACAACGCAATCATCTGGGCTCCACAGGAAACTAAATATAGTTTCATGTTGGAGCGCATACAAAATAAATTTACTAGATTTTTATACCTAAGACTTTATGGTGTTTACCCATTTTATCCTTTAATGTACCCCACCTTGTTTGTCTTAGGCATGGTTGGGTATAATAATTTGGCATCCAGACGAAAGTTTGCATTGGTCTCCTATTTATTTAAATTGTTAAGAGGTAAATTATTGAACCCAGGAATATTAGCTGAAATTAAACTAAACGTTCCAGCGAATTTTGTGCTGAGACGTAGGCAGCCACCAATGTTCGTAGTACCATATGGCAGGACCAACTTGCTTAATAAGGCGCCGATGACACAGGCCTTGCGAACATTGAACAAGATATGTGAACAAATTGACATTTTTATCTGTACTGTGACTGAATTCACAAGAACTTCGTATTATATCATATGTTATAACGACTGAATTTGTATATATATATATCTATAGTGTATTATGTGTACCACGCTATCGTATTGGTGGCAACTGTAATGATAGCGATGTTTGTAGGCTAATAAATAAATAAATAAATAAATGTATTTAATTTGCACACCACCATCATACACTTGCGATTCCATTTATAAAATACTTAGCCCAGGTTGTCTGGAAAGGATCACTGGAAAGTTCTAAGGCCTCCTATTGTTCCCAAAATTGCATAAAATTGCTGTTTATGTTGGCACTTGTTATGAATCTGCCACTATGCACTTTACGTAAAAAAAATCTAAGTGTGCAAGTATTGTTACACTATTTTGATATAATTATGTTGCACCAAGAACATCTTCAAACTAACTATAAATACCTAACAACTAGTCCTATGGAACAAACACAATAAATGTGCTTTCAAAGATAAAATTGTACCTGCACGTCTGTGTACTTCGCGAACTCTTTGTAAAGTTCCCATTCCAACATGTTCTTCATTTCTCCAGATGCTGCAAGACAACCTCGGCATACCATGGCGTATTCGCTCAATAGTGTTACTAATTCTTTGCAAGCAGCTGACATTTTTAGTTAAATATTCAACTTACAATTTTCATTAGAATCGCCATTTAAACCAAAATTATATCTATGCATATGCACAAACTACTATGGATACTACCAATTCCACAAACTACTATGGATACTACATATTACCAATTCAAAGGTATGTAACTTTCCAGTATATAAAAGTACTCTGTGGTGTGTAACACTTTTTTGTCTTTTTTTTTAAGTCGGGGGAAATGCTATTTGTTGGAGAAATATATTATGTGGTAGTACTCAAATGCATAAAAAACTAGATTATATTATTTGTAGATTGGTCATACTGTTTTTCTTCTTCTGCTTATTACAAAATGTCGGTTCTAAATGTTTGTCGTAATAAACTTGATTTTAATATTAATATTTTTCAATTCAAAGGCCTATAACCTTAACAGGTTATGGGACCAGAAGAGTTTCCACTACGTAAAAATTGTAAGTAAATACAATTTGATTGTTAATAATGGACAAAGATCCACATTGCTCAAATTCGAGTTCTGGCGACGATGTAAATGCGCACAGTATGGCGGAAAACAAAGTTTTTCCTCAAAGTTTACATTTGATTCAAAAATTAGAAGGCAATAATAACTATGCCAATTGGAAGTTTCAAATGAAAATGTTTTTAATCGACGTTGGCTTATGGCATTGTCTATCAACGGATAAATATACTTCTAATGAGGACGTGCGTACACTTGCAAAAATTTGTTTAAATATTCATACAAATGTTTAACCTTATGTAAAAAATGCCACCACGGCCAAAGAAGCCTGGCGAAACATATCAAATGCATTTGAAAACCAAGGCATTAGCCGACGATTGGCACTGAAAAGAGCTGTATATAAAAGCACTCTTACTAATCATTCATCAATGGAAAGCTATATAGCCCACATAATAGATATTGTACAACAATTACGTGATATAGGCTGTACTGTTGAAGATGAAGAGTTAGCTGAAGTCTTATTAATTGGATTGCCTGAAGAATATGATCCATTGATTTTGGCAATTGAAAGTTCACATTGTAAGCTTTCTTCTGACATAATCATTAACCGATTGAAACAAGGTGATTTTAGAAAACAAGAGCAGCAAAATATTGGGGTTGCTATGATATCAAAGTCTAAAAGAAAAATAATTTGTCATCATTGTCACAAAGAAGGTCACATTAGGCCAAAATGCCCCATATTAAGATCAAAGGTTGAGAAAAATAAACATGAATACCACTGTGACAACACCGTTCAACCGACTGCAGCAATGTCTACATGCTTAATGGAAGGTGTTTGTGAACCAAACGAATGGTTAGTGGATTCTGGCTGTAGTACACATATGACCATGCGTAAGGACTGGTTGGTAAATTTTTCTAATTGTTCTAATAAAATAGTTAAAGTTGCCAATAATCAAAATTTGTGTAGTAATGGTATTGGTAATGTGAAAGTATTTCTAAATAACAATATTGAAAAAACTGTATGTGATGTATCCTATGTTCCAGGCATTGCCGCTAATTTGTTATCTGTTAATAAGGTTACTCAAAAAGGATATATCTTAATTTTTGACAACAAAGGTTGTAATTGCTAAAGAAGATGTTTTTGTTAATGCAAATCCTATTTTTTCAGCATCTAATGTCAATGGTCTGTATAAGCTCAATCAGCAACAGTTTTCACCTGAGTATGCTTGTTCTGGAAATAATTATGAAAACCAATCTATTGAAAATGGGCTGACTGGTAATTGTATTGAATTATGGCACAAGAGATTAGGACATCTTAGTTATAAAGGTTTAGTTTTACTCCGTGATGGTCTTGCTGAAGGTATCAATTTTAATAATAATAATAATAATAATCGGCAGACAAACACACACATTGTAGATCCCCAAATTAAGCAAGTTACGCTTGTGTTATGGGTAATATACAACGGACTACTCTGGGGCCGATCCTAGACACCCAGACCACGGAGAAAATACGTTTCCGAAATTTACTATACCAGGAATCGAACCCGGAACCTCTGCGTTGCAGTGAGGTACGCCGGCAAAGGCTTAGCCCGCTCAACCACAGAGGCCGTCAAAGCTTCATTGTTACCATGCATTCCCTGCATTGAGGGCAAGCAAAAAATTGGATCATTCCCTAGGGGTAGATCTAGATATACTTCCCAAAAACTAGAATTAATATATTCTGATCTTTGCGGACCTATGCCAGTACCGAGTTGGGGAAAAAATATATATTTTAACTTTAACTGATGATTTTTCTAGGAAAACATTTGTATATTTTCTGTATAGTAAAAATCAAACAGAAATTCTTGAAAAATTCCTCCAATTTAAAAATTTAGTTGAAAATCAGACAGGTTTAAAGATTAAGAGAGTTAGGACAGATAATGGTCTGGAATATTGCAACAAATCTTTAGAAATATTCTTTAATAAAAATGGTATAATTCATGAAACAACAATTCCATATTCACCCCAACAAAATGGGGTTGCAGAACGGTTAAACCGTACTATTATGGAAAAGGTTCGTAGTATGTTACATGATTCCGGGTTAGACCAGCGATACTGGGGGGAAGCTGTATTAACTGCTGTATATTTAAAAAATATTTGCCCCACAGCATCTTTAAAAAATACTTTACCCGAAGAGTTGTGGTCTGGATCAAAAGTTGACTTGAGTCATTTAAAAATTTTTGGATGTAAAGCATATGCGTTAATCCCAGATGTGTACCGTAATAAGTTGGATTTTAAATCAAAAGCATATATAATGCTTGGCTACTGTGAGCACTCTAAAGGTTATAGACTGGGTGATCCTTTAGAACCCGGTAAACTGATTAAAGCAAGGAATGTTATATTTTTGGAAAATGTTTCTGGTATATCAAGTAATGCTGAAAGTAATAATATTTTAAATCCTTTAATTGTTCAGAATAATAATATAATCAATAATTCAACTAATTCACAGTCAGATTGTATTTCATCAGGGCAAGATGTTTATGGACAATCAGAACAAGATACTAACATTGTAGATAATGATAATAATAATCAAAACTCTAATCAATGTTTAAATGAGACAAATGAAGAAAGTTCTAGTGTTGATAGTAATAATGTTGATTGTGAAAGTAGTAATTTAGAACATAATAGTGTTACTAACAGATTAGACCGCCTACGTTCTCGCCCTGTTTGGATGAAAGATTATATTGTGACTAATGACAATGATCATATAGTCATATCAGATACGACGGTAGGCGACGAAAAGTTAAACACGTATTGAAAAGAGCTCTTGCATTTTTTTAATTAATTAAATAGTGATAAGCCAATGACTAGTTGTTAAAAGTTATTCATTCACCTGCGGAAGTGATAATCTAGTGAAGTTTTATAAATTTTACACTTTTAATTTTAAATTACGCAAGATTGAGTCAATTCACAATGGACGCACTTCAACAATCTATAGCGCAACTTTCATCGAAATTTATTGAAAGAATGGACACCTTCGAAGGAGATCTCCGTAAAGGTAGCTCATGTTCACCCAACATCACCACTCTGTCTGCAGATTTTGCTTCTTTTAAGACATTTGTGTTGGGGGCCTTACATGATCTCCAGGATCAATTTTCTTTATTAGCAAATTCAATGGACCAGATGGAAATGCGTACTAGAAGGCAGATTCTATTATTTCATGGTATAGCGAAAGAGCAACAGGAAAGTACCGTATCAACGGTAGCGAAGGTTGTGGTTAACCAAATGAAGCAGTCTGCATTTCAAGTAACAGACTTCAAACGTTGCTACAGGATGGGTAAACCATCGTCATCTGGTGGAAAACCTAGGCCTTTATTTGTTAAATTTACCGATATAGCTGTCCGCAACCAAATCTGGTTCTCCAAAGTAAATCTTAAGGCTTCGAGAATTACGCTTTCTGAGTTTCTGACGAAAAGGAGACACGACCTATTTATGCAGGCCAGGAAGCAGGTTGGCATGTCAAAATGTTGGACGCGAGATGGAAATGTATATGCGTTAAACTCTGATGGCACTAAGCATCGCTTGGACAGCCTTCAGGATCTAACCAATATCTGTCAGGATACGGATGCAGAACAATGCTCTCATCTTGCAACGTCCGCAAAGTCACCAACAGTCAACGCTCCGAAAACACGTCGCATAGCAACAAAAAAATAATAAATACGGTTTACTGCACTTTAATGTTGTTGATGTAATGTGTTTATCTTCACAATGCTTTTTTTCCGTGTATATTTCTGTGTTTATCGTCCTTTCTAACTATTTTGCCAAGTTGTTTGTATTTTATATATATGTGAGTCATATTGTTTTATATCACAATCATTTAACTTTCTAGCTGTTTATGCCGGTATAATTATAAGTTAATAAATTAATGTTCTTTTTTTTTCACGTATAAGAAATTATGCCAATTTAATCTGATAATGATTTTTTGTAAAAGTATAGAATAGAATAAACATTTATTGTATTATAAACTGTCACAATCATAAAATTACAAAGTTGTTCGAGTTTTTTGTTGGAACGACAGTTTGTCCTTTCGGACGTACAATACAGGCGATTGTAATGGTGCCTGGCCATAAGTACATTATTTCATCAATCAATAAATTATTATAAAACTATCTTATAGAACCATAAATCAATGTCACATTATTATAAATTATATTTCATCGTCAAATATTCATATTTCATCGTCAAATAATCAATTTCAAAATTATGCTGTTGTACATTATGTGAGTCGTCATGAATTATAATATAGTTATTTATGTCCTAGATATTCGTTCACTGTATAATATGCTTTTTGTATTAAAAATGTCTTAACCTTACGTTTAAATATATTAATAGAAGTTATATTCAAAAGCTCATCTGGTAGACGGTTGTACAGTATTGATGCCATACAAAATATACTTGTATTCTCCTATTATATTAATGTACTCTATGAAAAGTATCTAGCATGACGTTAATATTTATCTTTTTATATAGCTATATGACTTATACGTATATAATATTTACTTGTAGTATTTTTGATTAATAGTTTATGTAACATTCATTGAAGATCTTCAGCATTAAAATTGTAAATTTTCTTTTAGTTTATGCTTTTGGTTTGTTTAATGTTGGTTATTATTTAATTTTAGTTTGTATAAATGTGTGTATTCCAAAATGATTATTGTATTGTAACCTAAATATTTTATATTGTGTAAGTTTGTAAACAGTTTCAATGTATGTATGCACTATGCGGCAGGTGATGCTAATATATATTTATATTTTAAGTACCATTATTTATTTATAGAATAGAATATACTTTATTGTACAATAAAATTTATGAAATAGTACACAAAAACAGCTTAAGAATTAGTACAAATGGCGGTCTTATCGCTGACAGCGATCTCTTCTAGACAACCTTGGGATGCAGAGAGAAATATGGCACAAAAGCTAGGGCAGCGTTTACTGCACAATATTTTAAAAGTGTTACATATTTTATATATTAATATTATTATATAAATATACATACAGATTTATATACACATGATTAAGTACATAAAACATAGTAATATTATATATATAAACATACATATATATAAATATATCCATACACAAACACACACACGCACACACATATATATCGTCTATTAAAAGGAATACATATTATATTAATTCAATAAATAGAATAAAGATACGTACAATAATGACAGCACAAATTATACTTTGAGGTAGTAATCCTTAACAAGTTTATTAAAGGCGGATACAGATTGGGCTTGCCTTACTTCCAGTGGAAGCATGTTCCATAATTGGACAGCTTGAACACTGAAAGAGTGATTATAAAACCTGGTTGTATTGAGCGGTGTCTCGAGTCTCATATTCACTGATGACCTGAGGAATTTCTCCTGATTCACATTGAAAAATTGGAAACGTTCCTTAAGATAAGGTTAGGACTAAACAATACATTGTATAATAGAGACAGGATATGCGTATTCCGGCGAAGGCGGATAGGGAGCCACTTGAGCTTAGTGCGAAATTCAGATATATGATCATATTTGCGCAAACCAAATATGAAACGGATACAAAAATTCTGGAGTCGCTCAAGTTTATCTAACTGGTATTCTGCGAGATCGAGATAGCTAGCATCGGCATAGTCTAGAATGGGTAAAAGAAGGGATTGTGCCAGTGCAATTTTTGTGGTATGTGGCAAGAAATTCCGCAGTCTCCGCAAGGAAGCTGCGGAAGCGAATACTTTGCGACTAACCTCTTTAAGTTGGCGTTCCCAGGATAACGTTTTGTCGATATGAACCCCTAGGTTTTTTACTGAATCAGCTATTGGGATTTTGATTCCGTCAAATGTGATAGGGGGTAACGCGGGCCAGTGAATTTTTGCAACCATCCTCGAACTCCCAACAACAATACTTTGAGTTTTCTTTGGATTCACTGCTAGTCCATGAGATCTACTCCAATCTACGATCGATGATAAATCCTCATTTATGATCTTAATAGCATCTGAGAGTTCTTCAATAGAAGCATGTGTATAAATTTGGAGATCATCTGCGTAAAGGTGGTAGGAGCATCGAAGTTTGTTGGATATAGAATTAATAAAAATTGCGAAAAGTAGAGGAGATAAGACGCCACCCTGTGGTACGCCGGCATACGTATCGCACCAGGATGAATGGGATTCATCAATACGAATCCGCTGCCGCCGGCCAAACAGGTAATTTCGAAACCACTCAATTACCTTTGGAGATATGTTAAGAGAGTAGAGTATACCAAGCAGGATATCGAAGTCAACAGCGTTGAAAGCATTGCTGAAATCTAGCAAGGTAAGCATTGTCACTTTGCCTTCATCCATAGCGAATCTTATGTCGTCGGTGATTTTGACTAAGGCAGTGACAGTGCTGTAACCAGGGCGGAAACCGGACTGAAAAGGGTTAAGGAGATCGTTTTTATTTAAGAAAATGCTTAGCTGGTTATGGACAAGTCGTTCTAGGACTTTGGATAAAAATGAAAGTATGGAAATGGGACGAAAGTCAGAAAAGGAACTAGGATTGGATTTCTTTGGGATAGGGATGACAAGTGCTTCTTTCCAAATTTTTGGAAACGAGCCGTTAGAAATAGAGAAATTTAAAATGTGGGTAATAATAGGAAGAACAATATCTAGGATAGGAAGAATCATGTTACGGCTAACACTGTCGCTGCCCACCGCCTTCGATGTAATTGATACAATACTTTTCTTAACATCACAGTCGGTGAACTGAGTAAAGACAAATTGAGAATAATCAGGGGTTGGAAGTGAAGAGAAAAGTTTAAGTGTGTTATCTTTACATGTCTTATCAATATGAGACGATGAAACAAAATGGCTATTCAGAGAATCAACATTTAAGTCTGAAGGAATAGAGTTATTTTGCGGCTTTCCAACTCCCAATGATTTGAGGAATTTCCAGATTTTAGCTGGATCTCCGTTTTGAACTGAATCGTGAATGTGGCGACGTTGTGCATCTCTACACACCTTATTGCAGTGATTACGGATCAAAACATATTTTTCCCAATTCGAAGGAGTTGGTCGACGGTTATGTCTAGTTTTTGCAGTAGCTTTCTTCGATAGTACCAACTTGATTTCTTCAGTAAGCCAAGGCGCAGGTAAATGTTTAATTTTAATAGCTCGAACTGGTGCGTGCTTGTCATACAATTTTACTATGTTTTCATTTAGAATACTGACTTTTTCGTCGATACAACCGCTGCCGGTAAGAAGCGTCCAATCAATATTTAAAGCGTCTGCTTTAAGATTCTCAATGTTCATACCACAAAAATTACGCTGCAACAGTAGTTTGGGGTTCACTTTAGGAGCTCGAATTTCAAACGACAAGAAGATAAGATCATGGCATGAAAATGCGTCAGCAGGGTATTGTCCATGATTTAATACTAAATTAGGGGATGATACTAGGATAAGGTCAAGTAGAGAAGGAGTGGAGTTGGGAAAATGATGGGTAGCATTTAAAGGTAGAATTGACAGGCCACATGACTCAGAAACAGATTTGAAGAATGAGCAACGTGTGTCTTGTTTTAAGAGGCATATGTTAAAGTCACCCATAATAATGGTGTGATTGTATGAGGGCATAAAATTTTATAAAATAGTCTCAAAAGATGAGAAAGAAAATTTATAACTTTTATTTATCAATTTGTATTCACTTTATACACATATACTTATTTTACATATACATATATTTACTGAATTTTACTACATATAGATAATAATATTTTACTTATATCTACATATAAGTATCTATTATAACTATTAATATAAACTTATTTTGATGGCATATAATATATACAGTGACAGTGACAGTGATATTGATTATCTGTCTTGCTCATCTGGAAGTGACCACGCTAGTTTTAATTCTCTTCCTCTTGAAGATTGCATAGAATCTGAGTTTAATTATCTTCACAGTAACTTCAATGTATTGCATATAAATGCGCAGAGCATTCCAGCTCATTTCACAGATATGCTGGCGTCCTTTAATCAAGGATATATTCATGCTATTTTGATTTCGGAGTCCTGGTTAAAGCCTTGTCTGCCAACTGTGGCATACACTTTGCCAGGCTACACTCTCATCCGCAATGATCGCATCGGGGCTGCTGGTGGAGGCGTTGCCATCTACCTCCGCTCTAATATTCCTTTCTCTATTGTTAATATGTCTTCGCAACCACCACAGCCTGACTCTGGTGAGCATTTATTTATCGATGTATCCTTACACCATACAAAAATACTCCTAGGAGTATATTATAGCCCTTCGTTACGAAATAACTTCTTTTCTTCTTTTGAAAGTTTGCTTGAAACTTTAGTACCACAATACCCTCACACTATTATGGGCGATTTTAACACATGTTTACTTAAATGTGACACACGCTCTTCTTCCTTTCAAACTTTAGTGAATTCTATCAATCTGAATATTCTTCCGTTAAATGCCACTCACCACTTTCCAAACACTACAGCTTCTCTACTAGATTTAATGCTAGTCTCCTCCCCTACTCATGTTATCAAGCATGGCCAGTGCTCGGCGGACATGTTTTCATATCATGACATGATTTATCTTTCATACAATGTTCGTCCGCCGAAAGCTAAGTCAAAGCTAATTGTGCAGCGTAACTTTGGTGGCATGAACACAGAAGACCTACGCAAAGATGCTCAAGGGTTAGTCTGGTCTGGGGTAACCAATGCAGTTTCTATCGATGATAAGGTGAATGCTTTTAATACGACTCTGTTGGGTTTGTATGACTTACATGCGCCGTTACGCCAGATTAAACTTAAACGTCTCCGCCCGGAACCCGAACCCTCCATCCCGAGATCCCCCGGTAGGAGACTGTCCGCGCTGGGCATTGAAAAAGTTGGATTGGGAGGCGTTCAAAGAGGCCCTGATTGTCGCCACCTGGGCATCAGGGCCCGAGATGAACCCTCCCGATATAAATGTAGAGCAGGAGGCAGAAAACCTACGGTCGCTCGTTACTGGCGTCTGCGATGCGGCGATGCCGAGGAGGGGCCGATTCCGGCCCTTTCGAAAGGTGTACTGGTGGAATCCCGAACTCGAGGGACTAAGGCGCGCGTGCAATAGCGCGCGCCGCCAGTACACCAGACATAGAAGACGGCGTCGCCGCGCAGCGGACGCAGCGACCGTAGAGGCTCAGCTGTACGAGGGGTACAGAAGCGCCAGAAGAACATTACGGATCGCAATCCGTAACGCAAAGAACGTGGCCTGGGGGGAGCTTTTGGATAGTTTAAATCAAGACCCTTGGGGGCGCCCATTCAAAATGGCTCGGAACAAGCTCCGTGCCTGGGCGCCCCCACTAACCGAGTCTCTCCCCAGGGACGTCACACGTGACGTAGTTGGCGCTCTGTTCCCTTCACGGGCTGAGCATACGCCTCCTGCTATGGCACCGCCAGATGCGGAGCCCAGCGCGGATAGAGACCCTGTGCCCACTGTGGACCGGGTAGAGCTGGGGGTGGCCATGCTACGGCTAAAGGCCAAGAATGCCGCCCCCGGCCTTGACGGCATACCAGGGCGTGCATGGGTTCTGTCCTACAACGCCCTGGAGCCCCGACTGATGAGGCTTTTCGGCGCATGCCTAGAGCAGGGCCTGTTTCCGCAACGGTGGAAGACCGGAAAGCTGGTCCTGCTGCGTAAGGAGGGGCGCCCTGCGGACTCACCGTCCGCCTACCGGCCCATTGTGCTGCTGGACGAGGTTGGCAAGCTCTTCGAGCGTATCATCGTCGCCCGCCTCGTCCAGCACCTATCGACGACGGGGCCGGACCTGGCGGACAACCAGTTCGGTTTCCGCACAGGGCGCTCCACAATCGACGCTGTCATGCGCCTGAAAGGCCTGGCGGAGGAAGCAGTCTCTCAGGGCGAGGTTCTGTTGGCGGTGTCCTTAGACATCGCTAACGCATTTAATTCCTTGCCCTGGGCATGCATTCTGGAGGCACTCCGATATTTCGGGGTGCCGACCTACCTCCGCCGTATAGTCGGGGCATATTTAAGCTGTAGAGCCGTCATCTACCCGGTCCATGAGGGCTGGAATCGGCGAGCCATGGTGTGCGGTGTTCCACAGGGGTCGGTTCTAGGTCCCCTCCTGTGGAACATCGCATATGACTGGACTTTGAGGTGTCGGGTCCTCCCGGGTATCAGTGTCATCTGTTACGCCGATGACACATTGATCGCCGCGCGCGGGAGGACCCATCGGCAAGCGTGCCTTCTAGGCACGGCTGGGGTGTCGACGATAGTAGGCAGGATCCGGCGTCTTGGTCTGGAGGTGGCGTTACAGAAGACCGAGGCCGTGATGTTTCACAGCCCTCGCAACCGTCCACCTCCGGACAGTAGCATCGTAGTAGGAGGCATCCGCATCGGCATCGGGGAGACCATGAAGTACCTGGGATTGGTCCTTGATGGCCGATGGGATTTTTCGGCACATTTTCGGCAGCTGCTCCCCAGACTCAAGGGGGCGGCTGGTGCACTCTCGCGCCTGCTCCCCAACGTTGGGGGGCCCAATGCCACGTGCCGAAAACTCTTCGAAGGCATCGTACGTTCGATGGCCCTTTACGGGGCCCCAGTATGGTCAAACCGCCTGACGGCCAAAAACGCGGCGCTGTTGCGTCAAGCGCAACGCGTATTGGCCGTCAGGGCAATAAGAGGATACCGTACGGTGTCCTTCGAAGTGGCCTCGCTACTCGCCGGATCCCCCCCATGGGACCTGGAAGCCAGGGTCCTGGCGTCACTGTATATGTGGCGCAAAGAGGCCCTGGCCAGGGGTACCAGACCCGCGCCTCGCGAGGTCGAGGCGTGCCGGTCGGAGCTCTGCCAGGTAGCCGTGGGGGTCTGGGAAGACCGCCTACGACGCCCCAGCGCGGGCCCCGCCACCATTGAGGCGGTGAGGCCCGTCCTGCACGAATGGCTAGGACGACGTCACGGCACCCTGACGTTCAGGCTGACACAGGTCCTGACGGGGCACGGTTGCTTCGGAAGGTACCTGTGTCGCCTCGGCCGCGAGGCCACGCCAGGGTGCCATCATTGTGACATGGGCGACGAGGACACGGCGCTGCACACTCTCCAGGAATGTCCAGCCTGGACGGAGCAGCGCCGGGAGCTCGTCGCCCTTACCGGATTTGACACCTCGCTCCCGGCCGTGGTACGCACCATGGTCGGGAGCTCCACCGGATGGGACGCCGTCTCCTCCTTCTGCGAGCAAGTCATGTTCGCGAAGGAGGAGGCGGAACGGGAGCGTGAGCGTAATTCCCTGCTCCGCTCCCGCCAAAGGAGGACGCGCCGACGCCGGAGGTCAGACAGTGACCTTCGGCCGCCGTAAGCGGGCGGCGCGGGTGGGGCCCCTAGGGGTATAGGGGTTCTCACTCACCCGCACATGCCGTCGAGATGAGAGCGCGAGTGTTCCGCGCGCGCTCATCTCTCTTCCCGTGGGGCGCGTTACAGACCGCCCCACGCATGGACTAGATTCAGTAGTAGCCGGGGGATACGTCCTCCGGCATAGGAAGAGGCCCAGTGAGAGGGGCCCACGCCCTTCCAACTCCACAGCATTCTCCATTTGTTCTTTCTCAATTTACTGATTGTGGTGTTGTAAGAGCTGTTAAATCCATAACGTCAAATGCGGTCGGTAGTGACATTATTAGTCGAAATATAATCTTACCCATACTTGATGTCATCAGCCCCATCATCTCACACATCCTCAACTACTCCATAGCTACAACTACATTCCCTGAAGCCTGGAGGGAAGCCGAAATAATTCCTTTGCCAAAAAAACGTAACCCCCTTTCCTTTTCCGATTTTCGTCCAATATCTATCCTTCCATTTATGTCCAAAGTCCTTGAACGTTTAGTTCATCAGCAATTTAGTGCTTTTTTAAATAAAAACTGTATAATGAATCCATATCAATCCGGATTTCGTCCAGGTCACAGTACAACTACAGCTCTAATCAAAATCACTGATGACATCCGACAGGGTATGGATAAGGGTCTTCTGACAGTACTGTCACTACTTGATTTCAGCAGCGCGTTTAACAATGTAGATTTTGAGATTTTATTAGCAATTCTCCGCTCTCTCAACATATCTCCAATAGTTATTGACTGGTTTCGTAGCTACCTGTATGGGCGACAGCAGAGGATACGCATCGATGAAACTTACTCGTCATGGCAAAGTCTAACTGCTGGTGTCCCTCAGGGCGGCGTTTTATCTCCGCTTCTATTTGCTATTTTTATTAATACCATCTCTTACAATTTATCTTCATCCTATCCTCTCTATGCAGACTATTTGCAGATTTACGCGCAAGCTAGAGTAGAAAATATCAAAGACGCTATAAACACAATTAATGATGACTTGGGCCGCATACTTGCTTGGAGTCGAACACACGGCCTAAAAGTGAACCCAAGTAAAACCCAGGCCATCATAATTGGAAGCTCACGCATGATATCAAAGATAAACTGGTCTTTACTACCGGACTTGTTATTTGATGGGACCCGTCTTCATATTAGTGATAAAGTTAAAAATCTGGGCGTAATCATCGATAGGGAACTGTCTTGGTGGCCTCACATCACAGAACTCAGTCGTAGGGTCTTTGCTTCTTCTGCTTCGCTTAGGAGGTTAAAATACTTTCTACCGACTGCTACCAAGGTTACACTTGCTTAATCGCTTTTACTGGCGATCCTTGACTATGCGGACGCCTGTTATAACCTTACCGTAGAACAACTCAATAAACTAGAGCGACTTTAAAATTTTTGTATCAGGTTTATATTTGGTTTAAAGAAATATGACAATGTCTCTGATTATCGCAAAAAGCTCAAGTGGTTGTCAATCTCACTTCGCCGGAATGCTCATCTTCTCAATCTGCTGTATAGCGTATTATTTATTCCTTCTACTCCTTCCTATCTTAAGGAACGTTTTGATTTCCTCAATACATCTCACACCCTTAATTTGCGCTCTTCTCACAATCTTGCCTTAAAAACACCTGCACACGTTTCTACTTTCTACACCAAATCCTTTGCTGTGCAGGCTGTCCGGCTGTGGAACTCATTGCCCGAAAACATAAGACAGGCAAAGTCACTCGCCATTTTTAAAAAACTTGTACGTGAATATTATCTCACTTTATAATAAATATTTAATACCTAATTACATGTACGTTTATTTATTAGTATATTAATATTATGTATATTGGTATATATAATATTAATATATTATGTATTAATACTATTATTAATATTGTATAGCTATTGCTGTTGCTATACACATATTAATGATGTATATATTAGTATATATATAATATTAATATGTGTTATTGTTTATTCTCTATTTTTTATTCATTGTAGGTATATGTATTGTGTAATATTTATATATCCTACATATATATGTATTTAATTTGCACACCACCGTCATACACTTGCGAATCTCCCGTTGGTAAAATCCATAGCCCGGGTTGTCTGGAAGAGATCGCTCTAAAGCGATAAGGCCGCCCATTGTTCCTACTTTAATGGTTAAATGTGACTACTGTAAATTGTTTATTTTATGTGTATGTGGTGAACAATAAAGAGTTTTCTATCTATCTATCTATAGTCATGTTAAGTACCGAACCTAAATCATATGAAGAAGCTATGTCTTCTAGGCATCATAGAGAATGGAAGAATGCAATGGATAATGAATATGAGTCTTTAATTAGTAAAAATGTATGGGATTTAGTAGAACGACCTAAAAATAAAAATGTAATAAAATGTAAATGGGTGTTTAAGGAAAAGAAAGATGCTTCTGGTAATTTTGAAAAATTCAAGGCAAGGTTAGTTGCTCGAGGGTTTAGTCAACAATATTGGTTACGCGAATTGATAATTGTTACGTATATTCATTCCCCTTAGTTGTAAAACCACAATGATGGAAATGTAGCTGCACAGAACACAGGGAAATATAGGCAGCTATATAAAGGAAGGATGGTACAGTACCTTTGCGTAGTGAAGCGATGGTTTTCTCCGCGATTCTTAAAGTTAGCACGACACGCACAATTTCACGAATCCAACTAGTTCAATCAATCAATATCTTTATTTGCAAGAATGTAGTTTATACAGGTGTTATACAGATGTAGAAGCACAGTACATTCTACCACATAGTGGTGTACAAAAGGAATTAAATATTACAATAAAATTAAGATTATAATTTACATAAATATTCTAATTTATATAAAAAAAAAAATGTCAATTTTTGGTAATATGTAAGCAATTAATGTCAAGTGAAAAATTAACAAATAGATCATTACGATTTTCCATATAGATAATAACGACAAGCACTTTTTTTAAGAAATTCATCTACGGTATAGAAACACTCCTCAATCAGCCACTTTTTTAAGACTACAGTGAATTTTCTTGAGGGTACATTTATAATATTAGTTGGCAAAGAGTTATAAATAAGAGGAGCCATATAAATACAGTTCCTTCTGAAGAGATCCAGAGAAGGCACAGGCATCTTTAATTTTACTTGCGTCACAAGTCTCGCGTTAACATTGTTAAATTCTTCAAACAAGGACCCATTGAATTGGATAAACTTAACGATTTCAAGTATATAGATACTAGCCACAGTAAGGAGATTGTGAGACTTAAAAACCGGTTTGCACGATTCTGACCATTTCATTCCAAATATGGCACGAAGGCATTTCTTTTGGGCTATAAAAACCCTTGCAATATCAGGGGAATTTCCCCATATTATGATTCCGTAATGAATTAATGAGCAAACATGAGCGTGATAGACCATTAGCACAGTTCGTAAGGATGTACACGTTCTAATTTTTTTAATAGCGCCACAGGGGGTATTTTTTTGTGCAGAATCATAGTTTGTAATACAGTTTGAATCTTTATCAAGTTTAGTAACTCTAGTTATTTGTTGGCGATCACTCAAATAATTAGTCAATAAATTAAGAGCTGGACCTCTAACACCATATTTATCTAATTTTTGGAGTAGAATAGCATGATCAACAAAATCGAAGGCTTTGCTGAGATCAAGAAATAGAGCACAGCATGCAATTTTATTGTTTAAATTATTTAGAATTAAATTTATAAGGTGATAAGTTGCCAAAGAAGTAGATTTGAATTTCCGAAAACCGAACTGTTCTTTTGCTAGGATATTAAATTTGGTAAAAAATGAAATTAATCTATTATAAATAACTTTTTCGAAGATCTTAGATAAAATCGGTATTAATGCTATAGGTCTATAATTATCTTTATCAGTTTTTGATCCTTTTTTGAATAGAGGTTTGATAATTGAAATTTTGAGTCGATCAGGAAAAGAACCTTGTTCAAAGGTTAGGTTAATTATGTAAGCAAGAGGTTTCGCAATAATATTAGAAGTTAGTTTGATAAGGTTTGTTGTAAAACAGTCGTAACCGGCCGAACGAGTGTTCTTCAAAGCCATTATAATTTTAAAGATTTCTCCAGATGTAACCGGTTCTAAATATAGACTGTGGCAATTAGATTTAATATTTAATCTGGGATTATTATCAGATTGATGAGAAATAGGACTATCTCGTGAAACATTAGTTAGATTTATAAAGAAATCATTTAAAATATCAGCTAGGAGAGATCCAGAAGTGACATTCACACCATCATGAGATAGTTTATCAATAAAATTGCTAGATTTCTTTTTTCCAATCTCTTCATTAACAACATTCCAAGTTGCTTTGCATAGATTTGTAGAGTTAGCAATAAAATAATCATTCCATAGTCTTTTGTTTTTGTTGAAACATTTTTTTAATACGCTTGAATATATTTGAAATGATTTTTTGTTATTCGAGTTTTTATTCTTATAGTATTTGAATCTTAATAATCTTTTATGTTTGCTGCTAATTTTTAAACCTTTAGTAATTTTTTTTGATTTACTAGTAAACATAGTTTTTATTTTAATAGTAGGAAAGCAAAGTGAAAAAAATAAGGTTATCAAATCGTGAAAAGCATTGAACGCATTATTAGCCGATGAGATGGAATAAACTTCTGAAAAACTTAAACTACCTATAGCATTGACAAATTTAGTGACATTTTCCTTGCAGAAATCTTTGACGAATCTAAAATAGTAGTCTGGGAGATTCCGAAATTTCAGATTATCAAAAGTAGCTACCTGAGCAGTATTGTGGTCAGATAAACAAAAATTATGTGTAGTACCAGTTACATACGCTACGTTACTAATTATATTATCTATGCATTTATCTAAGCGAGTTGGCTCATGCATGTGGAACTTTAAACCAAAATTTGATAAAATTTCTTCGAATTGAACGGTAGATCTATTTTTAACCAGTATATTTAAATTGAAGTCACCGCAAATAATCACTTTTTTATATTTTTGTTCTAGTTTAGATAAAGTGGCATGGAGTTTAGCAAAAAATAAGTTAAGATTGGAATCAGGAGTCCTGTAAATACACAAAATACACATGCCAAATTTTGTCAGTTCAATACCACAAATTTCAAACTGTTTTTCCGTCCCCAGGTCTTTAGGAAAATTAAGTTCTATGCATTCAATATCATTCCTACTTAGTATACAAGTGCCTCCTCGTCTTTGTTTACTACGAGTATAAATTGATTTTAGAGTATAATTTTTCATATCTATATACTTTTCTTCACCCCTAAGAACAAAATGCTCACTAAGACATATAATAGAAACCGGTTTATTCAAATCCACAAGCTCCCCAATGGCTATTTCAAGTTCCTGAATCTTATTCAGAAGGCCAGCTATATTTTGATGGAATACTATAAGTCTTTCAAATTTAGTATTTGTTACGAAAAAATTTTGAGTTTTCAGGATTTTTTGGTACGTTGTTTTCACTGGAATCTTTATTTTTCGACGAAAAGTAGTCAGTAATCAAAGATTTTCGTGGTTTGTTATTATTAACCTTTGTCATATTAATTCTAGCTGTTTTTTCTGTTTGAATTTTGTGAAAAAGATAAGGTATGGTGCCTTTTTTTAGGTCTGTGCTATGACTACTCTCCCTTCTGGTTACCATTAGGGGTTGATGATCAGAATCTCTATAGATACGGGCTGATTTATTACCCTTATCAATTGAAAATTTAAGAAAGGTATTCCTATACTGGACCGAATTTATATGGTGAATTACGTTTTTAGTAATATTATACAAGCCTGGCTTACTATCTACAAAAATACAATTATTATATTTTTTTGTTAAGATTTTTATGTCATAATTTAATTGTCTTATCCTTAGAGAAGCATTATATAATACATTAACTACAAAAATATTACATTCTTTTAATAGTTCTAAAGCCTCACTTAGTTCAGAAAGTAATTTGCACGGATTAACGTCATTAGAACCTGTCATAATTATAATATTATCTTCTTGCGTTACAGTTTTTGATATACTATGACAACTAGATAGAACATCAATAGTAGATGCGTTAGGTTTTATAACACCGGTAATATCATATTTCTTAATAATTAGATTCATATTGCTATTTGATAACGATCGAACTACTCCAGTTCCTTGATTATCAGCTAATACAATTATGCGCCCTTTGGTAGATGCCCTTCTTCTGCATGCTTCTGCTATTTTTGATTTCCTTTGATCACCTAATGCTGTACTGATATTATTTGGACGTTTTGAAAATTCAATCTTAGTAGCATTGAGATTAGGAAAGTTTTTCAAATTGTTTTGATGAACAGAAACCTCCTGATTATTGGGTGCTTTAATTTGTAGTGACTTTCTTAGTTGATCATTTTTCTTCTTTTCGCCCTCTATTATCTTTTTTAATGAAACATTTTCCAAGCTCAGAGTATCTATTTCAGCACGTGCATTCAACAGTTGTTGTCTCAATTCTTCATTTTCATTTTTGAGCTGTATTATTTCATCACTTCTGAAGTTAGTTGACAAATCCATCATGCTTCTCGCGCTGGTGACAGATGTTAAAGAATCTAACGATTCATTTGAGTAAGATCGCATGTTGCGATTTAATCGTGAGTCATTTTTCTTTCGAATCGTTATGTTCTCACTGTGTTCCATGTTATTCTTCAAAGTTCAAAAAAAAGAAATGAAAAAATGTATTCTGGTAACCTGATAGCGCCCTCTCTATATAGTTTGTAATAAATAATTATGCAGTGTAGGGTCACCCTATTATCTATCGATTGTCAGCTCTATTGCTTAGCGGTTTAAAGAAATTTCAACAGATGGCGTTGGGACCGCGATATTATAGTCATATTTGAAATTTATAACGAACGGTAATATGAATATTTCACTATATTTTCTTATTGGTCTATTTTATTACAATTTCACTATATATGGTATATGCACTGTTTCATAAACAATGTATTTCAATGTTGTTCTTGTATCTAAGAGGTTTGTTTATATATTAAATATTGAATAATAGGTACTTGCTATTTATGTCATGTTTTACTATTTAATACTGTTTAGTTTGTTAAGAAAACACTGTCACTTAAGATTTATCCACTTATTATCCTTTATTTCCTAACCTACTAACTAATCTATATATATATATATTATATATAAAGGAAACTCTATAAATTATTGGTTGGGTATAGGGCAAAGACGTATAACCGGACGCAAATAAGATCCAGTCGTAGTTTTGATGCGCACTGTACGAGTCACACCATCAGAACCCGGAAAGACTTCCTCAACAATGCCCAGGGGCCAGTGTAGAGGTGGACAATTATCTGTTATAAGAATCACCACAGTGCCAATCGTAATCGGGTTCACAGGTGTGTTCCACTTATAACGTGATTGCAATGTATGCAGGTAGTCCATTCTCCAACGCTTCCAAAAGGATTGAACAAGTTTGTCTAAAAGCTCGTAACGCATCAGAGTTCGAATGCCTTCATCAATAGTGTTAGCAGGTAAATATTTTAAAGGGGTCAGATTCAAAAAATGGGCGGGAGTTAACGCAAGAGATTCTGAAGGGTCACTCGAGAGTGTTCTACACAAAGGTCGCGTATTCATAACTGCTTCTACCTGGGTGAGTACAGTGCTCATTTCCTCAAAACTTAAGATTTGTTCTCCAATTACCCGGAGCAAATGTACCTTTAAACTCTTTATGTTTGCCTCCCAATTTCCACCAAAATGACTAGCAGCAGGAGCATTTAATGTCCAATTTATACGATTTTCCGCTAGAATTTTGCCAAACACTGTGTTGTGATTATTTGAACATAGTAAGTCATGTAATTCTGATAGTTTCCTTTTAGCGCCTATAAAATTAGTTCGGTTATCGGAATAGATTCTACTTACGGGCCCACGACGTGAAATAAATCGTTTGAAAGCTCCCATGAAACTTGCAGTGCTTAAATCACCAGCCAATTCAATGTGCACTGCACGAGTTGTGAGACAGACGAATAAGCAAATGTATGCCTTAGTTGCACGAATACCACGACCACGTGTCAACGAAACCCTAAATGGGCCGGCGTAGTCTGTTCCAGTGTGAATAAAGGGTTTCGCACATTGTATCACACGGCATGCTCGATGATCCGCCATTTCGGGAAGGGATGGCTTAGGTCTGAGCCGAAAACAAGGAAGACATCTATGTAATCTACTCCGAATCACCTGACGTGCCGATATAATCCAATATCTATGTCTTAAAAGTGACATTAAAAGATCGGGACCTGCGTGGCAATTGATTTTGTGGTGATAATCTATAAGTAAATTTATGATGTGACCCTTTCGCGGTAACATGATTGGATGTTTGTGAGCATAGGCTAGATCTGAATTAGATAAGCGTCCTCCTACTCGTATAAGACCATTATCTAGGAATGGCTTTAGATGTTGTACTGAAAGACTACAAAATTTCCCGGCATGTAGTCTGGAAATTACATCTCCAAAATGAAATCTTTGGAGTTCACGAAAGGCTAATAATTCAACAAATTCTAAGTCAGACGAGCATATTTGATTACGACGAGGTAGTAATTTTGCGAATCTACAAATATATACCAAACAATTTAAAAATTTAGTCCAAGACGAGAAACGGTCAGCTAACGAAATAATTAGAGATTCTTCTGTAGATGGTGCAGTAACTAACGAATGCCTTTTTTCTTCAGGTACCTCCGAAACTGTCGAGGGGTTAAAAGGGGCGATTGGCCACAGTGTTGAATCTAAATTAGCCCACGACGGCCCCCTAAACCAAAGAGAATGTTTTATAATTTGAGCAGGTGTTAGACCACGAGATAAACAATCCGCCGGGTTATCTTTTCCATCTATGTGATGCAAATTACCCGGTAGTAAGTAACTCTGTATTTTTGTAACCCTATTTGCAACAAAGGTATCCCATCTATGTGGGGAAGAATGTACCCAACAAAGAGCAACCTTTGAATCCGAAAATGCAAAAATATTGCGAATATTAATGCGGTTATCACATCCACTAACTATACACGAAATCAATTTAACCAAAAGTAATATAGCACAAAGTTCTAGTCTAGCAAGAGAAATAACCTTACGAGGAGCTACTTTCGATTTGGCACTAATGAGATACAAACCGATATTATCATTATTTTTGACGTGGAAATAAACTACTCCTCCGTACGCCCTTTCACTAGCGTCCGCAAACGCCAAAACAGTAATAACACTATCTTGATTAATACCCACATACCTTGGAATCTGTAAATTGGTGAGTAAGGGTAACTCTTTTCTATATCGAGACCATAATTTAACAATATTTTCAGGCGGAGTGTCATCCCAACCACATCCACACAACCAAAGTTCTTTGATAAGTAATTTAGCATACAGGACAACGGGTGCCACAAAACCCATTACGTCCCATAACCTTGCGACACAAGATAAAATGCTGCGCTTAGTACAAGAAGATGCAGGATCATTAATTTTAAGACTGAATTTATCTGTAAGAGGTGACCAACATAAACCAAGTATTTTATGAGAATCAGGGTCGATGAATTCTTTTAGTGAAGAGAGACGATGCGATTCCGGAATAGAATTCAGAACCACTTGCGAGTTGCTCGTCCATTTAACGAGATCAAATTTTCCAGCCTTCATCAGTCCTATCATCTCCGATGCTGAAGATATAGCCGTCGATTCGTCAGGGACGCTATAGACAAAATCGTCCATATACAAGCCTGAATCAATTACTGCCTTAGCAATAGGATATCGATCACCTACGTCAGATGCAAGCTGTCTAATAGTTCGCAGCGCGATATAAGGGCTTGATTTAATGCCAAAGCAGACACGTTTAAATTCATATACTTGAAGGGCTTCATTGGGAGAGAATCGATATAATATACGTTGAAATTTATGATCATGTTGGTTAACACCAATACTGAGAAACATTTGGCGAATATCTGCAGAAAGTGCTACTGCGAATAAACGAAAGTTTATAATTATATTGAATAAATTCCCCTGAAGATTAGGTCCACTATACAAAATATCATTAAGCGATACATGAGAACTGGTCTTGCAGCTGGCATCCAAAACAACGCGCAATTTTGATGTAACTTTATCTTCTCGAAGAACCCCGTGATGTGGAATAATATATGAAGGGTCTTTCTCGTTGTCTTCTAACTCTGTGGATGCTAACGCGATATACTCCTTTTCTAAATATTCCCTTATAACATTATCGTAGGCAGTTTTTAATGATGGGGACGCGAGCATTTTCTTCTCTAAACAAAGAAATCGACGCTTACACACCTCCTTGGAATCACCAAGAGTGTTGATGTCACCTTTGAATGGAAGAGATACAACGTAACGGCCATCCTCGTTGCGTGTAGTTGTATGAGTATAAATTTGTTCGCAGAGCATATCATCAGTGCTAGGTAAAGGCGGTACATTAACTTCCTCAAGTTCCCAGAACTTACGAAGAGTGGAATCGAGAAAATCGGTAGTAGAACAACATGTTACAGATATCTTACCGTGAACATTAGCAACAGCTTCTCCAACTATAACATAACCCAGAACTGTTTCTAACGCAATAGGGGACAGTCGCGAAGACGAGCCTTGAACCCTTTTAGACAAAAGAAGATGAGGGAAAATTGCTGCACCAATCAAGATGTCTATTCCACTACTAATTGAATAGGTGTCATCAGCTAAAGGCAAAGTAGAAAAGGACGATAAAGAAGAAACATTTACAGAAATAGTTGGTAAATGTTCGGTTATTTTATCAACCACTAATGAATTCATATTATAATTAATATTACGATTAAAACGTGAGGAAAAAGTAATGTTCACGGAACCCTCTATAGGTTTCGTTGAACCCCCAATTCCTTTTACTATTGAACAAAGACTTGTGTTTAAATCCAAACCTAGGCGCCGGCAACAATCTTGGGTAATAAAATTGCTTTGCGAGGCGCTATCTAATAAAGCACGAATATTATGTTCCCTACCATGCGAATCGATAACAATAACACGAGCGGTAGCGAGTAGTACAGTAGTAGGTTCATATGTTACATTTTTGGTTGCTGCCTTTGGTGAGAGCGAACAAAGAGCGACGTCATCACTACGGATGCAGCGTGCGGTGCAAGCGCACGCGCCGTCCTTTTCAGTAACAGATGCAACGGGTGCGTGAGCCCGCAGCGGTGTAGGGTGCGCAACTATTGAGCTATTGACAACTGGGGAATAATTATCACGCTTGTTATCGTTGTTCTCTGTGAAATGAATCAACGTGTGATGTTTTCTGCTACATTTTCGGCAAAGTGACTTAGAATTACACGTTGAGACATGATGGCCTCTACTTAAACAATTGATACACAAGTCATTAGATTTAACAAACTTAAATCGCTCATTGGGACTATAGCTATGGAATACCGAACAATTATATATATGTTCGTGAGCTGAATCGCACAAGGAACAGGAACTAAATTGAGTGTCGGAGTCAGCATTAACATAAGCATACGTATGTGGTCTATATAGCGCATCTGGTCGACGGTCTGTAATTTTCTTTGTAGCCTCGTGTTTAACCGATGAAGTACGTTGTAATATTTTAATATGATTGCGCACGAAGAGCACCAAATCTCCAAACGCAGGCAATTCACAACCACGGCTATCTAACTCGAAAGATCGCGCAGTATCTGAATCTAACCTTTTAAGTGCGATATGTAAGAATATGAAATCCGACAAGTCATCTAATTTAAAGTTTTTTAAGGCTGCCACGGAGGTCGCAAATTTATCCAAAAACAACTCTAAATTATTAATTGTTGCGGTAGACATGCTTTTAAATTCAAATATTTGGTCTAGGTATGAAGAAGCCGCCGATCGCTTATCTTCATATTTATTCTTTAACAAGTCGAAAATTAATGAATAATTTTGTGCAGAGGGCGTTATACCAGCGCAGATGGAACGAGCCTTTCCAGTAAGCTTGCCAATAAGGTAATATAACTTTTCCGATTCTGAAAGCGATATATTGTTATGCACTGAATTTTCGAAACTGGCAAGGAATAACGGCCAGTGTTTGATGTCTCCGTCGAATTCAGGAATCTCTATAGGAGGTAGTCTAGGCGTCTTATGTTGAACAATAGGTTGTATACTAGGTGCAGACTGTTGCAACGTTCTACCGGCGCGCTTTACACTGCTAAACAAGTCATCAAACGACGAGAGCGGTTGATAATCTAGTACATATTTAGGATTCGAAAATAGCTGTAACTCGTTAATTTTGTCTAGCACAATTTCAAAGTCTGAGCGCAATAAGTCTACAGTTTCTAGTTCGCACAGAAACCTTTCGCGATGAGATTCCTCATGAAGATCGTTCACGCGATTACAAATACTCTGCATACGACTAAACATTCGATCTCTTTTAGCATACAAGATCTTCAACTTTGAATCAACTGCCAAAGTGCTTTTATCTGAACCTGTAGCCATTTTTTAATATTCAAGATTTAATTAATTAAAGATTTATTACCAAATAACAAGAACAGTGATAACGTAAAGCTTTGGAGAACGAATTTATAGAAAAATCAACAATTTATAGAAAAAAAATGTATTATAAGCGTCACAAATACTAATAAAATATAAATACCTATTCCTAATATTGCCCACTGCTAATATACAAGTACGTGTAAATTAAGCTATTGTATAATATGTAATATATAATTAATATAATATTGGGAATATATATACATATATTTTTTTAATTATAAAACAAATACTGAAAAGATATCTTACACTTCTATCTTCAGACGGCTGATGGCCGCCTGGCTGGTACTTGTGCTGAATTTTAATACGTATCTCAAAACAACTTGTTTTCGAACAATTATCAATAAATATTTATATAATTAATTTTAATTAGCAACCTAACATCCTATTAAATAAAACAGATTAAATAAATAAGCCTTTAGTACGCAAATACTATACTAAATAAGAAAATAAACGACAGATTGTAGGTACTTTCGCAAAACACGGGAATCAATGCAATACAACTGTGTTGAAGAAATTACTAATTATTATAACTGGTGTATATAGATCCGGCTCGAAGGACCATTAATGGTTACGCGAATTGATAATTGTTACGTATATTTGTTCCCCTTAGTTGTAAAACCACAATGATGGAAATGTAGCTGCACAGAACACAGGGAAATATAGGCAGCTATATAAAGGAAGGATGGTACAGTACCTTTGCGTAGTGAAGCGATGGTTTTCTCCGTGATTCTTAAAGTTAGCACGACACGCACAATTTCACGAATCCAACTAGTTTGTTATATATAAAGTATATGGACGAAAATTGTTTATAATATTCAAAAGCGATGCGTATGCGTTGCAGTTCGTAAGCGATGAAGTCTATTATATCCGATGACCAATATAGCGATGCAGTTGAAGTCTCATGCCGTCTCCTTTCTTCTGCTTGCTAGGGTATGTACAGGAGAGGAAAAAAAGATAGGAGGTGGTTTTACATGATTTGAAGTATTACGATTCGTTCCATTACTTTAAGAATTTTCAATATATCACGCTATAGACTCTAGTTAAATCATCTTGCCCAGGATGTTTATCAGTAATACGTCCTAAGGACCATTTTCCTGGAGGCAAATTATCATTTTTAATTAAAACAATATCTCCTATGTTAAATACCTTTTCTCTTGTCAGCCATTTAGGACGTTGTTGAAGTCTAGACAAATATTCATCTTGCCATCGTCGCCAGAAGTCGTTAAGTAATTTTTGGGTGTGCTGCCAACGTGACAGATGGGATATTTTGATATCTTTCATGTTAGATGTCGGAACAATGATTGGTGCGTCTCCAATCAGAAAATGTCCTGGAGTAAGAACATTTACAGTGTTTGGATCAGTGTCTTCAATTGGGTACAATGGCCTTGAATTTAAACAAGCCTCTACTTGACACAGTATTGTTGTCATTTCCTCGAATGTTAAGTTAGTAGTCAAGATCCTACGGAGATGATACTTGATGGATTTAACACCTGCTTCCCATAATCCTCCAAACGTTGGACTGTATGCAGGAATAAAATGCCATTGAGTACCATCTGTAGCAAGCATTTGTGCTATCTCTCCATTAAATTGTAAGCTTGCTTCTTTGAATGCTTCTTGCAGATCTTTGTTAGCTCCAACAAAGTTGCGCCCTTGATCACTCCACAGGTGATTGCATTTGCCTCGTCTGGAGACGAAACGTCTGAAAGCGCCGATAAATGATACTGAGGTCAAGTCGCCCACAAGCTCGATGTGGATGGCCTTTGTGGACATGCATATGAATATTGCTACATAAGCCTTTACTGTTTTGGCACCTCTGCCCCTGTTTGTCAAAATTTGTAATGGCCCCGTGAAATCAAGGCCACTGTGCAAAAATGGTCTTGTTGGTGTGACCCGTGGTTCAGGTAAATCTCCCATAATTTGAGGTTTAGAAGTCGCATTTAATTTTGCACAAGTGAGACATCGATGAATATATTTTTTAACTAATGCTTTGCCTTTAAAGATCCAATATTTGGACCGTAAATAGGACAACATCAATTGTATTCCACCGTGAAGAGTCTTGGCGTGTGCGTCAGCGACAAGAAGAGGGGTGAGCGCGTTTAGGTGACCCAAAATTATTGGATGCTTTTTATCTTCAGGTAAGTTCGAAAACCTTAATCGACCGCCTACCCTGAGAATTTGTTTTTGGTCTAAGAAAGGGTTGAGAGAGCGTAATGGACTTTTCAGTTTAACTTGTTTGTTAATCTTAAGCCTTTCTATTTCTTCTACAAAATCTTCCTCTTGGACCCTTCTAATGCAGATATTAAGCGAATCTTCTAATTCATCAGTAGTGTAATCACTATCTATCCGACACGTAGCTTTCTTATAATTAAGAAACCGCCGACAGTAGGTGATTGTTTTAAGTAATTCTGTTAAACTATTGAATTCTTCAAATCTTTTTGTGAAGCTATTGTTCCGATCTTCAGTGTTTACGTAAGTATTTAATTTTGTAGTTTTCATTTCCATATCTGTAGTAATTATCTTTTCTTTACTAATTTTTATTTCTCTTTCAGATAACCAGTGTGGTCCTTCCCACCACAAGTCACAAGTCTTCAATTCCGATAGAAACATTCCTCGTGAAGCTAAATCAGCAGGATTTTCACTTGATTGCACATGATGCCAGTTTTTATTGTTAAGATTTTCCATTATTTCCACCACACGATTAGCAACGAAAGGTTTCCATTTGTTGGGTTCGCCATGTAACCATGCAAGTACTATTGAAGAGTCTGTCCAAGCATACATTTTTGATGTGGGTATTTGCATTGCCTGACCAACTTGTTTCATGAGTTTTGACAACAGTAATGCGCCATATAACTCTAAACGCGGTAAAGATATTGTTTTTAGGGGTGCTACTCTTGTTTTAGCGGCAACTAGTCTGGTTACTATACCATATGATGTTTCAATTCTAATATATACTGCCGCTGCATATGCACGCATAGAAGCATCACTAAATCCGTGTATTTGTATTTTATTTTTATTCTTCTCTGTTGTACCGAGCCATCTTTTAACTAACACGCCATGTATATTATCAAAATCTTCTCTTATCTCTCTCCATTCTTGTTTTAACGTATCACTAATACTATCATCCCAATTAACCTTTTCAAGCCATAACTTTTGTATCAATATTTTAGCCATGACAGTACTTGGTGCGATCCATCCCAAAGGATCAAAAAGTTTTTGGACGTCAGATAAGATATGCCTTTTAGTAATGAATTCTTGTATTGTTGGTAAATTTAAATTATATTGAAACGAATCAGTACTCAAATTCCACACGATTCCCAAAGCCTTAATAGTCCCCTCCAGGTTCATGTCCACATGCGCATTAGCTGATCTTTTATCTTCTTCTACAGATTTCATGAACTCTATGTTGTTTGAAGACCATTTAGTTAGGTTGAAACCACCGCGTTGAAGAATGTTTGTGACATCTTGCGCTAGTACTATAGCTTCCTCTGATGAATCAGCACCATCCAACCAATCATCCATAAAAAAATTATTTTTAATGGCTTGAGCCGCTGCTGGTTTACCATTATCCTCATCAGTAGCTACCTGATGAAGTGTTTTTACGGCCAGGTACGGTGCAGGAGCTGTACCAAAGGTTACACGAAGGAGGCGATATTCCTGTAATGCATCAGTTTCGTTCTCCCTCCAAATAATTCTTTGGTATTCTGAGTCATTCTTTGTAACAATTATTTGTCGATACATCTTCTGTATATCGGCAATGAAACCTATGCATTTCATTCTCCATCTCATGAGCAAATGTCTTAAATCTTCCTGCAATATAGGACCTACACATAATTCGTCATTTAGAGATATATTGTTCGTTCCCTTGCAAGAAGCATCAAACACTACACGTGTTTTAGTTGTCTCCTTATCGTTGCGAATTACAGCATGGTGCGGTAAGTAAACTGATGTTTTTGTTTCTTTCTCTTTGTCAGATATTTTTTCTAAATGTTTTTCTTCTATGTAATCTTTAATAACCCTTTTGTATTCGTTTTTTAGATCTGATGATCTTCTGAATCTTCGTTCCAGTTGGAAAAATCTTTGTATAGCTATTTCTTTTGTGTTCCCTTCTGGTGTCCGTGGACTCTCTGTTTTGAATGGTAGCTTTACTACATATCTCCCTTCATTGTTCCTTACAGTTGTTTTCTCATAAAGTTCTTCGCAAAACTTCTCTTCTTTGGTTAAACATCTACTAGAATCAGTATCTATTTCCCAGATCGACCTTAAAATTTCATCAACGTCAATTTGATGATGCATGACCAGGTAAGTGTCTTCTTCTGATTTCCCACAAATATCTCCGAAGAGAATCCAGCCAAGCCGAGTTTTCTGTGCACAAGGTGTACCGGGAGGACCCTTAATAAGACCCTGCTCTAATATTTGAACATACTCCTTGACACCCAAAAGCAAGTCTATTGACCCTGAATTTAAGTAAGAGGGGTCTGCTAAATCTAAATCGATGAGATGTGGCCATGATTGTCTAGTAATTGTTGTAGCAGGAATCTTTGCGGTCAGCTGTTTTGACATCACATAGGCTTGTACAGATAAACTATAATTGTTGTCCCATCGTGACCGTACTTGTATTTGTACCATGTGTTTAATGTCTACCTTTGTACGTCCCACGCCTGCAACACTTCCTTTGATCGCTAATCTTTTCAGCTTCAATAATTGGGTTGCTCTTTCACTTATAAATGATGCTTGGGAACCTTGGTCTATTAGTGCACGTAATATAATAGTGTAGCCTTGCTCATTTGATATTTCTACCATTGCTGTTGCTAGTAGTGCTTTGCCCTGTCTAGTCGTTAGATGAGACGCGATCAATGTGTTCACTTGAACTTCTTCTTCTTCTTCTTCTACTACATGTTGTGAAACAAGTGGCTCGGAGGTGCTCGTCGAGGCCACAGGTTCTGTATTCTTGGTCTCATGTAGTAGTGAATGATGACGTCTGTTGCATATTTGACATGATATTGGTAGTTTGCATCTATATACTGAATGTCCTGGCGATAGACAGTTGAAGCATAAGTGTTTATTTTTTACATATTCGCTTCTATCCTTCGGATCCATCCTGATAAACTGCTGGCAATGACATAAAGTATGATTATCATTGCACATAAAACATACCTTCTTTGTTTCTGGAACAGCCACATGAAAAGAACGTTCTTTAACTTGCTTAACTTCCCTTATGTTTGCCGTTACAAGTTCCAGAGTGCGGAACTTTGTTTCAATAAATTTCTTGAAGTCGAACCAAGTAGGCAAATTTTCAGATTCGTCTCGATAGGCGTACTCCTCCCAGCATTTATGCGTCTCTGGGTCCAACTTCTGAACCAGAAGAAAAATAATTATCGGATCCCAAGAGCTGGTAGATATTTCTAAATTTTCTAGATTATTTAAACACTCTGTAGTTGTATCCAATAAATTCTTTAAGTGTACGGGTGATTAGATAGTCACTTTCTTTTGGTTAAATAATCTTTTCATTGTAAAATTTAAAAGTAGGCGTTTATTGCCATACCTTTTATTTAAAATATCCCAAGCAATTAAATAGTTACTAGAAGTGACCTGGATATTCCTTAATAATGACTCTGCTTCTCCTGAAAGATTTGTCTTTAAATAATGTAGTTTTTGTACGTCCCCAAGTGCGGCGTTTTCATGTACCAAAGATGTAAATAAATCTTTAAACGCCGGCCAAGCTTCATAATTACCATGGAATGTAGGTATTTGTATTCTCGGTAAATGTACCACTGTTCCACTTTACATACTACTACTATTTAGAATTGAATTCATAGATTTCGCTTCTATATGTGCTTCCACCATCGACGATACCGTATCTTTTAAATCTCCTTGCATGACGTTGTACAAATCTTCATAAATAAAAAACTCTTCATTTAGAAAATACGGCAACGTTCCTTTTAATTCTTTAGGTGTTATCTTGACTAGTTGTTGATGTGCATCCTTGAAAGTTTTCCAATAATCGTCGATTATGTTTATACGAGCTTCTATGTACCCCTTTGTAAGCCTTGATTTGGGGCACTTTTTAAGATTAACTTGTGTTTTTTGCAATAAAGTAGCAGTATCTTCCAAAACCGACAGAAGTTGTTGTTGTTCTTTCGTAGTCGCCATGTTAAAATATTATATTATCACAAACGAAATAAATGTTAAAATGTTATTATTTAACGCACAATGAATGACGGTAATCTTCACTTGTTAGAAATAGCCGCTTTCTTTTGTTCTCGCTTCGCTCGGGCTAGGCGCGTTGAGTCACGTACTTAAACTGGTTATGGGTATAGTCCGGCTCGATGTACCATATGATGAATGTAATTAAGTCTATTATGCTTTGCGTACTTTAAAAGGTTTGTTTAATGAAATACGTGTTGTTTGTAGAAGGTATATTTTCTTACTAACTTGACATAAGTTTGACAATAATGACAACAGACAGCACACTAATAAAGATTCAATTAATACCAACAGGGTATATATGGTTTAAAACAAGCCAGTAGGTCTTGGAATAAAAAAGTAGATGAAGTATTAACTTCAATTGGTTTTACGAGGTCAAAATGTGAGAACTGTATTTATGTAAAACAATGTGACAGTAAATTTATAATTATAGCTCTTTATGTTGATGATTTTTTTATTTTTAGTGAAAATAGCATAGAGAAACTAAGATTAATTGCAAAATTAAAAACAGAATTTGATATTAAAGAATTAGGAGAAGTTAAAAATTGTCTTGGTATTAAAGTAGAAAGAGATAAAGATAATGGTATTCTTAAATTATCTCAACCAGAATACATAAAAGCGTTATTGGATAAATATGGGATGCTGCAATGTAAACCCTCTGCTACACCCATGGAAGTAAATTCAAATTTAACTAAGGCTGAATCATGTGATACAAAGTATTCTTATCAAGAATTAATAGGTAGTTTAATGTATTTATGTGTTTGTAGCAGACCTGACATAGCTTTTGCTTGTAGTAAACTAGGACAGTATAATAATTGTTATAATGAAACACATTGGCAAGCAGCAAAAAGAGTACTTAGGTACTTAGCAAGCACAATATATCAGGGATTAATTTACAAGAAAAATGATATAAAAATAGAAATTTTTGCTGATGCTGATTGGGCAAATGATCTGATAGATCGCAGATCGTATAGTGGTTTTTCTGTTATGTATTCTAATTGTTTAGTTAATTGGGAAGCACGTAAGCAGCATACAGTTGCATATTCAAGTACAGAAGCTGAGTATTATAGTTTAGCAGAAGCTGTTAAAGAAAGTAAATATTTGATTAATTTCTTTTTAGATATTTTTAGGTTTAAGCTTCCAGAAATAATTGTTTATAATGATAATTTAAGTACACATAAAATTGTGGAAAATCAACAGAATCATAGACGCACTAAGCACATAGATGTTCGACATCATTTTATTAAAGATGCGTTTAATGAAAAATTAATATCTCTTAGATATCAACCAACAGAAGAAATGATGGCGGACATTTTCACTAAACCTTTAGGTAGGATCAAACATGAGAAATTTGTCAAAAAATTGAATATTAACTAAATTAGATTTTGTTATATAACTTAAATATCTTATTGTTTTTCTATACATTTGAATAAGGGCAAGTGTTGGAGAAATATATTATGTGGTAGTACTCAAATGCATAAAAAACTAGATTATATTATTTGTAGATTGGTCATACTGTTTTTCTTCTTCTGCTTATTACAAAATGTCTGTTCTAAATGTTTGTCGTAATAAACTTGATTTTAATATTAATATTTTTCAATTAAAAGGCCTAGAACCTTAACACTATTTACGCACAATACTGGGTCCTTTGCAAGGGATTAGACCATAGTTGATCATGGAGGCTTTACCCTTTAATAAGGGGCAATCCAAACAGTAATCAAGCCAGCTTGTGTGGAGACTCAGAGAAGTTGCACAGGCAACAACCACTACCCACTAAAACCACTCTCCTCCCATGTGCCCCGCGCTTTTTATGTAGGAAAGGTGGTGGTGTGTAACATTTTTTTTTAAATTTAAGGCTTGGCAACTAGGCCTTTAAGCCAGACGCCATTGTATTGTAAGCTACAATCGACGTCATTCAACGGAGTTCTTGTGAAAACTCGAAATGCCACATTTGGCTATATAGTTCATTTTAGAGTAATTTTACACATTTTTAGAAAATAAAACTGCACAGCACAACATCTCCTTCCAGTTCCCGCCAAAAACTCCGTGGTGTGTAACACTACGTTTAGACTGGCATAGGTACAGACAGATCTGTAGGGATAAACACGATAATGCGATATTCTAATATCGATATTTATGAACGATATAATGGTCGTATGAGCGATATATTACCTAAAGCATGTTTTTTTAATGATTTTAATAAAGGATAATTTATGAAAGACATTATATGAATATTTTGAAAATTTTACAGAAATAGCAACATATTGTTCATAATTATGAATGGCATACTTATATTTTTTCGAAAATATCGATATTTTTCAATATTTGTGAGGGCTACTGATTGAATGACTGATTATTTTTAAAATTTTGGACAGAAACGTGGTTCCAGATCAAAAACAATATACTTATATTTTTCGGGAAGTGTCGATGTTTTTCTGCATTTGCGAAGACTGTTGGTTTAAAACCCTTAAGACTATTATCGATATACCAAAAAGCCGCAAGACTAACACTATCACTATCGCGTAATATACCAAGAAAATATACCCATTTCATACAAATCCTATAAAAACAGAGTGAGACAACAACACAAAAACGATCACGTGCACAAACGCGATCTGCACTCTCATCGCGGACACATATGTGCTATTAGTGAGTTGAAGAGAATGGATGATAATTTAGTAACTTTGGACAGAAATATCGTTCATAGTTATGAACGACATATTGACAATTTATAAGAAACGATATATTTTGAAATATATTTAATGAATCTCCATTCTGAAACTACGTCAAAAATATCGTTCATAGTTATAGATCGACATATTGATGTGTTTTAGCAAACATCGATAAATTTTCAATATTTGCAAAGGCTATTAATTTAATGATCGACAATTCTGAACTTTGACAGAAAAATCGAGCATACTTATGAAGGATATATTGATGTTTTTCGAAAAATATTAATCTTTAAAAAATAGATATTTCCCGAAAATATTAATATGTTCTCATAACTATAAACGATATTTCTATCTAAAGATTAAAATTACCATCCACAAAAACAATATTCCTCGAAAATATCGACATATCCCGAAAAATATAATGTTCGTAAACATGAACGATATTTATATCTAAAGATCAAAGTAAAAACATAGACATTTAAATCAAAATAATGATATTTTCAATTGTTAAATATTCTTGAGATAAACCTCTTATTTCAACAAGAACTTTTTTGTAGAGCGTTTTCTATATTTAAATCGGGTAAAGAACTTTATTTCTCACTAGCAGTGCCCGCGACGTCGTCCGCGTGGAATTTGTTTTCAAAACCCTCCGATTTTGAAACATTCTTCATTGGTGCTCCGCTCCTAGTGGGGATATATAACCTATAGCGTGATGATATATAACCTATAGCCTTCCTCGATAAATGGGCTATCCAACACTGAAAGAATTTTTCAAATCAGACCCGTAGTTCCTGAGATTAGCGCGTTCAATCAAACAATATTGGTATATTTGGCTACAACACTAATACTTACATTTTAAATATCGCGATATCTTATGAATTAAACGTCCGAATTGAATAATTCAAAAATTTCTAGAAAGGTATTTGTTGACGACGACGAACACTAATGTATGAAACTCACCGACCCGTCTAAACAGGCGATAAGAACATAGGTATAATTTGCTAAGCCTCATAGATCATGTAGACGCGACCGTTAAGCGCAGGAAAGAGACGGGTCGGACTGAGATAGATATAGTTTTATTTTTTAACCGTTATTAATTTGAAATTAAATAAATAAATTATAAGAATTAAATGTATAAAATGTAATAAGCCTTAACTCACTAGGAAATAAATGTTATAGCGTTTTGCCTTTTATTGAAAGTAGGACCCCTATTAGATCCTGGTAAATGAGACCGGGCTACGGGCGTGCAGAACGCCGCCTGGAGCCCGGGACTCAACATGAAAAGGGAACCGGGTTACAGGCGTACAGAACGCAGCCTGGAACCCGGGACCCAAAAGGGTAGCGGAAACCGGGCTACGGGACTGCAGAACGCAACCGGAGCCCGGGATCCGTGAGGTATGCCTGCACTACTGCCTACTCCGAAAGCGAGTAGGCCATAATGATAGTGCAGGCAGAGGTCCGCGCTCGACAGCGCATGTTTTTGTAATGAGGTAACGGTAAGATTTTTTTTTTTTATTGGACTTGACTTTATGTTGTTGGTCCGAAGACCTTACAACTTTACCGGGGTCTTTGGGGCGAGTGCCTTCGCGAAGCGAAGGCGCTCGAGCCCGGGGGGGCAACTTGCTCGAGGGAGTTCCCTAAGGAGTTTTACCTCGGCTGGACTGTTGCCATGAATGGGGAATGAATTTAATGATGCCCACCATAGGGCGACACAAAATACTAATTGAGAACGGGTGACGGGTAATATAAAGCCCGAAGGGAAGGATCACGGCGGGCCGGGATCGGTGGTTTGCGGTGGCCTACGCTATCTTACTGCCGTTTCGCAAAGTGTTATGGCTGGGAGAGAAGAAACGGCGAAAAAAACTTCCCAGCAACACGCCTAGTATATCCTGTGGGGTGAGCTATGTCTCCTAGCGTCCCTCGCGGGGACGTGGAGAGATCTTGATTGGCGGCGTCTGAGACGCCGCCGTCTGTGTCTGTCTGTCGGTGCCTGCCAGCCTACTGTTCTAACCGTGGGCGGACTGATCCGGGCCAGCCGTTTCGTAATAACGTCGACTCTGTCCGTCAGGACGTTACGCGGTCGTCGCACAAGAGCCTTTCGACGAGGCTTATAATCGGACGCGGACACGACGAGCGGATTTCGATGGTGCGGCGCGAGATCGAAATACTTACGCGAGAGCGACGTAATGTAGTTTTTGATGGAGGGAAGCTCCAGATCGCGGTGGAGGTCGACGTTACGCATATAAAGGGGAGCACCGACGGCTCTGCGCATGAATTTATTCTGCACGATTTGCAGTTTATCTAAAAGGGCAGGCTTGACATGGCCGAATACCACACTCGCGTATGTCATGATCGGGAGGATGCATGTTTTATACAGAGTAAGCTTGTGTCTGAGGGACATTTTGCTTCGTTTGTCTATCATGGGTGCTAAACGACCCATCACAAATCGCGCTCTATTTCGGACTATAGTGATATGCTCGTTGAAGCGCAAGTTCCGATCTAGGGTGACACCAAGATATTTGGTGTACTTTGCCCAGGGGATTTGTTGGTCATAGAGCGAAATGGTTTTTAGGCGAAGGCTAGCGCGTTTGGGGGAGCGAAGCGTGCCCGGGGAAAAGAACATTGCTGCGCTTTTCTCCGGGTTTACCTCTATCCTCCATTTGCGAAACCATTCGCCTAGCTCTGTGACAGCTGCCTGCAGCCGGACGCAAGCCATTTGTCGGTTTTGATCTGATGTATAGAGTGCGGTGTCATCCGCAAAGAGGGCCAACTCCACATCTGGAGTTTTTGGGATGTCGCTGGTGTACAGCGTGAAGAGTAGTGGCGACAGAGCCGAGCCCTGTGGTACACCGGCTGTGAGTGGGTGAGGGGACGAGCGCGTTCCCTCCACTCGAAAACGGAAGCTACGACCTAGGAGGAAGTCTCGCAAGATGAGCACGAGTCTGTCTGGCATACCGAACTGGTACAGCTTGTAAATCAAGCCGTTGTGCCAGACCTTGTCGAAGGCTTTTGCTACGTCTAGAAACAGTGCGGCTGTTCCTATAGGGCGGGGGCGATGGGCAAAGTGGGATAATATGTGCTCCGTGATGCGGTGCACCTGTTGGACGCATGAGTGTCTGGCACGGAAGCCAAATTGCTTATCGGGTATTAGATGTTTTCTGAAGGCAAAATCTCTAAGTCGAGAGAGGATGACCCTCTCGTAAAGCTTGCTGAGTGCGCTCAGTAGGCTGATTGGACGGTAGCTGGACGGTTTATTAGCTGGTTTTCCCGGATTGTGAATACCGATGACATCTGCTTCCTTCCAGATCGAGGGAAAGGAGCAGTTTGTTATGGCGGCATTGAAGATGCTCACTAGAATTATAATTAGATGGGCGGGTAGGAGTTTTAAAACGCGATTGTTGATGCCATCGGTCCCTGGGGCCTTTCGCGGTTTGAGAGACTTGATCAAATCTTGCACTTCTTCGACCGTGACCGTGTCGAGTGTGGTTTCCGCTGATAAGGAGGATCTACGTTCGACCTCGGAGTCTACCTCCGTGAGGTGTGACTGGTCGACGTTTTGCGTAGTGGGGGAGCATTGAAGCTCTAGACTCTGAGCAAGGCACTCGGCCTTCTCCTCGTCATCGAACGCCTCGGTGTTGTCGGCTCTTTCTAGCGCGGGTATGACAGTAAGGGTGTCTGATTTGAGAGCTCTAGCCAGCTTCCAGTACGCCTGGTGAGTTGGTTCGGTATCCCTCAACGTTCTGTCCCAACTTTGTTCCCTGACTTCCCGGATACGTAGTTTGACCTCGCGCTCTAGTTCGCGGAGTCGGACTCTGTTATCCTCGGTGAGATATCTGTCGTGAGCTCTGGAGGCGGCTCTCTTTTCCCTCAGCAGTACCCTCACCTCGTCCGGCAGGCATAAGTGGCGGTCATCCTCCACTGGCACCTGCCTGGACGAGTTCCGCACTGCGGATTGAAGGTGGCTGGTGAGGGCCTCGATTGCCGTCTCCGTGTCTTGGCGGGACTCGATGTGGTCCGGGATGCGGTCCAGGTCTTGTGAGCTGGTTGCCTTGAGGACGGTCTCAAGTCTCAACCAGTCCACAGAGGTCCTAGTTTCAGATGTCTGGTCTGTCTGTGGTCCTAATCTGAGGATAACCGGACGATGGTCCGAGTCTATATCGTCCATCGTGTCGATCGAATGGAACTGAAGGGTTACGCCCCTCAGTAATGCTAGGTCGAGAGTGTTTGGGGTCCCCCAGTCGCGGTTGGGGGGGTATCTTGTGGGGGTCATGGGAGTTAGT
Source organism: Dendrolimus kikuchii (assembly GCA_019925095.2). Taxonomy (NCBI): domain Eukaryota; kingdom Metazoa; phylum Arthropoda; class Insecta; order Lepidoptera; family Lasiocampidae; genus Dendrolimus; species Dendrolimus kikuchii. The sequence continues at coordinate 3,926,063 of JAHHIN020000031.1, forward strand.
ATATCAAACAAAAGATTGTCTGATATATTTATTAGGGCTCTGCCATTGGGGTTAGTGGTATTGCAATTCCACTGCTCGTGTTTGCAATTCAGATCTCCGGCTATAATAACAGCCGGGCCTAAGTTGAATAGGGTTTCTAGGTCTTTCTTAATGAGGGTTTTTTGGCATGCGAGGTATGCTGAAACTATGACTAGAGGTTGGGCCACCAACCTAGTCATTGCTAGTCTGCAGGCGGATACCTCCATACCTTCTAGTGGGGGGGTGACTACAGGCATGCAGTGTAGGGATCTTCTGAAATAGATCAGGGTGCCGCCACCACGGCCTACCGTAACGGTAAGAGCGCTCAGCGCTTTATATTTATACTAATGAAGCGGGGGGCGAGGAAAATGCCCATTACGACGTCCCGCTAACAAAAACCATGGGTCATAACTATGTAAGGACCCTCAGGATAGGCTAGGATCTAGAGTGTACCAAAATGTATGATAGTGATAAGTTAAGATAAGGCTTAATATATGTAAAATTAAGGAAATAAAGTAAAGGGGGTGTTACGACGAAGCGAGGGGTCGGCGGAGGCAGCTTCTATAAATATGAGACGCCTTGAAGGCGCATTTTGTAGTTCGTTTTGAGTAGTTCGTTTTGTAGTTCGTTAAGTTTAGTTCGTAGTTCGTAAGAAGCTCCCTCCCGCCGACGCCAACGAAGTTGAAGCCTCCCGCAACATAGTTTTCGGTTGTTTTCATTTCGGAAACTCAGTTACCCGAACCAGCGACCAACCCTCTACAGTCCAACAGTCCACTGCAACACCAACAGTATTGAATTCGTCTTGAATATTGTTGGAGCACGCACGGGGAGAGACGCGCGGAGGAGGAGGGGCCGCCCCACGACCACGGCTGGGCCGCAGGCGGCGGCTGCCGTGGGATCGCGAAACACTCGCCCGCACGACGGCTAGCGCGACGGACGACCATAAATTGTATATTAACTACCAATAAACCAGCATCTATCTAGATATCTATCTTTTATACAGTCCACGATAATTAAACCACCTCATCAGTGTGTCTGCTAGACAGGCATACTCTTCTACATGGTCCAATCGACCCGTCAAGGTGAAAATAAAACATAAAAAGAAGTTTTTGAATATACAACGGTGGTCGCCGCGCCCGGACTTTGGATCCGTCGAAGTCGAACGTATGAGTCATCATAGTCGAAGAAGGGAAGACGTCAAGGAACTGGATGGACGGTTTGGTCACTCGTGAGTTCGTTCCGATTTATTCCTTTCCTTCTCTGTCCATATTTCTTTTCTTAAAACAGCTCTGTTTGATTTAGTACAGATATAGTGCCAACTTTTTTGCTATTCCATCTTAATTACCATTATACATATTCTCATTATTCACTTGTCACTTCATTCACGCATCTTGCTACCTAAATCAATTATTCGGCCTTATACTTATATTGCTTAAGTACCCACTTACGTATTTCGTGCATTATTACGAGCATTCTATTTTTAGCCACGGTAACCAGTTTGATGCGCTTGCACATACGACAAGTAACATTTAGTGATCATTTCATTACATTTTATTACTTTGCCACCAATCTTATCTATCGCATTCTTCTTTAGTTTCATTCTATTCATTATTTCACTCATTTTTCGCTATGGCTGAAGAAAAAATAGAAAAATTAATGAAAAAACGCAGTTGTATGAAATCTAAGCTTACTATTTTCAATGCTTTTGAAACTTCCAGCACGCCTAAAAAACTGAAAATTCTTGACTTAGAAAGTCGTTTCAAAAAATTTGAAAACTTGTATGCCGAATTTGATAAATTACAGTGTGACATTGAAATGCTTGCGGAGGACCTTGACGACGAGAGCGAAGAACGCGAAACGTTCGAAGATCATTATCATCAGCTGATAGCCACGGCGCGCAGCATACTAGGCGCGCGTTGCGAATCCGCTCACGCTCGCGATGATTCCATGGCGAGTTTCGAGGATGCACAGGCAGGTGTAATTAAATCAAATTGCGTTAGATTGCCAAAAATTGATTTACCCTCTTTTAGTGGTCATTATCAAAAATGGCTTGAATATAAAGCTACTTTCATATCATTAATTCATTCAAGACAAGACATGGATAGTATTAATAAGTTACATTACCTTCGTGCTTCATTAAAAGGCAGCGCTTTGCTTGTCATCGACAATTTAGATTTCAAATCGGAAAACTATGAATCCGCATGGGATTTATTATGTAGCCGATACGATAACAAAAGGTTGCTTGTTAACAATCATATCAAAGAACTTTTTAATATTGAGCACATGCCCACCGAATCCTGTATTGCTATTCGTAATCTTATTGATGTTACAAATAAAAATTTGCGTGCATTATCTACTTTAGACGAGCCAACTCAGCACTGGGATACTTTAATACTACACATAATGACAGAAAAACTAGATAGTGTCACTCATAGGGTATGGGAAGAACATAGAAATAATCTAAAAAATCCACCGTCTTTAGAGACATTTACCAATTTCCTAAGTAACAGAGCTGACTTATTAGAATCTTTACAGGAAAATAAAAACAATATTTATCAAAATCATCCTTATGAAACTAATCCTAACCTATTTATAAGTAATAATAATTACAAACTTAATCCTAACCAAACATATAATAATAAAAAATTAAATAAAAATAATAAAACATTATTTACATGCCCACTTTGCAATCAATTTCATTCCTTATTCAACTGTGAAACATTCAGGGCCCTTCCTGTTGAAAACCGTATTCAAAAGGCCAATGAATCAAAGGTCTGTCTTAATTGTTTACGGCCTGGGCACAATGAAAAGAATTGCAATCTTGTATTTTGTAAATATTGCAAAATAAAACACAATAGACTTCTTCACTTAGATAAGCCACAAATAACGCCAGAACCGGCTTTTCCATTAGACAATGTCATCAGTAACTTTGCAAGCTCTAGCAGCACAAAGCAGATTACTACTCCTTTGCACATTTTACTTTCCACAGCGCTGGTGAAGGTGGTGGACAGCAAGGGTGAAGTGCATTCTGCGCGAATGCTGCTTGACAATGGCAGCACGGCGAACTTCATTACACACTCACTTTGCGGTAAGCTGGGTTTGTCACGACGTAGTGCGAGCTCCACGGTAACAGGTATAAATAATAATAATACTCTAATTACACAGTCTTGCAGTCTTACATTTATGTCCTTCCATAATGACTATAAACATACTGTTGACTGTCTTATTTTACCCCATATTACCACCAAGTCGTTACCGTCTTCTTATATTGAAACAGATAATATTCCTCTTCCTATAGGAATAATTCTCGCTGACCCTTCTTTTAATGTGCCTTCAGGCATAGACATATTGGTCGGTGCTGACGTATTTTGGTCCGTACTTGGCAAAAATTCCCTTGATTTGGGTGAAAATCAGCCTAAATTATATGAAACTACACTGGGTTGGCTGGTGTTAGGGCACATTGCTCGTCTTAAAACTCCATCTTCTTCCCCTGTTTGCAATTTTGCTAACGTGAAAACCAACTCAGGCTTATATCGTTTCAGTAAATTTGCAAATATGAAAAAAAAAAAAAAAAAATCGTCAACAAAAAGGAAAAGTCAAGGTTTACAAAAGTGTTAACCCTAAAATCAACATAATTTAATTTATATTCAAATACGATACTTTTTTAATTTTACCCCTTGTTCTCCTATATCAAATAATAAATTTGAAATAATAATTTACATGTTATATCTCCTCTAAAACCTTATTAGGTCTTCATTAAATGTATTATTAAATCATTTTTTCATATTATACACATATTAAAACCGTTGTCATAGTCACCAAACTTCACCTACTACAAATATAGCTTTGCGGATTTTTACTGGCTACAAGACTGTGCACTTAAGTATTAACCTGTTTAACTTTTAATATTAGCAAATAAAAATTTTGATAGCGACTCTTCTTTAATTTTATGTTTTGTCTAAAAAAAAAAAAAAAATCAGAACTATTCTTAAAAAAAATTGTTCATACTTGTGTAAATCCAGAAACTTACAGAAAGTCACATGTGGAGCTACGTGCAGTCGTGGGAGAATCCAGCAAATTTATTTTCCCGCGGGCTGAAGGCTGATTTCATCAGCGGTTCCCGTTTATAGTGTACAAACCATCATTTTCGGCAAATATTAATAGTTCTTAACTAAAATTACCCCGTAAAAATGTAACATTTTATTTACAAATAGTTTCTAACAAATGTTCAGTATAATATAAATATAATTAATAACTTTACTGCTCACTTTCAGCAATAGAAATTAAAAATTCATTAAATTAAATTATAAATAAATTCTAACCATAAATAATTCTTAATAACATATCATTTATAAATCATAATGGGTAACCTTTTAGGACAAATAGATTAATTTCCTCATCATAATTTTCACCTTATTCTTACAACGTAAACAACTTAATCTTATTATGCGGTAAACATTATCATTTTATTAAAATCTCATATAATTAATTTCATCTTGTGTTTACATGCACCTTCTCAACAAACATACATAACACTAAGCCAGTCTTGATAACAAATCAAAAAGGGTCGCAGTTGCAACTTATTAGTCTTTTTTGGCAATCTTTATCTGCAACTGAACAAAAACCTGTCAAATCGAGCTCATCACGGCATCGCGTAGCGAAACTATCTATGTGCCTCGAATTGTTTTATATTATCTTGACTAGGGAAATCTCAAAGTATCAACAACTTATTACATACCACACTTCAACGGCTCGTCCGAAGCCGCTGCGCGTTCCTCTACTTCAATTTATTCATCGAACTTATCTTTACAAGATGGCAACGTGTTTCAGTCAAATTGAGACTGTTTTAAGTTGACGCTTAATTACTCGTATGTCATCCAACCCTTCACATTTCCTTGCTCTCACTTCTTTTCCTTTCTTGGTTGGACGCTCACTTATGGCTATGCCACACCCACAGATCCAGGACGAAAACCTTAGCCGCCTTGACAGATCCAAGCGGCAGATGATATGGCGATCATCAAGAACGAGCTGAAGCTGTCCTGTTGCTGATTAATATCAAGAATATTCCAGCACGTCTATGATCTTTGCGACGGGCTGTCCAAGAGCATCCAGGGACTGGAGCATTCAAGAGTTGCAACTTCAAGAGGGGTCTTATTCGAAGGACTTTTGACAACATATGTCCTTTTTCAGAATTTTGAAGGCTATTGCTTCAACCCGGGGAGCATGTTGGAGCACGCACGGGGAGAGACGCGCGGAGGAGGAGGGGCCGCCCGCACGACGGCTAGCGCGGCGGACGACCATAAATTGTATATTAACTACCAATAAACCAGCATCTATCTAGATATCTATCTTTTATACAGTCCACGATAATTAAACCACCTCATCAGTGTATCTGCTAGACAGGCATACTCTTCTACAAATATGGAGTAATTTATTTTGATAAGGATTAATACCAAGGTACAAAATAAAGAGTTTTTGAAGCGACGGCATTTTAGCTATTTAAAAAAATAAAAAAATAAAGATAACACTTATTGTGAGATAACTACATATGGTTACGCGATATTTTTTGTAGACAATTATATGTTCTGCAAAGTGGTAGTACATTGTTTTGATCTATAATCAATAGTTTTCGCAGCGCACGCCGTGTAAGAATTTTTTCGGGTCATTTTTTTACACCTTGGGTTATATTATTGGACTTTTAGTAAGGATCCCTAATTTTTTTAAAAATATAATATAGCCTATAGCCTTCTTCGATAAATGTACTATTTAACACTGAAAGAATTTTTCAAATCGGAACCGCGGTTCCTGAGATTAGCGCGTTTAAACAAACAAACAAACTCTTCAGCTATATAATATTAGTATAGATAAAAGAATTTTTACAATTCGCTTAAACTTTGAGAACATATATTTTCTTAAGTTTTCGCGACTTGTATACATAATAAAACTACCGCTCGAGCCCCGGCTAAACCGAAGATGTATAAAAGGTACGTAGACGATACTATTGCCGTCCTCCCAAACGATAAAGTCTCTGCATTTCTAGATCATCTCAATTCCATTAACAGTAATATTAAATTGGTAAATTTGCATAAACGCGGAACCTGAAAATTACGCATTTTTTTGTATTCAAAGACTTTACATATGGTTTGCTATGGTTTAATAACGACACTAAAATCATCGGTAAGCCATCATTTAGACAAAAAATTAATACACATTACAATTAATTACGAAATACGTGCATTATATCGATAGAAATAATGTTCAATTTTAGCGTGACGACTTACCTACTAATTATAATAAAAACACAATTACTTTAATTTTGGGATTAATCTGCAAATGTAACATGTATGACATGATCAAAATAATTAATAATTATAAAATCAAATATTACGGCATTGCTAAAAAATCACGACATTTTGTAATATGTAAGTAAAACCTCAGATTAATAATATTGAGAGACAAAGTTTTTACCTCACTTTGCTAAATGTCAGGCAAAGGAACTAAATCCGTACAGCATGAATATCAATATTATTCAATCAAACTGAACATCTTTGAATGACATAAAAATACGGAATTTTAGATTTTTCACATTATTGTGATTAAGATCATTATTATATTTTTGTAGTTTGTATATATAATTAACGACAACATGCAATACTAATGTTAGACAAACAATATATAGGTGTGAGGGGTGTTCGAAGGTTATGGCAAGGACAGTGGGTTAGGTTAGGTTATCTTTAGACCAAAGCCGGCAGAACCGACTTTAACTTTTATCAAAATTATCAACGAATAAATGGAAACCAGTTGGTTCTGCCTGTTGGCTTTGGTCTAAAGATAACCTGACCTAACCCACTGTCCTTGTCACTGGTTACACCTTCGACCACCCCTTACACCTATACTTTGTTCTGCTTACATTGGTATTGCATGTAGTCGGTATTTATATATACAAACTAGAAAAATATATTAATTATCTTAGTTACAATAATGTGAAAAATCTAAAATTCCATACTTTCATGTCATTCAATGATCTTCAGATTGATTGAATAATATTGATATTCATGCTGTATGGATTTAGTGTCTTTGCCTAACAAGTAGCAAAGTGAATTAAAAACTTTGTCTCTTAATATTATTAATCTGAGGTTTCACCTACCAATTACAAAATATGGTGGTTTTTTAGCAATGCAGTAATAGTTGATTTTATAATGATTAATTATTTTGGTCATGTCATATATGTTACATTTGCAGATTAATCCCGAAATTAAATAAGTGATTGTGTTTTTATCACAACTAGGTGAGTCGTGACGCTAAAATTGAACATTATTTTTATTCATATGATGCAGGTTTTTAACGTAATTAATTGTATTCTTTTTTAATTTTTTACCTAAATGACGGGTTTCCGATAATTTTAGTTTCCTTATTACACCATAGCAAACCATATTTATAGTCTTTAAATACAAAAACGTATAATTTTCAGGTTCCGCGTTTGTGCAAATTTACCATTAAATTTACTGTGGAACTAGAGGCAAACCATAAATTAGCTTTCCTGGATGTGCTCATCCTAAGGCACCCTGACAATACTCTTGGCCATACGGTGTATAGGAAACCGACCCATACAGATAAATACCTTAATAGTTCGTCTCACCACCATCCTAGTCAGTTAGTTACCGAGGGCAAATCTTTGTTTCAGAGAGCACGTATAATCTATGACAAGAACCACGTGACTGGAGAGCTTCAGCATGTCAAGCGAGTTCTACAACGCAATCAGCTGAAGACTCCACACCAATGTTACAAAGGTCCCAAACCACCTTCAGTTAAGCGGTGCCCTGCTACCCTACCCTACATCAAGGGGGACACAGACAGAATTGGTCACATCCTCAGGCGAGCTTCAATCAAAACACATTTCAAGCCGCATAAAAAGATTACCCAATTTCCGAGACCTGTGAAATGCAATATCCCACTTTTTTTTATTGCCTGAAGTAGGCAAACAGACAGACTGCCCACCTGATGGAAAGTGGTTACTGTCGCCTATAGACGTTTGCAACACCAGGGGTGTCGCCAACGCGTTGCCGACCTCTAAGAAATTTTATAATGCCCTTCTTAAAAAACCCCATATCATAACGCAAGGGGAAAAACCGTGGCGGGAAGTTCCCTCCAGATCATCGTTGTACGTGGATAAATGTTCTAGATAACCGTTGCGTAGTTGAGCGTGAAGGGTCTAAGAAATGGGGGTGGACATTCCGTCGTTGGCGAGCTGTGCGTTTGTCGAAGTGAGGCGTTGGCAGATCAAACAATTCCTCGGAACATTCCCCGTTATATAGGCGGCAGAATACACAGAGGGACGCGAAGTCTCTCCGAAGGCTAAGCGGTTCTAAACCGCGTGTTAGTATGGGATCGTCGACGATACGAAAGGCGCGACGCTGGATGGAGTCGAAAGGGTCACCCACTCCAGCATGCAGGTGTCTACAAGCTCGATTGTGAGTGTGGATTGTCATACATTGGGCAAACAAAGAGGAGCATAAAAACACTGGTAAAAGAACCCATTGCTGAGATGAAACACACAAGGTCTACGAAGTCTGCAATCAGTGAACACACGCTGGATAAACCCAACCACTACATCAGATTCTATCACCCATAAATCCTAGCGAAAGAGAATCGTTTCATACCTAGAATGATGCACGAGGCTATTGAAATAAATAAAATACCGAAATTTCAATAGAGAAGCTAGTTGGCAAGTACCACCAGTTATGGGATCCGATCATCAAAACTATTAAGACCCAGCAAAAACATACTGCCAGACCTCAAGACACTGTGAGCTCTTTCTGCGTGCAACGGAACATAAACCAACTTGACTGATAATTTCTTTTATTTTTCCTACCACCCATTTTTATATTATATAAAATTATTAGAGTTAGGCATGTTTGCTGAAGAGTTTCTTGCGCCGCTTCTTCTCTTCACGCCATAACATGTTGCGAAGCGTTGGTAAATTAGACTGGGCTCCCATAGAGTAAACAATAACCATAAACAAAATTAAAACTAAATAATTAAAATGAACAAGTTGGCGGTAGGCTAAATAAAACTTTAACAATACTTGTTGACACTCGACATCTTTGTCTTCCGTGAATACTGGAACTGAAAAGTGGCCGAAACGTCGGTAGAAGAAAAATCAAATAAATTACGGCGCTTAAAACCGTTAAATCGTAGTTTTATTATGAGAACATTTATAAGTTGCTGAAAAATAAGTTGTAATTTGTAACGAGATAGAAAGCACAAATACTAGAAGTTGCAGGTAGTTTTGATTTATTTTTTGTACATGCAAGTTCCTTGAAACCAAAAGAAACAAGAATATAGATTTCGTGGAAATGTCATTGTGTAACTTATTTTATTAACTTTTTTTATATGAGTAATCTCTTATATAATAATATTTGCAGTTATTGTATGTATATATATATTGTATTCCGACAAATTTATATTTAATTTTGCTAATGTAATAAAATATTTTGTAACACGTGATTTTTTAGGCATTTTTTAAACACTTTTATGGATTTTGCTTGTTTCATGGTTTTTGGAAGTTGATTATAACTATGGGCTCCTTCAAATAATATGTTGCTTTTACCCTAATTCGTTCTGGGTGCCGGGAGTACTAAATTATCTTTATTTCTTAGAAGAATTGTTTGTATTTCGAGCCTTTTGATAAATTTTACTTCGGAATGAAATTTCTTGTTTAAGATGTTATAAATTAATGTACACATGAGGTGTGTAAGATTAAGCCTAAATGGCGTTCGTGCCTACCCCGCAAGGGAACTGGCCTGAAGTTATGTATGTACATATGTTAACAGTATACTGTTGTTTAATGTTCATTATTTTGGTGTTTTTGTAAATTTCATGTGTGGGTGTTAGAAACACAAAATTAAATAATCCTTTTATTAGTTTATTTTGTGTTACTTGTAATCGTTGAAGATTTGATTTAGCTGAGCCCCAAATTTCTATCAGGTAATCAATATGCGGCTTAACCAGACTGTTGTAAATTGTATCGTCCTTGACGCGGCAAAGTTTTTCAGTCTGCATGTAATAATAATTAAAATAATAATTTGGTTATTTATAGTTAAAGAAACATAGTTATTAAGGTGTTTATTTTTTGCCGTAAAAATCATATAGTTTGTTTTAGCTGTATTTATCGTTAACAGATTATACTGAAACCAGTCGTTAACTAAGTTAAGATCCCTTTTTGCATCGTCTATTAGTGTACTGATATTATCACCTAAATAAAATAAAGTCGTGTCATCAGCGTATAAGGTGATGTCACCATTTAAACCTACGCCGTGTATATCGTTAATGTAGACAAGAAACAGCAGGGATAGATAGGACAGATCCTTGCGGCACTCCATAAGCCACTGATTCAGGTTGCCTCTGAGACTGGTTAATTTTTACTATTTGTTTTCGGTTTTCTAGATATGACTGAAAAATATTGTAAGCAGTGCCTGTTATACCCATTTTAGCTAACTTGTTTAGAAGAATTTTGTGACTGTGTCAAACGCCTTTTTCATGTCTATAAATATACCTAGAATTACATTTTTCTTGTCAATATTAGTTTTTAAATGTTAAATGATATTAGAAAATAGTGTCTTTGCGTCTATTGTTATTAGGTTTCCAAGTAAACTGTAAACCGCTACGTTTATATGAATGTAAGAATAAAACTCTGCTAGTATTCATAATATGTGCTGTATTATTTTCCGGTCCATAACCAACAAATATCGATTTTGAAAATCTGTTTTTATGAACTGTTTGTAGATGTTGTTACTTAGAACTAGATGGCGCCACTAGAAAGTTACATCGCGGTATGGTGTGCATTATTTACGTGCATGACACGGGTGTATTTGTTTTGTTTGTTGTTGACACTCACTGCAATAAATTTTCTTTGAGATCTATATGTTTATAATTTTATTATATCGTATAGAAAATCCCCTCTCTCCCAGGAGTGATTATACAATTTTTGGTCCGTGCTTGAGTCGGATACGGATTAAATCCAAGAGCGTTTTTGATAAGTCCTGGGTGGTTAAGGACTTGGTTCCGGGGGTACGGTGAAGAGCCGTTTGGAACCTACTAGCAAGAGGGAAGCTCAGTACCAGGCGGGGTACTACTGATCAGCAGACCATCCGATACCTGCAGGAGGGCAGTGGCCGGAGGGAGGAGCAGGGTTGTGACCAGGAGGGGTCCAACCAATCAGGTAGCAGCAGGGGGTGCGGCGAAGGCGTGCATCATCATCAAGCGGCCAAGTGCGTGGTCGTTGTGACGTCATTGAGCGGCTAAGTGCGTGTAAATTTTGACGTCATTAAGTGGCTAAGTGCGTGTGCGTCTTGATGTCATCCAGTAGTGAAGTGTAAGTGTCATCCGTGGAATAAACTGTAAGTACTTTAATATTATTAGTGGTTAAAGTTAGTCAATTTTGAACTTTAAATTCATTTGTTTATGGACTTAGAATAATTTTATCGATTTGTCACTTGTAAAATTTTAGAGTTAATTTTAGGACTTAGAATAGTTTTAAGAATTTGGTTCAGACGGGGAACCTATGCCCATTTTTTTTTTGATGTCGTGTTATTTCAAACACTTAGAATATTTTTGAAGAAAATTTACTTGTAGTTTGGGACTTAGAAAAGTTTTAAGAATTTTTGTCATTGAAACTTTAACTAATTGAATTTGAACGGTTATTGTAAATTTGGAGTTACTTTAATTTTCTTTTACTATAATGGAGTCTAAGATATATTTATTTACAATGTGATTTGCAAAAACGCATTGAAAAAAGTTTTTTGAATTTTAAAAAGTCTTCTAAGGAAAGATTGACTAAAGATTATATTGAAAGTAGATTGGAATCGTTAGAATCAATGTGGGCTCAATATATGAGTAAGCATTCAAATATTGTCAGTAGTAGTGATGTTAAGTTATTACAATCTACAAAATATATAACTGATGATTTGTTTTATGTTACCGAGGAGTGTTATGTAGAATACAAATGTGTATTGAAATCTAAGTTGTCTGCTTTTTCAACTAATGTAACACAAACTTCTCAAAATACTAATTGCTCTAACCATAATAATGTGAAATTACCTAAAATAACTATTCCACAATTTTCTGGTGATTATAGTCAATGGTCTACATTTCGAGATTTATTTGTATCTCTTGTGCATAAGTCAGATATTGACAAAGCACAAAAGATGCAATATTTGAAAGGGCTTCTCTCGGGAGAGGCAGAGCAATTAGTAAGGCACATTAACATATCTTTCGATAATTATGATAGGTGTTGGTCAATGCTTGAGGAGAGGTACAATAATAAAAGATTTCTAACATATTCGGTTTTAAAAAGGTTGTTTAATCAGAAAATAATTTCGTCAGAATCACCAGCATTGTTAAAAGAAATGATAGATACAACTACAGAATGTCTTGGTTCTTTAATTAATTTAGGAGTTGATGTATCTACTTGGGACGTTATAGTAATTTATATGCTTACGTTAAAGATGGATTCTGAGTCCAGAAAACAATGGGAATTACAGATAGCTAGCAACTCTTCACAAGATTTGCCAACTATGACTCAATTTAAGAAATTTATAACCAGTAGATATCGCGCACTAGAATTCCTGGACTCAGGAGTCAAATTTAACAATCGGTCTTACACTCATAAACCTAAGACATTTCATGTAGCAAATGTGGTGTGTAAATTTTGTAGCGATAATCATCGTTTAGCTAACTGTAAACAGTTTGCCAACGCAAGGGTACAGGCTCGTCGTGTTTTTGTTGAGAAAAACAGAATATATTTTAATTGTTTGGGTGATAAACATTCAGCCAAGTTTTGTTTATCAAAGATATCGTGCAGGGTGTGCAATCGAAAACATCACTCGTTGCTTCATCCTAATGGTTTCGGGGATGCAGGTTCATCATTAGGTGGTGCAGGTACAGGTTCATCAACGAGTGAAGTTGGCATGATATCAGTTGAGGGTGGAGTAACCAGTTCTGCTCCTGTGGTGTGTTTTTCATCAGGCGGGATGGAAACACGTAGTCAGGTGCTGCTTGCAACAGCACTTGTACAAGCTGAAAATAACAAGGGTGAACAATATACTATCAGAGCTTTGCTTGATCAAGGTGCACAAGCATCATTTATTACGGAAGCAACAGCTCAGTACTTGGGTCTTAAGAAGTCGCCAGTAAAAGGATATATTTCAGGTTTAGAAGGAAATCAGAGTGTTTCAGCTAAAGGTAGGACAACTTTAATCTTTAGCTCGATTTATGACGCAAAGGTAAAATTATCAGTAGATGTTTATATTCTAAAGACTATAACTACTCTTCTACCTAGCAAGAGAATAGTAACTGCTGAGTGGGTATGCGACTTACCACTAGCTGATCCACAGTATAACACACCTAACAAAATTGATATTTTGTTAGGTGCCGAAGTATATAGTAAGAATATTCAAGATGGTGTTAGAAAGGGACCTCAAAATAACTTGGTGGCTCAAAATACTTCGTTGGGCTGGATATTGTCAGGTAGAGTTATAGCTTTACATCAACCAACAGCGAATATAGTAGTCATGTATTCCTGTGTGGAGGATAACGATATGTTAAAAAAGTTTTGGGAAATGGAAGCTGAACCTCAATTAAATAAATGTGATATACTCACAGATGAAGAGAAGAGATGTGAGGAGTTCTTTAGTCAGACGACTACCAGGGACATGAATGGTCGATATGTAGTTAGATTGCCATTCAAGAACGAAGAACCGGATTTGAAAATAAAGAATAGTAAGAAAATAGCGGCAAACAGATTAAATTTGTAATAAATAAATTAGAAAATAATTCGGATATGAGAGCAAAATATTCACAAGTTATGGAAGAATATTTATCACTGGGACATTTGGAAAAGGTACCGGAAGAGGAAGTAAATAATTCAAAAGCAGTATACTTACCTCACTTTGCAGTATTAAGGTTTGACAAGGATACAACTCAGGTCAGAGTAGTCTTCGATGCTTCCTGCAAAGGTGAAGATGGAACTTCACTCAATGATCTTTTGATGGTCGGTCCAAGTTGCGACATCTCTTAATGAAATGGAGGTTATACCGGATTTGTTTATCGGCAGATATCATAAAGATGTATCGGCAAATAAAAGTAGCACAGCAACACATAGATTTCCAACGAATCCTTTGGAAGGAGAATGCTGAAAGTACAGTAACAGATTATCGATTGTTGCGGGTTACATTCGGTACTGCGTCGGCTCCATATCTGGCAGTAAAAGCATTACAGCAAGTTGCTATCGATGAAGGGGCAAAGTATCCGATGACAGCTAGAAGAGTAATTCAAGATTTCTACATGGATGACTTGCTAACAAGTTGTGATACAGTTGAGCAAGGAATAACAATTTATAATGAGATGAATGAATTACTACAGAAAGGAGGTTTTAAGCTACAGAAATGGTCGAGCAACAGTAAACAGCTATTGGATAGGATTCAAGAAAACAGAGATAGGATAGGTATGAATGAAGAACTAAAACTCAAAGTAGATGATATAATGAAGTTGTTAGGACTTACCTGGAACAGAATGATGGACACCTTCCAATATACGGTGTTGCTACCGCAGGGTCAGGAACCTGTAACAAAAAGAATAATTTTGTCAGACGTAGCACGTTTATTTGATCCGCTTGGTTGGGTTGCACCTACAGTAATACTAGCAAAAATGATGATACAAAAGCTATGGTTATCGGGTGTAGCATGGGATGAAGCAGTTCCAAGCAATATTTTAAATGAATGGCTTACCTATCGCAGGGAACTTACTCAGCTTTCCACGTTGCAAATACCTCGCTGGCTTAACACTAGTGCAAATAATGTCCTTATTGAACTCCATGGATTCAGCGATGCCTCGAAATTGGCATGCGCTGCGGCTGTCTACATCAGAGTTGTTGGTCAGAACGGAGATGTTCATGTTTCGCTTGTAACAGCCAAAACGAAAGTAGCGCCAATTAAACAAATTTCTATTCTGCGACTGGAGCTTTGTGGAGCGGTTCTCGTTACTAAACTTTTAATTGAAGTGGCAGAAACGCTTAACATCTCAAAAAGATGCATCCAGGCATGGACTGATTCTACGGTGGTGCTTGCATGGCTGAACAGCCATCCAAGTCGTTGGCAGACGTTCATAGCAAATCGAGTGTCTAAAATTTTGACGACATTAGAAGCTCATCAGTGGTCACATGTGCAATCGAAATCGAATCATGCTGATTGCGCCTCGAGGGGTCTTAAACCCTCAGAATTAATGGGAAATAAATTATGGTTTGAAGGTCCAGAGTTTTTGCATGAAAGGGATATCAAGTACAATAAAGTAAAAGATTTAGATACAGATTTAGAAGAAATTAAAGTTAATTTGGTTGCTAGCAATGAAGATATAATTTGGGATAAATATTCGAATTTAACTAAACTTATCAGAGTGGTTGCATATGTGAGATGTGTATTATCATGGAGAAAGAATATGAGCAGAAGGAAAGGATTTTTAAGAGTGGAAGAATTACGAGAAGCAATGAATGTATGTGTGAGGAAATGTCAAAGGGAAAATTTCGCTGAAGAGATAAAATTTTTAATGATTAATAAATTGGGAAAATTGAAGGGGCAGATGAAATCGTTGAATCCTTTTATAGATGGAAATGACAATTTAAGAGTTGGAGGAAGGTTAGAAAAAGCACCACTCAGTGAGGGTCAGAAACATCCCCTACTACTTCCGAAGAAATCTAATCTCACAGATTTGGTGATAACTGATGCACATTTAAAAACACTACATGGCGGACCGCAGTTAATGTTGGCGTACCTAAGGTCCAGATATTGTATACTGGGGGCTAAAGATTTAGTGAAACGTCATGTACGTACCTGTGTAAGATGTGTCAGATTTTCAGCCAAAACTACAGCACCATTGATGGGACATTTACCGTCACCTAGGGTAACACCATCACGCCCATTTAGTAATAGTGGCGTGGATTTTGCAGGTCCAATCAATGTGCGAATTTCTAAGGGACGGGGTCAACATGCCTATAAAGGTTACATTTGCTTGTTTGTGTGTATGGCTACAAAAGCTATACATATTGAAGTAGTTAGCGATTTGACGACACAAGGGTTTTTAGCTGCCTTTAAAAGATTTGTCTCGTAGAGGTTATTGCTCCAATTTATGGAGTGATAACGGAACAAATTTCGTAGGAGCGTCTAGAGAACTAGATAAATTGTTCTACGCTGAGAAATCGGGGCTGCATAAAGATTTAGCAGAAACTTTAGCAACAAATGGAACTACGTGGCATTTTATCCCGCCACATTCACCAAATTTCGGAGGGTTATGGGAAGCCGGTGTGAAGTCGGTCAAGTTTCACTTACATACATACATACATAACTTCACGCCAGTTCCCTTGCGGGGTAGGCACGAACAACAGAGCGCCATTTAGGCCCATTCTTATACACCTCACTTGCTTCTTTGACATTCATAACTCTTGTCATGCACACTCGTCTGTTCTTAAGGCTCCTGACATCACCCTCCGCTAGTACACGATCAATTTGATCATGGAAGGTGTGTCGTGGCCTTCCACGACTTCTGCATCCATCCACTTTTGCATTGTATATCTGTTTAGTCATTCTTTCATCATGCATTCTTTCCACATGCCCGAACCACCGGAGCATTCCTTTCCTTACCTTCACCCCGACACTCTCTTTCAGACCAACTCTCTTTCTTACTTCGGTATTACGAACGCGGTCCGCGAGCGTCACTCCGCAGATTTTGCGCAGTGCTCGCATCTCAACCGCGTTTACTCTACTTTCATGCTCTCTCTTCCATACCCAACTCTCGCTTCCATACGTGAGCGTAGGTACCAGCACCGCGTTGTGTATGGCGAGCTGGGCCTTCTGGCTGAGGTTCTTAGCGCCTAGAAGTTTACCTAACGCTCCATTCAAACTATTCCCCAAATTTACTCTTCTTTCTATATCAGCGGTGTACCTTCCATCCCTGCTAAAAGCACATCCAAGATATACAAACTCATTCACTTGCTCCAGCACAACATCATCGACCATTATCCTTGCATTCGTTCTGGTTTCTTCTCTTTCAAACACCATAACCTTTGTTTTCTTCGCATTCAAATGTAAGCCTCTCGCCTGACAGTCATCTTTCATCATTGTGACTAGTGTTTGCAGTTCTGATGGCGATTCGGCTAAAAGCACGGCATCATCCGCATAAAGCAAGGTGCTTACAACTAGATCACTCATTCGCACCCCAACATCCATCAATCTTATTCTCTGGAGACAATCCGATCTCTTCCAACGTGATCTCGGATGCTGACTCCTCGGAGTCAGTCACAGACTCAGTCGTGGTGCCAGCATCCGGGATATCATCATACATTTCTCTAAAATATTCACTCCATCGCGCTAACACCTCTTGTGGGTTAGCAAGAACGTCCCCTGCTTTAGATTTTATTCTTTCCATTCTGGAAGCTGACGAACAACCCCGAGACTTCTTAACCTCTCTCCAAAAGAGTTTGGTATTCGCCTTGAAGTTCTCCGTCAGCTTCTCTTCTTCTTTCAATTTTATACTTTCGCGCTTCTCTTTCACTAAAGCTTTGGTTTCGTTCTTGCAGAGGCGATAAAATTTTTTCTTCATCTCTTTCATACTGTCATTCTGTTGCAAAGAAGCAACATAATCCAGCCAGGCTTTTCTCTTTCTCTCTACGCTGGATTTAACATCCGCGTCCCACCATTCATCACCTTTCGTTGTTATGTGCCTCTTTGCGCATCCACATGCTTCTTTTGCGCTTTCCACTATACTTTCTTTCATACTATCCCAGTCATTATCCACATCTAAGTCGGAGAAGTCCGCTTTTGCAAGCCTTTCTTCGACTAGGCGCGCATACATACTCCTTACACTAACATCTTCCAATTTTTCACACTTTATTCTTTCAAGCTCCCCGAAATTGGTACGCACTCGCCAGTGTCTCCACTTCCTGAAAAGGCCCACAAACCGGCTTATCACCAGGTAGTGGTCCGTTTCAAGAGTGGGGCCTCTGTAGGCTCTTGTATCCATTATTGTGTTTCGGAGGCGACTATCTATTAAAATCAGATCAATCATACTTTTCTGATCATTCATTCCCCATGTATACGTGTGAATATCCTTATGATGGAATAAAGTGTTCGACACAAGCAAGTTTCTTTCCATGCATACGTCTATGATTGGCCTACCAGCATCGTTCACTCTCTTGTCACCATAGGGTCCAAGCACAGCCTCAAGGCCGTCTCGTTTGGTGCCCACCCAGCCATTAAGATCACCACACATAATTATTCTTTCATTCCCTTCAGCCAGATCCAGAATTTCTCTCACAGACTCCCAAAACTTCTCGAGTTCTTGGGGATCCGCTGAGCTTACGGGAGCATAAGCTGCGACCAGAAAAACTCGCGTAATCCCCAGTTTTAGACGGACCCAGAGAAGTCTCGGGTTCACCAGACAATAGTCTTTTACTCCAGACACAAAGCGGGTTGAGAGTACGACGCCTACCCCCCCACTTGCACGCTCGTCCAGGTCCACGCCGGACCACAGAGCAAGCATGCCACCGGGGAGGTCATCGATGTCGCACCCCTTCCGCTTTGTCTCTGTCAGACATAAGGCATCCAGGCTTCTCTCATTCATTATATCAATCATTTCGTCCATCTTATCTTTCATTCCACCTCTCACATTCCACGTGCCTATACGGCACTCTGCTCCTCTCGACCCGCCAGGTTTGGCGCTGCGTGAAGGGTGGCGGCCCCCTTCGCCGCATGCGCGAGAGTTCACACCGACGGGGGCGCATCGGTGAGCGTCGCCTGCGGGGGACGCCCTATTGTGCACTGCACGTCTGTGAACTCGGGTCAGAATTGTGGCCCAAATTGAAGCGTGCCTAAATTCTAGACCGCTTTCACGTATTGAGAGTGATTCAGATGGGTTTGAGGTTCTCACTCCTGGTCACTTCCTCGTTGGGGAGCCTTTACTTACAGTTCCTGAATACAATTATGAATCACAAAATATAACTAGCCTCCGTAGATGGCAGTTAACTCAGCGGATGATGCAAAATTTTTGGCGCAGGAATATTTAACTACATTTTTGCATTGATACAAGTGGGCTTCGCAATCTCCGGAACCAAACATAGGGGACTTAGTATTAGTTAAAGAAGAGGATTTGCCTCCTTCACGATGGTTGTTGGGACGGATTATTGCCAAGCATCCGGGCAGTGACGGTATAACACGAGTTGTATCATTGCGTACCAAGGCATCTGTCATAAAAAGACCTACGTCTAAAATTTGTCTTTTGCCTATTTCTAATGTTTAAGTTTTATTTTATTGTGTTTTTATTTTGAGTTGTTTGGTTAATTTTTTTTGTGACTTTCTTTGTGTGATAAAGAACAAATTTGTCAATTTGTTCTTAGGGTGCGGAATGTTTGTAGATATTGTTACTTAGAACTAGATGGCGCCACTAGAAAGTTACATCGCGGTATGGTGTGCATTATTTACGTGCATGACCCGGGTGTATTTGTTTTGTTTGTTGTTGACACTCACTGCAATAAATTTTCTTTGAGATCTATATGTTTATAATTTTATTATATCGTATAGAAAATCCCCTCTCTCCCAGGACTGATTATACATGAACGATAAATGAAAAAAATATCGAAATATCATTCATAAAAAATCTATACTATTGATATCGAGGGTGGCCAGACTGGTCACGCGATAGGTAGGAGACGAGCCGCGTGCGGCGTTCCGCAAGGGTCGGTCCTCGGGCCGATTCTGTAAAACGTTAGTTACGACTGGCTCCTTCGGGAACCACTCGTGCCCGGAATAGGGTTAATCTGCTTTGCGAACGACACCCTACTCATGTCACGTGCCGCGTCATACGCGGAATCGATGGAACTCGCCAACGCCGGGTTGGCCTCCGAGGTCCAACGCATTGGTAGGCAGAGCCTGAGGGTCTCCCCCGCGAAAACGGAGGCACTCATGTTCCATAGGAACTACTAACTGCGAAATATCGATTTGATAATATATTTTTTTTATTGATGCGCAGGGGAACACATTTCGTATCATACCGAGTCCCTCTCGTCTGTGGGGGTTGCGATCGGACCGCGGTGATAAGCGCCGCTCAGCGTGTACGAGCACTGGGCGGAACCAACTACTACGCCAAACCTAGATATGCGTCCCATACCCGGCGCTTGCGTGTAAGAACACGAGATGCCGAGCGGAGCTACACCCATTGTTCAAGCGCGGAACAAGCTTGGGTCACCCCGGGGGTGGGGTATAGTTATAGGGCACATTCATTTATTATAAACAGAACCCAACTTTTTTAATATAGGTTAGTTCGTGGTTATTTTATTTATAACCACCGTAAGTTAATTTTATATCTCAAGTAATAAAAAATGTGCTATATACCTATATATACCGCACCCCAACCCGGGATGCAGAGTGACCCACTTCATCAAAAGAGGTTGGACCCGTCGCATCCCCACGATGCGAGGACCCCTGCGATGGAATCATGGGAGGAGATTTTGCGCATACCTGTGTCTCCGGATGGCCCGCCAAATGTTATAATGCCAAATGCCTGGCACAAGTTTTCTGTTGTGAGCAACAAGCGACCAAATACAGGGCTCTGCGGGCTACTGCTCCACCACGACAACGCGCCCGCCCATAACGCGTTCAAAACGAGGGACTTCCTGGACAGTACGCCGGTCAAACTCCTGGGTCATCCTCGTTACAGCCCTGATCTAGAACCGTGTGGCTTCTTTTTATTTCCGAAAATAAAAAATCAGCTCACAGGGAGACTATTTTCGCCGCCGGAAGATGCGCTGTCAGCGTTCGAGCAAGCTGTAAACGAGGTGTCTGCAACAGACTGGAAAAAGTGTTTCGGAAACTGGTTCAGACGCATGAAACTTTGTAAAGATTGAATAAAAAATATTTACCCATAGAACATTTTTTTTACTATAGCAAACCTATCTAAGTGTCCCACGTATATATACCTATCTTATAAATGTTTATTATATACGGGGCTTTTTTGCACGCAGTGCCCTTAAAGGAAATTTCGATAATATCGAAATATTGCCATTATTAACGCGAGTGAGTATAATAATATTAAAAGTATTGAGCAAAAGTTATTTTGTACTTCGATAGATGGCGCTAGTCAAACAATAGATCGCGGTATGGTTTACATTTTGCTACTATATGTATGTAAAGCAAATATCAATAAATTTTGTATCGATCTAGCATCGTTTTTTGTTTCACTGAAGTGACCCGCCTTAGTTTGAATTTGGCCATGGTCCTTCGATTCGGAAGTCAGTGAACCTGGTTCCCGAGAAACAATTTTTTTTGTGTGTCACTATCGCACCTATGGGCAGTGGGTCGCTGCTCGGGGCGTCCCTTTCAGTACCAGCAGCAGCCCGAGGAGCAGGTGGCGCCATCTAGCGGAGAGAACCGACAACAAGTAGCAGTGACGTCGTACGTGTTTATGTGTGAGTGACGTGTATCAGTATATATGGACATAAAACTGTAAGTAATTTGAACTTTATTCTCTTGAACCATTTAACTTATAAATTTGCATGGACTTAGAAAATTTAACAAAGTGTTTGCATGGATTTAGAATAATTCACAAAAAAGTGAAGAGACGGGGAATCCATGCCCGATTTTTTACAAGTCTTTTAAAAGTCCAAACACTTAGAAAAATTTCGAAGAATTTGTCAGCGACTTAGAAAAATTTCGAAGAAATTTTTAAGGACTTAGAAAATTTTTGAAATTTTTAACAGCGACTTAGAATATTTTGTGAAGTTTCCTTTGCATTAACTTGTGCCTACAGAGAGTGCACATGCACAAGATTGCGCTTTGGCTTAAGTGTTTACATCTATCAAAAGGTTATTGATAAACATTGTATTTGTGTAAAATTTTTGTATTGATATCTACACAATATGGAAGCCTACAATAAAATTCAAACGGATATTAATATGGCCATATCGAAAGCCAAGACTAACTTCAAAAAGTCGCCCAAGGATCGAATTTCTAAGTCATATGTTGAAGTAAGATTGGAGAGATTGGAATCGCAGTGGACTTCATTTTCGGAGACACATTTAAAAATATTAAGCGAAATAAAGGAAGCAGAATATAATAAGTCTAGTTATTGTTCATTAGAAGTTTATGATATTACCGAAGAGTTATATCTGGACTACAAAACGGAATTAAAGGAGACACTCAACAAACTGTGTAAAACAGACGTGTTTCAGAATGTATCACAAGATTGTGTAGAAGGTTCAGCTAAGTCTTGCAATATAAAGTTACCTAAAATTAGTATACCTATGTTCTCAGGACAATACTCGGAGTGGATCACCTTCCGTGATTTATTTTTATCACTTATCCATAACAACAATTCTTTAGATGATGTGCAGAGACTTCAATATTTAAAAAGTCATTTAACTGGAGAGGCTGATCAACTTTTGAGGAACATACCTATCTGTAGCTCAAATTACCAGATTTCTTGGGAACAATTAAACAATCGCTATAATAATAAAAAGTATATGGCAACTTGTATACTCAAGCGTTTTATGAGTCAGAAAAATATATCAGTTGAGTCATCAGCATCTCTTAAGGAATTATTAGATACAAGCAACGATTGTTTAAATGCACTCAAAAATTTGGGAATATAGGTTGAAACTTGGGATATCATTGCTATATATATTTTAAGTTTAAAATTAGATCCTGAGTCTCGTAAATTATGGGAAGCAAAAATTTGTGAATACTCAGAAAATTTACCAACAATAGAGCAATTTAATAAGTTTTTAGAACAAAGGTTTCGCTCACTAGAATTTTTAAATAATAACCCTTCAAAAAGCACTGTCACTAAAAACATACCTGTTAAGACATTACACGTAGCTACTTTGTCATGTATATTTTGCAAATCAGAACATAAACTTGGTAATTGTAAGAAATTTTGTAATAAAGACGTCGCTTTACGGCGTAGTTTCGTCCAAACCAAAGGATTATGTTTTAATTGTCTCGGGTCAGGTTACGCAGTATATGCGTGTCGCCTACCGACTAGATGTCGGTTATGTAAAAGAAAGCATCATTCTTTACTCCACTCTAAGGACGTGTCAATATCAACTGACTCTAAAGTAGAACCTAAGCAATCAGTTGATACAAAAGCAACACAAGACGATGCCAGTAAGAGTGTAACAAACTGTGCTGCGATTTCTAGCAGTCATGATTTGTTACCTACGGCTTTAGTGAAGATTACATCCGGTACAGGTACACAGGTGACTCTGCGTGCTTTGCTGGACCAGTGCTCGCAGGCTTCGTATATTACATAGTCGGCAGTTCAACTTTTAGGACTTAAAAAACATACCAGTCATAAATCATCACTAAGGCTAGGAGAAGATAACAAAGGTTGTGCATTGACCTCCAAATATATTGTTTACTTAAGATTGCAATCAATGTACAATCCTCATTTTGTTTTGTCGGTTAAGGCTCATGTGCAGAAGAAATTAACATCAGTTCTTCCTTGTAATGAAATCAACTTTCCATTATGGGGAGAACTGAAGCAGTATAATTTAGCAGATCCTACTTGGAAGACACCTGGGAAAATTGACATTCTTTTAAGTTCCTCGGTGTATAGTAAAGTCCTCAAACAAGGACTTTGTAGAGGTCCTCCGGGATCTTTAATAGCACAGGATTCTGAATTAGGTTGGATACTGTCGGGAGAAGTCACTGGAAAGGAAGAAAATATAGAGAGCTGTAACTATTTAACAGTAGAAGCGGATCATAATGATCTAATAAAGAAGTTTTGGGAATTAGAGGAAACGTGGGTGCCAAAAAAGCATTTCACGGAAGAAGAACAAGAATGTGAAGCATTCTTTAAGCAAACTACACAACGAGATTCCGAGGGTCGTTATATTGTTAGATTGCCTTTTAAAACGGCTACACCACAATGCGTAAAAACAAAAGATATTGCATTACGTAGATTTTTGAACTTAGAGAAAAGGTTAGCCAGAGATTTAGAATTAAAAAAGCAATATGTCGATGTAATTAACGAATATATCGACTTGGGTCATATTGAAATTATTCCATCGGAGTTAATTAACAAAGATCATGTGGTATATCTTCCCCACCATGCGGTGATAAGGGAAGATAAAACGACAAGTAAAGTTAGGGTTGTATTTGATGCCTCAACTTTGGGTAGAAATGGTGTGTCGTTGAATAGTGAATTAATGGTAGGTCTAAATCTACAAGCAGATTTACGGCACATTATAATGAGGTGGAGATTGCATCCTATTTGCATAATATCAGATATTGTCAAAATGTACCGGCAGGTGTTAATTTCTACAGAAGATACTGATTACCAAAGAATACTGTGGAGGCAAGATTCTAAGGACGAAATCCAACACCTGCGGCTTTTGAGGTTAACATTCGGCACGGCATCAGCTCCATTTTTAGCCATCAGAACATTACACCAAATTGCACATGATGAAGGAGACCGTTTTCCTATTGCACGTGAAATTACTTTGTCGGACTTTTATATGGACGATCTGATGACTGGCTGCCAAAACATATCTGAAGGAAAAGAAATATATTACCAAATGAAGCAATTATTAGCAAAGGGAGGTTTTGATCTACAAAAGTGGAAAAGCAATAATTCAGAATTAATGAAACATATGAGAGAAGGTAAAGAAGAAGGAGAAGAAAATTTAGAATTGAAAACAGATATAGTAATGAAAATATTGGGACTTACCTGGTCCAGAGAAGTTGATGAATTTGTGTACACAGTCAAGCTGCCTCCATTGAAGATACCTGTAACTAAGAGAAGTGTATTGGCCATACGTTAAGGAATTGGATCACGTAATAATACGAGTGCCTTGTATGTGCCTTTCCTTCACACCTTTGCAGCTCCTAATAACCCTTTCCTTATCCCATAATTCGTAAAAATTATGAATGCCGCGCCACCTAGCGGACGGCCAGTCGTCGATCTGTTACGGCGGAACAATTACGTGCGCGTGCGCCACCCTCTTGCTACCCTTACCATAAGTGCTGTGCAAATTATTCATGAACTATAAAAATCAAGAAGTGCTGTGTTTCCTGACTTCCGTCATCGGCATCAAGACAAAAAATCGGTGAGTCCTCTCTTGTATCCTATCCTCTGTCAATAGAGGGTTACTTATATTTATTGCGTGATCCATTCTGCCATTTTTGCCAACGCGACGAGACAATAAAAAAAAAACCAGTGCGTAACTATATTATTTGGTCACTTCGATTCGGACGGTTATATCGCGTTAATTAGCATTTACAATGGCTAAAGCGAATAGGAACCCTGAGAGGGAACTGATGAGATTACAAGGCAAATTATCCGTATATTTCGAACACATTCAATCAATATATGATTCTATGAAAACATTAGATTTTAAAAATATGGCGGATGTCGAGTCATTTCTTGCGTCGAGTTGTACAATCGACTCAATACGTGAACAATATATAGCAATTCTTGAAGAAAGATGTTGTTACGAAGCATCAATAAGTAAAGCGAGCTTACCCTCATATAAATCGCTAGTTGCTTTCGAACAACTTTATGCACAAATTAAATACAAGGTTAAATCGTTAACTGAAAACAAAAATGGTAGCAATTCGTCAGACAATAAGGGCCATCTTAGGAATATTAAATTGCCTAGATTAGAGATGTGTTCTTTTGACGGGGAATACGAGAATTGGCCAATTTTTTATGAAACGTTCCGTACGGTGATTCACGAGAATCCCGATTTAACTGATAACGAGAAAATACAATATTTAGTAGGTAGGTTGAATGGTAAGGCGCTTGCCGTATGCCACGGTATATTACCATCGGCTGATAATTATATTGTTATTTGGAATGCGTTGTTAAATAAATACAATGACACTCGTTTGTTAGCCGCGTCGTATTTAGATAAATTAATGAATTTACCGGCGGTTGAGTCGAGTTCACCCACTAGCTTGGAACAATTTATTGATAAATTTTCATCTATTATTTCGGCGTTAAAACAATTAAAAATTGACAATTTAGAAGATTTATTATTTATTTACCTTGGCTGTAAGAAAGTTAATTTAGAAATAGTC
This sequence comes from Dendrolimus kikuchii, assembly GCA_019925095.2. Taxonomy (NCBI): domain Eukaryota; kingdom Metazoa; phylum Arthropoda; class Insecta; order Lepidoptera; family Lasiocampidae; genus Dendrolimus; species Dendrolimus kikuchii. The sequence goes on from JAHHIN020000031.1 coordinate 3,952,201, forward strand.
AAAGCATTTGAAACGTCATTGACTGATAATAAATCTCGTATGCCTACTTGTTCTGAATTTATCGATTTTGTCCGTAATCATTCGCATATTTTACAACGCGCACATAATGTAACAAACGTAAAACTACCTTCTCAGTCTCGTAAAAATATTAGTTCTAATACTAATCAATTGTCAGTTAAATCTGTAAGATCGCGCTCAAATAATAACGTTAAAACGTTTATGACCATACAGGAGGACGTAAAATGTCTTTCTTGTGGGAAAACTGACCACACTAAATTGGTCGACTGTCCCACATTCCTGTCAATGTCTCCTCATAATCGTTTTACGTTAAGTAAACGTAATAAATTATGTGTTAATTGCCTTAGTAATGATCATTCTATTAAAAATTGCAACTCGAAAATAAGGTGTACGACGTGCTTGCGTAGTCATCACGTTCTTTTGCATTTCCCTTCCGATAGTGTTGCCTCTCGCGCGCGTGCGCCGCCGGCAGTTGAAAGCGCCCGCGTTATGAGCAACGGCAACGTCGCATCGACTCAGGCCGCCCCGTGTACGTCGGCGCCCCCCACTGTATCGTTATGCGCACTCGACGACAATGTAATGAGTACCGATACTCAGGCGCTCACGGAGTATTCATCTGTGCTACTCGGCACAGCTTTGTGCTACGTTATCGACGATTACGGAAATGTTAAGAACACTGTGCGTGTTTTAGTAGACAGCGGGGCACAAAAAGACTTAATTACTATGGAATCTTGCAAATTAATGAATTTACCTATATATACATCACAGACAAAATACATTTCTGGGGTTGGTGACGTCACAAATGCGATCGAAGGTGTTACTCGCCTCACGATTCGCTCTCGAATAAATGAAAACGTTCAATTTACGTTACAACCGTATGTAGTTAATAATATTACGACGGAATTACCGACTTCAACGATTGACGTTCAGAAGTTGGATTATTTACGTAATAAAAATATTGTTTTGGCAGATTGTTATTATTACAAGCCGTCAAAAATCGACCTTATTGTGTCGTCAAATATTTTTGCCCGTATTATAGGGCCTAATAAAATTTCGCGGTTTGACAATGAGCCTGTAGCTATTGAGACCTCATTAGGTTATCTCATTATAGGCCAAGCTCCCGCGTTAAATAATGCAACGTCAAATGTTGTACATATGTTTCATACATATGAACTCGAAAGTTCTTTGAATAAGTTCTTCGAGATTGAAGATATCCCGAATATTTGTATACCACTTGATCCTAATGATCAACAATGCGAAGACATTTATAGTGACACTGTCTCTTGCGACTCGAGCGGTCGGTATACCGTCAGCCTGCCATTTCAGGGTGATGAATGCTCATTAGGGGATTCGATGCAGTTATCACTGCGTAGATATTTATCCTTAAAGCGTAAGCTATTATCGAGTGCCTCATTAAAGCAGGAGTACGACAGCGTATTTAAGGATTATTTAGAAAAAGGATTTCTAGAACCAATCATTGATAATATTGGCTCTGAACCTCATTACGTCATACCGCATCACGCCGTAGTGCGTCAAGATAAGACGACAACCAACGTCCGCGTCGTGATGGATGCCAGTATGAAGACCACTTCTGGCTATTTTCACTTAACGATATTTTACATACAGGACCGAATTTGCAAAATAATTTATTTCAAATAATTTTGAACTTTCGTCTTTTCGCCATTGCGATAAGCGCGGACATTTGTCAAATGTATCTGCAAATATTTGTTGATGAAAAATATCGTCGGTTTCAAAGAGTTTTGTACCGATTTGACCCTAATGATGAAATACAACTTTACCAATTAACTAGGATTCCATTTGGCTTGTGTTGCAGCCCTTATCTTGCTATTCGGACAGTCCGTCAGCTGGTGAAGGACGAAGGTGCTCGCTATCCTGTAGCTGCCACAGTAGCAAATAGGGATATTTATATGGACGACCTGGTTACATCTTGTTCCATTGTTTCGGAGGGCATTAAATTAGCCAAAGAGGCAGTTGCCCTATTCCGTACTGGAGGCTTCGAATTAGTGAAGTTTTCCAGCAATTCTCCAGAAATTATGAACGCCATCCCAACCTCACGTCGAGTTACCGATGTTGTGGACTTTAATCCCGATTGCCATTTAAAAATTTTGGGGTTACATTGGCAGCCAGTTGAGGATTTCTTTACTTTTTCAATAAATCAGCAAGTGCGTGAATGCACAAAACGTAACATTTTGTCGACCATTGCCCGGCTTTGGGACCTAATGGGTTTTGTTGGCCCTGTTACTCTGTATGCCAAATTAATTGTAAAAACGTTGTGGCAAATAAATATTGATTGGGATGAAACACCACCCCAACGTATAGCTGTTCTCTGGAAGCAGTTTGAATCAGAGTTACATTTATTAGAAAATATTAAGTTACCACGTCACTTGGGTGTGATTGCCAATTCTAAAATCACTATTTTGGGATTTGCAGACGCATCTGAGCGAGCGTATGGAGGCGTAGTATACATCCATGTTCTATTACCCGACAATAGTTATTGCATAAATTTGGTATGCTCTAAATCGCGAGTAGCTCCTATTCGAAATGTGTCTTTAGCGCGTCTTGAGCTGTGTGCTAATTTAATATTAGCTAAAATAATGCGCATTGTTATTGATACATATTCTGAACGATATGAAATTAATGACATATTTGCATTTACTGATAGCACCGTAGCATTAGCGTGGATCCATTCGTCTCCATCTCGCTGGCATACGTTTGTGGCCAATCGAGTTACGAAAATACAGGACTTGATTGACTCGCATCATTTCTACCATATACCAGGCAGAGAGAATCCCGCAGACTGACTATCTCGTGGCCTTACACCAGGGGAATTAATAAATCACCCTTTATGGTTTTGCGGACCTGCTTTTGCGCATATGCCAGTTCATATGTGGCCCATGAGCCAGTTTGACTCAAGCGTGGTTCTCGATCCACCTGAAATGCGAACACAGGTTATGGTTACGACAACCTCGGAAGAGCCTTCGCCGTTGTATGCTCTTGCACAAAGAGTCTCTTCATGGCCAAAACTAATCAGGATTGTTATGTATGTTTTGCGTTTCGTTAAAATCATGCCGAGTAAGTTTGAGATTCGTCATTTAGACATTGCAGAATTAGCTATTATTAAAGCCTTGCAGTCTCTCTATTTTGCTGACGAATTTAAGAATTTGAAGGCTGGTAAAAAATTATCTCCTGCCTTCCAAAAACTTAACGCATTCATACATGAAGGTGTTTTTCGCGTTGGTGGGCGTTTGTCGAATGCAGACCTAGACTTCGATAGCCGGCATCCGATTTTACTTCCCAAACGCGACCATATTGTCGATCTTATTATCGATTACTACCACCGAAAATACCTGCATACTGGCCCCCAATTGTTATTGTCTTTGTTACGACAAAGATACTGGATACTGTCTGCGCGTAATATTGTACGGCAACGTATTCAGCGCTGCAATATTTGTTTTAGATGTTCTCCAAAAAATGAATTTCCATTGATGGCTGATTTGCCCTCATATAGAGTGAAGGAAGCCAAACCTTTTTATCACGTCGGAACAGACTACGCCGGGCCGCTGCGTATAATACCTTACAGGCGAAGAGGGGTGCACAGCTTGAAGGCATACATATGTCTATTCATATGTTTGGTTACGAAAGCCGTACATATCGAATTGGCGTCCGATTTAAGCACTGAGGCCTTTCTGAATGCCTTAAAAAGGTTCATTGCGCGACGTGGGCCCATTGCAGTAATATACTCTGATTGTGGAACCAATTTCATTGGGGCTAAGACTTACCTTAACAACATGTACGCGTTATTAGCCTCTGAAGAGTATAAGGAAAAATTCGCTAATGAAGTACGAGATCATAAAATAGAATTTAAATTTAATGTGCCGGCAGCGCCACATTTTGTCGGAATCTGGGAAAGCCAAATTAAGTCCGTGAAGACTCATCTCGCAAGAGTAATTGGGCAACAACTCCTCACATTTGAGGAGATGTTAACCGTACTCACCCAAATAGAGGCCGTGTTAAATTCACGTCCGTTGTCGGTGCTCAGCTCGGATCCAACGGAGCCGCTTGCTTTGACTCCTGCTCATTTTCTCAATTTGACACCACTGAAATCCCTGCCTTCGGAAGACATTTCTAATGAGAAATTGTTAAATAGAAAACGAGTAGTCGATCACCTTGTGCAATCATTTTGGAAAAGGTGGAAACTTGAGTACCTTAATACATTGCAATCGCGTCAAAAATGGTTAAACTCCACTAAACCAATTGAGAAAGGAACTGTGGTTCTTTTGAGATCCGATAATAGCTCACCGTTAGATTGGCCAATCGGTGTGATAGAAGACGTTTTCCCTGGAAATGACGGAATCGTTAGGGTAGTTAACGTCCGAACCAAAACTGGTGTTTATCGTAGGCCTGTGGTTAAAATTTACCCCCTGCCTACACAATAATTACAGTCCATTTAAATTAAATAAATATTAACCTAAAATTATACATACATACATTCATACATAACTTCACGCTAGTTCCCTTGCGGGGTAGGCACGAACAACAGAGTGCCATTTAGGCTTATTCTTACACACCTCACTTGCCTAAAATTATAATATAGTATATAAATTTATTAAATAATAATCAAGTATTCATAATTTATAAATAATATAACGGATAAACCTTGCCATGTAATCTCAATTTACCACTACCTTTATATGCGTAAGTAATCGCATTACTAAATTAGTTAAATTTAATAACTTACACGTTGTGTTGCGCAACTGGGGATAATTATGGGGTTCATTTATCTTTTATATGATTTGCTTTTAAATTAGCCTTGGTTTTGAAGGACTGGGTCCTGTCAAGCTGGGGGGAATATGTATTGGCCATACGTTAAGGAATTGGATCACGTAATAATACGAGTGCCTTGTATGTGCCTTTCCTTCACACCTTTGCAGCTCCTAATAACCCTTTCCTTATCCCATAATTCGTAAAAATTATGAATGCCGCGCCACCTAGCGGACGGCCAGTCGTCGATCTGTTACGGCGGAACAATTACGTGCGCGTGCGCCACCCTCTTGCTACCCTTACCATAAGTGCTGTGCAAATTATTCATGAACTATAAAAATCAAGAAGTGCTGTGTTTCCTGACTTCCGTCATCGGCATCAAGACAAAAAATCGGTGAGTCCTCTCTTGTATCCTATCCTCTGTCAATAGAGGGTTACTTACATTTATTGCGTGATCCATTCTGCCATTTTTGCCAACGCGACGAGACAATAAAAAAAAAACCAGTGCGTAACTAAGAAGTGTTATATCTCACATATCAATGTTGTTCGATCCATTGGGTTGGTTAGCACCTGTAATCATAAAAGCAAAAATATTAATTCAAAAATTGTGGTTATGTGGAATTAATTGGGATGAAGAGTTACCATCCACATTGTTAACAGAATGGTGTACTTATCGTAGCGAACTCGAACAGCTTGTTCAATATCGGATTCCTAGGTGGTTAAGAACTTATCGTGGTGACACATTGGAACTGCATGGATTTAGTGACGCCTCGAATCAGGCTTATGCAGCAGTCGTGTATATCCGTGTAGTTGATCAACAAGATGACGTTTATTCTCGCTTGGTGACAGCAAAAACAAAGGTCGCGCCAATTAAGCAAGTTTCAATACCGCGACTCGAACTGTGTGGAGCGGTTTTAGTGTCGAAGTTGTTATGTGAAGTAGCGGAAATATTAAACATTGATAAGAAGAAGATTTATGCATGGACGGATTCGACAGTAGTACTTGCTTGGCTTAGTAAATATCCATCCAATTGGAAGACATTTGTCGCGAATAGAGTTTCAGAGATTTTAACAGTAATGGATAGTAGCCAATGGGCTCATGTTAAATCAGCAGACAATCCTGCAGATTATGCTTCACGAGGATTAAAGCCAACTGAATTAATTTCTAACCAGCTATGGATGGAAGGGCCGAGATGGCTGAAAAACAAAAAGATTGATTATAGAAAGAAGATAGCATGCAGTACAGATTTAGAAGCAAAAGCACACAAGGTGAGTTATGTTACAATTGACAAGCAGTCAGAATTAGCAGTATGGACTAGATTCTCAACACTAAGAAAACTGGTCAGAGTAATCGCTTATTGCAGGCGTTTTATGTATTGTAAGAAACGAAGTAGCAACTCTGAACAATTTCCTTCATGGTTAACAGCTAAAGAACTGAATGAAGCATTAATAGTTTGCATTAAACAGTGTCAGATGCAACAATTTCGTCAGGAAATAGAAGATCTTATTAAAACGGGAAAGGTTCACAAGAAGAGTGTACTTACCTCACTCAATCCATTCATCGACAATGATGGTTTGCTCAGAGTAGGCGGACGTTTAGACAGAGCCACAATTGATGAAAATCGTAAACATCCGATTATAATACCATCCAAATCTCATTTAACGGATTTATTAATTGCAGATACGCATCAAAAGACATTACATGGAGGGCCCCAACTAATGCTTAATTATTTAAGGTCAAGATATTGGGTGCTTAATGCAAAAAATCGCACCAAATTTTATGTACGCAATTGTATTGCGTGCGTACGTCATGCAGCTCGTAATAGGGAACAGCTCATGGGTCAGTTACCCAAAGCAAGGGTAACTGCCAGCCGTCCTTTCTACCAGAGTGGACTGGACTACGCCGGCCCAATAAATATGCGCACATCTAAGGGAAGAGGTCATCATGCTTACAAGGAATATATTTGCCTCTTTGTATGCATGGCGACCAGAGCTTGACCTTGAGGCTGTAAGTGACTTGACGTCTGATGGATTTTTGGCAGCATTTAAAAGGTTCGTAGCTCGACGTGGTCATTGTGCTGATCTTTACAGCGACAATGGTACAAATTTCGTTGGAGCTGCGAAAGAATTAAAGAAGCTGCTGGCTGCTGAAAAATCAAGCGTCACCAAAGAAATAGCGGATTGGCTATCAGATAATGGAACTAACTGGCACTTTATACCACCTCATGCTCCAAATTTTGGTGGACTTTGGGAGGCTGGTATAAAGTCCACACAACACCACCTAAAAAGAGTTGTTGGAAACAATACTCTGACTTATGAGGAGATGGCTACCGTGTTGTCTCAGATAGAAGCATGCCTAAATTCGCGTCCCATTTCAAGATTTAGTGAAAATTCTCAAGACCAAACTGCTTTAACACCAGGTCATTTTTTAGTCAGAGAACCTCTTGTGCTTGTACCGGAATTTAACTTTGAACAGTCAAATCTCACTAGTTTAAAGCGATGGCAGTTGACACAGCGTATGTTACAAGATTTCTGGTGACGATGGTCAAAAGAATATTTAACCCAGTTTATGAATCGCTATAAATGGGCTTATCAGAATCCGGAACCGGCTATTGGTGATGTCGTTCTGGTGATAGAGGATGATTTACCACCAGCTCGGTGGCTGTATGGTATCATCACTCATAAACATCCTGGGTTGGACGGAATTACGCGTGTTGTTACTCTAAGATGTAAGGGGTCACAAATTAAAAGACCGGTGTCAAAATTATGTATTCTTCCTGTTAGCAATTAAGTATTTTCTTGTTTTGTGTTAATTACAAATAACAGTAATTATTTTTGTAACTTTGGTATTTTTTAATTTTTTGCAATAGATATCGTGTCTATCATTTTGTGTTTTTGTATATTATTTGTCACTATTTTGTAAAAGATCATATAAGAATATATTATCTATCACTTTGTGCTCATTACACATGAGTTATTTTTGTTTAGTATGAGTATTTTGTGTTTTCTTTATGTTTTTGAATTTTTGTTGAATTAGTTATTTGAATTTGTATAATGTATTTAAAGTTAACCATACTCTATTGTAGTGTTTTATAAAATGTAACAAGCGCCATCATCATTATGATTAATTTGAATGTGTTAAGGTTATGTTTCTTTAAACTGATTGTATCTATGTTTAGGAGTTCAGTTAATAATGAACAAAATATTAGGTCATGGTAGGCATTTACTTCATATTTTGTACATAGTAGGCGGAATATTAACGCGAGTGAGTATAATAATATTAAAAGTATTGAGCAAAAGTTATTTTGTACTTCGATAGATGGCGCTAGTCAAACAATAGATCGCGGTATGGTTTACATTTTGCTACTATATGTATGTAAAGCAAATATCAATAAATTTTGTATCGATCTAGCATCGTTTTTTGTTTCACTGAAGTGACCCGCCTTAGTTTGAATTTGGCCAGCCATAAAAACTAAAAGAAATGACATGCCGTCACAGTCCTAGAAAGCATCCTTTCCTGGCAACATTTCCTCATTCACACCCTTATTCGGCCGATCACCAGTAGAGGGCGCTGCGCATAAGCATGCGTCTCATTGGCCAAGCAAAATTTCTCATTGGCTGCCTAACGATCATAACGACGCCACGCTCGTCAATTAACATTAACAAAACGTTGGAAAACCGCTGAATTGTACCGCAAAACCGTTTCTCAAAGTGCCATCGTCTCCCGCAAACTAGTGTAGTGTATGTGCAACGCAAGAAAACTAATCCGGCCAAAATCCTGCATATCTCCTTACACAGCTCCAGTGACGGTAAGAGTTCAAATTTCTTTATGCTTGTTTCGCTAGGGTTTGAGAGGCGGCATCAGGTGTACAAAGAGTCAGGGTTTGCTCCGGCTGAGTAGCCATTCATATTCGTTCATTAGTGGTCCTTCGAGCCTAAAATTAACCATCTGTATTGTTCAATAAAGTCTCTACAGTCAACCTTATGTTTGTTTAAATACGTTTACAATAATTCAATAATCTCTTATATTATAATAGCTTAGTAAAACATACTCAATCTATGTCAATACATTTAAACAAGGTACTTTTAAATTTCTCAGAACGTTGTTTCGATCAAGTTACGTTACTAATTTCACAGTGTAATAGCATTAGCAGTGCACTGGCTCTTTGTATGCGGCACTGTTCTTTGGTTCACTTGATGCCGTTTAGAACGAGTTTGTTTTGTTTGTGCTCGGAACAACTATACAATTGAAATAAATACCCACTTAGATAATTTAATTTAGTAAGTTTATAACTCGTATACGTTACTTTGTGTAATAACTGTGCTCTTTTATTTGAATACGCAGTTAAGGCACAGTATTTCGTTATTCTATTTTTTTCCTGATAAAACAAGTGTTATATAGTATCAACATGAGTCAAGCTAAGTCTGTTGATACAAATAAAACTAAATTACAAGCCGAATTGAAGGCTTTAATTAGCCGACGGGAACATGCATTTCGTTCCATGCAAGTCCTTTATGATCTGTCGAAGGAAATGTCTATAGACTCGTCGAAAATATCAAAATTTAGGGTTCGGTATAAAACTATTGAATCTTTACGTGAAACCTTTGCAGAAATCAACCATGATATTAATTTAAAAAAATTAGAGATAGAACCCGGTAGCATAATCGATTCGAACACTTTAGATTCTTTTGATGAATTGTACTATGAGGTATTAGAAACCGCCGACTCTTTAGAATCTCAAATTATGCCATCAACTTCTACTCAGAATAATGATGGTATTCGAACTTCCCAAGTTCGGCTACCCAAACTCCAAATACCTAAGTTTGATGGAAACATTGAAAACTGGCAAACATTTAAAGACAGTTATTTGCCCTTAATTCACACTAACATGTCCTTATCTGAAATAGAAAAATTTCACTATTTAATTTCTAGTCTATCTGGCTTCGCTTTGACAATCGCGAAGGGCTTGCCATTAATCGCGTCAAACTACCAAGTTGTTTTCCAAGCATTAACCGACAGATATGACAATAAAAGGGTTCTAGCCACATCGTATCTGGACAAATTATGTATGTTAACGCCTTTAAATAAGTTTTCATTTGAGAGTTTGAATGACTTAACTAATACACTGTACGAGTCGGTGAATGCACTTCGTGCGCTCAATATACAACCTCTTAGTGAGTTTTTATTGTTCTATCTCGCCGCGCGTACGCTCGACGCTGATACACGGCAGCGTTTTGAGCTACAAAATACGCGTGAGATACCAACTTTTAATGACTTACTCACATTCGTGCAAAATTATATTAAAATATTAGAAGTAAGTCAACCGCCTTCCACTTCTCAATTAAAATTAAATTCAAAATTAAATCGCCTCAATAACAATAATTCGCGTAATAATATATCTAAAAATAATATTCAAAATAATTACAGTCCACTGCTACAATCATTTGTTACTACTACACATGACGAAAAACGCTATTTTCTTTGTCCATGCTGCCAGAATTCCCACAGCATATATAAATGTTTAAAATTCCAAGGTCTAGACGTTCCAACTAGACGTCAATTAGTTAATGATCTTAAACTTTGTTTTAACTGTTTGCGTTCGGGGCATGAGATTAATGCCTGCAACTCTAAGACTACCTGTTTGATTTGCGGATCTAAACATAACACTTTGTTGCATATTGACATGCCAACAGAAAGTGCTACATTAACTAGTACTATTACTAGACCTAGTAATCAACATACCATAAAATTACTAGGCTCCGCTGTAGTTCGTTTATGCGATATAAATGGTGAGATACAATTTGCACGAGCCCTCATTGATAGTTGTTCAATGGATTCGTTCATTACAACTGCATACGCACGAAAACTTGGTCTGCCTGTGCAACGCTGTAGGATGTCTGTCACCGGTCTGGGACAGAACAAGGTAGACGAAATACAAGGTATAACCTTTTGCTCGATTACGCCTAAACATAGCGATTACCCGCGCTTCGACTTATCCTTAGTTGTTTTAAAGAAAATCACTTCCAATATGCCTAGTGTACCTATCCCTTCGACAATTCGTGATTATTTTAAACATTTGAACCTCGCTGATGAAAATTTCGATAGACCAAACTCAATCGACATTCTGCTAGGTGTAGATTGCTTCGATCAAATCTACCTTGGGCCACGTTATGCGCCGGGTCCTGGGTTGCCATGCGCGTTATCCAGCGTATTTGGTTGGGTGATAACTGGTCAATATAATGACCGCTCGTTTATTCGTGCTCCATCTCAGTCAGTTACATCTCTCGTCGCGTCTACATGTGCTCTCGACGAAATAGTTCAACAATTCTGGGAAGCTGAAGAACCTCCAAAAGTTCATATATCTGTTCCAGAAGATGATATTTGCGAACAAATTTACAAAAGATATACTTACCGTAAACTAGATGGTCGCTACGTTGTCCCTCTTATGTTAAAAGAGGACGCTTCTCTATTAGGGGATTCTCACCAATATGCTCTCAACTGTTTCTTGAGTTTGGAAAAACGCCTTGCTCGTGACCCAAACCAAAAAACTGAATATGTAAAGTTTATGCACCAGTACGAGGAACTCGGCCACATGCAGCCGGTAACAGCTTCTTCGCCTACTGACCAAACTTATCTTATTGCTCATCATCTTATCGTTCGCTCTGAGAGTTCCACAACCCCAGTTAGAGTTGTTTTTAACGGCAGTGGCCCTACGTCTAATGGTAGATCACTTAATGATGTAGTTCACGTCGGTCCAAAATTGCAAGTTAATATCATTGACTTAGTCACAAAATTTAGACTGCACAAAATTGTGATAACGGCGGATATCTGCAAAATGTATCGGCAGATCCTAATAAGATCGCAAGATAGGGCTTTTCAACATATTCTTTGGCGTAACGAACCTAGTGAACCGCTCCAGGAGCATGAACTCAAAACAATTACATATGGTGTAAGTAGTTCCCCCTACTTAGCTATACGCACACTACGACAACTTGCTGAGGATCATGGTGCTACTTTTCCTCATGCTGCACAAGTATTACGTGAAGATACTTTTATGGATGACATCACCACTGGCTGTTCGTCTGTAGACGAAGCTATAAAACTTAAAGAAGACCTAATTTCCTTGTTAAAGTTAGGCCAGTTTGAACTTCGGAAATGGAGTAGTAATACTCCGCAAATCCTTACTGATATTCCAGCGGAGCATTGTCAAGCACCTAAAATTTTTTCCGAATTAAACGATGAGTCTTATCTTAAAATCTTAGGTATCAAATGGGATCCAGTTTGTGATCGCTTTACTTATTCCTTTTCTGACAAATTCAACGTGGAATTCACTAAACGTTCGATCCTCTCAATTATTGCTAGAATATTCGACCCTCTCGGATGGATTGCTCTTATTGTATTTTCAGCTAAAGTACTCTTTCAAGAAATGTGGTATCTTGGCCTTTCTTGGGATGAACCTATTCCTAAGAACCTTGCCAAGAAATGGCATACACTCGCCGCGAATTTTGCGGACCTTCAAGAAATCAAGTTACCAAGACTGATTTTGCCTGAAGATCCAACAGAGATTCATCTTGTGGGGTTCTGTGATGGATCATCTAAAGGATATGGCTGTTGCGTTTATCTCTGCGTGGTTACTTCTGAAAGTACTAAATCTAGTTTAATTATAGGAAAGTCTAAGGTAGCTCCCCTTAAACCAGTTACAGTTAACCGTCTAGAGCTTAGTGCAGCTGTTCTTTTGGCTCGTGTTCTACGTTATATTCATAACTTACTTAGTCCGAAAATCAAAATTGGTTCGATAATTGCATTTTCAGACAGCAGTACGGTCCTATCCTGGATCCATACCTCTCCTCATTTGTTGAAAATGTACGTTGCCAATCGTGTGGTTCAAATTACTGAATTAGTTAGTACTCATATGTGGCATCATGTCTCAACTTATGAGAACCCAGCTGACTGTTGTAGTCGAGGTTTGACTTGCGCAGACCTTGCTTCTCACCAACTTTGGTGGTCAGGTCCTATCTGGATGTCCCAACACCCGAAAAATTGGCCATCTGTTCAAGTTTTTGTACCAGATGCAGACCTTCCAGAAGTAAAGGATCCTTCTAACACATGTATGCTAATTACACATTCTGAAGACTTGTTTAATCTAATATCTAAATTCTCTTCCCTAACTAAATTACAACGAACTTTTGCTTGGTGTTTACGTTTCATAACAAATCTTAAATCAAAGGGTGTAGATCGCCATTTTAATTCGTTGTCCGTTGCAGAATTGGATACGTCCCTAAAATTCCTTGTCAAGCGTGTGCAACAAGAGCACTTTTCTTCCGAATTAAAACAAATTTCAAATAATTTGCTTTGTTTAAAATCGATCCAAAAGTTATGCCCCTTTATCGATGAAGACGGACTTTTAAGAGTGGGGGGACGTATACGCAATTCAAAATTGTCAAAAGCGCATGCACATCCATTACTGTTACCTAAGTTATCGCCTTTATCGCGCCTAATAGTTGACGCTTATCATTTAAAATATTTTCACTGTGGACCCCGCACCCTCCAATCTCTTATCCAACGAAAATTATGGATTTTAGGAAATAGATTATTAATCCGTTCTCGTTTATCGAAATGCATTGTGTGCTTTAAAGCTAAGCCGGTTCCGTGCCAACCGATAATGGGCGACCTTCCCGCTGAACGAATACAGCCTGGAAGATGCTTTCAAAGTACGGCTATAGACCTAGGAGGACCTTTCACTCTTAAAGAAAGTCGCCGTCGCAACGCTCGCACTTTTAAAGCGTATATTTGTCTCTTTATTTGTCTTCGAGTCAAGGCTGTGCACATTCAAGTTGTCACAGAACTCAGCACCGAAGCTTTCCTAGCTGCTCTCGACCGATTCGTGTCTCGCCGCGGCTTATGTCAAACCGTGCTCACCGATTGTGGTACAAATTTCATAGGCGCCGATCGACAATTAAAGGAAATCCATGAGTTGTTGAAAAGGCATCACCGAGAAATCGCGGACGAGCTGAGTAATAGAAACATTATATGGCACTTCAATCCACCCGGTGCTCCTCATTTCGGTGGCATTTTCGAGAGTGGAATTAAATCTACAAAATATCATCTAAAAAGAGTTGTGGGTTCACAAGTTCTGACACTCGAAGAGATGTTCACCGTACTCTCTAAAACTGAAGCGATATTAAATTCTAGACCTCTTTGCGTTCTTTCGACAGATCCAAAGGAAGTGGACGTTCTTACTCCTGGACATTTCCTTGTCGGTGGCCCGCTTGTTGCTTTGCCTGAAGTGCCACTGGAGAATGAAAGGTGTCCCCGCTCTCGCTGGCAAATGCTACAGAAGTTAACTCAGTCCTTCTGGCACATTTGGCAGCGCGATTATTTACATACTCTTCAACAGAAAAACAAATGGTTCAAAGCTCAACCCAATCTACAAATTGGAGACGTAGCCTTGCTAGTAGAACCCAATTTACCACCTTTGCACTGGAGGTTAGGGAGAGTCGAACATCTCCATCCTGGCAACGACGGTGTAGTACGAGTCATTACTATCAGGACTGCGAATGGTAACTCACTTCGTCGTCCTGTCGTAAAATTATGTCCCTTACCTAACTAAATGCTCTATTCTCTACTATTTAGTATATTTAGCTTAAGTTTTATTATGTTCATTAATCTTAAACTATATTTATAAGTTTTGTTTAACTTTCACATTCCGAGCACAATATAATTGATCTTGTTCTGAAATCCTGGCGAATTTCAAGTGGGGGGAAAATGTTACGACATGCCGTCACAGTCCTAGAAAGCATCCTTTCCTGGCAACATTTCCTCATTCACACCCTTATTCGGCCGATCACCAGTAGAGGGCGCTGCGCATAAGCATGCGTCTCATTGGCCAAGCAAAATTTCTCATTGGCTGCCTAACGATCATAACGACGCCACGCTCGTCAATTAACATTAACAAAACGTTGGAAAACCGCTGAATTGTACCGCAAAACCGTTTCTCAAAGTGCCATCGTCTCCCGCAAACTAGTGTAGTGTATGTGCAACGCAAGAAAACTAATCCGGCCAAAATCCTGCATATCTCCTTACACAGCTCCAGTGACGGTAAGAGTTCAAATTTCTTTATGCTTGTTTCGCTAGGGTTTGAGAGGCGACATCAGGTGTACAAAGAGTCAGGGTTTGCTCCGGCTGAGTAGCCATTCATATTCGTCCAACAACAAACAGAAAAAAAATTATAGACTTACAAATTTCGAGCAAAAAAGAAGTGACAAAACAAAGGCCTGATTATATGTATATTTAAATAATGTAAGTAAATACGATGACATCAACCCATTTGCAATCAGTATTTCTGGAGCCAAGCGGTGTCTAAGCCTTAAATTTTTCAACAGTGACTAGTCATTTCGGTGCCTTTTCTACGTTTGCATGTTACTTTTAAGCAATAGCTTATCCGTGAAAACCTGTCATTGGCTTTCTTGTATTAATTATAGCTATCTAATCAAATGTATGTAATGATGTAATTAGCTGTAGGTTTTCCAAAAAATAAATAAATGAATGTATGCATGTAATTAATTTATAAAGTATTCTAAGTGTGTTTTAACTTACAAAATGTTTAAGGACCTATATGTATCTAAGTGCTAAAGCAGTTCAAGTTTATCCATTTATGTTCCATGTAATGCTAAAATATTCTTTAGGTTAGGTTGCTTGGAAGACAAGGCTTTGAGCGATAAGGCCGCCTATTTTTTTTACCATGAGATTGTTGAGATCTTACATTTTTTGTATTTGTTTATTTGGTGGGCAATAAAGGTCGCCACTACGCAATCTTTCGTTACGCCCCGATTGCCAACTTCCCCCAATTATTTGTTTAAAAGCCTCCTCCTAAACGGTTGGATCGATTTTGACGAAACTTTTCGTGTGTGTTCAAGTTGATTTGAGAATGGTTTCGATTAATCAATTGGACTCGGTAAGTGGCGCTGCGGTCGGGTTCCAGCATTTAGGCAAAATTAATTTGCTCGATAATTAGAGCTTCAATAATCTCGGTACATAACCGGCACTGGCATGTTTGTGGCAGTCCACGAACTATTAAGGTTGCATAGAGGTAGGGTGGTAGGGCATTTGCCCGACTGGATGGCTACCATCCCTGGTCTAAAGTATGTCGCCATAACAACCTTGAGTTGTGTTCCGGCATTAGTGACCAGGTTCCAGTTTCCCTTAAGAGAGCAGCAGCGCATTTGTAGCAACTTTGGTGTTGCAAATGTCTATAGGCGATGGTAACCGCTTTCCATGAAGTGGGCCGTCTGCCCGTCTGCTGATCTCCTGCATTAAAAAAAATAAATAAATAGAGACGACAATAAAATGGTGTGACCTAAAGACATCTTACTTCTTCGATTCTCCCTTCATCTATGCACGTACACAAAGACATGCACATAGAAAGGAGAAGGATACACTTTCGGACTTTCTTGGGGCCAGATTATAAAAAATTATTGATTTAAAGATTTCTTTTAATTATGATAATACTTTTTTACAATTGAACTGGGTTTAGTTATTTTGAACGAAGTAATCATGTGGTGTAACTGTTTTCATATTATTAATGGTTGCAATTCATTCACATGAATTGACTATCGTAGCTAATAACTTAGCTTATTTGTGACCTTATTCTTCTCATCTGACAGATACGATTTAGGGCTGATATTTTCCATTTTGTAATAGAAAAATTTAACAGTCTTTTAAGCCATATGTCAACTCATTAGATTTCTTTGACCCAAAAGTCGCCATCTTAAATTTTAGATTTCCACAATCAATATACAAAAACAGTAGATGTCCTTCACTTTCATGGAACCTTTCATTGAACATGGGATAACACGCACTTGGCCGATTTATTCAGTCAGTTTTTACGTGCTCTCTAAACACCTTTGCAATGCTAGTGTGAGCATTCTAACTGTTCACTTGGCATGTTTTGATAATATATGTTTATTCAAATTGGCCTTAATTGAAAATCTATAATCACATATATCACATTCATATGGCTTCTCCCCAGTGTGTTAACGAAGGTGTCTACTTAAATCGCTTTTTGTGACACATTTGTACTGACACATGTGACATGAGAAATTCTTCTCCTTTGTGTGTTTATACTTTATATGAGTTTCTAAATAACCTGTTTGTGAACATCTATAATCACATAAATCACATTTATATAGTTTCTCCGCAGTGTGTTTACGAAGGTGTATAATTAAGCCGCTTTTTGTGACACATTTGTACTGACACATGTGACATGAGAAGTTCTTCTCCTTTGTGTGTTTATACTTTATATGAGTTGCTAAATAATCTCTTCGTGGACATCTATAATCACATAAATCACATTCATATGGCTTCTCCCCAATGTGTTTACGAAGGTGTATACTTAACTCGCTTTTTTTGACACATTTATACTGACACACGTGACATGAGAAGTTCCTCTCCTTTGTGTGTTTATACTTTGTATGAGTTTCTAAATAACCTGTTTGTGAACATCTATAATCACATAAATCACATTTATATGGCTTCTCCCCAGTGTGTTTACGAAGGTGTATACTTAAATCGCTTTTTGTGACACATTTGTACGGACACATGGGACATGAGAAGTTCTTCTCCTTTGTGTGTTTATACTTTATATGAGTTTCTAAATGACATCTTTGTAAATATCTTTAATCACATAAATCACATTCATATGGCTTCTCTCCAGTGTGTTTACGAAGGTGTATACTTAACTGGCTTTTTGTGACACATTTGTACTGACACATGTGACATGAGTAGTTCTTCTCCTTTGTGTGTTTATACTTTATATGACTTTCTAAATGACATCTTTGTGAACATCTATAATCACATAAATCACATTTATATGGCTTCTCCACAGTGTCTTTATGAAAGCGACTATTTGAAGCAACTGCATCTACACTCTTGGGAAGACATGGCTTGAAGGTTTCATTTTCACCAATATTACAAACAACTTTAGAAGTAGATGTCTCACTGTTTTGTGCAACCACATTTTTGACTCGTATCTTATGTGTTGGTACAGTATTGACTTTTGGTGAAATTCTATTTTCCTGATGGTGATTAGCTACTGATTTTATATTTAGTTTGTTTTTAGAATTTTTCACGTTTGAGTCTACAGATGACTTCTTAGAGAAGCTTTTGTATAACGTTTTGTGATTTCTTGTTGGAAATATTTTCAAAACAGTATTAGTTAAAGTATTTCTGTCTTTAGTTGTTTCATCGAGCTTCACTCGCTTCGTGTCGCGTTGGTGTACTTCATTCAGCGTGCGTTTTCTTGCTGATACGTCTGAAAGCAAGGACAACGTGACTAACTAAAATTAATTTCATTTTCGAAATAATTGGGGTCGGCACAACAATATCTTTTCCTTTCATTATCCTCTATTCTATCATAAATCGCCTGCCACACCACAAATCTAATAGATAAATTGTTGTTTTTTAACATTTTTTTTTTGTTTCTTCTCTACCATGTTGGCAATGAACATATTATGAAGAATTTTCACATACAAATATATAATATGTATGTGTATAGAGTAAACTGTATACTCTGCTGACACTCATTCAATTTATTTGAATGAGTGTCAGCAGAGCACAGAATTTTAACGTTTTCCTTTTTTACATTTACCTATGTCATATTTTATATTGTCAGCTGCTTGATGTTGCCAAAGTCAGGTGAAATTTACAGGTTGAATCCTAGTTCAGGACTTTGGGATCTGACAGAATGAACACAATTATAGTGAAGACTACTGGTAATTTTAATTGTAAATGATAGTAGCAAGTGTCGACAAAGACAATGCAACAATAATCTATTATGGATTTTGGAGGAGGAGAATGATCAAAGCATGACACAACGACATTTAACACTAGCCTCTGGAGGCCGCCATTATTATTTCTAGAACTGCATGTTAAGCCTGATTTACATTTGTATTAGTCAATAAGCGAAGTTAACTTGCAAAACTGGTGAGGTAAGGTCTTATCATACTTTGTACAGCAATTTGTCTGTTAATGTTGTAAGTTGTTGGTTAAGCAGACATCTGTCAAAATGATGATAAAAGCTTCCTTATCAGTTTCACAAATGACCTCACTTCTTAACTAATGCTAATATAAATAAGGCATTAAGATGATGTATAAATGACAAATTAAATCAATGATTACCTACAGAGTTAAATTGAAAATATTTTTGAAGTGAAACTTCTAAATAGACGGGGTCTTACGATGTTTCTGTCATGAAAAAGCGTCACGGCCACGTGTTCTAATACTTACATTTTTAAACTCGTGATATCTTTCGAATGGAATGTCCGCATTGAATAATTCAAAATGTTATATAAAGGTATTGAAGCAGTCTTCAATATGAAGTAATTAATTTTGATAAGGATACCAAGATACAAATAAAGAGCCATTTCTAGCGGCGACATTTTAATTAAATTTTTAAAATAACAGAACACTTATTGTGGCATAACTATAATAGTTAGACAAATGCTGTTGCGACACTTTTTGTAAATAATGATGTGTTCTGCAAAGTCGTAGTACATTATTTTATTCTATCATTAATGGTTTTCGCAGTGCGCGCGATTTTAGATATTTTTTTACATTATTGGAGTTACATTATTGGAGTTTTACTAATGATCCCTAATTTTTTTGTAAATACAATATACTTCAATATAGACTATGTCACCCGGGGACTATCCCCGGGTGACATAGGCTAGCTTGCCAACAGTGAAAGAATTTTTCAAATCGGTTCAGTAGTTTCAGAACCTCTTCAACGCAAACAAATAATCTAATCTTTCCTCTTTATACCTAATATTAGTAAAGATATTCATATATATTTATTATAAAATTAATTGTGCTTATTTTAAAGCTTTCAAATGTATAACAGATATTTTTTTTCAAATATTTTATTGTGAAAAGTGACGTATTTTTAAAACTTAAATCTACAAGATGCGATAAGCAACAAAAGTGACATTTTATTATTCGAACATACACATAATAGTGATTTAATAAAAACAATCATCAAACATTATTCAGTGCTCTTCTGATAACGGAAAATAGTGCATAATTGATTGGCAATTTCACAAAAATATTTATCAGTAACATAAATCTTTGACATACAACACCATCTGTTGTGTGAGTAAAAATTCAAATCGATCGCCAATACGTTATTGAACTATTGAATAATGCCTTCTGAGAGATGTGGTACTTGCCGTAAATTTATTTCATCTACAGATGGCATTAGGTGCACAAAATGTAACGTACCGCAGCATAGAAATTGCGTAGCGCTCCCGGCCAAGGGCAATGTGGCGGCTGCCTGGAGGTGCCTAGACTGCAGAAAGGGAGATTTAAGAGGAAATAAGGATGGCACACCTGCGAGTGTCAGGTCATTGTCGACTTATGAAGACGCTAGTCAGTCTGACAGCAGTCCCGCATTATCGATGCAGAGGGGAGAGGTTGACCCAACGGACTTCACTAATAAAGACCTAATGGAGGAGATGCGTGCGATGCGCCGCGATCTCCTAAGTTTCCGAAAGGAAATTTCAGAGTTGAAGATCGAGGTGCACTCGTGTGTTAACCGTATTGATGAACTACAAACGCGGATGGAGGCCTTGGAGAACCGTTCCTTAGCACAAAAGGAAGTACCACGTGATGTGAATGGGATCATTAACCAGCTCAGAGCGGACCTCAATGACCGTGACCAGGATCTTCTTGGAAATGATTTAGAAATAAGAAATATTCCAGAAGAGAAAGGTGAGAACCCCATACACCTCATTGTGTCTGTTGCAGGGAAGCTAGGTGTAAAATTAGAAAGTCGGGACATCGTGAGCGCTGAAAGAATAGGCAAGGCAGTCGATTCCTCAACGCAACAAACCCTGAAGGATCCACGGAGCCGCGCTCTCGCGCTCTCGTAGTGCGCATGACACGACGTGACGTCCGGGACGAGCTGTTACACAGCGCCAGAGTCCGGCGTAACGCAGACACAGGTGACATTATAGCCGGAAAGGTACAGCGCTTTTACATTAATGAACGTTTAACGAGAACTAATCGGCAGTTATTTCACCTGGCACGCGATGCAGGACGGCAGTACGGGTGGCAGTTTGTCTGGACGAAACGCGGCCGTATCCTTGCACGTCGTAAGCAGGGTGATCCGGTGGTTCGAATTCGGGTCGAAAATGATGTTATCAACAATATTGGTCCTATTATGGTTTCTACGCAATGATTTTCGTTATCAACCATTGTATGTTTTTTTGTTTTTATTAATTTTGAAATTTATACGCCGCCCAGAAAAATATCTCATACTGTTGATTGGTCAACACCAAGCATTCTACACTCCAACGATTCCAAAAATCTTTAACCATTTTGGTTGTTAATTTCCACCTATCTAGTTGGTTAACCATTGCACATTCACCGTCCGCGACATTTAATAACGGTTCTCCAACCAAAAAGTGGCCAGGTGTCAGAGGTAGAGGATCGTTCGGATCATCACTAATTATAGTTAATGGACGTGAGTTTACACATGCTTCCACTTGTGCTAATACTGTTGATAGCTCTTCATATGTGAGTGTACTTTCGCCAACAACTTTCCGAAGATGAGTCTTTACGGAACGCACCCCTGCTTCCCATAAGCCCCCAAAATTTGGAGCTGCGGGTGGTATAAAATGCCAATTTGTATGCTCTAATGTCAACAATTGTGCAATTTCGTCAGGCAAAGTAGATTTAGCTTTATCGAACATTTCACATAGTTCTCTGCTTGCACCAGTGAAATTCGTCCCATTGTCACTGTACAAATCTTGACAATGACCTCGTCTCGCTGTCATGCGTTTAAATGCTGCTATAAATCCTTTAGATGTCAAATCAGAAACGACTTCTAAATGTATCGCATGTGTAATTAGTTTGGGAAGTTCGCCATTTCACAAAACGATTACGGTGAAAACAAAAGGGTAAAATAATTAGTGCAAAAAAAACCTTTTATTTATAAAATAATGTATTTATAAAAACTATTATTAAAAAATCAAGTTTCATGAACGGCTTCTAATAACAACAACAACACTCTTTATTGTACACCAACATAAAGACAGTAACACATTTTCATATTAGAAATTAGAAGGTAGTAATACAATGGGCGGCCTTATTGCTTAAACAATTTCTACCAGGCAACTTTTGGATGGACAAGGATCTTAATCACAATAATTTGTTGGCGTGCAGCTTAAGATTATATTAATGATAATATATATAGTATGAATGGAGCATTAGGTAAACTTCTAGGCGCTAAGAACCTCAGCCAGAAGGCCCAGCTTGCCATACACAACACGGTGCTGGTACCTACGCTCACGTATGGAAGCGAGAGTTGGGTATGGAAGAAAGAGCATGAAAGTAGAGTAAACGTGGTCGAGATGCGAGCACTGCGCAAAATCTGCGGAGTGACGCTCGCGGACCGCGTTCGTAATACCGAAGTAAGAAAGAGAGTTGGTCTGAAAGAGAGTGTCGGGGTGAAGGTAAGGAAAGGAATGCTCCGGTGGTTCGGGCATGTGGAAAGAATGCATGATGAAAGAATGACTAAACAGATATACAATGCAAAAGTGGATGGATGCAGAAGTCGTGGAAGGCCACGACACACCTTCCATGATCAAATTGATCGTGTACTAGCAGAAGGTGATGTTAGGAGCCTTAAGAACAGACGAGCGTGTATGACAAGAGTTATGAATGTCAAAGAAGCAAGTGAGGTGTGTAAGAATAAGCCTAAATGGCGCTCTGTTGTTCGTGCCTACCCCGCAAGATACGTAGTATCCATAGTAGTTTGTGCCCGCAAGGGAACTGGCGTGAAGTTATGTATGTATGTATGTGTGTATATATAATATACTAATAAGTATAGTATAGCTCGATAAGGCACTTGTCTCACCGCCGGCGATGAGCGAGAAGCGATTAGAGCTGCAAATTATACGAGTTGGCGAGCAGCGAGAGGCGAGTATGTGGTTCCTACAGTCGTCTCGCTGGGCTATAAAGCGAGTGAGCGAGTGCGGTGGGCGATTAAACCCTGACTACACGAAGGCAGTGCTTTAGCCGAGTGAATGTTTACACGTAGGTATTTTTGAAGTCGTGGTGAAACAGTCAGTCTCTTCAGTTTGAAACCCGGTATACGGTTAAGTAACGCTGATATGGATCGGAAAAATAATAAATACACCAAGTTACTTATACCTCTCCTGGTAGAAGAAATAACAGAATAGTTCAAGCCCGTTCGAAGCAATTATTGTGTTTTTGACAACTCGATGACAGATTGTGACGGACCCAACGTTGTCAAAAGGTGGGGGTTTGATATAAAAATACGATTAAAACCATATATGTAAATAAAATAATCAAAATTTCAATTAAAGACATTGATTACATGTGAGAAGCGTGTATTTTATTGAATATATTAAATTACATATTCGATCAATCGAATATTGATTAATAAAAATGATAATGACATTCTTTTAATAAGATATATTAAAATTAAATCAAGAATAATGACATCTGGCGTCATTAACTTGGTTAATTCGTATAAATCGTTGTCAGACATTCTTCATTTTCATGTAGTTTCAGCGTGCGATAATAGATGGCGCTGAAACAAAAATATGTTAACATAGGGGCGTTGCATTTTGAAATTCTGATTTTCTTCCGAAATTCAGAGATTAGGGCATGCAAAATGCATTAGAAATAACCACAAGCATCTAATCTATGGTGAATTAATAAAATATGTTACCTTTATTATGTTGGGAATGCAGGATTCATTGATTAGCGTAGCAGTCAAAACACATTCTGGAAAAATGGCTAACACTTTAGGGTTTTCTTCTTATTTGCTGAATATACACTTCAGTATATGTTTGTGGAGAGCGTGTCGTTCTTGGGTTCCGTAAAGAAATATGTGTTTTGCATTTGATAGCAAGTTCAAAGAACAAAAGCATATCTCTGGAAAAATAGACAATTATGTTATGAAATCAAAATATGAATAAAGTTTACACACTGGAGTAAGTAGTTAGTGATTTGCAGACGTTAGATAACATGTATATCGTAGTATAATTAACAAATTTTAGAAATGTTAGAGAATGAATAAGTTATTGGTAAAAACAGAAATGTGATTTAGAAGGGAAAATTCACAAAAACGATTTAAGTTATTTTACCTTGTTAAAACGGAGCTAAGAGTTAAGAAACTTATGAATAGATATGCTAGATTAATGTAGAAGAAGTAACGTAACTTGCAAAAACCGATTAGAATTGGAAATTTAAAGATAAAAGGAATAAACTAAAATAAGTTTGCCAATAGCATCTCACAATAAAGATGAGAAATTATCAATATAGGTTTATAAGTATACAATTAGTTATTACAATTAAAAATATAAATTTATATACACAAGTTAGTAATTAAATATTAAAACTTCTATGGTAAATGTAATTATGAAATGAATAAATATGTGAAGTAGGAAATAATTAAATAAAAGAAGAACCTGAAATGAAACACACAAGGTCTACGAAGTCTGCGATCAGTGAACACACGCTGGATAAACCCAACCACTACATCAGATTCGATAACCCACAAATCCTCGCGAAAGAGAATCGTTTCATACCTAGAATGATGCGTGAGGCTATTGAAATCAAAAAACACCCAAATTTCAATAGAGAAGATGGTTGGCAAGTACCACCTGTTTGGGATCCAATTATCAAAACTATTAAGACCCAAACCCAGCAAAAACCAGCTGCCAGACCTCAAGACACTGTGAGCTCTTTCTGCGTACAAAGGAACACAAACCAACTTGACTGATAATTACTTTTATTTTTCCTTCCACCCATTTTAATATTATATAAAATTATTAGAGCTAGGCATGTTTGCTGAAGAGTTTCTTGCGCCGCTTCTTCTCTTCAAGCCATAACATGTTGCGAAGCGGTAGTAAATTAGATTAGGCTCCCATAGATTAAATAATAACCATAAACAAAATTAAAAATTAAATAATTAAAATTAATAAGTTGGCGGTAGGCTAAATAAAACTTTAACAATACTCGTTGACACTTGACATCTTTGTCTTCCGTGATCACGGCCACTGAAAAGTGGCCGAAACGTCGGAAAAACCAAAATCAAATAAAATTACCGCGCTTAAAACCGTTAAAACGTAGTTTTATTATGTATACAAGTCGCGAAAACTTAAGAAAATATTAAAAGAAGGTAGTTTTGAAAAATAAGGAATTAGCATTTTATAGTTAATTTACATTATTAAAGAAATATATCTATTTTGTGATAAGATAAAATAGTTAAAATCTAAATAATTAATAGTGCATAAAGTAACAAACGTCATAGGTAGGAAAACAAGAAATTATTGAAAGGGAAATACAATATACGAATGTTAAGTAGGGGGCGCTTTTAGCGATGTCGTATCGTTTAATATGGAATATTTCGGTATTTATTAGAAATACGTATAAAATATTTATATCAGAAGATAGCAAAATAGTTTAAAAAGATTTTATTATAATACAATGATTAGAAGTTTCTAATTTTACAAATTAACATGTAAAAAGCAATGCTGTTTTATGATTGGTTGAAAAATAAGTGGTGCGAATACGAGGGGGGTGCATTGGGGGGAAAAGATGATGCAATAGTAGGAAAGTTACGGGGACTGGTGGAAAAAAAAAAAAATATCAAGGGGTGGAGAAGAATCGGGAGTCAACGTGATATTCTACTACCACGAAGTGCTGCTAGTCGGATACTAGCGCCCCCTAGTGGCCATTCATAGGGCTAAAGCGCTGCCGCTCTGCGCCGGTAATTAATTATTAAATTAAATAAAAATTTAAATAATTTAATAGTGCTGCGTCGTCGAGGAGGCCTGTGGTAAAGTTAATTTTTTTATATTTCGATTTAGAGTAGAAAATAGCTAGGTGATTCAATCAGTTCTAATTAAATCAAAATCAAAAGGGTAATTTATAGTCGTGGTTAAATAAATTTTTAAATGTAAGAAATTACGTGAGATCGTGCGATTTTAATTAATAGATTATAGTTTAATTTGCTTTAAAATCGTATAAATGGCTCGTGTAAAGTTATTTCTAATATCTTGTCCGTTACCAAATTAATACGGAAAATAATGTAGTATTTTAATGTAATCATAAAACGTCGCGTTAAATAAAGTCTACCTTCTTTTAAATCATCAAAAATAAATACATGAATTTGCTAAATGAAACGATGATGGATTTATTAAAAAATATTCAAAAATAAATCTACCTTCTTATTTTGATATAAAAAATGAGAAAATGGAAATTATACAAGAAATTAAATGATAGAAAATCCAATTTAAAATATACAATTAAAAGATGGTTTGTCTAGGGAATTTAATATTTTTAAGATTTATAAGCAATCGTTTCGGTTAAGTTATAATAAAATTTGATGTAAAATGAATACAAATCTGTATAACATAAACTTATAAATTATTTCCTGCAAGACACGTCTGATGCAACAAATTTAGTGTAACAAATGTAGAATAAAAGGGGTATTGATTTGCTTTAAATATTGTTGAATTACGTTAGATTGCTTAAAAAAATAAAACAATGATATATTAGTGGAGCCGTTACGTGTAAATTAATCCTGGTATTGTAGGCTTGATTGAATCTGTAAATTAGTAATTTGTGATCTGCGTATAGATGGTAGAATACTTAGTGTCGGGAGGTATTTTAGTGTAGGAGACCAGTGCCGTGGGTCTAATAGGATATTTTGTGTTAGAATCTCCAAGGACTAAGGTAAGTCGGGACAGGAGCTCCCGACTTCAGTGAGTTTTTGAATAAATTGACAGGGATTCACAAGTTATAGTATAAAATATGTATGTACATAAGTGGGTAGTCTCAAATAAATCAGTGTTCAACCAACTTGCGTGTGTTTCACTACATGGTGACAGCGGTGCTATTTTAAATACAATTTAAAGTATTTAAACGGACTCCAAATTAGAAAATATTGTGTACAAGTGTATAAATAGACTGAAAATATTAAATTTTATATATAATTATGGAGCACGCGCGTCCTCCAGCGGAATTATCTCTCGAAGGCGGCCCTGCTGCACGTTCAGAAGCGTGGCGGAAATGGCGGAAGCTTTTTGAGGTGTTTTTAAAGGCGTCTGGAGTGAGTAAACAGCCTAGGGAAGTTCAGGCTAGTCTGTTGGTGAACCTCATTGGCTCGGCCGGCTACGAGGTATATACTACTTTCACATTTGAAGAGGGTGAAAATGAAGATGATATCAGTTGCATATTAAAAAAGTTTGACGGTTACTTCGGAGCGAAACCGAATATAACAGTCAGGCGGTTTAAATTTTTTACTCGTAACCAAGAAGAAGGGGAAAATATCGATCAATATTTGACTGCTTTACGATTATTAAGCCAACAATGCGAATTTGGTGAGCTACAAGAATGCTTGCTACGAGATAAGGTCGTATGTGGCATTATTAACAACACTGTGAGAGATCGTTTACTTCGCACTGACGACTTGACATTACAGAAGGCAATGCAAATTTGTCAAGCGGCAGAAATTTCAAACGAGGAAGGCAAATGTATCGACGGCGGTGTGCAGGTGAACGCGGTTCACGATGGCGGCGCAGGCGCAAGCGCTCATGGCGTAAGCGACGGACGGCGGCGGCGTAACGGCGTACGCAGCGGCGGCAGGGGCCGTCCGCGCGGCGCCCGCGGCGCTGATGGCAGCGGGTGGCCGCAGCCCCCAGCGCGCGCGCCCTGTCCTACGTGTGGCGGGCGGTGTTCGGGCGGCGTACGATGCCCCGCTAATAATGCGTTGTGTTTTGTGTGTGAAAAGAAAGGTCATTTTTCGCGAGTGTGTGAGCAAAGGAAAGTTGTACGTAAAGTATTAAATTTAAGCGTAAATAGTGACAGTGAAAAAGATGAGGAAATGTTTTATATTAATACGATTGAACAACCCAATAAACCAAGTAAGTTTTTGAAAGAATGGATAGAAATTGTTAAATGCAATAGCAAACAATTTATTTTAAAAATAGATACCGGGTCTATGATCAATGTTATTTCTAAAATGGAATATTTAAATTTGGGTTTTTCAATTATGAACCTTATGCCTTTCACAAAGCGAGTACATTCCTTTACAGGTAACCAACTGCCTATTTTGGGAATCGATAAGCTGTCTATTGTTTACAACAATAATCTCTATTTACTTTCATTCGTTGTTGCAGATTTAAATTGTCAGAATGTGCTCGGTTTGGATGGCTGCATTACTTTAGGTTTAATTAATCATGTAAATACAATAAATATTGAAGAGTATTCTGATTTGTTTCATGGTTTAGGGAAATTGCCGGGCAAATATAGTATTGTGGTGGATAAAAATGTACAGCCGGTTATATGTCCTGCGCGAAAAATTCCATTGGGACTTAAGGACAAGTTATTAGACGAGTTGCGTAGAATGGAGGGGCTAGGTGTGGTCAGAAGAGTGACACACCCAACTGACTGGGTGAATGCAATAGTTTTAATACCGAAAAAAGATGGTAGTATTCGTGTTTGTTTGGATCCCAGACCGCTTAACCGGGCGGTGCGACGCGCGCAATACTCGCTGCCGACCGTGCCGGAGATGGCGGCGCGTCTGCACGGAGCCACCGTCTACAGCGTGCTCGACGCGCGCTGCGGCTTTTGGATGGTGGAAATTGACGACGACAGTGCTGATCTTTGCACGTTTAGTACACCTTTTGGTCGGTATCAATTTTTACGTTTACCTTATGGGATTAATTGTGCGCCTGAAGTCTTTCACGCGAAACTACGACAGCATTTAGAAGATTTAGAGGGGGTCGAATCATTCGCGGATGACGTCATAGTTTGGGGAAGTACTAGGCAAGAACATGACCGTCGATTAAAAGATCTTTTACAACGTGCTAGGGAGATCGGCATAAAGTTCAATCGTGACAAGTGTCAATTTGGTGTACATGAAATTACGTACTTGGGTCATAAGTTTAATGCTAACGGCATGGGGGTAGATGACAGAAAGGTCAAGGCAATAATGGACATCCCTTACCCATGTGATAGGAAGGCCTTAGAAAGATTTCTAGGTATGGTGAACTATCTGGCAAAATTTATACACGGTTACTCAGAATGTGTGAACTGTTTAAGGACCTTATTGAAAAAGGAATCTGCGTGGTTATGGGAGCAACAACATTCTGATGCTGTAGACAAGCTAAAGAGGAAGCTGGCTACGGCACCTGTATTAGCGCTGTACTGTGAGCGCACGCCCATAGTGCTGTCAGTGGACGCGTCGAGCGTGGCGTTGGGTGCTGTATTGTTGCAGGCAGGCCGTCCGGTGGAGTTTGCCTCACTCACACTCACGGAGGCACAAACTAGGTATGCTCAAATAGAAAAAGAAATGCTTGCTATTGTGTTTGCGGTTGAGCGGTTTAGGCAATACATTTATGGGCGGTCTGATGTTACAATTCACTCAGATCACAAACCTTTAGAAGCACTCTTTAGCAAGCCGCTAGTTTCAGTTCCAGCTCGTTTACAGAGAATGATGATGAGAGTGCAAGGATATGAGTTTAAAGTGATTTATACGCCTGGGAAATACATGTACATTGCGGACACTCTATCGAGAGCTCCCT
Source organism: Dendrolimus kikuchii (assembly GCA_019925095.2). Taxonomy (NCBI): domain Eukaryota; kingdom Metazoa; phylum Arthropoda; class Insecta; order Lepidoptera; family Lasiocampidae; genus Dendrolimus; species Dendrolimus kikuchii. The sequence goes on from JAHHIN020000031.1 coordinate 3,981,618, forward strand.
TGAAAGAGCTAATGCAGGACGGCGTTTCAGCAGAGGTCGAGACACAAACGTGTTTTATGTTACAAAACGTACCGTTTAGTCCTCAAAAATTAGAAAAAATACAAAATGAAGTAAAGAAGGACAGAGAATGCACATTGTTGTTAAATTATGTATTGAAAGGTTGGCCTAGAAATAGGCGTGATGTGAATGAAAACATCAAAGTATTCTGGCCATATCGCGAACAGCTTAATTACTTAGCGGGAATCATTTTCAAAGGGGATCGTGTCTTTATTCCATCTGCATTACGCGCGGAAATGTTGTCACGTGTGCATGAGGGGCATTTAGGCATAGAACGATGTAAAAGGCGAGCGCGTGAGGTAATGTTCTGGCCAGGGCTATCCGAAGATGTGGAGCGCACCGTGCGGCGCTGCACGGCTTGCGCGCTGCACGCACCCCCTGCACGTCGTCAGCCGCTACTACAACATACCGTTCCAGCTCTGCCTTGGCATAAATTAGCGTCGGACACTTTTGAGTACAAAAAGAAAAGTTACGTCGTTTTAGTGGACTATTTTTCCAATTATGTAGAAGTCGGACAATTAGTAAATGTAACATCAAGAAACATAATTAATTTTATGAAAGAACAATTTTCGCGCCATGGAATACCGGCAGAATTAGTGACGGACAATGGGCCAGCCTATAGCTCTCAGGAGTTTAAGAAGTTTATGTATGACTGGGAAATACGACATGAGACATCATCTCCACATTACCCACAATCGAACGGGAAAAGCGAAAGAACTGTTCAGACGATAAAAAATTTGTTGAAAAAGAGTGTGGACTCGGGAGAAGACTTTTATTTATCATTGCTAAATTTTAGGGCTACACCACGCAACGGCCTAGATTCTCCGGCACAAATTCTGATGGGTAGACGCCTAAATACAAAATTACCGGTCAGTGCGAAGCTCCTGGGGGAAAAAGTAAATAATGATCAAAACTATCAAGCGTTATTAAACAACCGGTTAACGATTAAAAAATACTATGATCGGTCGGCAAAGTCACTTGAACGTTTGTCCTTAGGTGATAAAGCAACAATGATAAATAATGGAACTAGAAAACCGGTTTCAGTGGTTGCACGGGCAACACAGCCCAGGTCGTACATCGTAGAAGATGAGAGCGGAAATAGGTATCGACGAACTCGCAGTCACTTAGTAGTTCGAGCGCCTGGGGCTCCGGAGACTAAGGTGTATATGGGTGACAAAAAGACACAAAAGCCGGTGAAAACTCCAGCTGTGCCTAGGCGTAGAAAAAAATCACTGGATACAACGGGCTCGTCACCGCAAGCGAGTCGCGTTGTGCGGTCTGCATCGTCCGCGTTAGAAGGTGAAATCGAGGATTTAAACTCTTCGTTTCACAGCATCGCTGATGACTACAGCCCCAATAACACTACGGACTCGTCTAGTTACTTATCCTCCCCGTCCCCGAAATTAATTCCCGTAACAAGGTCAAAAGCGAGATTAGGACAAATGTCTAGAGATCATTAAATTCTATTCATTTGTTTGTTCATTATATTAATAAGAAAATATGTGTACTATACTAATCTAGAAAATATTGTGAATTATATTGTTGTGTATTTAGTTGCTTATTTATTAGGTTAATCTTTCTTATGTTTTAGTTTAATTAGTATTGGGTTGTATTTTTTTTTTCTCATTTTTTGTAAAAAGGAAAAGATGTAGTATAAAATATGTATGTACATAAGTGGGTAGTCTCAAATAAATCAGTGTTCAACCAACTTGCGTGTGTTTAAAAGTGGCACAATTTTACAACAAAAATAAGTCAGGTTATGTTTATAAACTAAAAAAAATTTAAAACCTCCGGACCTTAGGGGTTGTCGTAGGGGTAAGTATACCTCCCCCCTTTTCACTATGCCCACCCACAACTTAACATTTGTGTATTAGATTCTTAAGTAGCAGCCTAATATATATATATCAGAGTCGGTTGTAATGTAGGTAGGGCGGATAAGATGTATAATTTTAAGGCGTTACGGTAATTGCGATGTGTTAGTTTGTAAGGGTGATACGAACGGCCTTAGATTTAAGTTTATAAGGTTAATGTAGTAAGTAAGATTGCGTATAGTGTTAAGGCGTTACCGTAATTTGCGATGCGTTAGTTTGTAAGAATGATACGAACGGCCTTAGATTTAAGTGCGGCAATTATAAATGGTTATAAACGAAAATAGCGGAACGTTTAGGTTAAGCGTATAGGGTTGCGTTAGTTGTAAGCGAATTATGTCTATCAGATACTGATAGAAACGGCTATAACGTTATTTCTAGTGCGTTGATTTAGGCGTTATTTATAGGTAGGTAGGCGGTTATAAGGTTAATGTAGTAAGTAGGAATTACGTATAATTTTAAGGCGTTATGATAATTTGCGGTGCGTTAGTTTGTAAGTGATACGAACGGCTTTAAATTTAAGTGCGGCAATTATAAATGGATATAAACGAAAAATAGCGGAACGTTTAGGTTAAGTGTATAGGGTTGCGTTAGTTGTAAGCGAATTATGTCTATCAGATACTGATAGAAACGGCTATAACGTTATTTCTAGTGCGTTGATTTAGGCGTTATTTATAGGTAGGTAGGCGGTTATAAGGTTAATGTAGTAAGTAGGAATTACGTATAATTTTAAGGCGTTACGATAATTTGCGGTGCGTTAGTTTGTAAGTGATACGAACGGCTTTAGATTTAAGTGCGGCAATTATAAATGGATATAAACGAAAAATAGCGGAACGTTTAGGTTAAGTGTATAGGGTTGCGTTAGTTGTAAGCGAATTACGTCTATCAGATACTGATAGAAACGGCTAAAACCTTATTGCTAGTGCGTTGGTTTAGGCGTTATTTATAAGTAGGTAGGCGGTCGAAACGTTCGTTAGGCTCTGGTATAGGAATCGGCAAACGTTATTATTAATGCGTTAATTAGTCATCAATTATAAGTGTTTAAGCACTCATTAGATATAATGTATATAGGAACTGGCCAATACATTATTAAAAGTGCGTAGTAAAATATCGAATAGGCGGTAGGAACATTGAATGAGATCTATAGGAACTTGTATAAATAATAACTAAATCATTAGCTAAGAATTATCATAAATAGCCTGAAGCTTGTCTTCCGTCTACGAGTTAATTCGAAGTAAATTTTAAATTTTACAGTGCTACTTTAACGGTTTATGTCTACCCTTAAACTATGTTTTCATTACATATGAAATAAGCCGAGCCTCCTTCGCAGAAGGTTATTCAAAATGGTACAGGCTTAAAATGGTTCATCTCAAGGACTTGTTAAGTAGTTTGTTATGTATATGATATAAACAAATTTAAATATTATAACACTGGTGTTATCATAGTCCAAGGGTTAGATACTATTATATAGGTTCAATACTTATATCACTAAACATCTATACATAATGCTAAAGTTTGAAGTACAAACAATATTTAAATATCCTAGCATTCATGTGTTATTATAGTTCAAGAGTTATGTATTTATTACATGTATCTAAAGCCCCATTCCATAAAATATCTATCTATACATACTGGGTCCAATATCAGTAATGAATCGAGATACCAAGATTTATGTATGTATTATATATGCACTCGCACTCTGCATTAATGAAATATTTATATGATGATATATATACCAAACTCTAAGATAAGGTTAATATCAATATTCTAAAGGATTATACTTGTATTATAATATATATATCTACTACATACACAGTTTAGTTATTTATGTATGAACATATGCTACATGTATCCAAGTCCCATAATTCTATTTTAATAGATTACTATGTATATAATTACATATCTACTGATACCCCATTTTATAAGAATTTATGTACTTGTGGATATATGCTGCATGCATACATATTCTATAATACTATTGAAATTATATGCTTTAATGGGTTACTATGTATATAATTACATATCTATTGATATCCTATTTTATAAATATTTATATGTGTGGATAAATGTTACATGCATACATAGTCCATAATATTATTTGATTTAATATTTAATGGTTTATTATGTGTATAAACCCTGCTTTACATGTTTAAGTATGTATACTACTTGCATGTAAGACTATTTACAATAACATACAATAATCTATGGTACATTTGATATGTATTTACAATATATTTTCTTTGACACGTTACACTCGACAAATAAACTAGATTCACTAGTTGTGCTTCTGGTGAAGTATGTGTTGAGGTTTTTAAGACATCGATGCCAATCGTAGTCCAACGTTCGACTCCCACAAAAGGCGTTTTACTATAGGGTTCCCAAGTCTGTGAGTTGATCTGAATCGGCCCTAGGCGAGCGATAACGAGATTTAGTGTATCTACCGTTGTACGTCATCAAAGTCGTTCGCTTCTTAGTGAATTGCTTTGATTTCGTATCGTTCCAGCATTGTTAAACAATGATTTGGCTAGGAGCCTAACTAGTCGTAGGATAACTAGGCCTTCCTATGTTATGTCTGGTTTAGACTTCATGTCCTATATGTCAGTTTAACATGTTGCGAGACAGGGGTCGAATCTTTCAACCAAACAGAACTGTCAGCTTGTACTGATAGTCTAGGTATGTCCTCTTTGTGTTGGTATCCACTGAGGGCCCAATGTTGGCCTAAAAAACGATTGTATAATCAACGATCGGTTCTTATGAGCTGAAACACATATGTTACAGACTAAACAGGTGGTGGTAAAATCCTCCAATATACCTGTCCGATATTTTTATATATACAAACTATACCAGGTGGTGGTGAAATTCCCCAAATTTACCTGTTGAACTAACTACTATTGATTTAAGATCATATTCTTACATATATTATAAACTAAACAGGTGGTGGTAAAATCCTGCAATATACCTGTCCGATATTTTTATATATACAAGCTATACCAGGTGGTGGTGAAATTCCCCAAATTTACCTGTTGATCTAACTACTATTGATTAAGATCATATACTTACATATATTACAAACTATACCAGGTGGTGGTGAAAATCCCCGAATTTACCTGTTGATCTATCCATTATTGGTTTGATATATATTATATATTTACATATATCATAATATACACAGGTGGTGGTGAAATTCCCCAAATTACCTGTCTGATCCGTCCTTATGGGTTCGAGATCTTATAATTTTATATGTATGAGGAAAAAGAATATATATTTTATAATATTGCATACGCGACCCGTAACAACACAATTCTAATTTTATTATTTATAATTTAATATACTGTTCTTGCAGCCGTAACACTATGAGTTTTAGGATATTGTCAAAGTTTATATCATAGTAAATTTATACTTTACCCATGATTTATGTTATATGAGTATTATACTATATTATTTTGTCTTTATGTAGAATATAGTAATATTGACTTCTATTCATCTATAACACAAATATATTTTATATCTAATACTGCAGTGTAGGGCCAAAGTTCATATGTAATAGGTTTTCATCAGTATCTGTAATACATGTAGAAAATCTTAGTGTTTATGAATATAAGTATCATAATAAGCAAATTAATATATGGATGTATAATAACTGTTCTCTAAACTGGTTGTTAAATGCATATCTTATATCTAATATTGTAGTGTAGGGCCAAAGTTCTTATGTAATAAGTTTTCATCAGTATTTTATATCACATGTAGAAAATATTAAGGTTCATGAATATAAGTATCATAATAAGCAAATTAATATATGGATGTATAATAATTATTCTCTAAATTGGTTGTTAAATGAAGTTAATTATAGTAAGGTTTTAAGTAAATAAATTTAATTAAACTTGTGATTTACTGGTTTCATTTCAAGACATTTCGATTGACTAAGCAGTCCTGTTCGATAGACCTCCATAAAAGACTAAGGGTTACTACAATACACAACAAAGAGTCCTACTCTTGACGATTCACGCCAAATAATATAAAGTTAATTCTATACTCCTGAGTGTATATCAGAAGCCTATGTGTATGGGTATGTGGAGTGATATATATGATCTGCTTTACTCATGTGTAGTGATGCAGATTGGTAGATTACTCCATATATGTGACATGTATGGTTTGAGGTATAATCTCATGTAATATTCTTATTGATGGTTACACACACATCATATATCATATGTGTTGTTCATATGTGTGTATTATTACTCGTGTGCGGGTACTAGTTCAAAGTTGTTTTTCGAGGGGGGGGGGGGGTGGTACAAGTGGTTGCCAAGGTGAGAAGTGTCAGGTGAATGATGAATGAATGAATGAATGAAAGAACTTTATTGTTCACCAAAAATTAAAACTACGTTCTTAAAACTAAGTACAATAAAATGTTGAACAAATGATCCACCAACATTCTAGTAAATGATGTAAGGGGGCAATGGGTCAGCTGTTTCATTTGATAGAAAGTGGTCACTGTCACTCATAGACGAGTAAACTTCGAAGGTGATGTGAACTAGTTGCCATTCTCTATGTGGAATAGAAGGTAAGAGAAAGGAGGTTAAAATACCCTCACAGCATGCCACACCCAGCGCTTTACTGTGTCTTGGTCCTAGGGCCATCATGGCAATTTGTATTGAAGTATCACCACAGTAATTCCTATGATTATGGTCCTGCAATTCCTCATTCTCATACAGAGGGACACCGGAAGCTTGAGTAGGTAGTTTGACGGTCAGCACTTGAAACTTTTATTAAAGAAAGTTGTCTTTAGCACCAGCCATAGGGAGTCCCACATACCCCTAGTGACCTCCCCTGGGGCTAAAGGGTATGCACAAATGCATTCCCCCAGCGTTGACAAGAAAAATGATAAACATTACTCTCAGTCAAAGCTATTTCATGCCCATATTCTGTTTAAGTATGGTATGACACCAATGAAACTAGCCCTAGGTACTATAATCAAGATAATGATTCCAGCATGCCTCTACTAACTCATCATGAGCCAAGTTACATAATCCGAGCTAGCCATAGGACAAACATGACTCTGTTTTAGAGTTGAAATAATATGACAAAACCACTTCATACATGTATATACAGTGTAAACTCTATACAAGGACACAGAAGGGACTGCATTTTATGGCGTTGTACAGAGTAATAATAATAATAATAATAATAATCGGCAGACAAACACACACATTATATATCCCCAAATTAAGCAAGTTACGCTTGTGTTATGGGTAATATACAACGGACTACTCTGGGGCCGATCCCAGACACCCAGACCATTGTAAATAACGGAGAAAAGACGTTTTCCGAAATTTACTATACCAGGGATCGAACCCGGAGCCTCTGCGTTGCAGTGAGGTAGGCCGGCAAAGGCTTAGCCCGCTCAACCACAGAGGCCGTCGAGAGTAGAGTCGAGAGAGTAGAGAGAAGTCAATTATTTCTGTCTGATGTCTTTTGCTGCACCAGTAATTTTGTTGTATTTTTTACTTATTTTATTCATATCTTGGGATATTAAGGCATCTTGGTGATAAGAGAAGTACTTAGAAATTTCTTAGAAATGTCAGTATGCATTATGCCAACAGTGGAGTTTATTATGGGCTAGGATAATAAACAGATAATAGAACTTACACAGTTGGTCAGGTTTTACTAATTTTGGCAACTTAAAAGGTACTATTTATTACTTAACTGTTGTAACTAAGTAATAAAAAAATTGAAATTTACAGTGGGTGTAATGCTATATAGAGTGTATCATTCTATGGAAGACCAGCAAAACCAACTAAAGCCAAGTGGTTTCAATGTTAAGGGAGTTTGTCGTTATATATATATATATATGTATATATATATATATATGTGTGTGTGTGTGTGTATATGTATATATATGCATATATATATATATATGCGTATATATATATATATATACATATATATATATATATATATATATATATATATATATAGTCCTCCTTGTTGTATCCGTCAACAGTGAATCTTGTCAAGTCCAGCTGTACGAGCGCAGGTGGCTAGCAAAACCAAATTTCGTTCAGAACATTTCATATTAAGGCAACAAATCTACACTTTGTCAAAATACAGAATACAATACTCATACAAGTTGAAATTTACTTTAGAACTATTAACAATAGCTGTGAGCAACTTATCAGCCTCCAGAGCTCTCTTCATCAATTGATGTGACTTCCTCAGCTGTGCACAGCATAAATAGCACACAAGGAGTGATTTCCCATCATTAGTATTGAACTGTAACAAAAAAATTACTTGTAATTTGCCATTTTGCATGCAATTTTCTTATTTATGTAAACTATACATTATATTTGTGAAAACTGTCTTACTATTGAGGATAGACTGACTGATTTTCATCACTTTGAATACTAAAACTTATTAAACTTATTTTGTGATATTCCAGCATTTCTCAAGGACAAAGACGGAAGAAACAGTCATCCTGTAATACCTGAATATGGTGAGGCCAAGCCTAGCAGTTACAAGGGCGGAACTATTTCACAGAGTGGCATGAGGTTAAGGGAAATTGAGTTTAGGGGTATACATATGCCTCATATATAGACACTAGACCTATTATTTAGGCTAGGAAACACGTTTTTAGGGTCCACCAACAAGTTTTGAATGAATAATGGGAAAAACAAAATACAATCAAAAACAAGGGTATGCCACTTTTGTTGATAACAAAGTGTGAATTGTGTTTAGTAAACAAGTTTTGAATTACTTCATTGAATTTTAAATACGAAAATAGTTTTTTTTTTGTTTATATATTGCGACGATGGTTAACACCGGTTGTGACACTCGCTGACCGCTTCACAGTTCCTGGAGGGCATTCGTGCGAAGCAGTCGCAAATGCCCGTGCTCTTCTCGGAAATTGCAATTTTCCACGCTTTTTCGCTGCTAAAAAGCGACAAATTGCGATAATAGTTGTGTAGTGATAGTGTACAGTGTTTTTTAGTTCAATTCCGGCGCGAATCAGTTGTTTGTCGACTTGGGTGAGTCTATAAACTCTATTCGCTTTGTTCTCACGCGCCTCGGCGCATTACGCAATAGTTAACGGTCGTTTGAGTCGGTTATAAATTCGCGCGCGTCGACTGGTCTCTGCAAGGGAAGGGGCCTCCAGCAATGGATGGCCCAGGCCCCCAGAAGGCCCCAAGGCCTTCGAGTGTCCCGCGCAAGCGGGACCACACGAAGGCCAAGGATGGCTGGATGATGCCCGAGATCGGGGAGATGCGTGTGAAGAAGATGTGTTCTTCATCGGCCCGTCGCAGCAGGTCGGCTGCTGGGCCGCGCCCCGGGCACATGGATAGTGCCGTTTTCACGGCTGCCGATGTGCCCGCCTCGGTAGGGAGTGCGTCGGCGGTGCTAGACCTCACCGCCGCCACGCATGAGGATAGGTGCGGCGCGATGGGACCGCCTCCGGTTCCCATGGCGCCTAGGGCCCCATCCAGGCATGCCGCGCGCAGGAGGGCAGCACACCCGGAGATAGATAGGAACGTGCTGCTTGCAGCGAACTCGGCCGTTTGCCTGGCCGTGAGCACTACAAGCACCATAGTTCAATACGCCTACATGGCGCCACCCACCTCTGCGCGAGCCTCACTCGTGCAAGGGAGCGGCGCCTACGTAGAGCATGATGACATCCCACCGTCCGGCAGCGTCCCTGACTCGCTGGAGCACGCGCTCTACGGTGCGATTCGCGATCATAGTTATTTATCCGTGCAGGAACGGAGAAAGAATACAATTTCCTGCGGCCCGGCGGCCTGTCTTAAGAGGCGACTAAACAACCCACAGCCAGGTGGTAGGGCATTTGCTCGACTGGATGGCGACCACCCCTGGTCTAGAGTATGCCGCCATAACAACCTTGTGTTGTGTTCCGGCATTAGTGACCAGGTTCCAGTCTCCTTTAAGAGAGCAGCAGCGCATTTGTAGCACCTTTGGTGTTGCAAATGGCCATAGGCGATGGTAACCGCTTTCCATCAAGTAGGCCGTCTGCCTGTCTGCTGAACTCCTGCAATAAAAAAAAAAATCCCTCCCTGAAGCGCCTGCCTGTAGTCCGGTATACACGGCGGCCGGTTCAGCGACGGCAGCGGATGGGTGCCCTACGACGACGGTGTCGTATAGCGCACGGGCTTCACCTGTGCCTACGACATCGACCTGGAACATTTCGAGCTGCAACGTCGAGAGCAGCCGTCCCACGACACCGGTTGTCGCGCGAGCTTCACTCGCGCCCTCGGCCGGGGTCGTGAATAGGGACTTAGTAGGCGCGGCAGCGGCGACCCCTTCGACTTCCTTCCCTACTGGGACGGGAGCCGCTGTCGCGATGTCGGCGCCTGCGTCTTCGGCTGCGGCGACGTCTTCGTCTTTAGCGGCAGCGGCAGCGGGCACGTCGTCGTCTTCGTTCGCAGCCTCGCCGTCTTCGGCATCGGGTTCGGCGACGCCGTCCACGTCTTCAACAGCAACGGTGCCGATATCGTGTTCCCCGATGTTCGTTCCCGGATCGAGGTCGCGCTTCTGGGACCGGTCCCAGAGCAGCGGCGCCGATTCGGTCAGCACGTCGGGTGCTTCCACTCCAGCGCGCGCGCGCTCGCCTCTGCGCCCCACGGGGGGCGCACCCGCGGCGGCTTCTAGCGTTCTCGCGGGTGCGGAGGCCTACCTCCGTGCCGAGGGGGGTGAAAGGGGGCGCAAGGCGCGCAAGGCAACCGCCGCTAAAGTGGCCGCGGCTAGCCAGTGCGCCGCCCTCGTCGGGGACGTATCGGCTCTCGGCCCTGTGGAGCTCCGTCAAGCGGAAGGCCCAGGCCGCCACGGATTTGACGAGTTTGGGAACTAGCTGCTCAAAGTGCGCTTTGAACAGCCATTTCCCATCGAGAACTAGCCCCAGATATTTCATCTGGGGCCCTACTCTAATCGCCACCCCTTGGACTGAAACGGTCAAGTCCGCGGGGGGATTGCGAAATTTCCTATGGAACATGACGGCCTCCGTTTTCGCGGGGGAGACCCTCAAGCCCAGCCTAGCTATTCGATCTACGACAATCGCCAACCCGGCGTTGGCGACGTCCATGGATTCCGCAAATGACGCAGCGCGTGCCGTGAGTAGGGTGTCGTCCGCAAAGCAGATCAGCCCTACCCCGGGCAGGACCGGAACCCGAAGGATCCAGTCATAACCTACGTTCCAAAGAATCGGCCCGAGGACCGACCCCTGCGGAACGCCGCACGCGACGCGTCGCCGACCTAACACGGGATTGCCGGACTCACCGCCCTCCCAAAGGATATGTCGATCCTGCAGGTACGCGCCCAACAGCCTCGTGAGGTACGAGGGGACTCTATGCGCGCGGAGGAAACATGCAAACCCCTCCCTGATCGTCTCATGAGGGAGGCTGTTAAAGGCGTTCGCTATGTCTAGCGACACCGCAAGAACGACATCCTTCGCTTGGACGGCTTCGTCCGTCAACGTTCGCAGTGTCTCGAAGGCGTCCATCGTGGAGCGCCTCCGCCGAAACCCGAACTGCGTTTCTGAAAGCCCCGGCTCCACAGCGTCGAGATGCTTCACGAGCCGCTCCGCCAAGATCTTTTCGAAGACCTTAGCGATCTCGTTCAGCAGCACTATGGGCCTGAAGGCGGACGGATCGTTGGGAGGCCGACCTCCCTTGAGAATCAGGCACAAACGCCCCTCCTTCCATTGCGACGGGAACCGACCTGCGCGAATACAGGCTTCGAACAGTTCTCGCAGCTGGCCGCGTAGATGTTTAGCGGCCAGGAAGAGGAGTCGACCTGGAACCCCGTCGGGTCCCGGTGCCGTCCTCCTGCCCCGGAGCCGGTCCAGGGCAACGTCTAGTTCCCCCTCGGAAATGGAGTGAGGCTCCTCGTCCGTGGGGGTGTCGGGAACGGGTGGACCCATACTGGGGGGAGTGAAGTTTCCCGGATCCGGGAAGAGCCCATCGATAACCGACCGGAGCACCTCGGGTTCGAGCGTTTCCGTGACCGTGGATGTGTAAGGCCGCAACGTGTTGCGGGCCCCACGGTACGTACGCCCCCAAGGGTCCCGATCGAGCGTCTCGAGGAGCTCGGCCCGAGCCCGGGCTTTCGCTTGCAATATTGCAATCGAAAGGGCCTCTCTGGCCTCCCTAAACTCGCCCACGAGTTCATTTTCCGCGACGTAGTCCGGAGGACGGCGCGCCCTGCAGCGTTTGAGTCTGTGGCTGATGATGCGAATTGCCTTTCGCATCTCGCCCAGCTCCTCGGTCCACCAGTGGACCTGCTTGCACGGAGGCTGCCGCTTGGAGACGCGAGGCATCGCCGCGTCGCAAATCCTCGTCAGGGTCTTGCGCATGTGCTCTGCCTGCGACTCCAGGTTGGCAAATTCGGCTGGGTAGCCCCAGCTTTCCGTGAGTGCCCACTGCTCGGCCTGCTCCGGATCGAGCTTGGTAAGGGCCCAACGCGGGAGGAGAGGGGGGCGATGAACAGGGCTCGGACCGGAGGAGGGGATAAGCTCAAATCTGATGTACCGATGATCAGAGAGCGACTCCACCTCCTCCAGCACCCTCCATCCGACAACTCTGCGGGCGGCCGCATGAGTGGCGAATGACAGGTCGATGACCGATCCACCCCGCGCGCGCACGCAGGTCTGGACCGATCCCTGGTTCAATATGGTCAGGCCGGATTGAAGAGCCCATTCCTCAACCGTCCGGCCCCTAGGTTCCGTGAACGCATTTCCCCAGGAACAGTGCTTTGCGTTAAAGTCGCCCATCACGAAAATCGTTTTAGGCGACATAAACGCCTATGACGACGATACTCCCGCTCTCCGCCACCGCATAGCCCTTTCCTCTTTCGAGACATATAAGCGGTGTGCCAGATCCGGCTCTGGCTACCACCGCTACCACGTCGTCGAGGTCGCCCACCCAATTGCCGCAAGGCGGCACGTAATAAGGTTCGCTTATTACGGCCAAGTTCGCTTGCCACTCCGCCATCGCCTGCAGGCACAAGTCCTGAGCGGTGGGGGAGTGGTTTACGTTCGCCTGAAATAGTGCTGTTACGGGCGTACTAGGCATTGGAGGTGTCCATTGCGCGTACTCCCGATGCACCCGTACGTTGTTTCGTCCTCGGATGGACGAATTTGCCCTTCACGTAGGGAGGCTGGCAGAACCTCGCTAACGTGGGATGGGCAGCGTTGAATCCCCCCGCCGCGCACGCCGCGCAGTGGGGGTTCCGAGCCATGCAGTCCGGCCGGCATCTTGTGTCCGCTCTTACCGCAGCGGAGACACAAGTTAGTCCGATCCGGGCACGTGTCCGGACAGGTCTGGGTGCCATGGCCGACGTTGTAACACCGGTAACAACGTATTGGTCTGGCCTCCAGTGCCTCCACCCTCGCCGAGGTGAAGCCTACCACGAGGTAGCCCAGCTCGACGATGGCTTTGGCAGCAGCGACGGGGCACATCACGTACGATGCGCCCAAACCGCCCGGTCCTGCACCGATGTGCTTCGCACGCACGTCGTCGCGCCGGCAGGTGCCGGCGCGCGCGATCGCGTCACGAAGCCCATCGACCGTGACCGATTCGTCCAGCCCAGAGACGTAAAGCTCCCCACGCTTTACGGGGCGGATGACCTCAGCCATCCCTACAAGGGCTCCGCGCAGAGCCTCGGCGACGCGGTCCGCGTTGGCCGCGCTCTCGGGTCCCGGCTGGAACTCGAGGAGACGCGCGTCCCTAACGGTCCGCACCACCTTCAGCCCCTCGCGGAGGCCCATGGCCGCGATGTCGACCACCGTCGAGGCCTTTGCGAAGACCTCGCGATAACCGACACCCTTCGCGGCCGCTGCCGGCAGCAGTTTAACGATAACTGCGGCCGACTTCGGCTCGCGGAATATGACCGCAGGCTTCGCAGCCTGTTTCCGCTGTTGCTGCCCCCGCCCCGTCGGCAGGGGAGCAGCTTGCGCCTGGAGGGGGGGAGGGGGCCCGTTGGCCCTCGCCCCCTTTTTCCGCTTGACGACCGTCGTCCACGCCCCCCCCTCGGGGGCGGGGGCAGGGGCGGGGGCAGGGGCGGGGGCCACGGGCGCCGGCGGCGGCGCGACGTGCGCGACGCGAGCGCGGACGACGGGCGCCGCGACGACCGGTGTCGCGGCCGCGGGCGCCGCCCGCTGCCTAGGGGCCGGCCTAGGAGCCGACACCACAGGCACGGGTGCCGTGGCGGGGGCCGTTAAAGCAGCGGCGGCGTCGCGTGCCGCTCTTCGCTGCATTTTCAGCCTCCACTTCACCCCCCCTCTATTCGTCTTCTTTTTAGGGGGGGCCGGTGACGGTGGGGAGTCCGTCACCCCGACAGCCGAGGCCGCCACCACCTCCATCGGAACCGGGGTACTTGCTTCCCCCGCATTCCGCCGGACGGCGGCTGCAGCCGTGGCTACTTTTGGCCTAACAGCCACGTTTGGTGCCGGTCTGGTTGCCGGCGCCTTACCTCGGTCGGCCGCTAGCGGTGGACGGAGGTTCGGCGCGGCATTCAGCCGGTCCTCAATACCGGCGAACCGGGCATCGAGTATGGGGGCGACGACGTCGATCACGGCACGCACAAACATGTCGTAATCGATGCCGCCGAGCCCCGGTGAAGCGGGTGTCGGCGCCGCCCCGTTGGCGGTCGCCGGAGCCGGCTCTGTCCCGACGACGGGAGCTGGTGTCGGCCCTGCTACCGCAGCAGGGGCCGGACGCGATTTTTTAACCGCAGCGGGTGCGGCGGGCGGTTTTGGTACCGCCGCCGCCTCCGCCATGGTGGCCTGGGCCTTCCGTTTGACGGGTACGGGGGTCGGCGCCGCCATTACAGCAGACGCCGGCTCCGCAACCGAAGCGGAGGCCTTTAGGGCCTTACGCATATCTTCAAACTCCCTACGGTAGGAGCGGTTTTCCTCCCGCAGCGAGTTTAACTCCATGCGTAGCCTGGCGTTCTCGTTACCGAGCTTCCAGGCCTCGGATTCCGGATTTCGCGTGACCAGTGTGTCGACGATGTCCGACACCCTGGACGCGGCCTCCTTCAGCCGGCGCACGTAGACCCCCTTCAAATTGCCCGACGTCTGGGCAATATGAATTATCTCAGCGACCTGGGCGCTCGCCGCTAGGCGGAGCTCCCCAGGGCCGAGAGCCGATACGTCCCCGACGAGGGCGGCGCACTGGCTAGCCGCGGCCACTTTGGCGGCGGTTGCCTTGCGCGCCTTGCGCCCCCTTTCACCCCCCTCGGTACGGAGGTAGGCCTCCGCACCCGCGAGAACGCTAGAAGCCGCCGCGGGTGCGCCCCCCGTGGGGCGCAGAGGCGAGCGCGCGCGCGCTGGAGTGGAAGCACCCGACGTGCTGGCCGAATCGGCGCCGCTGCTCTGGGACCGGTCCCAGAAGCGCGACCTCGATCCGGGAACGAACATCGGGGAACACGATATCGGCACCGTTGCCGTTGAAGAAGTGGACGGCGTCGCTGAACCCGATGCCGAAGACGGTGAGGCTGCGAACGAAGACGACGACGTGCCCGCTGCCGCTGCCGCTAAGGACGAAGACATCGCCGCAGCCGAAGACGCAGGCGCCGACATCGCGACAGCGGCTCCCGTCCCAGTAGGGAAGGAAGTCGAAGGGGTCGCCGCTGCCGCGCCTACTAAGTCCCTATTCATGACCCCGGCCGAGGGCGCGAGTGAAGCTCGCGCGACAACCGGTGTCGTGGGACGGCTGCTCTCGACGTTGCAGCCCGAAAGGTTGCAAGTCGATGTCGTAGGCACAGGTGAAGCCCGTGCGCTATACGACACCGTCGTCGTAGGGCACCCATCCCCTGCCGTCGCTGAACCGGCCGCCGTGTATACCGGACTACAGGCAGGCGCTTCAGGGCGGGAATAACTATGATCGCGAATCGCACCGTAGAGCGCGTGCTCCAGCGAGTCTGGGACGCTGCCGGACGGTGGGATGTGATCATGCTCTACGTAGGCACCGCTCCCTTGCACGAGTGAGGCTCGCGCAGAGGTGGGTGGCGCCATATAGGCATATTGAACTATGGTGCTTGCAGCGCTCACGGCCAGGCAAACGGCCGAGTTCGCTGCAAGCAGGACGTTCCTATCTATCTCCGGGTGCGCTGCGCTCCTGCGCGCGGCACCCCCGGATGGGGCCCTAGGCGCCATGGGAACCGGAGGCGGTCCCATCGCGCCGCACCTATCCTCATGCGTGGCGGCGGTGAGGTCTACCACCGCCGACGCACTCCCTACCGAGGCGGGCACATCGGCAGCCGTGAAAACGGCACTATCCGTGTACCCGGGGCGGGGCCCGGCAGCCGACCTGCTGCGACGGGCCGATGAAGAAGACATCTTCTTCACACGCGTCTCCCCGATCTCGGGCATCATCCAGCCATTCTTGGCCTTCATGTGATCCCGCTTGCGCGGGACACTCGAAGGCCTCGGGGCCTTCTGGGGACCTGGGCCATCCATTGCTGGAGGCCCCTTTCCTTGCAGAGACCAGTCGACGTGCGTGAATATCTATCGACACAAACGACCGTTATTGCGTAATGCGCCTAGGCGCGCCGAAATGAACAAGCAAATAGAGCTTAACAACTCACCCCAGTCGAAAAACAACTGATTCGCGCCGGAATCGAACTAAATAACACTGTACACTATCACTACACAACTATTGTCGCAATTTGTCGCTTTTTAGGAGCGAAAAAGCGTGGAAAATTGCAATTTCCACAAAGAGCACGGGCATTTGCGACTGCTTCGCACGGATGTCCTCCACAAGTCTTGATTATATAACTGGGTTATCCTGGCTTGAATAGATCAAAATGTGCGGATTGGCACGTAAATATTGATAATAAAATAGGCTTGCAATTAAATTATTTGTAAACTCACCGCTCGCTCCCTATTCGAATTTTTAAAGATTTGTACAATTGGGTTGGTGGAGCCAATGACACTAACGTCACTTGTCACACGCGACACTGATACGTTCCGGTGAGCGGTTTATGGTTATTGCAAGCATTACAAAACCCTTCACTCTATATAAACGGGGGTCTCAGGATTTTTCTGTCACGAAAACGCTTTACGGCCGCATGGACTAGCGGCATAAATTTAAACTAGACGTGGTGAGAGGCGGCATAATTTTAGAGTAGACTATGGATGAGTTTTTTGGTTCCGGATCGAATTCAGTTTTTTGTTTGTTAAAATATCTTTAAATAAAAAATAAAAAAAATGTATTCATTAAAATGTACCTAACCTAACCAAATCATAATTTGCAGTAAACCTGCGAAAAATTGAAATGTATCCTGGGAGCCTGGGACACATAATAGAAGTGAAACTTTTTTTTTTTTTTTAACAGTACCATAATATGCATGTAAGCATTTTTTTAATAGTTACTTTTCACTCAAACACGTAAAGTATCACGAACAGCTCGGTGCAGACTAAGCTAATTCTAATCCATGATCATAACGACTGTTCAAATAAGCTAGTTACCGACCGGCTGGGCGTAACTATGTTCTAAATCTCAGCCTTTCCAACACAAACAAAAGCGCCGGGTCGACAGGGAGGAGGGGGTTTTTAGTGGGTATTGGGGTTGCTCGCTCGTGCAGCAACGCTCGGAGTCTTCCACACTATTCTGTGACGTCGATCGCGGACGGAGCACTGCCAAGAGCATACTATTGCTGCAGTGTTATCGCCCCCGACCGACGCGTGTCGTTCCCCTAGCAACGACCCAGTTTGTGCGTAAATCGGTTAAGCATTTTCCCTCGCCTCAAAAAAAAAAAAAGCTAGTTACCGACGCCTTCTCTAGTACGTAGTACATTAAACCTCATTGACAAAAGTATATATTGGTACTTAAGTAAAAAAAACAATTTTTAAAATTTTAGTCTCCGTTTGCTCCGTCTAATCTCTGAAACGACTAAACTGATTTTGATGGGACTTTCACTGGCTAATGTTATTTGTTACAAGTAGTAACTTAGGCTATTTTTCAAATTAGAGTTCCGCGGGAAAAAATCCACAGGGACGAAGTCGCGAGTAAAAGTAGCTATACACTAAAAATCGACCAGGAATGGCACTAGTATTCAAAATTTACACTTGTATCCTACGTCTGTAAATTTTTTAATTAACTTCTCTAGAATATAGTGTTCTTAGGATAGCGATAACATAGGATTGAATAACCGCAACTGCTGACTATAACATTTGAATTATTAATCTGTAGCTGCCTCACGACATTCGTACGTTACATTACCTGCCATTGTGGCTATTAAAACAACAATACAACTATGGTTTGAGTTTGTGATGGAAATTTAAAATTTGCGTTGTATTCGACTTTTATGTGTAAAATTAATGGTGTAGCTTCATCTGGGAAAGTGACGCCGTTATTTGGAACACTTTAAACAAGATGCATTCGGCTACAATCAATATCTTTAACGTTTCGCATGCATGGCCGTTTCAGAAAACAAACAATAGTTTCCGAGTATTTAGTTTTTATATTAGTCAAGGCTGTATGGACAAGGTTTTTTTACCAGTCATTATTACGAATAAAACAACGAGATAATAACAATCTATGATAGCTTTTGGCGGGAACCGCAAGGAGACAATGTATTGCGTAGTTTTTTTCTACAAATGTGTAAAATTACTCTAAAATAAATAATTTTTGTAGGATATTAATAGTTTTTGAGTAGTTTACATGTGTTTTTATGAGAAATATGAACTGTATAGTCAAATATGACCTTTCTAATTTTTGCAAAAACTTCGCTGAATGGCGTCAATTGTAGCCTAGAATTCAACTACTAATAAGAAGATAGTATATTTTCTTGAGTTTTCGCGACTTGTATACATAATAAAAACGAAGACGTCGCCGCAGCCGAAGACGCAGGCGCCGACATCGCGACAGCGGCTCCCGTCCCAGTAGGGAAGGAAGTCGAAGGGGTCGCCGCTGCCGCGCCTACTAAGTCCCTATTCACGACCCCGGCCGAGGGCGCGAGTGAATCTCGCGCGACAACCGGTGTCGTGGGACGGCTGCTCTCGACGTTGCAGCCCGAAATGTTGCAAGTCGATGTCGTAGGCACAGGTGAAGCCCGTGCGCTATACGACACCGTCGTCGTAGGGCACCCATCCCCTGCCGTCGCTGAACCGGCCGCCGTGTATACCGGACTACAGACAGGCGCTTCAGGGCGGGAATAACTATGATCGCGAATCGCACCGTAGAGCGCGTGCTCCAGCGAGTCAGGGACGCTGCCGGACGGTGGGATGTCATCATGCTCTACGTAGGCGCCGCTCCCTTGCACGAGTGAGGCTCGCGCAGAGGTGGGTGGCGCCATGTAGGCGTATTGAACTATGGTGCTTGTAGCGCTCACGGCCAGGCAAACGGCCGAGTTCGCTGCAAGCAGCACGTTCCTATCTATCTCCGGGTGTGCTGCCCTCCTGCGCGCGGCATGCCCGGATGGGGCCCTAGGCGCCATGGGAACCGGAGGCGGTCCCATCGCGCCGCACCTATCCTCATGCGTGGCGGCGGTGAGGTCTAGCACCGCCGACGCACTCCCTACCGAGGCGGGCACATCGGCAGCCGTGAAAACGGCACTATCCATGTGCCCGGGGCGCGGCCCGGCAGCCGACTTGCTGCGACGGGCCGATGAAGAATACATCTTCTTCACACGCGTCTCCCCGATCTCGGGCATCATCCAGCCATCCTTGGCCTTCGTGTGGTTCCGCTTGCGCGGGACACTCGAAGGCCTTGGGGCCTTCTGGGGGCCTGGGCCATCCATTGCTGGAGGCCCCTTCCCTTGCAGAGACCAGTCGACGCGCGCGAATTTATAACCGACTCAAACGACCGTTAACTATTGCGTAATGCGCCGAGGCGCGTGAGAATAAAGCGAATAGAGTTTATAGACTCACCCAAGTCGACAAACAACTGATTCGCGCCGGAATTGAACTAAAAAACACTGTACACTATCACTACACAACTATTATCGCAATTTGTCGCTTTTTAGGAGCGAAAAAGCGTGGAAAATTGCAATTTCCGAGAAGAGCACGGGCATTTGCGACTGCTTCGCACGAATGCCCTCCAGGAACTGTTAGTGAATGAACTCACCTCAGCATGCGTTAACTTTTCCCACATTTCTTGAAACAAAGTTTTGTTTATAGCGTGCAAACGCCTATGACCGCACAAACATACCCTACATGTGTCTGCCATATCCATTTTTAATTATTAATATGATCAAATAGCTTTTCGTAGAAAGATACAGGTATTTGGATTTTACAGTGTAGAATAGAATAGGCACTGGCATAGGTACAGACAGATCTGTAGTAGGGATAAACACGATAATGCGATATTTTAATATCGATATTTATGAACAATATAACGATCATATGAACGATATGCATGCATGTTTTTGGAATGATTTTAATAAAGGATAATTTATGAAAGACATTGTTCGAAATAGCTCGTTTAATTCTCACTATTAACTTATATTTTCGCAAACTAGACAAAGGATTTATAATTTGAAATAAAACTCGTAACACAGCTGTGGCAGAACAAAGTCTATAATATAGAACTGTCATGTAGGTAGGATAAAATTTTCAATGTATGAGAATAAATCGACTTTATGCCGATTTCAAAACGTGTAACGCCATCTAGTTACTTTTCACCACAGCTAATCAGTAGCATGTATTCAGATTATATGATTGAACATAATCCACCCACCAAAGGACATAGTCCTTTTACTAACCCTCAAAATAGTATTAAACGAACTCTTAAATTGTCGAACTTATACAATGCAAAGTAATCTCTAAAATATGATGCCCTCAATTTATATCCACCCACCATGACAACTAAGTTTTAAAAAATATTAAAAGAATCTCTAGCAGTATGCACATGAAATGACACAAAGTAAAAAGAAAGGAAATATGACTCAAATTGTTCTGGTAACATTTGTAAAACAAATTACTACTCTTTAAAACAATAATTAATGAACATGATCAAAATAATTAAATTTATGAATAAACAAACAAACATCTACTCTACTGCTTTTGGTAAAAAACATAACTTATTACACGGTTTTTTACAAGTACCGTTCTTGGTTTTAATAGAAACTACACGCGTAAGATTGTCTTTTCCAGTATGTTTTTCTATAATTCTGCCAAGCCACCATTTAGAAGGAGGGACACCCTTTTCTCTAATTACTACAATGTCATCGATTTCAGGCTCCATTTTCTGCGTGGTCCACTTATATCTTTGGTTCAAAGTGACCAAATATTCATCTGACCACCTTCTCCAAAAGTCATTCATCAGTTTTTGGCAGTATTTCCATCGCTTCAAATCAGAAATTTTGTTCTCCTCATTGTATATCTCGTCCGAAATTATCAAAAGTGACTCTCCCACAAGAAAATGGCCTGGTGTAAGAGGCTCTGGATCGTCTGAGTTTTCGCTCAAATAAGACAGAGGACGTGAGTTAAGACACGCTTCTATTTGAGTGAGTACAGTAGTGAGCTCCTCAAAAGTTAATGTAGAATCTCCAATCACTCTCTTCAAATGTTTTTTGGCAGAGCGCACTCCCGCCTCCCAGAGCCCGCCAAAATTAGGGGCCTGTGGTGGAATAAATTTCCACTCAGTTCCTTCATTAGCTACAAGATGTCGAATTTCATCAGGGAGTTGTGATGTTGCACGATTAAACATCTCCCGTAACTCCTTATCAGCACCGATGAAGTTTGTGCCATTGTCTGAGTACAGGGTACGGCAATGACCTCTCCTCGATACAAATCTTCGATAGGCGGCGATGAAGCCTTCAGATGTTAAATCGGAAACTGCTTCAAGGTGTATTGCTTTTGTGCTGAAGCAAACAAAAAGACAAATGTAGCCCTTGTATGATTTTGACCCTCGCCCTGGTGAAAATCGAATGTTGATGTGACCAGTAAAATCCACTCCAGAAATCTTAAAAGGTCTCATTGGCTTTAGTCTAGTTTCTGGCAGCTGTCCCATTAGCTGGTTGTGATTTTGTTGTGAATAACGTAAACATGTTACACAATTTCTGTAACATTTCTTTACACACTCTCTCGCTCGAATAACCCAGTATTTTGTTCTCAAGAAATTTAACATCAATTGTGGTCCTCCATGAAAGGTTTTGTCATGAGCATCTTGTATTATAAGTTTAGTGAGATGACTATCACAAGGTAATATTACTGGATGTCGTTTATCATAATCTACTTGAGCCATATGTATCCGACCTCCTACTCTTAAAATTCCATTGTCATCAAGAAGCGGATTAAGAGAATGAAGTTGACTCTTCTTTGGTATACTCTTCTGATGTTGTAAATAATTGATTTCCTCTTCAAAAGTCTTCGCCTGTGTTTCTTTTATACAAAATTTTAATATGTCATTCTTCTCTTCCTTACTAACAATTTTAGATAAAGTTTTTCTGTTCTCTTTAGGTAGTTTTAAGTTCAAAATCTTTTTGCAGTAAGATAGTACTCTTAACATTTTTGATAAATTAGAAAATCTTGTCCAAATGAAATCTTCTTTCTCTTTAACAGTAGCTGTTAAGACCTTGATTGCTCTAGTCTCCTCGGATGTTTCAAAACTGTTACGGGGTTCTCGTTGGTATTCATCTTGTTGCAACCACTTTGGACCATGCCACCAGAGTTTATGTTTCACCAGCTCTGAAGTTGATAACCCTCTTGATGCACAGTCAGCCGGGTTCTGATCTGTAGTGACATGCCTCCACTGGTCTTTATCTAGCATGGTGAGAATCTCAGATATTCTGTTGCTGACAAAAGTGGTCCACCGACTGGGTTCTCCCGCTATCCATGCTAAGACGACTGTACTGTCCGACCATGCGTATATGTTTCTCTTCGGTACGTTCATAATCTGTGAAACTTCATACAGAAGTTTAGTGGCTAGCAATGCTGCACATAATTCCATACGAGGAATGGAAATCTCTTTCTCTACAGGCGCTACCTTGGTTTTGGCTGTCACAAGATTAACCACTGTCTTTCCATCTTTAGACGTCGACTTTAGATAAACAGCTGCGGCGTATGCCGCTTGGGAAGCATCGGCGAATGCGTGGAGCTCTATGTAGTCATCACTTCTCGTTTGTAACCATCGAGGTATAATAATATCCTTAACGTTCTCTAAGTCTATCTTGTACTGTTGCCACTCTAGCAAAAGTTGTCGGTTAAGTTTCTCATCCCAAGATAGCCTTGATTTCCAAAGGTTTTGCATGAATATTTTCGAGGTTATAATTACTGGAGCTATCCAGCCCATAGGGTCGTATAACCGAGCAATTGCAGAAAGCACCATCCTCTTAGTTGTACCTTCATCGTCATTTTCAGGTAAGTTAAAATGGTATTCAAATTCATCGGTAGTCTTATTCCATGATAAACCTAACACTTTGATGTTGTCATTAGATTTGAAGACGACAGATTGGTTCGATCTCTGATTCTCTTCTTCGATATGACCTAGCAATTCGTCGCTGTTGCTACACCATTTTTGGAGTTCGAATCCGCCTGCTCTCATTAGGTTATTCATCTCTTTGTAGATATCTATTGCTTGAACAGTAGTCTCACAACCTGTAAGTAGATCATCCATATAGTAATCTTGCAGGGTAATTTGAGCAGCTAGAGGATACTTCGACTGCTCATCTTTAGCTAATTGTTGTAGTGACTTCACTGCGAGATATGGTGCACAGGAAGTCCCGAAGGTGAGTCTCAATAGTTTGTAGTGTTGAATAGGATCGTGTGGTCTTGGTCTCCAAATTATTCTTTGAAAGTCCGTATCCTGCTCATCAACGCGCACTTGGCGGTACATTTGGACCAAATCAGCGACAATGCATATTGTGTGTCGTCTCCATCTCATTAGTATATGGCGTAAGTCTTGTTGAAGTTTAGGTCCAACCAGTAGATTGTCATTCAACGAGACATTGTTAGAGCCTTTACTCGAAGCGTCGAAGACCACTCTCACCTTACTCGTCTCTTTATCTTTTCTAATCACTGCATGATGTGGCAGGTAAACGACATGAGAATCGTCTAACTGTTCTTTCTCTGTTATCTCTCTCATATGATTTTGTTTCACGTAATCCTCTATCACATTTTTATAATCTTCATAAAGATTTGTATCTCTACTCAGTTTCTTCTCTAATGACTTGAATCTTCTCAGTGCTATCTCTAACGATTGACCAAATTGACAGTCTGGCTTTGAACTCTTAAAAGGCAATCGTACAATATATCTTCCTTCTTTGTCTCTTTTTGTTGTTTCTTCATAGATTTCTTCACAGCGAATCTCTTCTTTTGTCATTCTCTTTTGAATACTGTCAGGTTCTCTTTCTATTTCCCAAAACTGTTTCAAAAGCTGATCTTCTTTTAGTTGTAGGTGTAAGCTGATAACTCTGTGATTGGATGTCACATCCGTATTTATCTTCCCCGACAAGATCCATCCCAGTTGGGTATTCTGAGCCACTGGCCCACTCAATGTAGTATGCTTCAGTAACCCTTTTAGTAATATTTGTCCATAGACTTCTACTCCCAGAATTATGTCTATCCTTCCAGGGGTTCCGTAGGTTGGATCAGCCAAAGGTAAGTGTTTTATATCTGGCCAGTCAGGTATTGATACATCCGTGGATGGTAGATATGAAGTCAATTTTTTTAGTACAAATGCATCAACAGGTAACGTGAAATTAGGGTTATGCAATGACTGAATGACAAAAGAAACTCTAAATCTGGTTCTAGTCTCTCCATCTCCAATTCCAGAAACCACTCCATTTACCGATGATCCTTTCATTTGGAAGGCTCGTGCAGTAGCTTCGGTGATGAATGAAGTTTCGGACCCTTGGTCTATTAAAGCTCGGACTATTTGGGTTTGACCATTCGATGATTTTATTTTTACCATCGCTGTAGCCAACAGCACTCGGCTCTGCTGTTTTTCTTTAGCTAAATGAGCTACGACTCTTGTCTCTGTTAGACTACGCGTATTTGATTGTAATGCTTCTGTAGAAGTATTCTCAGAAGTTCCTGGTACAGGAGGCATTACATTGGAAACTCTCTCATAGTGCAGTAGTGTATGATGTCTCTTGCCACAGCGTCGGCAACTGGTGGGCACGTGGCACTTCTTCACTGTATGTGTCGGTGACAGACAATTGAAACACAAACCCTTTGCTTGTATGTACTCGGATCTCTTTTCAGGAGTGTATGTTTCAAATTGTTTGCACAAATATACAGCGTGTTCACCTGAACACATAGGACAGGACTTACTTGACTTTTTCTCTAAGGATGAATGAAATGACCTTTGTTTAGTTTGCTTTAGTATATCACTCGTGTAGTTTGAAGTTCTCGATGTATGTTTGTTGCATTGGGACGGCTCTAACATTTCTAGTGTTCTAAATCGTGTTTCTAGGTATTTTTTCAGTTCGGACCAAGTAGGCAGGTAGTCTACTGAGTCTTCAGGCTCTAATCTGTTGACTTCAAGTTCCCACAATTTTCTGGACTCTAAATCAAGCTTTGACACAATTAGATAATTTATGATAACATCCCAAGAATTTATATTGACATTGAGATTCTCTAACGATTTTAAACACGACGATGTTGTATCTAAAAGCTGCTTTATAGCGGTGGCAGACTGATTTGTTATGCTTTTTTGTGCAAAAAGGCGTTTCATGATCTCATTAGAATTGTAACGTTTATTACTATAACGACGTGTAAGTTGCCTCCACGCCTCACTGTAGTTACTCTCAATCGTAGATAAATTTCTTAAAAGATTTTCAGCTTCTCCAGACAAGCAGCTTTTTAAGTAGTGTAACTTTTGTACAGCACTCAAACTAGTATTTTTATTTATAAGAGAATCAAACATATCGTGAAATGTCTGCCATTCTTCATAACCACCACTAAATTTTGGTAAGTGAATTTGAGGTAGTTTCACTTCACATCCCGACGTCTCTGAATAGCCTGTTGCGTAGCTAGATCCAGAACTAGATTCACGAGTAGGCTTAAATGCACTTAAATCATCTTTAAGTTTAGTTTTATATTCTGAGTAAACATCTTCAAATTGTGAGTACACATCATCCTCAAAATAGACAAGTTTGGATTTATCTGACCTCTCTATAGCAGCTGCAATCTCGTTATGACCTTCGAAAAAAGTCTCACACAATTTCTCCAAAGCTTCGAGTTTAGTCTCGATATATGTAGCAGTTATTCTCTCCTTCGGGGATTTTTTGTAGTTAGTTAATGCTTTTTTTAAACGGTCAAATAAGTCGTCTTGTTTTCTCAGTTCAAATTTTAGTTTCTCAGACATTTTACGTCGAATTTACACTGATTTACACTGTTCAGTTTACACTCCCGGGTTTCGGCACCAGATGTTCGAAATAGCTCGTTTAATTTTCACTATTAACTTATATATTTTCGCAAACTAGACAAAGGATTTATAATTTGAAATAAAACTCGTAACACAGCTGTGCCAGAACAAAGTCTATAATATAGAACTGTCATGTAGGTAGGATAAAATTTTCAATGTATGAGAATAAGTCGACTTTATGCTGATTTCAAAACGTGTAACGCCATCTAGTTACTTTTCACCACAACTAATCAGTAGCATGTATTCAGATTATATGATTGAACCTGCGGTGCCCATGCGGCGCACTCGACTAGCGTGTGTAGCGCCGTGTCGGGCGCGCCGCACTGGCGGCAGTCAGGGGAAGGCAAGCAGCCCACAATGCGATACAGATACTTATCGAAACATCCGTGTCCGGTAAGTATCTTCGTCGTTCTGAAGGTCAGGGTGCCGCTGGTGCGGTTGATCCATTCCGTCAGCTGTGGCCTGATTGCATCCACCGTGTAGCCGCCATAGGCCGCAGGGTTGTCGAGCTCTTGAGACCAGACGGTGATCATGGAGGCCGTTTCCCGCTTCCTGATCGCCTCGATTTCGACCTGACAGAAGGTCAGGCCTCTAGCTAGGGTATCCTGCCGGGTGCGACGCACCTCTGCCAGGACGTTCGCCTGGAGATGCCAGGGCGGATCGCCTGCCAGGAGGGTGGCCGCCGTCCGCGACACTGTGCGATACCCCCGTATGGTCCTCACGGCCAGAACCCGCTGCGCCCGGTGCAGCAGGGTTCTGTTGTGGCGGTGAAGTGCAGTGGACCAGACGGGTGCACCGTACAGCGCCATACTCCTCAGGATGCCAGAGTAAAGTTTCCGCGTCGCACCCCCCGGGCCCCCCACGTTGGGAAGCAGCCTCGAGAGTGCGCCCGCGGATTTGACGAGTTTGGGAACTAGCTGCTCAAAGTGCGCTTTGAACAGCCATTTCCCATCGAGAACTAGCCCCAGATATTTCATCTGGGACCCTACTCTAATCGCCACCCCTTGGACCGAAACGGTCAAGTCCGCGGGGGGATTGCGAAATTTCCTATGGAACATGACGGCCTCCGTTTTCGCGGGGGAGACCCTCAAGCCCAGCCTAGCTATTCGATCTACGACAATCGCCAACCCGGCGTTGGCGACGTCCACGGATTCCGCAAATGACGCAGCGCGTGCCGTGAGTAGGGTGTCGTCCGCAAAGCAGATCAGCCCTACCCCGGGCAGGACCGGAACCCGAAGGATCCAGTCATAACCTACGTTCCAAAGAATCGGCCCGAGGACCGACCCCTGTGAAACGCCGCACGCGACGCGTCGCCGACCTAACACGGGATTGCCGGACTCACCGCCCTCCCAAAGGATATGTTGATCCTGCAGGTACGCGCCCAACAGCCTCGTGAGGTACGAGGGGACTCCATGCGCGCGGAGCCCCTCCCTGATCGTCTCATGAGGGAGGCTGTTAAAGGCGTTCGCTATGTCTAGCGACACCGCAAGAACGACATCCTTTGCTTGGACGGCTTCGTCCGTCAACGTTCGCAGTGCGGTCCAGGGCAACATCTAGTTCCCCCTCGGAGATGGAGTGAGGCTCCTCGTCCGTGGGGGTGTCGGGAACGGGTGGACCCATACTGTGGGGAGTGAAGTTTCCCGGATCCGGGAAGAGCCCGTCGATAACCGACCGGAGCACCTCGGGTTCGAGCGTTTCCGTGACCGTAGATGTGCAAGGCCGCAACGTGTTGCGGGCCCCACGGTACGGACGCCCCCAAGGGTCCCGATCGAGCGTCTCGAGGAGCTCGGCCCGAGCCCGGGCTTTCGCTTGCAATATTGCAATCGAAAGGGCCTTTCTGGCCTCCCTAAACTCGCCCACGAGTTCATTTTCCGCGACGTAGTCCGAAGGACGGCGCGCCCTGCAGCGTTTGAGTCTGTGGCTGATGATGCGAACTGCCTTTCGCATCTCGCCCAGCTCCTCGGTCCACCAGTGGACCTGCTTGCACGGAGGCTGCCGCTTGGAGACACGAGGCATCGCCGCGTCGCAAACCCTCGTCAGGGTCTTGCGCATGTGCTCTGCCTGCGACTCCAGGTTCGCGAATTCGGCTGGGTAGGCCCAGCTTTCTGTGAGTGCCCACTCCTCGGCCTGCTCCGGATCGAGCTTGGTAAGGGCCCAACGCGGGAGGAGAGGGGGGCGATGAACAGGGCTCGGACCGGAGGAGGGGATAAGCTCAAATCTGATGTACCGATGATCAGAGAGCGACTCCACCTCCTCCAGCACCCTCCATCCGACAACTCTGCGGGCGGCCGCATAAGTGGCGAATGACAGGTCGATGACCGATCCACCCCGCGCGCGCACGCAGGTCTGGGCCGATCCCTGGTTCAATATGGTCAAGCCGGATTCAAGAGCCCATTCCTCAACCATCCGGCCCCTAGGTTCCGTGAACGCATTTCCCCAGGAACAGTGCTTTGCGTTAAAGTCGCCCATCACGAAAATCGTTTTAGGCGACAGTTTGCCTATGGCAGCCCTGATGGCGTCCAAGCGAAGCTCGAACTCCGCCAGGGGGCGGTTGCGCGAAAAGTAAACACCTATGACGACGATACTCCCGCTCTCCGCCAACGCATAGCCCTTTCCTCTTTTGAGACATGTAAGCGGTGTGCCAGATCCGGCTCTGGCCACCACCGCTACCACGTCGTCGAGGTCGCCCACCCAATTGCCGCAAGGCGGCACGTAATAAGGTTCGCTTATTACGGCCAAGTTCGCTTGCCACTCCGCCATCGCCTGCAGGCACAAGTCCTGAGCGGTGGGGGAGTGGTTTACGTTCGCCTGAAATAGTGCTGTTACGGGCGTACTAGGCATTGGAGGTGTCCATTGCGCGTACACCCGATGCACTTGTGCGTTGTTTCGTCCTCGGATGGACGAATTTACCCTTCACGTAGGGAGGCTGGCAGAACCTCGCTAACGTGGGATGGGCAGCGTTGAGTCCCCCCGCCGCGCACGCCACGCAGTGGGGGTTCCGAGCCGTGCAGTCCGGCATCTTGTGTCCGCTCTTACCGCAGCGGAGACACAAGTTAGTCCGATCCGGGCACGTGTCCGGACAGGTCTGTGTGCCATGGCCGACGTTGTAACACCGGTAACAACGTATCGGTCTGGCCTCCAGTGCCTCCACCCTCGCCGAGGTGAAGCCTACCACGAGGTAGCCCAGCTCGACGATGGCTTTGGCAGCAGCGACGGGGCACATCACATACGATGCGCCCAAACCGCCCGGTCCTGCACCGATGTGCTTTACGCGCATGTCGTCCCGCCCGCAGCCGCCGGCGCGCGCGATCGCGTCACGAAGCCCATCAACCGTGACCGATTCGTCCAGCCCAGAGACGTAAAGCTCCCTACGCTTTACGGGGCGGACGACCTCGGCCATCCCTACAAGGGCTCCGCGCAGAGCCTCGGCGACGCGGTCCGCCTTGGCCGCGCTCTCGGGTCCCGGCTGGAACTCGAGGAGACGCGCGTCCCTGACGGTCCGCACCACCTTCAGCCCCTCGCGGAGGCCCATGGACGCGATGTCGACCACCGTCGAGGCCTTTGCGAAGATCTCGCGATAACCGACACCCTTTGCGGTCGCTGCCGGCAGCAGTTTAACGATAACTGCGGCCGACTTTGGTTCGCGGAATACAACCGCAGGCTTCGCAGCCTGTTTCCGCTGTTGCTGCCCCCGCCCCGTCGGCGGGGGAGTAGCTTGCGCCTGGAGGGGGGAGGTGGCCCGTCAGCCCTCACCCCCTTACCCTTTTTCCGCTTGACGACCGTCGTCCACGCCCCCTCCTCTGGGGCGGGGGCGGGGGCGGGGGCCACGGGCACCTTCGGCGGCGCGACGTGCGCGACGCGAGCGCGGACGACGGGCGCCGCGACGACCGGTGTCGCGGCCGCGGGCGCCGCCCGCTTCCTAGGGGCCGGCCTAGGAGCCGACACCACAGGCACGGGTGCCGTGGCGGGGGCCGTTAACGCAGCGGCGGCGTCGCGTGCCACTCTCCGCTGCATTTTCAGCCTCCACTTCACCCCCCCTCTATTCGTTTTCTTTTTAGGAGGGGCCGGTGACGGTGGGGAATCCGTCACCCCGACAGCCGAGGCCGCCACCACCTCCATCGGAACCGGGGTACTTGATTCCCCCGCATTCCGCCGGACGGCGGCTGCCGGTCCTCGATACCGGCGAACCGAGCATCGAGTATGGGGCCGACGACGTCGATCACGGCACGCACAAACATGTCGTAATCGATGCCGCCGAGCCCCGGTGGAGCGGGTGTCGGCGCCGCCCCGTTGGCGGCCGCCGGAGCTCGCTCCGTCCCGACGACGGGAGCCGGTGTCGACCCTGCTACCGCAGCAGGGGCCGGACGCGATTTTTTAACCGCAGCGGGTGCGGCGGGCGGTTCCGGTAACGCCGCTGCCTCCGCCGTGGCGGCTTGGGCCTTCCGCTTGACGGGTACGGGGGTCGGCGCCGCCATTATAGCAAGCGCCGACTCCGCAACCGAAGCGGAGGCCTTTAGGGCCTTACGCATGTCTTCAAACTCCCTGCGGTAGGAGCGGTTTTCCTCCCGCAGCGAGTTTAACTCCATGCGTAGCCTGGCGTTCTCGTTACCGAGCTTCCAGGCCTCGGATTCCGGATTTCGCGTGACCAGTGTGTCAACGATGTCCGACACCCTGGACGCGGCCTCCTTCAGCCGGCGCACGTAGACCCCCTTCAAATTGCCCGACGTTTGGGCAACATGAATTATCTCGGCGACCTGGGCGCTCGCCGCTAGGCAGAGCTCCCCAGGGCCGAGAGCCGATACGTCCCCGACGAGGGCGGCGCACTGGCTAGCCGCGGCCACTTTGGCGGCGGTTGCCTTGCGCGCCTTGCGCCCCCTTTCACCCCCCTCGGTACGGAGGTAGGCCTCCGCACCCGCGAGAACGCTAGAAGCCGCCGCGGGTGCGCCCCCCGTGGGGCGCAGAGGCGAGCGCGCGCGTGCTGGAGTGGAAGCACCCGACGTGCTGGCCGAATCGGCGCCGCTGCTCTGGGACCGGTCCCAGAAGCGCGACCTCGATCCGGGAACGAACATCGGGGAACACAATATCGGCACCGTTGCCGTTGAAGACGTGGACGGCGTCGCCGAACCCGATGCCGAAGACGGTGAGGCTGCGAACGAAGACGTCGATGTGCCCGCTGCCGCTGCCGCTAAAGACGGAGACGTCGCCGCAGCCGAAGACGCAGGCGCCGACATCGCGACAGCGGCTCCCGTCCCAGTAGGGAAGGAAGTCGAAGGGGTCGCCGCTGTCGCGCCTACTAAGTCCCTATTCACGACCCCGGCCGAAGGCGCGAGTGAAGCTCGCGCGACAACCGGTGTCGTGGGACGGCTGCTCTCGACGTTGCAGCCCGAAAGGTTGCAAGTCGATGTCGTAGGCACAGGTGAAGCCCGTGCGCTATACGACACCGTCGTCGTAGGGCACCCATCCCCTGCCGTCGCTGAACCGGCCGCCGTGTATACCGGACTACAGGCAGGCGCTTCAGGGCGGGAATAACTATGATCCTCAAGCTGAGCGGGAGTTTAATATTTTGTCGAAACATTTATTTATTTATTTTTCTATTTAAAGTGTTTCTTTTTATTGATATTTACATTCAGTGTGTTCAATAAAAGTACCTTGTATGGATGGCAACGAAGGGATTGGGGGTAAAACTCCCAATCCCGAAAAACGAAAAAGACTAGACATGGGGACTGATGCCAGCCCCGGCAGTGGTGATGAGGAAAGTTCTTTTTTACCATATCTTAAACCAAATTATAAGAGACTTTATCCAGAAAATTCGACTCAAGTAGAGTTTAAAGTGTTTGTACAAGGATTGAGGTCGGAAAAAATTGGAAATAAAAGCCCAATTTATTTAAATCATATATTTAGTTCTAGTCCAGAAATAAAAGGTGTTGCATCTATTCATAGAGTGAATGCGAATAAAATAGTTCTTATATTTAAACAATACAATACAGCGAATAACTTTTTAAATAACACAGACTTTCTTCAGCGACACAACATAAAGGCATTTATTCCAGCAGCACAAATAGAAAAAACGGGCATTATACGCTTTGTCCCGGCGAACATTTCGAATAAAGACTTATATACTAAGCTGTCATCTCGATTCGAAATCATAGCAATCCGAAGGTTTATTAAAAAAGTGAATAACCAAAGAGTACCTTTACAAACTGTCAGTATTACTTTCTTATCTAATGTACTACCAGACACAGTGCAATATGATCTATTTTCATATAGGGTGTTTGATTATGTTCCACCGTTGCAGCAATGCTACCGGTGCTTAAAATTCAATCATTCAGCAAAAATATGTAATGGCAAACAACGATGCAGCTGCTGTGGCGGTGAGCATATATATCGGGAATGTGATCGACCAAATGACCTCTGTTGTGCAAATTGCAGTGGTCCACATCTGGCTATTTCAAAATTATGTCCTATTAAGATGAAAAAAATTGAAGAAAAAAAGAATAAGATTACATATGCTACTGTTGCTAATACTAAAAAGGTTACTAATGATTTTGATTTCCCCCCTCTGCCAATGACAAATAAACCGGCAAAGTCGATGCACAAACCATCCCTTGTAAATCATGTAAATACCTCTGTTAATAATGTAAATACCTCTGTTAATAGTGTAAATACTTCTTCATCTGTACAAAATGTAAATAAACCATCTCCATCAAAGTTGGAGGATATTAAAAAACAGTTGTTAAATGATAAGGAATTAACAGCAGCCATCATCCGTACTTTGGTGGACCTGGCTAACAAACGTGATGATTCTCCAATCACGACTGCCAGTATACAAGATATGCTTTTCAAAAATCTTAAATAATGGATTGTACATCCCACATACAATCACACTTACGTATTGCTCAATACAATATACAAAGTGCACAAAATAAAAAGGTGTCATTAATTAAATTCTTACAGGAGGAAAATATTGATATCTGTCTCCTTAACGAAACTTGGTTCAAAGACTCAAGCAGTTCTTTCCATATACCTCGGTATAACATTTATTATAAAAATTCCAGTAATGGACATGGTGGTGTTGCCATATTGATTAAACCTTTCATTAAATACAAACTCTTGCAGACTAATTTCTATGAAGATGTTCAAACTATCGCATTATCGGTTTCAACACAATGTGGTGCTGTAACAATTTTATGTTGCTACTGTCCTCCTAGAAATACTAGTATAAACAAATTGCATAACATAATACAAGATTTACCCAAACCTATTCTAGTAGCTGGAGATTTCAATGCACATCATATTGCTTTTGGGTGCCTTACAACTAAAGGACGTGGCCAACAGTTATATGATATAATAGATGAATTAGATTTATGTATACTTAATGATGGCACTGTAACTACAATTCATTACCCAAATACAAATCCGTCTGCTATTGATATAAGCTTTGTGAGTTCATGTATAGCTCCACTCTGTAACTGGTCTGTGTATGACAATAATATGGGTAGTTATCATTTTCCAATTATTATTGATATTACTTTGAAGGTAGATAGGTATCAGTATAATCCTCCCACAGAAAAATTTCTTTACAATAAGACAGACTGGAAGTTGTATAGTCAACTTTCAGAAAAGCATTTTCAAAACATTACTGTGGATATGTGTAATCCATTAAAAACATATAATACTTTTTGTGATAGGTTGAACAATCTGAAACTGGAGTGTGTTCCAACATTTATTAAAACCAGTTCATTCAAAAGTAAACCTCCTGCTCCTTGGTGGAACCAGAGGTGCGAACAAGCTGTCATTGCTTCTTATGAAGCACTAAAATTTTATCGCAATAATCCAAGTGTTTCAAACTTTATCAAATACAAAAGGCTAGACGCAGTTAAAAAGAGGATAATTGCAGAAGAAAAAAAGAATGGTTGGAATAGATTATGTGAAAGTTTTAGTAGAACTACTCCCATTAGTAGAATCTGGAATTACATCAAAATGTTTAAACACATTAAGACTCAAAACAAGTCTTGTACAGATAAGTTTGTTACTGGTTTTCTAGACAAATTGTCAGGTAATTGTATGACAGTAGAAGGCTTAAATAACTGTTTTGAACTTCATAATACAAATGACAAATCGAAATTCCTTTTAGAACCATTTACCATTCAAGAGTTCAAATTGAGTTTACAATCACGTAAAAACACTACTCCAGGATTGGATGGTTTTCCCTATCTTTTGATTAAAAACTTACATTCATCAATTCAAAAATTATTTTTAGAAATTCTGAATGCTCTTTGGCTTAAACAAATTGTACCTGAATCATGGAAAACCCAATGTGTGATACCTATACTTAAACCTAATAAACCTCCTGATGATGTAAATTCTTATCGTCCAATATCACTGTCATCATGTTTAGGTAAAATATTTGAGAATATGATCAAGATTCGTCTTGATTGGTTTGTTGAGTCCAACAACATTATTCCAAATGTACAGTATGGATTTCGTAGAGGCAGGAGTTGTGTTGATAGCTTCATCTCTCTTGTGTCAGACCTGGAATATGGGAAAAAATACAAATCAATTGTCTGTGCTTTCTTGGATGTTCAAGGAGCATTTGACAATGTACAGCCTGGAATATTGGTGAAAGTATTATCTAGACTAGGTATACCTGGCTTACTTTGTAAGTGGATATATAATTTTCTAACTGATAGATTGGTATATGTTAAACATAATAATATTTTATATGGTCCAAAATCTACATCAAAAGGTACCATGCAGGGTGCAACTTTATCCCCTCTTCTATATAATTTGTACACTAGTGAAATATGTAAATATGTAAACACCAATAATGTAAATATTCTTCAGTTTGCAGATGATTTGGTATTGTACAGTATAAACTACAATGTAGATATTTCTGCAAATAATGTTAATATTGCTCTAAAAGAGATGTGTGCATATTATCATTCAGAGCTTAACTTACAAATTAACCCCACTAAAAGTAATGTGATGGTATTTAGTAAAGATGCCCCCACAACACCTATCTCTTATAATAATGTTACTATTCCCACCACAGACACTCATACATTTTTGGGTGTTATATTAGATAAAAAACTAACATTTGAACAGCATATCAAGTACATTTCACAAAATGCTTTAAAAGGCTTAAATATTATTCGTTGTCTGGCTGGGGTGTCTTGGGGTGCCGATCCTAAGACACTTTCCATACTTTATAAAGCTATTGTAAGGAGTCACTTTGACTACAGTTGTTTAGCATATGCAAATAGTAACTATGTAAATAAGTTAAATATCATTCAGAATAAAGCTTTGAGAATTATTTTAGGAGCCATGTGTTCAACCCCCATTCGTGCAATGGAGATTGAATCAATGATTATGCCGCTTTGTTTGAGGAGATTACTGATTGCAGAAAGATTTTGTGTAAAACTTACAGCTTCAAGTAATTTGCAAGTTATAAAAAGAATTTTCCCACATGCTATCCATTCTGAGGGAACACTGACTTCAGGTAGTAAATTGCTTGAAGGTAGTTTTCCAAAAATGAGTCACATATACCTGGAAATTCAAAACAAATTTGCAAATATTTTTACAAGCAGAACTTGGCCATGTTATCTTACATCTTATAATAGTTTAATGTGTTCTGTTAAAATTATTGAAGAAAGAGTTGTAGATAATATAGAATATTTACAGTTTTTGGAACAAAATAAGAAATTTTATAGATTCTATACTGATGGTAGTAAAACAGACTTACATGTGCGAAGTGCAGTATATGATCCCCAAATAAAGTTTGTTCAAAGCTTCAGCTTAAGCTCCATCTGTTCTATATTCACAGCTGAAGCTTATGCTGTCCTTGAAGCTTTGAAACGCATAGATTATGTTAATAATTGTAAATATTTTCTTATTCTTACAGATTCCTTAAGTTTAATTCAATGCCTTGTTAATCTTAAACTAGATTTTAAGACTAATTACTTGATTTTTAATATTAAAGTTTTACTATGTAAATATGCGGCAAAAGGCATTGAGGTTGCATTTATGTGGATTCCCTCTCATAAGGGAATAACAGGCAACGAAATAGCAGATAGAGCAGCTTATGAGGGTATTAATGTTTTAGATGTAAGTTTAGTTATACAATTTCCATTTACTGATTGTTTTCATTTCATTCAAAAGAGCATAATGCACTTATGGTATGATTTTTGGAAAACTGACCAAGAGGTAAAGGGCAAATGGTATGGAAACATACAGCAAAACTTACCGATTAAGCCATGGTTTAATGACTTGAAATCTACCAAGACAATTGGCCGTAACTTCATTACAACAATAAATCGCCTTAGAATGGGACATTCATGCACACCAGTACATCTCCATCGTTTGAAAATAAGAAGTGATACAAATTGTGATTTCTGCTCTAATCCACTATGTGACGTTGAACACTTGTTATTTTCGTGTCCTGCGTTTTCTCTGCAACGTTTAATTCTTGCAACTGACTTGTGTGAATTGGACTTAAATTGTGACCCCCGCCACTTGTGTGATTTATTAAAATACAAAGAGTGTTTCTACCCGTTATACAAATATATCAAAAATACTTTCAATAAATTGTGAAAAACCTGTGAAGTGCCGAATATCCAAAACAGACTTGGCTTGGTAAAGCACAATCATTGGAGGGAGCAGGCATATTATATTTTTTTCTTAAGGTATTATGGGCCTCACGGTCATAGCCTTTATTTTGTTTTGGAGGTGATTGAGGCTTAACAAAAACTGAACTGGCCGAAACGTCGGAAAAACCAAAATCAAATAAAATTACCGCGCTTAAAACCGTTAAAACGTAGTTTTATTATCTTAACAAAAACTGTTTTTTTATATGAAACAGTTCTTTGAGGTGGTGAGCCAGGAACAATTGTAATTTCATTTTGGGAATATTTGCTTGACATAGAACATAAAACATCGGCATATGGTTTAGAGACTGTGGGATGTAATTTGGAAGCCTCCATATACGATATGCTATTTTCAGCCATAGTAATTTTTTTTTTTTTTTGTCTCGAATATTCTGGGCAATTTTTGCTAGAAGCAAAATGCAGCCCAGAATATAAGCAACAAGATCCGCGATCCTCCTCAACAATGCAACTGTCACCAGTGTGGCCCTGACCACACTTGTAACATTTTGTTCTTGAACGGCACTGTGTTTTGGTGTTTCCAAAACGACAGCAGTTGTAGCATTGTAAAGTGGGGTAGGTATATAATTCTACAGGTAACGAATTAAAAACACATAAATACACGTTTGGGTAAAACTTGACCATCAAACGTGAACACTACAGTTTGTGATGGTTTCCATATAGGGGAACCCTCAATAATCACTTTGTAGTTCAGGCGCCTAATTTAAATTATGTCACCACAGCCAATTGGTACATATGTGTTTTCTTTTATTTCATCAGGAGACCAGTCTGCGGGGACTCCTCTAACTAATCCCAATCTAGTAACATTAAAAGTAGGTATAAACGCTTTGAGATTATTATTAGTTAAGATATTTGAAGAGACAAAGCTGTTAGCATCAACGAAATTTTGGAAAGATAGAAACATTTTGTTTCTCTCTATTCTTTTCAGACTGCTATTAACAATGTTTTTAAATGAAAATGTGTAAAATTACTCTAAAATGAACAATAGTTGTAGGATATTCATCGTTTTTGAGTAGTAATTATGTGCTTTGTGAGAAATGTGAACTGTAAAGTCAAATGTGGCCTTTTGAGTTGTTACAAGAACTCCGTTGAATGTTACTAGCTGATAACCTACAGTTCAGCTGTGCTACACATAGGTTTAAGAAAATGAAGAAACTACATTGAATCTAAAATCTGGCGTAAAGGCCTAGCTGCCAAATCATAAAGTCCAAAAAAAAAACAATAAAAGGCCCGTGATCGTTGCTGACTCCTCATGCCTATCCTACTTTATTTTCTGCAGAGGAGATTCAAAATGGCATACAAAATCGCTAAGATCGATGGGATTGTTCAAAAAAAATTACCCTCTGATTTTATATTTTTGTTACGTAAAATAGGGTATTTTAAGATACTAATTTGAATATTTTTTTGTTTTAAGTGTTAGTTTTTTTTTAGAAAAAAATTCTCCGATGACGTCATTAGGAACAAGTTTACATTAATTCCATTGCCTATAAATTTAAACTAATAAAACCTGGTAATCATAGTAATCTGTGCTACTATTTAAATGTCACCGTCATTACTCATTACATATCGTGATCATTTTAGTGTGGCCAGCTTAGCAATTTTGTCGCTATGTTTATAATTTTTCGTGTTCAACCATTATTATAACTTACCGGAAAATATTAAACTCTCCAGTAGTTTTAAATATATTCACTTACACATACAGCTTAAAAAGTGGCTAATCGAGCACATCTTCTAAAGCTTGAAGGATTTCATGGAAAATGAAGATTTGTGACAAACACCTTATACATTGTAAATCTCTTAATAATATCTTATCTATCTTAATAATCTTGATGTGTAACATAGTTACTAATATGTAGATTTATGTGTTAAATAATGACTATGCAAATCATTAAACAGACAATTTATATCAATTGTTTTTTCAGGTCATCCAGAAAGAACTAGCCACAACAACTTTTCTGTACAAGCAAGGGTTATGCTTGAACATAGAACTTTATATGAGTTATGCACTGCAGTTTACATGAAAACTTTAAAAAGATAGAGAAAATACCAAATACTCATCATCATCCAAGCGTTAGAAAATACCAAATACTAGCCTGCAGAAAAAAGAAATAGATAAAACTGAACATTTCTGAAAAGATTATATGTCCTAAATTATTATTAATAAGTGTTTTAAGTAAATAAACAAGTTTAACTGCTAAAAGTTATTTAATATTTCATCTTACAAAATAACAAGTCAAAAGATATATCAATCAATTCATATATAAATATATGGCACTCACGTATTTATAACTCACAATCGTTTGCTTTCAGTATAGAAAATCATTGAAATCTTATAACTCTTAATGTGAACTCTTAAGCTATAAGCTATATTGTCTTTACCTTCTATGTTCATAAGTCTTCAGACAAAATAAAACTGAAATATTTTATGGAGGAATGTTAAATATTCATAATTGTTTACATGAATTATAACTACTAACATCTAGATTTATGTATATATAAAATTAAATTATTCATAATAGCCATCCTCGTTTTCAATTAATTAATTAATAAGCTTTAAAGGTGTGGGCCATTCTTCTAGGGTGGTTCAAATCTTTTCAATAGGAATCATTTTTGATTTATTGATATGGGCTCGCTTGAGATAAATTCAGATTCTAGTAAATTTTCAGTATGCCATTAGCTCTAATCCAGTTCATAAAGAATAATCCAAAGAATTCAAGTCAGACTTCAACAATGGCCAATCTTCGCTTCGAACAAAGCCCGGTAAATTGGTTTGCAACCAATTTTAGATAGACTTAGCTTTATGGGAGGGTGCAGAGTCCTGTTGGAAAATCCACTGCTATCCAGCGAATACAGTATCACTTGATGGTTAAATCGTTGCTTCCAATATGTGATTTTGGAAATGTTGCGCCTTGAAGTGACCTCCTCATAGGAAACACCTCATCAAACCATTACACTTTCCTGATGAATGCGCTAGACATTGTGTACAGAAGGCTGGACGTATTAACTTCTGGCGTAAGCCGTATTACCGGACTAAACTTTTCTTCCACTATGATGATCTTCTTATTGGTAAACAGGTTATTTTTGGATCGTATCACTTGAAAAGGTTTCGACATCATTCCAACCGCAGTTTACGAAAACGCTCGTTTATATAATGCATTTTTCTTTGACTTTTAGTTTAAGATCATATTTAAGCATTTAGTATACAGATATTTGCTAAATATTGGTCTGAAGAGCTAATTTACATAATTTTATTCTGGAATACGTTGAATGAAATGTTTGTTTATGTTATGTTGTATGACATAACAATGACATAAAAAAGAAAATGTCCGTCGTTTTGTGTTTTAAAACTGAATGTCTACGGTATTCATATGTATTTCACCAGATGTTAATGACGTCATAGGATTTAGTAAGGTCAAATAAAGTTCAAACGCATTCCTTACAAAATACAAGGAAATCGTACGTTTTTTGGAATTTTAACTAGACATAAATGATTAGGAACACTATTCCTCGAAATGGTTTTTCAAATAACTAAATTGAAAAATAAGTGAACAATAAGAATAGAGGGTAGTTACGGTACTTTCTTGTTCGGTGTCACTGGCTGCGCCAGTCGAATATACGAGTTATATCATACCGGATGTTTCATTTTCTTTAAAAGATACTACAGTTGGCGACGAGGATAAAGTTTATCACGATCATATTTATATTAACGTAAAATGGCAAAAGTTACAGTTGGTACATTAAATACGTTCAACCATCAAGTATTGGTGTATATATAAGGACAGACTAGAACAGTGGTTCTTAGCAAACGACATTACTAAGGACGAAGATAAAGCCGCTTGCAAGCGCCGCGCCATTTTGTTAAGCAATTTAGCGGAGTCGAGCTATAAATTAGTGCGTGATTTAGCACTACCTCGTCAAGTGGCTTCTTTAAATTACGATCAAGTGGTCGAGTTATTTGATGGACATTTTAAGACCAGGAAGTGCACGTTTGCAGAGAGGTCGAAATTTTATAATTCCATGCAGCACAGTAGTGAAAGTCTGTCAGAATGGGCAGCCCGTGTGCGAGGATTGGCTACCCACTGCGGGTTCGTCGCAACTCACCTAGAAGAGCAGCTACGTGACCGTTTTGTAATTGGAATGCACCCTGGACCAGAAAAAGACACCTTATTCACCAAAGAGTTGTCTGAGTTAACCCTTATTACAGCTCTAGACATAGCTGAGGGTATACAGAGCGCTAGATTAGGCGCTAGGGAGTCATTGCAACAAAAGGAAAGTGGCCCGCTTCAAGTAATGAAGGTGGCGATTGCGCGACAGGCAGCGTCTACGTCTGCGAGCAGCAGCCGCACGCAGGAGCGCGGTCCGTCGGCGCGCTCTAGCCGCGCGCAGCAGCGCGGCTCTTCGGCTGGTGGGGCGATCTTCCAGCGATCTCAAGATGATGATTCATGTGCGGCATGTGGATATATAGGTCACAACGAATCCCAGTGTCGTTTTTCACAGTACAAGTGTAAAAAGTGCGGTATTAAAGGCCATCTTAAACGTGTGTGTCCTAAAATAGTAGGCAAACAACATTTTGTTGAGTGCTGTGTCGATGGGGAGGACGATGGTAAGCGTTTTTGTTGTAATATTAGAACTTATCGCGGGAGCCCATGCGAGAATCTGTTTTGGGGGGATTGGGATTGGGATTTGGATTTGGGGACATGTTAGGGGAGTAAAGACTCCCGGTCCGGAAAGAGTCCTACAATCACGGACCGGAGAACCTCTGGTTCGAGCGATTCCGTAGCCGTAGAGATGCAAGCCCGCATTTTACTGTGGGCCACGCGGTACGGGCGCCCCCAGGGATCCCGGTCCAGTCGCCAGCATCTTACAGACAACCGGGGTCGTGACCGCAGTTAACGCTGCGGGTCCAGGCGTCGGTTTTGTGACCGGCGCGGCAGTCCCGGGAACAAGTATGGAAGAGGCTTCGACGGGCGTCTTCCTCTTATTTTTGCGCCCGCCACGCTTCTTCTTTTTCTGGGGGGGCAGTGGTGGGGGGGAGGCCACCACTTCAGAGTTGGAGGGGGTCTGTACCACCTCCATCGGGACAAGAGGAGTTAAGTCCTCAGGGTCCCAGTGGGGGTCAGCCACCCTTTTAACCGCTCGGGGTGCCGGCATCGGCAACGTTACCACCTTTCCACTGTCCGCCGCTAGGGGCGGACGAACAGGAAGGAGAAGCAGGCGATCCTCCATCTCGGCGAACCGGGCGTTAATGAGGTCCCCGACCGACACGATGATGGAGTGTTTCAGCTCCTCACTGTCGAACGGCTAAGGGAGGGCGGCCTTCGCCAGGTCAACCTCTCTAGCCCTGGATGCTTTACGCATTTCCTCAAACTCCCTGTGGTAAGAAGCGATCTCCTCCCGCAAAATGTTCAACTCGGTACTCAGCTGGAGGTTTTCCGTAACGAGCTTCCGGGATTCGTCGTTAGGTGACCGCGTGGTCAAGCTCTCGACGATGTTGACGAGCTTGCCCGCGGCCTCCCTTAGGGTGCGGACAGAACCGCCCTTGAGGTTTTTTTTTTTTTGAGGCGAGGGAAAATGCTTAACCGATTTACGCACAAACTGGGTCGTTGCTAGGGGAACGACACGCGTCGGTCGGGGGCGATAACACTGCAGCAACAGTATGCTCTTGGCAGCGCTCCGCCCGCGATCGACGTCACAGAATAGTGTGGAAGACTCCGAGCGTTGCTACACGAGCGAGCAACCCCACTAAAAACCCCGTCCTCCCTGACGACCCTGTGCTTTGTATGTGTTGGAAAGGCTGAGATTTAGAACATAGTTACGCCCAGCCGAGCCCTTGAGGTTGCCCGAAGTCTGGGCAACACAGACGATCTCTCACCTCTCGTCGCTTTAGTCTAATCCCTAGTAAAGGACCCGATAGTGTGTGAAATGAATTTTCCCCGCCTCAAAAAAGAACAAAAAAAAAAAACACGGACGATCTCAGACCCGTGAGTGCTTGCCAAGGTTTGCAGCTCACACGGCCCGAGGGCGTCCATGCCGTCCCTACCCAGGACAGCCTCGGTATAAACTGCTTTGCTAGCCTTCTTGGTGGTTTTTGAACCACCCTTGGCTTCGTAGCGGAAGAAAGCCTCCGCGCGAGAAACGAGCTCCGACGTCTTAACCGCAGAACGCGCAGAAGTCGGATTAGTGGCACCAGAGGTGCAGGCCGAGCTGAGGCCGCAAATCCCGGGTTTGTCCCAGAGACGCGACGTCAGCTTGGCAACGATAAGAAACTTACTAACTTTGGCGTTAGCGACAGCCCTCTTGGCAGGCGGAGATGATCCTGCCGAGCTGGCCGCCGCTCTCGCCTCTACGCGACCAGGGGCCACGTCCGATGCTGCGCGCACCGGTACGCCCGACAGGCGCGGCAGCGACGCGTTGCCTGAACTTACGATAACGATCGTACCGGCAGCTCCCGCAGACGAGGCCGCTGCGCGGACCTCCGGTACGTCGCTGTTATTAATCTCAGCACTCGCGATACTACTGGTCACAGATGAAATGAAATGCGGAGCCTACGTTAGACACGACGGGGTCGGGCCGGCCCGCCGCGTCCCCTACGTCCCTAACTCCCTTAACGGCACCTTTTGGTGCCGATCCTACCAAAGAGGGCTCCCCCGCGGCCGTTACAACGGCCCGCCCGGGTTCACCCACTCTCGTATCGACGGCGTTTTTGCTGCGCCGAACGGTAATTACCTTCGGCCTGATCCTCACAGGCTCCTCAGCTTCCGTGACTTACTCTAACTTTCTATGAATGAGACCGTTAGTATTTAGTAAAAACGTAAACTCAAAGATGCATAGTGTCATCAAGTATTAAATAATATAAACAAAAGTGTGGGGGGTAAGG
This sequence comes from Dendrolimus kikuchii, assembly GCA_019925095.2. Taxonomy (NCBI): domain Eukaryota; kingdom Metazoa; phylum Arthropoda; class Insecta; order Lepidoptera; family Lasiocampidae; genus Dendrolimus; species Dendrolimus kikuchii. Next base: position 4,025,398 of record JAHHIN020000031.1, read on the forward strand.
GGTGTGCGAAATCCATCTAGCAACCCAAACGTCAACCTCACCTGCCCGCGGTACTCCCTGCCGCCAACTAACGAGGCTCTGACGACAGATCGACGGCGGTATAACCATCAACAAAAATCCGGTTTACATAAATCCCCTGATCGGAGTTGGGCAGCAGCGTCTCCGATGCGAGTAAGCCGGTACTGCGGTCACCAACCCGCATGTCAAGCGTGGTGTCTATGGCATTTCCCCCAATTTATGAAACGCACATATAGGCCATGGCCCTCAGTTCCCAGCGGCCCCGCTAGTCCCGGCTACGGCAACGGTCGTGGTAACTGCGGAGAGGAGGGTGCTAGAAATCTCCGGGTTACGGGAGGCTGCCAACGTAACCAACTGACACTGGCAACGTACAATGGACGCACAATCAGGCTGGATAATCACCTCGCGGAATTGGAAGTAGAGTTAAGTCATATCAAATAACACATTCTAGGGTTATCTGAAGTCCGAAGAGAGGGGGGGGGATACTATAACCCTGGAGTTCGGGCACTTGCTCTACTTTCGAGAAGGTGGTAAGGCCTCCCAAGGTGGTGTCGGTTTTCTAGTCAATAAGTCCCTCGTTAACAACGTTGTGGAAATCGGCAGTGTGTCGAACCGGGTAGCGTACCTAGTACTAAAAATTACCAACAGGTATTCCCTGAAGGTGATACAAGTATATGCGCCGACCTTGGTACACCCTGACGAGGAGGTTGAGGCCATGTATGAGGATATCACTAAAGCCATACATGGCACGACTTCCGCACACTACAACGTTATTATGGGGGACTTCAACGCCAAAGTGGGAGTACAAGAATGCGACGAACCGAGAATCGGACCTTATGGCTTGGGGCGCCGAAATCACAGGGGGTAAATGCTGGTCAACTTCCTCGAAATGCAGGCTCTTCTTGATGAATTCGTTCTACAAGAAGAAGCTCCAAAGGAGGTGGACCTGCAGAGCCCCGATACTGTGACAAAGTAGAGTAAAGTAGTAGATGTAGTGTATTAATAGTCGTGAAAAAGAGGGTAGTTCTATATTTGTGATACAGTCTCAGTTCGGATTAAAACCTTACAAGTGAAAACGTTGTTTCTCTTCTCCCAGGCTCTGAATATTACACTGGCGACGAAAAATAATAAAATATCGAACTGTGCGTGTTGTGGTTGTGCATAAAATGTCGATCGGTAAAATTAATGAGTTCGACGTAAAGTCGGGTGTGTGGTCGTCATATGCGGATCGACTACAAATGTACTTTAAAGTGAATGGTATCAAAGACGAGTTAAAATTGCCAACGATGATTGCTGTGATGGGAGATGAGGTGTACGAACTGCTTGTAAATCTAGCCAGCCCACGGAAACCATCGGAATTAGATTACAGTGAGGCAACGGAACTTCTACGTAATCATCTACAACCGAGTCCTTCAGTGCTCGCTGAAAGATTCCGTTTCAGGCAGAGGCGACAAAACAGTGATGAAAATGTTAACAACTATGTAGCAGAGTTGAAGAGGTTGGCACGGACGTGCAATTTCAAGGATAGCCTCAATGAAAACTTGCGTGATCAATTTGTGTGCGGGTTGCAAAACGACATTTTTCGTCAACGCTTGTTCGCAGAAGACGAAAGTTTGACTTTTATAAAGGCAGTTCAAGTCGCTATATCACTGGAGGCTGCCGAGCGAGATGCAGCGGCTGTAGAGGTACGGAGTGTCCCGGGGATGTCACAGAGCGTTGAACTCCATGCGGTGCGGGAGGGGCGCAGCGGCCGGGCACGGCAGCAGCGCGGCAGCAGCGCGGGATGGAGCACGACACGGTGGACGGGAAGGGCAAGTAAGCCAGAGCCGGATCATGGCAACTGTAAGGGCTGCGGATCGACGAATCACAGCTACGGGAACTGTAGATTCCGTGATTTCGTTTGTAGCCGGTGTAGACGTCCAGGGCATCTTCGTCGGGTGTGTCCGGAGACAAGGGATATGAATTCACGAAAAACCGTTGAACGAAGAGTTAATTATAGCTCAGTGGAGGAGCAAGAGGAATCAGACCAATTGCATGAGCAGATAATTGATTTACACCAACTTTGTCTTGGTGATTACAAGGCGGTGAGTTTGCCTATATCTATAGATGGTAAAATTATATCCATGGAGGTAGACACGGGTACGCCGATATCTTGTATAAGCAAAGTTATGTACAATAAGTATTTTAGTAATAAAAAGCTACTCTCTCACAATCTTAGCTTAAGATTTTACGACGGTTCAGTTGTCAAGCCGTCGGGATATATAAAGTGTAATGTATCTTACAAAGGGAATGTAAAGCAATTAGAGCTGTTTGTCATTAGTGGGGGAACTACGTCTCTAATAGGTAGACAGTGGCTTAGTGAGTTGTCTATACCTTTTTATACCTTGCACAGCAGCCAAGTATCTCTAAATGACAAGTCTTGTAACAATAAATATGATTGTAATTTAAATAATTTGTTAAATAGGTATAAGGAATTGTTCGATGGCAGCTTGGGGAGGTTCACAGGAGGCAAGGCTACGTTAAGGGTGCGCGAGGGCGCGGTGCCGGTGTTCAGTCGCGCACGGCCCCTGCCATACGCGTTGCGCGCGCGCGTCGACGCGGAGCTGGACGCGATGCTGCGCGCCGGCGTCATCGAGCCCGTCGACTGCTCCGACTGGGCCTCAACGTTGGTTCCAGTGAACAAAGCGGATGGCACTCTCAGGCTATGTGTAGATTATAAGTCAACTTTAAATCCTGCCTTAATTGTCGACCGGTACCCACTGCCTAGGTTTGAAGATGCACTAATTACGTTACAAGGAGCTCAATATTTTAGTAAAATCGATTTGTCACAGTCATATAACCAAATTGAATTAGACAACTCTAAGTCATTTACAACCATAAATACTCATCGCGGACTGTTCCGTTATAATCGTTTAGTATTTGGACTTTCATCTAGTCCAGGAATCTTCCAACGGATAATGACTAAACTTTTAGGCGACATACCAAATGTTGCAATTTTTAGTGATGATGTAATCATTGGAACTAAATCGGAAAGCGATCATTTTACGACTTTGGAAGCCGTATTTCAACGTCTTTTTGAAAATGGACTTAAGTTAAAAAAATCAAAATGCGTATTTTTTGTAAGTGAGGTAAAATATCTGGGTCACATTGTTTCTAAAAATGGCGTCAGGGCAGATCCGAGTAAAATTGAAGCAGTTAAAAATATGTCCAGACCGCAAAACGTATCCGAGCTGCGTTCATTCCTAGGATTAGTGAATTTCTTTGCGAAATTTATTAAAAACTTTTCTCAGAAGTTATTACCTTTGTATGCTCTATTGAAGAAAAATGTAAGGTGGCGGTGGACTCCGGAATGTGAGGGCGCATTTTGTCAAATTAAAAATACCTTAATAGGTTCGGAAGTGTTAGCACATTATGATCCCGATAAGCCGCTGATAGTGACCTGTGACGCGAGCGCAGCGGGTGTGGGGGGAGTACTATCGCAGCCGGTCAGGCGGGGCGCGGGCGCGGACGCCCGCGGGGTGGAGCGCCCCATTGCATTTGTGTCTCGCACTCTGACTGCAGCGGAGAAAAATTACTCGCAAATTCATAAGGAGGCACTAGCCATAATATTTTGTATGAGGAAGTTCCACCAATACGTTTATGGTAGACATTTTACTCTTCGAACCGATCACAAACCCCTGGTATCCATTTTCGGTCCCTATAAAGGTATACCGACTATGACTGCCAGTCGTATGCAGCGTTGGGCCATCATTCTTTCCGCGTATACGTATGATATAGAATACGTGCGCACAGATCGTAATAGTGCCGATAGTTTGTCCCGACTGCCACCACGCGATAACAAACCGGTTCCTAATATTGCGCCCGAGCAAACGCACTTGCATTTCGCTCAAGAAGCGCTCTTATTAGACTATAATGACGTTAAGTCACACACAAGTAGGGATCCTATTTTAAGTACACTATTATCCTATATAAGAGATGGTTGGCCGGAAAATTGTGATTTAAGTGCAATGAAACCATATCACAATAGGAAAACTGAACTATATGAAGAGCTAGGGTGTATTATGTGGGGTCACCGGGTGGTTATTCCGGAAAAATGCAGGGACAGGGTTTTGAAACTATTGCATGAACCTCATATGGGCATTGTTAAGTCCAAGGCACTAGCGCGCAGCTATGCTTGGTGGCCCGGTATTGACGAAGCAGTTGAACAAATGTGTCGAGCTTGCGAAGTATGCGCATCACAGGCGGACGCACCGCCACGACAAGCGCCCGTCCCGTGGGCCTGGCCAGCCCGCCCTTGGACACGGCTACATTTAGATTTCTTGGGTCCTATCTTCGGAAAATTATACTTAGTCGTAATCGATGCTACATCTAAGTGGTTAGAAATATTTAACGTTCCTAGTACAGCAGCATCTAGTACAATAGAGAGATTAAATGAGCTCTGGAGTAGATGGGGTTTACCGCGGCAAATTGTATCAGATAATGGTCCACCTTTCACCAGCCAAGAACTTAAAGTATTTCTTAACAGAAACGGCATAGAACACATTTTCACGGCACCGTATCATCCCTCGTCCAACGGTGCTGCAGAAAATGCTGTTAAAACCTTAAAACGCGTTATAAAAAAAGCTAACTTTGAGAAGGTTAACGTAACAAGAGCCTTGAACACATTTCTATTATACTATAGGAACACGCAACACACTTCCACAGGTGAGAGTCCAGCTATGCTGATGTTAGGCAGGGGATTGCGTACTAGGTTAGATGCCCTAAAGCCTGATCGTGAAAGGCGAATGAGGCAAGTGCAACAGCGTCAAGTTGATGATGCTGGAGGTGCGTCTAGGAAATTCGAGAAGGGTGAGGCAGTGTGGTATCGGCAATATCTTAAGGGAGACAAGTGGCTTCCGGGAACCGTAAGAGAGTCATTGGGTCCTTCGAATTTACAAGTAATTGGCGATGGCGGCAATCCAGTTCATAGACACGTTGATCAGTTGAAACGCAGGTCAAGGAGTTCCCTTGTTCTGCCGTGCCCTGAGAGTGACGTTCCACGTTTACCAGTAGCGAATGTCATTCAGGAATCTAATGTAGAAACTGCTGAACACAATGATGCGTCCAGTGAGCCTCAGACGGAAGAATCCGACGCAGGAGAGGGTCTCACATCGGAGTCTGAGCCCTGTGAACCTTGCCAAAACGAACCAACATTGCCTCGGCGTCCCGTTAGGCAGTGCCGATTGAAAGGTCAAAAATATAAATTCTGAAATTGAAATATAAGTGATCAAAAATATAAATAATGACATTTAAGTTTGTAATATTGTAGTTCTAAGTATGTATAATGTATAGTGTGGTCTAAAATATGTGGGGAGGATTGTAGTGTATTAATAGTCGTGAAAAAGAGGGTAGTTCTATATTTGTGATACAGTCTCAGTTCGGATTAAAACCTTACAAGTGAAAACGTTGTTTCTCTTCTCCCAGGCTCTGAATATTACAGTAGATAAAGTTTAATCTCCGACCTACACCGCGCCAGATTATCTTAGGGTCTGAACAGTTCCAGTTGGCACTGCAAAGTCGGTTCGAATCGCTGGAAACTACTGGCGATGTTGACGAGTTAACCGACAACGTGGTGAAAACAATGCGAGAGCTGGACCGAAGGCACTTTCCACCTTTGCGAAGAAACAAACGCTCTGAACTCTCCACCGAAACTTTGGATCTCATGAGGATGAGACGTGAGATGCCACTTATTCTTTCTGCCTCACCGGAGAATAGGGCCCTCTCTAAACAGATAAGAAAACTTGTAAGATGGGACCTCCGCTGCACAAACACGCGAGCCATTCAGGCTGCTATAGAGCAGAATAGGGGGATCCAAAGTTTTCTTAAAACCATTGGGGGAGAAGCCATCTTGCAAAAGTGAGGACAGCAGATGGCAGGGAGCTTACGTCTCACTCTGATATCCTAGCGGAGGTGGAACGGTTCTACGGGCAATTGTATTCTTCGCGGGCGGAAAGACCTTCGGTTCAAGGCGCTAATGATACACATGCACCACTCACGCGCCACTATACGGAGGATATCCCGGAGGTCGACATTGGCGAGATTAGGACGGCACACGGGCAACTTAAAAACGGCAAGGCTCCGAGGGACGACGGTATTACAACTGAGCTTCTCAAAGTGGGAGGGATCCCAATCTTAAAGGCTTTGGCGGAGCTCTTTAATTCCGTTATCCTCCGGGGCACTGTGCCAAGGGCGTGGACCAAGAGTGTGGTGGTCTTGTTCTTCAAGAAGGGTGGTAAGACCCTCTCGAAGAACTATAGGCCCATCCCACTCTTGAGCCACGTTTACAAGTTGTTTTCAAGGGTCGTTACGAATCGTCTCGCCAGAAGACTTGAGTTCCAGCCACGGGAACAGGCTGGGTTTCGAAAAGGTTACAAGCACCGTAGACCATATCAATACTGTTCGGCAGATTACACAGAAGACCGAGGAGTATATTCAGCCGCTGTGTATGGCATTTGTGGACTACGAGAAAGCCTTCGACTCTATCGAAACTTGAGCTGTTTTGGAGTCTCTGCAGAGATGTAGTATCGATTGGCGATACATTGAGGTGCTGAGATGTCTGTATGATGCCGCAACGATGACCGTTCAGATCCAACCCGGGGGGCGAAGCCTATACCTCTACGTCGCGGGGTGAGACAGGAGGATGTCATATCTCCGAAACTGTTTACCAACGCGATGGAAGATGTCTTCAAAACTCTGGAATAGAATGAATGGGGCATCAACATCAACGGCGAGCGTATCTCCCACCTACGTTTCGCTGACGATATTGTCATCTTTGCAGAGACGTTGGAGGAACTTGCCGACATGCTGACCAGCCTGAATGAATCCTCCCGACGGGTCGATCTCAGCATGAATTTGGACAAGACGAAAGTCATGTTCAACGACCATGTCATGCCGAGACCGGTAAACATCGATGGTTCCCCTCTTGAGGTTGTGCAGGAATATGTATACCTTGGACAAAAGATCCAGATAGGCAAACACGGCTTCGAGAGGGAAGCCAATAGGAGGATCCAGTTAGGCTGGGCAGCATTCGGTAAGCTTCGACAGGTCTTCTCGTCGACCATTCCGCAATGCTTGAAGACGAAAGTCTTCGAGCAGTGCGTCCTACCCGTCATGACATACGGTGCCGAGACATGCGACAGTGACAGCGGGACTGGTCCACAAATTCAAAGTCGCTCAACGGGCTATGGAGCGAGCTATGTTAGGTGTTTCTCTTATGGATAAAATCAGAAATGAGGACATCCGTAAGAGAACGAAGGTAACCGACATAGCTCGCAAAATTAGCAAGTTGAAGTGGCAGTGGGCCGGTCACGTCTGTCGCAGAACCGACGGCCGATGGAGCAAACGAGTCCTGGAGTGGACACTATGTCTCGGCAAACGTAGGGTAGGACGCCCGCCAGCCCGGTGGACTGACGACCTGCGCAAGATCACCGGCAGGGGCTGGATGAGGAAGCCAGGAGACCGGGATATGTGGCGAGTACTTGGGGACGCCTACGTCCAACAGTGGACAGATATGGGTTGAAAAAAAAAACAAAAGTACGATAAACCTGAATAACTTAAGAGGACTGAAATATCTGGTTAGAAACAGAAAATTGAGACCATTTATAAAATTTGTAGGTTAATAATATATCTTTAGTTAATTAAAATAATATTATAATTAGCCACTGTGGCCAAATGCCTCTTGGTTATAAGGTTAAAATGAACGCCGTTAATGAGTCGCTACATTAGTGTATATATGTCACCGTTAAGCCGTTAACTAGATAATAATCTATCTCGCGAGATTGTAAACTATCGATATATTGTGAACCGTAACAAACTGCTTACAATTTAACGCATTATTTTTCGATAGATTATAATCCAAAGAGTTACTAATAAAAATCAGGTGGGTATCAGTCAAAAAACTAAAGATTCGGTCTCTGCCCTTATAGGTTAGAAGTTTTAACAATGTTTGTAAGTAGTCAATAAATGATGCTTGATTGGAAAAAAACTGGTGTTTCCTTCCAATCACAGTGCGTACCCTCGCTTGCACGTAATAAATATTCCTCATCAATCACACTGCTGTGATAAGGAGTTTTATTAAACTTTTGACTCAAACGCCATCAGCATTGATTTCATTAATTTCGGATTAGAGCAGAAAGCTGCTTTTTATACAATGCAAATTTAGCAAACTGTGTTAATAAGTAATTCAATTTGAAATACATAATTCGAAATATAATTTTGATTTAGTATGAAATTATATCGATTTGACTCTAATCACATTTAGAATAGAGTTCATTTTTCTAGAGTGTACCGATCTTTATGGATACTTGGCTGTAGCCGTGTGTCGTTCACGAATGAATCCTTCAAATGAAGTACTTCAGTTAGTTTCTGTCCTTCATTCTTTACTTCAGTTACAATTCAACCATATCTTTAGTTCAGTTTAGTTCACCGGCCGCGAACTAAAATCGGCACTGCTCGTGTATCGTTCATGTTTCACGCACGAGGCTTGTGCAGTGCTGATTGATAATTTGCTGTCACGCTCTGTTGTACGTGCCATAATGATGTTCTATTTCTTTCACTCAAACTTTCGCTCGGTAGTACCCAGTTTTTAAGCGGTCGGGTCCTCTAACAATTTGCACTTACTGTGTACATTGCTTGTCATACAAAAAAGCTAATTTAGAACTGTCAAGCAAAATGGCAATGTACAGTACTCTACAGTAACTACAGTTCACAATATGTTTGTTCGAGTTTCAAATTTTAAATATGAAATGAAGTGCATTGTTTTCATTCGTAAGTATAGAAATAATTATTGAACTGTGTAAAGTTTTAGTGCTATTTTGAGCTTTATGTCATTAAATTACGGATCACTGATATATTTTTAAAATTTTACTCGTCCTACTCTCATATTGGCAATAATAACAATAATAATGGTTCCTGTCTTTGGAGCCCTAACCACCGGTAGTTTAGACCCTAGGCCCCGCTGGCGGTGATCTGCAAGATTTTATATTTTTTTTTATTGAATATGTATTTTGTTTTTGATGTATTTTTATAAAAGAATAATGTTATTTATTTTTTTATAAAAAAATATCTACTCTTCATATATTAAAAAAAAATGTAAACTGAAAATAAATAAATACATGAAATAATAATGTAAACATTTTTTACTATTCCTATATATATATATATATATATATATATATATATATATATATTTATTCCACACACACATACATAACTTCACGCCAGTTCCCTTGCGGGGTAGGCACAAACAACAGAGCGCCATTTAGGCCCATTCTTACACACCTCACTTGCTTCTTTGACATTCATAACTCTTGTCATGCACACTCGTCTGTTCTTAAGGCTCCTGACATCACCCTCCGCTAGTACACGATCAATTTGATCATGGAAGGTGTGTCGTGGCCTTCCACGACTTCTGCATCCATCCACTTTTGCATTGTATATCTGTTTAGTCATTCTTTCATCATGCATTCTTTCCACATGCCCGAACCACCGGAGCATTCCTTTCCTTACCTTCACCCCGACACTCTCTTTCAGACCAACTCTCTTTCTTACTTCAGTATTACGAACGCGGTCCGCGAGCGTCACTCCGCAGATTTTGCGCAGTGCTCGCATCTCAACCGCGTTTACTCTACTTTCATGCTCTCTCTTCCATACCCAACTCTCGCTTCCATACGTGAGCGTAGGTACCAGCACCGCGTTGTGTACGGCGAGCTGGGCCTTCTGGATGAGGTTCTTAGCGCCTAGAAGTTTACCTAACGCTCCATTCAAACTATTCCCCAAATTTACTCTTCTTTCTATATCAGCGGTGTACCTTCCATCCCTGCTAAAAGCACATCCAAGATATACAAACTCATTCACTTGCTCCAGCATAACATCATCGACCATTATCCTTGCATTCGTTCTGGTTTCTTCTCTTTCAAACACCATAACCTTTGTTTTCTTCGCATTCAAATGTAAGCCTCTCGCCTGACAGTCATCTTTCATCATTGTGACTAGTGTTTGCAGTTCTGATGGCGATTCGGCTAAAAGCACGGCATCATCCGCATAAAGCAAGGTGCTTACAACTAGATCACTCATTCGCACCCCAACATCCATCAATCTTATTCTCTGGAGACAATCGTCCAGGTATAGGATGAACAGCAAAGCCGACAGCACGCAGCCCTGCCTGACGCCAATATTGACGTCAAACCAGGGCGACAGGCTGCCATCCACTCGCACGCATGCCATACAGTCCTCGTAAGTGGACTGCACAGCACGCATCAATTGGCCATTAATCCCATATCCGGGCAATATGTCCCAGAGCTCCTTCCGCACAACCCTGTCAAATGCTTTCTCTAGATCCACAAAACCGCAGAAAACCTTCCGGCCCATAGCCAGCTGCTTCTCTACGATATTGCGGAGAGAGAAAACTTGATCCATACATCCCCTTCCATTTCTGAAGCCACCTTGTGCATCCCACAGTAATCCATCGGATACCACTCTCATTCTCTTTTCAATAATCTTCGTATACACTTTAGATGCTGTGCTGATCAAACTGATGGCCCTGTAGCTGGCGCACTCCATACGTGACCCCTTGCCTTTATACAAGGGCACGATGACAGCGCGCCTCCAGTCCTTGGGAACCTTTCCCGTCCTCCAGCACAAGTTGCATAAGGACAGGAAAGCGTCCCGGACGCAGGTTCCACCATATTTGATCATCTCAGCAGACACACTATCGATTCCTCCTGCCTTTCCATTTTTCAGACTTCTTATCGACCATTCGATCTCTTCCAACGTGATCTCGGATGCTGACTCCTCGGAGTCAGTCACAGACTCAGTCGTGGTGCCAGCATCCGGGATATCATCATACATTTCTCTAAAATATTCACTCCATCGCGCTAACACCTCTTGTGGGTTAGCAAGAACGTCCCCTGCTTTAGATTTTATTCTTTCCATTCTGGAAGCTGACGAACAACCCCGAGACTTCTTAACCTCTCTCCAAAAGAGTTTGGTATTCGCCTTGAAGTTCTCCGTCAGCTTCTCTTCTTCTTTCAATTTTATACTTTCGCGCTTCTCTTTCACTAAAGCTTTGGTTTCGTTCTTGCAGAGGCGATAAATTTCTTTCTTCATCTCTTTCATACTGTCATTCTGTTGCAAAGAAGCAACATAATCTAGCCAGGCTTTTCTCTTTCTCTCTACGCTGGATTTAACATCCGCGTCCCACCATTCATCACCTTTCGTTGTTATGTGCCTCTTTGCGCATCCACATGCTTCTTTTGCGCTTTCCACTATACTTTCTTTCATACTATCCCAGTCATTATCCACATCTAAGTCGGAGAAGTCCGCTTTTGCAAGCCTTTCTTCGACTAGGCGCGCATACATACTCCTTACACTAACATCTTCCAATTTTTCACACTTTATTCTTTCAAGCTCCCCGAAATTGGTACGCACTCGCCAGTGTCTCCACTTCCTGAAAAGGCCCACAAACCGGCTTATCACCAGGTAGTGGTCCGTTTCAAGAGTGGGGCCTCTGTAGGCTCTTGTATCCATTATTGTGTTTCGGAGGCGACTATCTATTAAAATCAGATCAATCATACTTTTCTGATCATTCATTCCCCATGTATACGTGTGAATATCCTTATGATGGAATAAGGTGTTCGACACAAGCAAGTTTCTTTCCATGCATACGTCTATGATTGGCCTACCAGCATCGTTCACTCTCTTGTCACCATAGGGTCCAAGGACAGCCTCAAGGCCGTCTCGTTTGGTGCCCACCCAGCCATTAAGATCACCACACATAATTAATCTTTCGTTCCCTTCAGCCAAATCCAGAATTTCTCTCACAGACTCCCAAAACTTCTCGAGTTCTTGGGGATCCGCTGAGCTTACGGGAGCATAAGCTGCGACCAGAAAAACTCGCGTAATCCCCAGTTTTAGACGGACCCAGAGAAGTCTCGGGTTCACCAGACAATAGTCTTTTACTCCAGACATAAAGCGGGTTGAGAGTAAGACGCCTACCCCCCCACTTGCACGCTCGTCCAGGTCCACGCCGGACCACAGAGCAAGCATGCCACCGGGGAGGTCATCGACGTCGCACCCCTTCCGCTTTGTCTCTGTCAGACATAAGGCATCCAGGCTTCTCTCATTCATTATATCAATCATTTCGTCCATCTTATCTTTCATTCCACCTCTCACATTCCACGTGCCTATACGGCACTCTGCTCCTCTCGACCCGCCAGGTTTGGCGCTGCGTGAAGGGTGGCGGCCCCCTTCGCCGCATGCGCGAGAGTTCACACCGACGGGGGCGCATCGGTGAGCGTCGCCTGCGGGGGACGCCCTATCGTGCACTGCACGTGTGTGAACTCGGGTCAGAATTGTGGCCCTCTGGGCCAGCGGGGATCGCGACGAGCACGCTTCTGACATGACCCCCTATTTATTCCTATACCTATTTAACTATTTGATACGAGCTCGTGTCTCAACTCGTCGAATTAATTTATGTTTGCGATAAGATGACTCATTGAACTCTTCTTTTAACAATTTATTTCATATCTCTTGATAAACTAGTGAAAGAAAACCGATCTACAAAGAAAACAATTTTTGTTGAACAACTGAACTATAGTGAACTACTGAACTAAAAGATGGATATAGTTCAAAGTAGTGAAAAGACACATTTTTATCTTTTCATTTCAGTGACACATTTTTCGCAAGACTACTTGGCTGCATGGTTACTTTAGGGGTTGTGGTTGTTAACATAATAATGATGACTTGAATGAACTCATGCATTTGGCGTCTTGCGTGTACCGATATTTTTGGATAAGAAGGCTGCTTCGAACTATTAGACGACCGTGGTAGTATCGATATTAATGATCACTTTCGATGTTCTTATCTATTTGACCATCTTAGCCGCTCCTTTCTATGACGCTGACTGTACATGGGATCACACGCACTTGGCCGATTTATTCAGACAGATTTTACATGATCTTTAAACACCTTTACAATACCAGTGTGAGCATTCTCACTGTTCACTCGGTATGTTTTGATAATGTATGATTATTTAAATTGGACTTAAATGAACATCTATAATCACATAAATCACATTGATATGGCTTCTCCCCAGTGTGTTTACGAAGGTGTAAGTTTAATTGGTCTTTTCTAACACATTTGTACTGACACATGTGGCATGAGAAGTTCTTCTCCTTTGTGTGTTTATGCTTTATATGAGTTTCTAAAATATCTCTTCGTGAACATCTATAATCACATAAATCACATTCGTATGGCTTCTCCCCAGTGTGTTGGCGAAGGTGTTTACTTATGTCGCTTTTTGTGACACATTTGTACTGACACACATGACATGAGAAGTTTTTCTCCTTTGTGTGTTTATGCTTTATATGAGTTTCTAAATAACCTCTATGTGAACACCTATAATCACATATATCACATTTATATGGCTTCTCCCCAGTGTGTTGACGAAGGTGTTTAATTAAGTCGTTTTTTGTGACACATTTGTACCGACACACATGACATGAGAAGCTTTTCTCCTTTGTGTGTTTATACTTAATATGTGCCTCTAAATTACCTCTGTGTGAACATCTATAATCACATATATCACATTCATATGGCTTCTCTCCAGTGTGTTGACGAAGGTGTATATTTAAGTTGCTTTTTGTGACACATTTGTACTGACACACATGACATGAGAAGTTTTTCTCCTTTGTGTGTTTATACTTAATATGTGTCTCCAAATTACCTCTTTGTGAACATCTGTAATCACATATATAACATTTATATGGCTTCTCCACAGTGCCTTTATGAAGGTGACTATTTGAAGCAACTGCATCTACACTCTTGGGAAGACATGGCTTAAAGGTTTCATTTTCAGCATTATCACAAACAACTTTAGAAGCAGATGTCTCACTGTTTTGTGCAACCAGATTTTTGACTCGTATCTTATGTTTTGGTACTGTATTAACTTTTGGTGAAATCCTACTTCCCTGATGGCGATTAGCTACTGATTTTATATTTAGTTTGTTTTTAGAACTTTTCACATTTGAATCTACAGATGACTTTTTAGAGAAGCTTTTGTATAACGTCTTGCGATTTCTTGTTGGAAATATTTTCAAAACAGTATTAGTTAAAGGATTTCTGTCTTTAGTTGTTTCATCGAGCTTCATTCGCTTCGTGTCGCGTTGGTGTACTTCATTCAGCGTGCGTTTTCTTGCTGATGCGCCTGAAAGCAAGGACAACGTGACTAACTAAACTTCATTTCATATTCGAGATAATTGGAATCGGCACAACAATATCTTTTCCTTCCATTATCCTCTTTTTTCGCACAAATCGCCTGCCACACCAAAAATCTAATAGATAAATTGTTGTTTTTTAAAATTTGTTGTTTCTTCTCTACAGTGTTGGCAATGAACTTAATATGCATGTGTAAAGGGTAAACTGTATACTTTTGCTGGCACTCTTTCAAATTATTGAAGATAATTTTTGTATAGGGCAAAGAATTTTAATATTTCCAATTGTTTAAATTAGTCGGTGTCGTATTTTATATTCTCAGCAGCTTGAAGTTGCCAAAGTCACCTGCAATTTACAGGAGTTTGGGACCTGCCGGAATGCACACAGTTATTATTTTTTCCATTCATATGAATGATGTTTGTTTATTTTATTTCCTAACTATACAATGTTGTTATTATTGTGTACACAAAATAATGGTATTAACATTTCTTAATGTCTTGAATAAATTAATAGGGATTATAGACTTGGATTAACAGAGATCTTTGAGGGAGCTGCCAACAATACTATCCTTTAGCTAATTAAAATATTTCATGCTAGTAATGGATTAAGTCAGCAATAATACAATACATAGAAATAGATCGAATTTATAACTTTGAAGTTTTATAGTCACCTGTACTATGCGTGCAATAAACAAATAATTATTGGGAACACTACTAATAATTTTAATTGTAAATAATCGTAGCAATTGTCGATAAAGACAATGCAACAATAATCTATTATAGGTTTTGGAGGAGGAGCCCGCCATTATTATTTCTAGAACAGCTTGTTAAGGCTGATTTACATTAGTCAAAAAGCGAAGTTAACATGCAAAACTGGTGAGTTCAGGTCGTATCATAGTTATAACAGCAATTTGTCTGTTAATGTTGTAAGTTGTTGATTAAGCAGACATCTGTCAAAATGATGATAAGAGCTTAGTTACCAGTTTCACAAATGAAGTCACTTCTTAACTGATGCAAATATAATAATTCATTAAGGTGATGTATAAAGGACAAATGAAATCAATGATTACAGATTTAAATTTAAAATATTTTTTGTTGTTTTCAACATTAAGGATATCTTCAAGTTAATTTATGCCATACTTTTCGAAAGCTATCGAATACATTTGTGGTTAATAACAAGGGCTATAGTCAATTTTGAGAATTCTAAAACCGTTATATTAATATGAAAGTTAAGCAAAAGTCGGATCCTAATAGCATCAGACACAAAATCCTCTTTTTAAACGTTAGAAAGTCTGGGGGGAGGGAGGCTTGAGTGATGATGATAATGAGAATGAATCTAGAAACTCTTACCTAAATCAATCCTCTCAACAACAATTCGAACTTCTCTTTCCAGTATCTCCTTCAGAAGCGTATTATCGTCCAAAGGTGTGCCTGACTCATCATCAGTATTATCTGTATTGTCTTCTTGATTTGAATCTATCAGAGAACATGTTTTTATGTGAATTAGGGTTGCAATTGTAGTTTTATTTACATAGTATAGCTCCGTAATCCAGGAAAAATTACAGAACAAAGGGACATCTAGAAAATTACCATATTTAAATTTGATGATCAGAATACTTCTAACTTTTGTATGAATTGAGAATCAGTGAACACGGGGACTGCTGGGTACTCTCAAACAGGACTTTAAAAATTAAAAAAAGATTTACTCAACACCATCATCCGAGCGTCATCCCGGTAGCGTTCGGAACGTTCACTCTGACGCCCAGGGTCCGCTTTCATACTTTATATACTCCATTCCACGCGGTTTTCAGCATCCCTCATTTCGAGACGATCGGTATGCATGTCACAATTCAGAATATCAAGCCAGCATTTCTTGAGCCTTTCCCCTCGACTAGGACCTGGCGGAAGTGGCATGACTAGACATTTGTTCCCCACATAATTAGCCCGTTTCAGTAAAACGTGGCCATACCAGTGTAAAAAGAGATATTTAGCTCAGACAACAATCAAGTCAATTTAAGTTTCAAATTTTAAAAATATCACAATGTAATAATATACATAAATAAGAAGCTGTAAGGAGCTAGTTATTGATATAGAATATCTTTCATAGATAGTGCTTGATATAGGATCCCTATAGGCAAATCACAAAAACAGTGCATCATGAAAAATCTATTTTTTTCTAAGTGAAAAACAGAAATCAATCTATAAATGAGAGGGTATAGCAATATTATTTGTTTCAAAGATAGAATTTCTATGAGGTAGCATTTACAAGCT
Organism: Dendrolimus kikuchii; assembly: GCA_019925095.2. Classification (NCBI taxonomy): domain Eukaryota; kingdom Metazoa; phylum Arthropoda; class Insecta; order Lepidoptera; family Lasiocampidae; genus Dendrolimus; species Dendrolimus kikuchii. The sequence continues at coordinate 4,041,936 of JAHHIN020000031.1, forward strand.
AACACTTTGTACTTGCGGTGAAATGATATCTACAAATTCCACAAAAACATATGTATGTTAATGCTTATTTGGTATTCAATTGATTCAGGGACCAGAGATGAACATAATAGAACACTTATAATTCCAGAAAATGTAATAAGTATACAGCTCCAAATGTAAACAATCCATTATACTAGCAACTTGCCTCCTTCCTCTTCTTTGATGTTAATGACACTCCATTCTTCATTGTCCTCTTCATTTTCTTTCTTAATTTCTTCCTCAGTATTTTGCACAAGCTGCTCACATTCCAGCCGGTACTGGTGTTCAATGGTATACTTATAATCGAAACCAAATGAGTGACTGGGTAACAATAATAATGCATTCTGTGATTGCTGAAATTTAAATATATATTGTATATATGAAAAAGATTAACATAAGAACTCATATGCTCAATGACTAAAGCACCCCAGTGATAAGGATTCAAATGCTGGCCCCGGGGGGATTTTCAAGTGTCAAGTGCATCTTGTAACAAGTACCATACCCACAGCAAATTCAACATTTTAAACCTGTACTTCTAACACATTTATAGCACAACGGTACAATAAAGTGGTTGCCAAGCTGAGAAGTGTCAGGTCAATGATCCACCAACATTCTAGTAAATGATGTAAGGGGGCAATGGGTCAGCTGTTTCATTTGATAGCAAAGTGGTCACTGTTGCTCATGGATGAGTAAACTTCAAAGGCGATGTGAACTAGTCGCCATTCTCTACGTGGAATAGAATAGATGAGAAAGGAGGTCAAAATACCCTCACAGCATGCCACACCCAGCGCTTTACTGTGTCCTGGTCCCAGGGTCACCCTGTCATGCCGATTTGCATTGAGGCATCACCGCAGTCATACCTATGATTATGGTCCTGCAATTCCTCATTCTGATACAGAGGGACACCTGAAGGTTTAGTAGGTAGTTTAGCGGTCAGTGCTTGCAACTCTTTTTATCCCAAGAAAGTTGTCTTTAGCACCAGCCATAAGAAGTCCCACATACCCCTGAGTGACCTCCCCTGGGGCCCGAGGGTATGCACAAATGCATTCCCCCAGCGTTGACAAGAAAAATGATAAACATTACCCTCAGTCAAAGCTATTTAATGTCCGTATTCTGTTTAAGTATGGTATGACACCAATGAAGCTAGCCCTAGGTACTATAATCAAGATAATGATTCCAGCATGGCTCTACTAACTCATCATGAGCCAAGTTACATAATCCGAGCTAGCCATAGGACAAACATGAAAGTCTGTTTTAGAGTTGAAATAATAGGACAAAAACACTTCATATATGTATATACAGTGTAAACTCTATATAAGGACACTGAAGGGACTGTGCATTTTATGGCGTTATACAGAGTAGAGAGAAGTCAGTTATTTCTGTCTGATGTCTTTTGCTGCACCAGTAATTTTGTTGTATTTTTTTACTTATTTTATTCATATCTTGCGATATTGCGGCATCTTGGTAATAAAGGAAGTAGTTAGATATTTCGATATTTGGAATTTCTTAGAAATGAAGGTATGCATGATGCCAACAGTGGAGTTTATTATGGGCTAGGATAATAAACTGATAAAAGAACATACACAGCTGGGCAGGTTTTTATTAATTTTGGCAACTTAACCATTTGGTCCATGACCAAACTTTCACAATTCCTTCAATAACCGGGTACCCGCGTATAATGTTCATTGTCGACACCTTTACATTATTTTTTACTCCACAAATGGCAGATATCATTATACGCCATACTAATAAAAAATCAATTTCAACATTTACAGTGTATAATGGAAGTTAGTTTATGCTTTCTTGGCTATTTTGATAACCTCTAGCGCCAACACCTCAAATACTGACAATGTAATGGATATGTGGCAGACAAATTCATATCCATTATATCGTGCAGCAATGAGCATCACTCGTTTCTGGAACATCATTCGCTTTATTCGGTTTAATGATGCCAATACTCAAGCTCAGCGTATGGAGACTGATAAAGCTGCTCCAATACGAGACATTTGGACAATGCTTAATAGTAATTTAGCAAAACACTATAAGCCAACAGAATACCTGACAATCAACAAGCAACTTTATTCATACAGTGGTCGAACTAGATTCACCCAGTATATACCATCGAAGCCAGCAAAGTATGGTGGATATGTGATGCTGAAATTTCGTATCCGCTTACTGGACAGCTTAACACTGGGAAATCGAGTGAGGGTCATGAAAATAACGCTAATGAGAGAGTTGTTAAAAACTTGGTGGCACTATATAAAAGATCGGGTAGAAACATTATTATGGATAATTATTTTACTACTCTTCCATTGGCAAAATCTTTACTATCGTGGAACTTGACGTTTGTTGACACTTTGCAGAAAAATAAGACCAGCAATGGCTGCATCGAAAATGCGAGAGGAATTATCTACTGTTTGGTTTTCATGAAAAAATAACCATGTGCAGTTATATGCTAAAAAAAGGTAGTAATTATGCTATCATCAATGCATCATGAACCAAAAATAAGTGATAGTGCAAAGAAAAAACTCGAAATCATTGAATTTTATAACTGGTCAAAAGCTGGAATGGACACTATGGGTAAAATGCTTGGTAGATATAATAGGTTGGGGAAAAAGTCTCTTCGCATACAGTATGTATGAACTTGTAATAAGATCTCTTTGGCTATATCATTTGTATCTGGCTGGTTTTGGTATCATTAAAAAGTTTTAATTTTAAAGAAGACAATTCCAAATTCAAATTAGGAAAATGTGTGATTTTCATTTCTTTTTCTTATTGTTAAAATGAGTGAATCCAATGAAGAAATTCGATACATTTTAAAATTTTACTACAAAAAGGTAAAAATGCAACACAAGCCGCGAAAAAAAATGTGATGTTTATGGACCTAATGCAGTTTCTGTGAAAGTTGCGCAAATTTGGTTTTAAGGGTTTTCAATCCGGAAATGTATCAAAGATGCACGTTGCTCTGGTCGCCTTGTTACGGACAAAATTGATGCCATTTTTGAAAAAGTGGAGCTAGATCGGCATATTAGTAGTTACGATGTAGCTGGAGAACTGGGAATTGACCACAAAACGGTTTTGGTGCATTTGAAAAAAGCTGGGTACACAAAAAAGCTCGATATTTGGGTGCCTCATGAGCTCACTGAAATAAACCTAATGAACCGTGTACTCATTTGTGATTCTTTATTACGATGTAATGAAACCGAACCATTTTTAAAGAAGCTGATAACTGGTGATGAAAAGTGGATCACGTACGACAAGAACCTGCCTGCAATTTATACAGCTATATGCAAAGGTGCACCCTTGTCGTGCCTGACCAGAGTTATGAATTTCAAAGAAGCAAGTGAGGTGTGTAAAAATAAGCCTAAATGGCGCTCTGTTGTTCGTGCCTACCCCGCAAGGGAACTGGCGTGAAGTTATGTATGTATGTATATGCAAAGAAAGGCGTTTAATAATAGTTCACGCTGGTAGCCGGAATGGGTTAGTTAAGATGCTTTGCTAATTTTTAAATCAGATTCAAAAACGGGGGATTATTATGGAGACATGAACTCTACAAATTTTTACAACTGGGTTGATCCAAAATTAATACCTAAACTTCCACCTAGCTCACTCATAGTTAACCCAGACACAGAAAAGAAAAAACCAACACACATGGCACTAGATAGGACTATATATAAGTATAGATATAAGGCCAACACTGCACATGCACTTCCTCACAACACCAGCATGTAACAGATACACTCTACATTAGTATAAGTTTAGTATTAAAAATAGGATAAATCAATGTAATAAGTTAATCTTAAGGCACACCATAACATATAAATCACTAAATTAAGTCACACACTAACGAAAATAAACAATAAGCGTGTATGGACTCTAAACTTTTTCATAGAAATTAAGTTGTAAAAAAAGGTACGGAACTCGAGTCCGTAGATATGTTCATAATAATAAAAAAAAAAAAATAATTTATTTTTGGTTTATTTTACTATTAATTACAATATAATTAGATAGGTATAATATAAACTTCTAAAAGTTCAGTTCACACAGGTGCAGTGCACAATAGGGCGTCCCCCGCAGGCGACGCTCACCGATGCGCCCCCGTCGGTGTGAACTCTCGCGCATGCGGCGAAGGGGGCCGCCACCCTTCACGCAGCGCCAAACCTGGCGGGTCGAGAGGAGCAGAGTGCCGTATAGGCACGTGGAATGTGAGAGGTGGAATGAAAGATAAGATGGACGAAATGATTGATATAATGAATGAGAGAAGCCTGGATGCCTTATGTGTGACAGAGACAAAGCGGAAGGGGTGCGACGTCGATGACCTCCCCGGTGGCATGCTTGCTCTGTGGTCCGGCGTGGACCTGGACGAGCGTGCGAGTGGGGGGGTAGGCGTCTTACTCTCATCCAGCTTTGTGTCTGGAGTAAAAGCTTATTGTCTGGTGAACCCGAGACTTCTCTGGATCCGCCTAAAACTGGGGATCACGCGAGTTTTTCTGGTCGCAGCTTATGCTCCCGTAAGCTCAGGGGATCCCCAAGAACTCGAGAAGTTTTGAGAGTCTGTGAGAGAAATTCTGGATCTGGCTGAAGGGAACGAAAGACTAATTATGTGTGGTGATCTTAATGGCTGGGTGGGGACCAAACGAGACGGCCTTGAGGCTGTCCTTGGACCCTATGGTGACAAGAGAGTGAACGATGCTGGTAGGCCAATCATAGACGTATGCATGGAAAGAAACTTGCTTGTGTCGAACACCCTATTCCATCATAAGGATATTCACACGTATACATGGAGAATGAATGATCAGAAAAGTATGATTGATCTGATTTTAATTGATAGTCGCCTCCGAAACACAATAATGGATACAAGAGCCTACAGAGGCCCCACTCTTGAAACGGACCACTACCTGGTGATAAGCCGGTTTGTGGGCCTTTTCAAGAAGTGGAGACACTGGCGAGTGCGTACCAATTTCGGGGAGCTTGAAAGAATAAAGTGTGAAAAATTGGAAGATGTTAGTGTAAGGAGTATGTATGCGCGCCTAGTCGAAGAAAGGCTTGCAAAAGCGGACTTCTCCGACTTAGATGTGGATAATGACTGGGATAGTATGAAAGAAAGTATAGTGGAAAGCGCAAAAGAAGCATGTGGATGCGCGAAGAGGCACATAACAACGAAAGGTGATGAATGGTGAGACGCGGATGTTAAATCCAGCGTAGAGAGAAAGAGAAAAGCCTGGCTGGATTATGTTGCTTCCTTGCAACAGAATGACAGTATGAAAGAGATGAAGAAAGAAATTTATCGCCTCTGCAAGAATGAAACCAAAGCTTTAGTGAAAGAGAAGCGTGAAAGAATAAAATTGAAAGAAGAAGAGAAGCTGACGGAGAACTTCGAGGCGAATACCAAACTCTTTTGGAGAGAGGTTGGAAGAAGTCTCGAGGTTGTTCGTCAGCTTCCAGAATGGAAAGAATAAAATCTAAAGCAGGGGACGTTCTTGCTAACCCACAAGAGGTATTAGCGCGATGGAGTGAATATTTTAGAGAAATGTATGATAATATCCCGGATGCTGGCACCACGACTGAGTCTGTGACCGACTCCGAGGAGTCAGCATCCGAGATCACTTTGGAAGAGATCGAATGGTCGATAAGAAGTCTGAAAAATGGAAAGGCAGTAGGAATCGATAGTGTGTCTGCTGAGATGATCAAATATGGTGGAACCTGCGTCCGAGACGCTTTCCTGTCCTTATGCAACTTGTGCTGGAGGACGGGAAAGGTTCCCAAGGACTGGAGGCGCGCTGTCATCGTGCCCTTGTATAAAGGCAAGGGGTCACGTATGGAGTGCGCCAGCTACAGGGCCATCAGTTTGATCAGCACAGCATCTAAAGTGTATGTGAAGATTATTGAAAAGAGAATGAGAGTTGTATCCGATGGATTATTGTGGGATGCACAAGGTGGCTTCAGAAATGGAAGGGGATGTATGGATCAAGTTTTCGCTCTCCGCAATATCGTAGAGAAGCAGCTGGCTATGGGCCGGAAGGTTTTCTGCGGTTTTGTGGATCTAGAGAAAGCATTTGACAGGGTTGTGCGGAAGGACCTCTAGGACATATTGCCCGGATATGGGATTAATGGCCAATTGATGCGTGCTGTGCAGTCCACTTACGAGGACTGTATGGCATGCGTGCGAGTGGAAGGCAGCCTGTCGCCCTGGTTTGTCGTCAATATTGGCGTCCGCCAGGGCTGCGTGCTGTCGGCTTTGCTGTTCATCCTATATCTGGACGATTGTCTCCAGAGAATAAGATTGATGGATGTTGGGGTGCGGATGAGTGATCTAGTTGTAAGCACCTTGCTTTATGCGGATGATGCCGTGCTTTTAGCCGAATCGCCATCAGAACTGCAAACACTAGTCACAATGATGAAAGATGACTGTCAGGCGAGAGGCTTACATTTGAATGCGAAGAAAACAAAGGTTATGGTGTTTGAAAGAGAAGAAACCAGAACGAATGCAAGGATAATGGTCGATGATGTTATGCTAGAGCAAGTGAATGAGTTTGTATATCTTGGATGTGCTTTTAGCAGGGATGGAAGGTACACCGCTGATATAGAAAGAAGAGTGAATTTGGGGAATAGTGTGAATGGAGCGTTAGGTAAACTTCTAGGCGCTAAGAACCTCAGCCAGAAGGCCCAGCTCGCTATACACAACGCGGTGCTGGTACCTACGCTCACGTATGGATGCGAGAGTTGGGTATGGAAGAGAGAGCATGAAAGTAGAGTAAACGCGGTCGAGATGCGAGCACTGCGCAAAATCTGCGGAGTGACGCTCGCGGACCGCGTTCGTAATACCGAAGTAAGAAAGAGAGTTGGTCTGAAAGAGAGTGTCGGGGTGAAGGTAAGGAAAGGAATGCTCCGGTGGTTCGGGCATGTGGAAAGAATGCATGATGAAAGAATGACTAAACAGATATACAATGCAAAAGTGGATGGATGCAGAAGTCGTGGAAGGCCACGACACACCTTCCATGATCAAATTGATCGTGTACTAGCAGAAGGTGATGTCAGGAGCCTTAAGAACAGACGAGCTTGCATGACAAGAGTTATGAATGTCAAAGAGGCAAGTGAGGTGTGTAAGAATAAGCCTAAATGGCACTCTGTTGTTCGTGCCTACCCCGCGAGGGAACTGGCGTGAAGTTATGTATATATGTATGTATGTAAAAGTTCAATTGTTTTATAATATAAATGGAATTATGTTTTTTTTTTACTTACTATCTTTGCTATTTATTGTTTATAATAAAAATTGTTTAAATAAAAGAAATTATAAATGATACATACATAACTTCACGCCAGTTCCTTTGCGGGGTAGGCACGAACAACAGAGCGCCATTTAGGCTTATTCTTACACATTATATATATATATTATAAATGATATTGTTTATTATTTATTTATACGTCAAATTACCTCAATACTTTAATATTGATTAGTCTCTTTAGTGCGTATAAGCCAGACATTCATCCATAATAACTTCAGTGGGTACCTGGGTGTCTGGTTATTAAAGGAAGGAGGTATCAAGTTTGATAGTTAATAACTATTATTAAATAATTGATTATAAAAAAAGTTGTCAAAAATTGGGTTTCAAACTACTTAAATTTCGGGGATTCAGACTGTTACACAATTTTTTAAAGAAAAGGTTAATAAATTCTATCTGTGAAGCTGAAATGAATACCCCGGTACCTGGTCATTGACCCGATGGTAAAAGGGTACTTTTTATTACTTAATTGCTGTCGTAAGTGACAATGGGTATAATGATATATAGAGTGTATCATTCTATGGAAGACAAGCTAAACCAACCAAAGCCAAGTGATTTCAGTGCTTAAGGGAGTTTGTCGATAAATTGAGTGATGTTACATAGAGTTTACACTGTATATATATAGTCCTCCTTGGTGTATCCGTCAACGGCAAATCAAGTTGAGTCTGGCTGTGCAAGCGCAGGTGGTCACAGAAACCAAATTTGGGTTAAAAACACTTCAATTAAGGCAACACATCTACACTTTGATAAAATACAGAATACAATACTCATAGAACTAGAAACTTACTTCAGAACTATTAACAATAGCCGTGAGCAACTTATTGGCCTCCAAAGCCCTCTTCATCAATTGATGTGACCTCCTCAGCTGTGCACAGCATAAATAGCACGCAAGGAGTGATTTCCCATCGTTAGTATTGAACTGTAATGCGAAAACTACTTGTAATTTGGCATTTTGCATGCAATATTCTTATTTGTGTAAACTATACATTATATTTGTGAAAACTGTCTTACTATGGACGATAGACTGGTTGATTTTCATTCCTTTAAATACTAAAACTTATTTAACATATTTTGTGGTATTCCAGCATTTCCCAAGATGGAGGGAAAAAACGGTCATTCAATAATACCTGAATATTACGTGGAGAGGCCAAGTCTAGCAGTTACAAGGGCTGAACTATTGCATAGAGTGACATGAGGTTAAGGGAAATTGAGTTTAGGGGTATACATATGCCTCATATATAGACACTGGACCTGTTATTTAGGCTAGGAAGTACGTTTTTAGGGTCCACCAACAAGTTTTGAATGAATAATAGGAAAAACAAAAATACATTCGAAAAACAAGGGTATGCAACTTTTGTTGATAACAAAGGGTAAATGTAATAGCATTCTAATACAGGAATTTTAAGTAGTGTGGTGGTGAAGTGGGGAGGGGGGGGAGGCATACTTACCTTTACTACAACCCCTAAGGTCCAGAGATCTTGAAATATATTTTTTTTAATAGACATAACCTCACTTATTTTCTTTTTTTATTTTATTATATATATTGCACTTCTAGCATAGGTCCAAAGTTGAAAAATCCTTTCAAAGTTCAAAAAAAGCCAGTAATCAACATAAAAAGAGCCAATATAACAAAAACCAGCTTAATTGGATAAAAATAAAGAAAAAACACAATAGAATACATTCATATACACTACAAGAGTAACTATTCAAAATGGCAACCAATAAAGACAATGTTTTTTTTTACGTAATCCCATTAATTTATATTTAACCTATATTAAAAAAAATTGTTCAGCAATGTATTTAAAAATTGATATCATTAATATATTGATTTATTGTTATATTTAAAACCAACTTGCTAGTCGTCCACTAAATTGATAAATAAAACAAATGTTTCATAGGGGACTTTTAAGGCGTCGTAACTGTTTGTGTGTATAAAAAAATAGTAAATGGTTACCAGTCGGTCCTAGCATTCATCGGCCGCTGGCGCGGCACGCTCACTTCGCTCGCTCGGCTCTATTGTCAGGTAAGGGATCTCTTTAAATAAAATATGGTGCCTATATAATTTAATTAACTTTAAAAGCACATTCACTTCACTGAAAAGGAATAAAATGGCGACAATAAAAATTGCAAAATATTTGTCAATGTTTTCTTTTTATAGAAATATGTCGATTTCCGAAAATTATATTAAACAATAATACAGTAGGACAGAGATCAGTGGCGCCGTCTTGGGGAGGCCTACGTCCAACAGTGGACTGCAAATGGCTGACGACAATTTAAAACAATATATTAATTAATAGCTCAAGATTTCGAATTTCTTAATTAAAAATCGATAATAAAAAAAAATTATCATCACACCTTGTTAGCCAAACCATTAAAAACAAAAGTGATAGTAAAAACTGTCACTTTTTAATCAATCGATTATATGTCTAGCATGAATTTTGTAGTTATGCCTCAATTAAATTTAAAACTTTATTTCTACATTAAAAACAGTTTTAGTGTTACAAAAAGGTCTGGAGGTTATATGGGCTAAACTTTTGCACAGAGTGGCATCAGATTAACGGAAATTAAGTTTAGGGGTATACATACGCCTTATATATAGACATTAGAACTGTTATTTGGGCTAGGAAACATGTTTTTAGGGACCACCTACAAGTTTTGACTGAATAATGGGAAAAACAAAAATAAGTTTGATAAACAAGGTTATGTCACTTTTGTTGAAAAAGTTTGATTTGTGTTTAGGAATACACTTACATCTGATATATAAACATAGAACTGTTTTTTAATTTAGTAAACAAATTTTAATTAGTTATTATAATTTTAAAGTTCATAAAATAATAAATCACAGTACTGTCACTTTTTCTACTTTACGACGATAATAGGCATAAGAAATAAAAAAATTGTTAACAATTCGATATGTGAATAATATCGATTTTTAAATACGAAAATCATTTGATATGTCAATAATATCGATTTTTAAATATAAAAAATAGTTTTTTTTTTTGCTTATATACTGCGAGTTTGAATTAGTAGTATGTTTTTAAACAATTTATTTTTATTAAAAAGATAGATGTATAATTTGCTAGTCTATTTGCCGCCTTTTTTATTCCATTTCTCTTTTAGTTATATGAATGTACTTTGTGTTTTGTTATGGATTTTTCGACCACTTGCGCTGTTTCGGTTATATTGATTATTTTTACATTAAGTGGCGTTCTCACTGGATTTCGTTTGCATTGCTTAACTTTGGATTTTGGCGAAATCCTCTATGTGAATTTTTGGGTGTGATATAGATAAACGGGAGGTAAATTAATGGTGATTTTAGTTAGGGATATCCTTGCAGTTTATTTATAGTCACTAAGGTTGTGAGGGGTGATCGAAAGTCGCGACCAGTGACTAAAACCGTGAGTTGGTTAGGTTGGGTTAGTCTTTAGACCAAAGCGCACGAACCAAACGAGCGAAGCGAGCATGCCGCGGCAGCGGCCGGCGAGTGCTAGAACCGACTGGTCACCATTTATTCATTGATAAATATTTAAATGATGGTTAGAAATCAGTTGTGACATTCGCTGACCGCTGTCATGGCACACTCGCTCGGCTTGTGGGTTTTAGTCTAAGTTTTTAGTTTTAAACATTATTTACATTGACCACTATTTTTCTTCTGCATTTCTCGTCTCAAGACATAAGAAATAGTACACCATTTTGAAAAAAATTAGTAGTTATGTTTACAAAAAAAATCATGTCTCTATTCTATTTCTATTTTTGTTCTAAGTGGCGCCAACGCATAGGCATTGATTTTGCCAACGACACATAGAGAGTAAAGTGACAGGTGAAAGAGAATTTATAGAAAAAAAAAAAGGCTTTAATCGGTGTTCAATAGCAAAGACATTCTGTCATCCTGTGGACAAAACAAACATATATTATGTTAGAATATCTACACTATAAATAAATGTTATTAAGCATTAAAAATTTATATAAAATATAAACATAAACATTATCATTTAAAGTTAACATAGAGTTTAGACTGACAGGGCGGGGGAAATCTCGTGGTAAGATATCGTAGAGCGGGGTTTTAATTTTATTGCAATGGAAGAAAATATGCTCCAATGTCCCTTCAGCTAATCCACATTCACAAAGGGAGTGGTCACGAACCCTGATCTTGGCTAGGAAAACTGGGGAACAACAGTGACCCAATCTAAGGCGTATTATGCAGGAAACTATTTTTTTAGGGAGATAACGATGTTGGAAAAACCAAGGTTTTCTGGGTACAAACGGTTGTAGTTGGCCATAGTGTTTTCCAACAGTTTGGCGAGATGTTTGCCATAATCGGTCCCAAGTTTCATATATTTGTGAACTGGCCAGTGCACGCAAGTCACGAGGAAAGCATTTCCTGAATTTAGGGCAACCTAGATGGATGGCTTCCTTAGCACAGGCATCAACAATTTCATTGTCTCGAATACCACAATGACCGGGAATCCAGGCTAAGATTATGTCGTGACCTGCAACGTGGCATCGATATAGTGCCTCTTTAATATTTAAGGTAATTTCTGAATTAGTTTTAGAGTGAAAAGGGAATTTTAGAATGTCTTGGAGGCAGCTTAAAGAATCCGAAAAGATGATGCATTTACTCAGGTTATGGGATTCTATGTAAAGAACAGCTTCTAAAATGGCAATGGATTCACCTGAAAAGACAGAATTAAAGGGAGCGATGTTATAATTGAGAATAATTTTGTACTTTGGAATCCAAACAGCGGCGCCGACAGGTCCATGCTGTGTTAATTTAGAGGCATCTGTGAAAAATTGTAGGTACTCTGACCACTGCTCTTGAATAATTCTATTGAATTTTTGATTAGACCCCGGTGAATTTTTATTGATGCCAAAGTCAAGGATAATGCGGGGCCGAAAACGGAGACTGTCGTAACTAGACTGGAAAAGTGGATTTTTATAATTTTGGGATAATGGTGATGGTAAGTTTTGTGAATTATTAAAAGAGTTAACTAAAAGAGGTAAATTTTTATGAGTCCAGTACCTTATTATCCGTATATATATATATATATATATTATCCGTGCAGGAACGGAGAAAGAATACAATTTCCTGCGGCCCGGCGGCCTGTCGTAAGAGGCGACTAAACAACCCACAGCCAGGTGGTAGAGTATTTGCTCGACTGGATGGCGACCACCCCTGGTCTAGAGTATGCCGCCATAACAACCTTGTGTTGTGTTCCGGAATTAGTGACCAGGTTCCAGTCTCCCTTAAGAGAGCAGCAGCGCATTTGTAGCACCTTTGTTGTTGCAAATGTCCATAGGCGATGGTAACCGCTTTCCATCTAGTGGGCCGTCTGCCTGTCTGCTGAACTCCTGCAATAAAAAAAAAAAAAAAAAACCTTGAGGTTAAAGAAAGCTGAGCAAGATCATTGAGTGACTCTAAAAGAGGGTGATCTGATAGCTGAACAACTTTAAAAAAGAATCTATCTGCCAGGAATTGCCTACGCAGGAAATATGGGGGATCTAAACACTCTATTTGTAGAGCATTTGATGGTGACGACTTCATGGCTCCACAAATTATTCTGAGACATTTGGCTTGGATTCGATCCAATTTAGTTAAAGCTGTTTTGCTGCACGGCTCCAAAAGAAAACAACCATAGTCAAAGTGACTTCTCACAATGGCCTTGTAAAGAAGCTTCTGACAATAGCGATGAAAGCCCCACTTTACTCCTGACAAAGCACGCAATATGTTAATGTTTTTTTCCGCTTTTTCACAAACATAATTTAAATGAGGGATGCCTGAAAGTTTTGAATCTAAGAAAATACCTAGGAATTTAACTACATTAGAGATACTGATAGGTTGATTATTAATATGGATTTCTAGGATAGGCGTTTCTCTTTTGCGAGAGAAGATGACTGCAGAACTTTTAGGGGCCGAAACAGATAAACCATGGTCTTGCAACCATGTGTTGAGATAGAAAAGGGCTGAGTTAAGACGACTACAAGCATCTGAAAATGATTTTGATGGTGTATACAGGGCGATATCATCTGCATATTGGAGTATATTACAAAAACAATTAACAGATGTGTCCAAATCAGATGTATAAATATTGTATAGGAGAGGGCTGAGAACTGAGCCTTGAGGGAGACCCTTCCAAACGAATCTTGGAGGCGAGTTCTTTCCCGAAATTCGAACAGAGATGGATCTTTCCATCAACATGTTATAAATAACATTTGTAATCCTCAAAGGGATACTCAGATTGAGCATTTTCTGCCTGAGTATTTGAAGAATCACATTGTCATAGGCTGAAGTTATATCTAGAAACACGCCTATGACGTGTTCATTACGGGAAAAGGCTCTTCTAATATCAGTTGTTAAAAGTCCCAAGCTATCGATAGTCCCTAGACCTCTTCTAAAGCCAAATTGACTTTTTGAAAGTAAACCCTTGTTTTCTATTATCCATTCAAGCCGGTTTTTCAACAAGTGTTCCATGATTTTTGCCATAACGGATGATAATGCAATTGGTCTATAAGAACTTGGGTCAGATGCGTCTTTTCCAGGTTTCAGGATAGGGATGACTATTTGTATTTTCCATTGGTCAGGAATGGAGTCAGAAAGAAAGATATGATTAAGGAGGTTTAAGAGAATTCTTTTAGAGGATTCAGAAGAATTAATTACAAAAGAATACGGGATACCATCTATACCAGGAGCTGAGTCCCGAAGATGATCTAGGGCACAACACAGTTCCGCATAGGAAAATAAGGAATTCATTTTATCTTGGGTGTCTGTAGAAGAAAGAGTTAAAGAGGGGAATGGCTCAGAGGGCACAAATGGGGGGGAAAGTTTAGAAGTGAATTCGGGTAACCAAGATGAGGTTTCATTACTGTCTATATTACAATCAACTTGGGATTTAAGAAAATTTTTCACTTTATTCCAGACTAGTGAAGCTGGCGATCTGGGAGAAAGAGATTCACAGAATAGTTGCCAGCCTGATCGCTTCTTCTTCTGCAAAAATCTTTTAGCTAAAGCTCCAATTTTTTTAAATTCCAAGAAGTTCACCATGGAAGAATCTCTAGAGAATTTTTTTTCAGAATCTTTTCGTTGTTTAACCATGGCCGTACACTCTGAGTCCCACCAGGCAGGAGAGGGGATTTTATTAAGAGCAGAATTTTTATGGGGGATAGACTGTTTTGCAGCCAATAAGAGGGCAGAGGTATAAACTAAATATAAAGAAAGAAAATTATGGTTATGAATTTCTGGGAAGTCCTGTAATTTATTATCAACTAGTTGGGAAAAATTTTCCCAATCAGCATTTTGAAGCCTAAATTTTAAAAGGGGTTTAGGGGCTGGAGCCGGGAGTGTGGAATCAGCTAAAGATGAGAGAATCGGTAGATGGTCGCTGCTGTAAGAGTTGGGTAGGACTGACCAAGGTAATGAGGTAACTAGAGATGGCGAAGCTAAGGTAAGGTCAGGGGCACTTGGATTTTGTGATGGAGGAGTTCTACGAGTCGGTGATCCGTCATTGAGGATGCACAGGTTAAGGCAGTCCAAAAGATCAAGAAAGTTGGAGGATAGTGAGTCACACGTAGGAGAACCCCACAAAGTGTGACGTAAGTTGAAATCACTAAAAACTATTAGGGGAGTTGGGAGAGGACTTAAGATAGATAAAAGTTCTTGGATCAAGTCTATAGTGGGATGAGGGATATAAACAGATACAAAAGTTTTATTTAGTAATCTAACTGCGACTATATTAATACCACGAGAATGGGAAGGGAGAGGGAAGCGGGAGAATGTGAATTCTCTACTTACAAGGAATGCACAACCAGCACGACCATCCTCTCTGTCATCCCTGAGGGATGAGTAACCCGGCACCCTAAATAGAGAACCGGGTCTCAGCCAAGTCTCTGAGATAGCAAAGAGGACAGGATGGAACTGATTGATTAGGTGGATGACTTCATGCTTTTTGTTATTCACACTATGGGTATTCCATTGTAGAAAGGTTGCCATTTTAAAAAAAGTTAGTTAAGAGAGAAGAGATAATTGACTGTAACATTAAAAGGACATTGTTCGGTATGACTTCTCCGAATTTGGAGAGAATATTTATCAGCGTATTAGTCAGAAGCTCTGCGAGGTTATCATTTGGGGAGACATTATCCAGGGAGTTTTGACCAAGGGCGCAGCCATTTGGTAGAGAAGAGGGGGGGGGGGAGACGTGATATAGGCATGTGCTTGTTGGTCATAAGATTTGCCTGGGTCTGGTCTAGGCCGTCTTTCAATAAATACTGTTTTTTTATAAGAAGTGGAAGATGATGCTTGAGAGGGAGATGGCTGAGAAGGTGAATGAGAGGGTTGTGAGAAAGGTATGTTAAATGTAGAATTCAGGGGAGAACGGTTCAAATAAACTGGTTTTTGTGGCAAAGATTTATTAGTAATATCAGCATATGAGGTGCGGACACGAGCAAATCTTTGAGGTGCTTCTGTATAACTGATACTATCTTCGGACATAGCGATTTTAATTAATCTTTGACGGCCGTGTTCTGGACAATTAGAATTAGTGGCTGTGTGGGGACCAGAGCAATGTACACAGGATAATTTATCTTCTGGAATATCACATGACATACCATCATGAGGACCAGCGCAACGAGAGCAGTGGGGCTTTGATCTACATTGGTCTCTTATATGACCAAAGCGACAGCATTTGTGACATTGGATGCTGGGGAGAGTATACAGCTTAACAGGTGTAGAAACATTACGACAATAAACATGTGTTGGTAAAACTTGACCCAAAAAGGTGAGAACAACAGTTCCCGTAGGTTCCCACAATATTTTTCCATCCAACCGTTTTTTCCTGTTTAACCTACGGGCTTTAATAATCGTTGTGGCATTTGGTCTACATTCAGTCCATGAAACTAATTGTTCCAAAGTCCAGTCTAATGGGATTTGGTGGACAACACCCATTCTTGTTAACTGGAAACGAGGGATAAAGGCTGAAAGATTATTACTAGAGAGGAGAGGATTTGATAGGAAAGAATTTGCATCATTATATGTTTTAAATACTACTGCAATTTTGTCTCTGCCAATATTTTTCATTTCCTCAACACCAGAAACCTTACTACTATAAATTAATTGGGCTAATTTAAAAACCTTCATACTATTAGAAAGAGTTGATGTTTGATCATCAGGGCGAGATACATGAACGACAAATGGACCAAGATCAAATTCTGAGTATTTAAGATCACTGTTGTCCTCATATCCTGGGAGAGTCGATGTATGTTGAATAGACGCAGATGCGGACGTTGCAGGGCTATTACGTTTTTCAGGAATGTCCGATGATACATTTAAAGAACGTTTTTTATGATAAATCTTAGCTGGAGATTTGCAAATTTTATTCAATTCCTCCATTTCCGAGTCTAAGGAATTCCTCCCCCTGTCAGGTGGGACGTTTTCGCCCACAGAGGACGCCATGACACAGATTAGCACTTACCAACTATAAATAATATAATTTATACCACCACCAACACAAATTGGACAACACAACTTTAGGAAAACAGAAAAAACTCTTAAAAAATATGTTAATATTTCGCGAACACGTGCGAACAGTTAGATGGCACCTGTCACTTTTTTTCAAATCATGTCTCAAAAACTACATGTCTCCTATGGGGGTTGCAGAAAAGAGCAATATTCCTCCCACCCACGCCCCCTACGCTTCCCCATTACTTAAAATTCAGTGACCACAATTGTAAAGTTTAACCCAGACACCTTTGATTTTTCTAGATCCCACATCCCTTTTATGTCGGCCCCTTTATAAAGCTTCAGTTGAAAAATTATTGGTCTAAGAACTCACCTCAGCATTCGTTAGCTTTTCCCACATTTCTTGAAACAAAGTGTTGCTTATAGCGTGCAAACGCCTATGACCGCACAAACATACCCTACATGTGTCTGCCATATCCATATTTGATTATTAATATGATCAATAACTGAAGACCAATAATTTGTCCTTGAATGACGTCACTTATGTCTTTTATCTCTTTCTTTAGGGTGACAATACTTTCTTTTAAAAATATGGATAATAAATTACTTTTCGTTTTTGTATCACGTTTGCCATGACTGATTTTGCTTAACAATTAACAAAAACCTGATAGCTGCCATTTTTTAACCCCCGACGAAAAAAGAAAAATTATAAGTTTGACCGCTGTCCGTCTGTGGCACCGTATCTCTTGAACGAGTCAACCAATTCGGATAAAATTTTTGTATCCCGCAAACCTTATCGTGCCAATCTCTATCGAATTTGATGGCTCAACGATAGGTATTATTTTCGACTTTTATTAATGTTTACTTTTCTTTTTTGTTGGGTTTTTTTTTATTTAATTTTGTAACAAACGTCATCCCTCTATACTTTTTATACGAGGATACGGAATACATTGTTCAGTACCTCGTCATACTGTCTGATAGATATTCTTTAGACAATATGCGGGATGATCACTACCCAAATGACGATACCAAACATGACTGTCAAAACTTTAGGATTACTTATTTATTTAATACTTTGTAATTTTTAAAACTTCTAATTATTTATAATAATCAACAATGGAGATTTTCGGTAAATAAAATTACAATTAGTTTTTGCTATTTCTAGATTTAATTGATAGAGTATGTGACGCTCACCCCCTGATTCAAAGGTCTAGGAATGACATACCAAAGCCGAAGCATTGAGCGGGATATGGAATAAAAGAATTTATATAGTGAAAATTAATAAAATTTATTAAATGAATAAAACATAAAATATTGCCCATAAATCGTAATCATCTAGTGTTAGGAACCCTTCGCTGCAAAACCGTTAACCCTATGTTCACAAGGTAGGTTATATAGAAGTGCTGATCAAGAAACAGGTAGACTTATTTTTCTTAAAAAGTTGTATGCTTTCGGCGAATAAAAGTGCAAAGTCAATGCAAAAGCTTTGATGTCAACACTATATGTAATTTTTTTTCTTGTTTACTCTACTAACTTTCTGAAAATTTTCACAAATATTAGCAGTTACTTCGCAAAATATTTTCAATTTCAGACTGTGATGTATAATCCTGGACCACATTTATGAGCGACATCATATCACTAATTTTTCGCTCTTGTCTCTTCACCTTTTGCTGCAATATTTTTCTACTCGTCTCTAAAGATTGTTCACGTGATGTCTTGAAGTTTACTTGAACATTAAAATCTTTCAAAGCACGCCGTTTGTATGGTGGTTAATTTTCAATATCCTGTCGAAAGTTAAAATTAATTTAGAGTCAAAAATGTCCAATGGAGATTTCACTTTCATTGTTTTTATTTTCATGAGTGGAAACTTATAAAAATGTAATTCACAGAATACTGTCTATCTAATAAGATAATTTGCTAATATAAAAGTTTCTTCACTTACAATATCTTGTTTTGGAAATAGCATTAGGGGAACATTATCATTGACAGCTGTATGTGATTGAGTCCATGAAGTTGATGGGACATTAACACAATCCTGAAATTAAAAATGATTTATAGAGGTATACATTTTTCATAAGAACATAATAATATATACTATAAAGGTCACAAATGTTCTTATCCAACACTTACCACCACATTGCAACATTTACACAATTGATATGAGTAGACTGGTACAGCATCTTTTAGCAGACAACCTGGCCTGCTAGTTATAGTCTGCATTCTTAAAATGAAGACTACAAATCTTGGCAGATTCATAAAATTTTCCCTTTAATGGTACTACAGGTAACCAAGCATTCCTCTTGTTTGGATCTTTAGGGAAACTGTAAATAGAAATAAAAAGAAAAATTGTAGAAATGTCCAAAATTAGGCTATAAACTGTTTTTAATAAATCATTTTGCTCATTTAATTCACAATGTTTTAAAATCTTGGATCTTCACTATGTAGATTAAAAGTTACGCCAAGACTACAAGCACTACATATCAGTAAATACTTTATACAGGAAGTTTTTATCATTAGACCAATTTTTAAGAATAAGAAGCTTGTCACCCTACTCCTCTTGTTTATGTGTAGTTTACAATACAATAAATCGTATTTAACTGCATATTAGTAGAATAATTCGCTGTGGGAGATGATGCAAAGAAAGTGTCGTCAATTTCTGTATGTGTTATTATAAAATAGCAAGACTTTTAGTGTTAATTTCCCTAAAATGTTAATGTAACTCAAAAATAATTTAATTCAACTTACTTGTGGAATTTCACGCCTGATGTTGGATGCCAAACACTTTTGCAACCACGAACTACACAACTCATTCTAGAATATCACTTACACACACCATTTATCATATAAAATCTCAGTTATACGATCGAATTAGACGAAACTCATAAACTAACTTTTTGATAGGAAGCCATATCTAGTTTCAGTGTTGCCAAAGTAGATTTTTAATTTTTGACGAATGCTGGGGACAACTTTGTGAAATAATATTGTTATAATATTTATAATATTTTGAATCAAAAGAAAATTTCCTTCTTATTTAATAAAAGATTCCATTACATAAACCTAATCTCTGTCTATTGTTTGCAAATAAAATAAAAACTTTTCAAATTTTATAATAATTTCTTAGAACTGATGGAAATTGACGAATTTTTTTACTTTTGTATATATGTCGGCGCGAATATGTCACTTAATTTATAGATGACGTAAGAATAAGGATAATCTCATCTAAAATCAGCAAACTGTCATACAGCATTGTGAATAGCAGAGTTGGTGTTGGTAGACCACGAAGTACACATCATGATCAAATAGAAGTGTTAAAAAAAGGTCACGTAAAAAGCATCTCAAACAAACGTGCGTATATGAAGAGTTTAATGAAAGTAGATGAAGCGAAAGTTGATTGTCAAGATCGTCGGAAGTGGAGATCCATAGTCTCTGCCTACCCCCATGGGAATAGGCGTGATAATATATATGTATGTATGAACAAATAATTGATTAACAATAATAAAAATATTTATTTTGTACAGCGCACGTGTGTTAGTTTGCTTTTATGTTAGTCGGTGCAAATTATCAAATGATAACATAAAAGTAATAACAAGTTCTTTAATTTTATATCGATTATTGAGCATTTGTTTAATAATTACCGACCTGGACCAGATGTATTGGACACTGTGCCTCGAGTCTTGGAGCAGAGAGCCCCGAATTCTAGTCAGTGTTCACTCATTTATTTACTTTGTCTACTTATAATTATTGTTTGAAAATTATTTTTTAACAATTGTAATCTTTAATAGATTATTTGAAATGTTCTTGTGATTTATTATTTGGAAGGAGTAAACTATTCTACTATTACTATTTAAGGAATTACTGACTTTGGCTATAAAAGCCGACGTTCCTTATCTTTGAAAAAACTCAGTACCGCCCTTTCTATTATGACATCTAATTTTCTTGCAGAAAAGTAAACCTACAGCTTCTATATTATGCTAATTTATTCAACATTAATATTATATTTTGCAAATTTTTCGTCATTAATATATAACAAGATAATCGAAGAAAGTATTATTTGGGTGCAATTTACCGTATGTCTTGGTAACCCGAACGATAGAGCGAGTGAGATGGAAGACATAACAAAGGTCAATGGAGTTCATATTTTTGGTCTTCAAAAAAATGTTAGCATTGCAATCTCCATTGTGTGTAAGCTTCCTGTTCTTGTACATAGGCATAGGTTTTTTTTTTAAGTTTAAGGCTTGGCAACTAGGCCTTTAAGCCAGACGCCTTTGTATTGTAGGTTACAATCAATGTCATTCAACGGAGTTCTTGTGAAAACTCGAAAGGCCACATTTGGCTATGTAGTTCACATTTCTCACAAAACACATAATAACTACTCAAAAATTATCAATATCCTACAACTATTGTTCATTTTAGAGTAATTTTACACATTTTTAGAAAATAAAACTGCACAACACAACGTCCCCTTTTATTTCCCGCCAAAAATTCCAGGTTTTTTATGTTTAAGGCTTGGCAACTACGCCTTTAAGCCAGGCGCAGTTGTATTGTAGGCTACAATTCACACCATTCAATGGAGTTCTTGTGAAAACTCGAAAGGCCTCATTTGACTATACAGTTCACATTTCTCACAAAAACACATAATTACTACTCAAAAATTATCGATATCCTACAACTATTGTTCATTTTAGAGTAATTTTACACATATTTAGAAAATAAAACTGCACAGCACAACGTCCCCTTTCAGGTCCCGCCAAAAACTCCAAAACTCCAGGCATAGGTATTAGGTACAGACCTCGTTAGAGTAGAGAGTTATACTCAAGAAGCTTACACACAGTGGAGATTGCAATGCTAACATTTTTTTGAAGACCAAAAATATGAACTCCATTGACAGAGAAGCCTACACACAAAAGAGATTGCGATGCTAACGAGAGCCATAAGGTCAATCTACAACCTCGGCCCTCGGGAGTCTCTTAGAGAACGCTTTAAGGAAATTGGTATTATGACGGCCGCCTGCCAATATATTTTTAATAATACAATTTATATTCGTAATAATTTGAGTGCCTACAAGCAGTATAAGGATGTACACAATTTCAACACCAGGCATTGTAATAGACTAATATTGCCATCCTTTAGATTACAAAAAGTACTGTCCTCTTTCTTGGGGGTTGGTATACGCTTCTTCAATAAGATTCCGAGTGAGATGTTAGATCTGTCTTTCCCTAAATTTAAAATTAAATTAAAAAGCATCTTGCTAAAAAGGGATACTACACTATTGAAGAATACTTAAATGACAAAAATTCATTTACATAGCACCTAGCTCCAACGTCTTATACTAAATTTTGTATAATGTTTTTATTTTATTTTGCCATGCTTGTAAGGAATTTGTGGAGACATATTGCAGCATATCATTTTAGCACGTCATGTCATTATTATAACTATAATATTATTTTTCTTTCCTTTTATTGTCTTCTTCTTCTTCTTTTTTTGGATTATGGCTCCAACGCAGTTTGCATTGATTTGGCCAATGTCACAGTAGGTGGTAAAATGTCAGGTGCATATAAGAGTATAAATGCGAAAAGAAAAATTTGGTCGGTGATCTTCCAAATCACTTTCTGAGATCCTGAGGACAACACAAAACATAGAGTGTTAGACTAACTACATTAGAGATAGATGTTATTTATTGTTAAAAACTTTGATAATATATGTACATGTCTACTATCAGCTAGGGTAAGAAGAAAGTCCACATTGACCGGTCGGGGAAAATCTTTGAGTAATATACTGTAGAGGGAAGAAACTATTTTGGGACATTCGAAAAAAATGTGATGGACAGAGCCGTCAGCTAAGCCGCACTCACAGAGAGAATTATCGCGAATTCTTAATTTTGCAAGAAATACAGGACAGCAACAGTGGCCAAGACGCAGGCGAATTATAGTTGATATAACTTTTTTGGGTAGTTTTCTATAGTTGAAGAACCAAGGTTTGGGACGTAATGTTGGTTGCAAACTACCGTAGTATCTGCCAACAGTCAGACGGGACTGTTGCCAGATACCATTCCAAGTCTCAAACATCTGGGGCCGCGCAAGAGAGCGTAAATCGCGGGGAAAGCATTTATTATATTTGTTACTACCCGAACAGACAGCTTCCTTGGCGCAACAGTCGGCAATCTCATTTCCACCAATTCCACAGTGACCTGGGATCCAGGCAAGTACTATATCTAAACCAGACGAGTGACAACGAAAGAGGGCTTCCTTTATTTTTAAAGAGATGACAAAGTTATGTTTAGCATGTAAAGGTAATTTTGAGATATCCTGTAGGGAGCTTAAGGAATCAGTAAAAATGATAGATTTACTTATGTTATGGGATTCAATATAAAGGACGGCTTCTAGAATAGCGATTGATTCGCCAGTGAACACAGAGCTAGGAGGAGGAATTTTGAAATTTAAAATAATTTTGTATTTGGGAATCCAAATAGCTGAACCAACAGGGCCATTTTGAGATAGCCGTGATGCATCGGTGAAAAACTGAAGGTGGTCTGGCCAACGATCCTGCGTAATTTTACAAAATAATTGATTAGCATCTGGAGAATTTTTGTGAATATCTAGATTTAGATTAACATTAGGTTTATAAATAAGGCTTTCAAAACTAGACTCAAAAACAGGATTTTTATAATTCTGGAAAATGCCAAGAGGGAGATCTACTAGTTTCTTATACGAATTTATAAGAAGTGGAAGACATTTGTGGGTCCAATAACTAGAAGTGAACGAAATTTGAAGGAGTTGATCTAAGATACCTAGAAGGGGATGATCTGAGAGCTCTATCACTTTATAAAAGAATCTGTCCGACAGAAGCTGCCTGCGAAGAGCAAGAGGAGGGTCTACACACTCAACCTGAAGGGCATTTGTTGGAGAAGATTTCATTGCGCCTGTGATGATTCTGAGGCATTTGGCTTGTATGCGTTCCAGTTTCATGAGAGCGGATTTACTGCAGGGTTCCAATATGAAGCAGGCATAGTCAAAATGGCTGCGGATGATGGCATTATAAAGCAGCTTCTGACAATAGGGGTGAGATCCCCACCTAACACCTGACAGGGCTCGAATTACGTTACTGTTTTTTTCTGTTTTTGCGCAAATATAATTGAGATGGGGGAGGCCTGAAAGTTTGGCATCGAGGAAGACACCTAGAAATTTAACAGAGTTAGCAATTTGGATTGGATGATTGTTAATGTGAATGTCTAGGGCAGGAATAGCTCTTTTGCGGGAGAATATTACAGCCGAGCTTTTTGAAGCAGAAAGTGACAAACCGTGCTCTGAAAGCCATGAGTTAAGATAAAAAAGAGCAGAATTGATACGGTTTGAAGCATCACTGAAAGAGTCAGAAGTGGCATATAGAGCAATATCATCGGCATACTGAAGGACTTTGCAAAAGCAGCTTACAGAAGATTCTAAATCAGCCGTATAAATGTTATAGAGGATCGGGCTGAGGACAGAGCCTTGGGGTAAACCTTTCCATACAAGACGCGGGGGGGAGTCGATTCCCGAAACGCGGACGGAGATTGATCTCTCCATGAACATATTGGAAACAATGTTGACAATCCTCGGGGGGATACTCAGATTGTGCAGCTTCTGCCTGAGTATTTGAAGGTTGACGTTGTCGTATGCAGACGTTATGTCTAAAAAGACTCCTACGATATGTTCATTTCGGGAAAAAGCTAGTCTGATGTCTGAGGTAATAAGGCTGAGACTGTCCATTGTACCTAAACCTCGTCTAAAACCAAACTGGCTATTGGCTAATATGCCTTTGCTTTCTACGATCCACTCGAATCGATTTTTAATTAAATGCTCCATAATTTTAGCAAGGACTGAAGATAGGGCTATAGGTCTATAAGCATCAGAGTCTGAAGCATCCTTGCCAGGTTTTAATATTGGAACAATTATTTGCTTTTTCCAAGACTCTGGGATAGATCCGGAAAGAAAAATCTGATTCAGAAGGTTCAGTAGAAAATGCTTAGAAGATTCACAGGACTGAATTACAAAGGAATAAGTAATGCCGTCTACTCCAGGAGAAGAGTCTCGGAGATGATCTAGGGCAGCGCATAGTTCTCCAAAGGAAAATTTAGAATTCATGGGATTCAACTCATCTGAAGGGGAACAACTGATGGGGGGACAAGGTTCAAGGGGAACAAAAGGAGGTGCAAGCTTGTGCATGAAATTGGGAAGCCAGGAAGATGGATTATTGGAATTAATATTATCGTCACTTTGGGACTTTCTAAAGGCTTTTATTTTCTTCCATATCATAGAAGCTGGAGTCCTGGGAGAAAGGGATTCGCAGAAGGCTTGCCAACCTTTTTTTTTCTTTGAACGCAACAGTCTTTTAGAGGAAGCAGAGACTTTCTGAAATTCTAAGTAATTATTGTATGTGAGGCTCCTGGTAAATTTAACCTCTGCTTCTTTGCGCTTTTTTACCATAGCGGAACATTCAGAATCCCACCAAGCAGGGGAGGGAATTTTATTTTTTACAGAGTTTTTTAAGGGGATTGATTGCTCAGCAGCAGATATCAATGCAGATACATACTCATCATATAGGGAAGTAAAATTCAGAGAAGAAACATCAAGAAGAGAGTTTAATTTACTTTGTACCAAGGAAGAGAACTTATGCCAGTCAGCTAGTGCGAGTCTAAATCTCAAGAGAGGAATTGGAGTGACAGGAGGGGGTGAAGAATCAGGCAAGGAACAAAGAATAGGGAGATGGTCACTTCCATAACAGTTAGAAAGAACAGACCATGAAAGAGAGTAGGCTATGGAGGGAGAGGATAAAGTAAGGTCAGGGGCACTCGGATTTTGAAGGGGAGAGACTCTACGCGTAGGGGTTCCATCATTAATGATGCATAAGTTTAGATCATTTAAGATATCAAGAAATGCTGGAGCAATAGGATCACAGGAAGCTAAACCCCACAAAGTATGGCGGATATTTAGGTCTCCTAGAATGAGGAGAGGGACAGGAAGATGGCATAAGAGGGAGAAAAGTTCTTGTATGAGGAGAGCATTGGGGTAAGGGATGTAGACAGACACAAATGTTATATTAAGACAACGGACAGCTACAATATTAATATCTGGGGAGTGAGGGGGGAGGGTGAAACGGGAGAATGTAATATTTCTTCTAACAAGAATAGCACAACCAGCCCAACCATCCGATCTGTCATCTCGGATGCATGAAAACCCAGGCACTCGAAATAAAGAACCAGGGTTCAACCATGTTTCAGAGAGGGCAAAAAGGTAAGGATTAAACTGATTAATTAAAAAAGATACTTCATGTTTTTTATTATTAACACTACGACAGTTCCATTGAAGGACCTTCGCCATTTTGGATAGAAGAGTTTATAAGTGACGTAATAATTTTTTGAAGCATATCTATGACATTGTACGGTTGTATATCACCACATTTAGAAAATAAGTTAATTAAAGCTGTTGACAAAATTTGTACTAAATTATCATTAGCGGTAGAGATATTAGGGGAGTTATCGCCAAGAGCACAACCATTTGGTAAAGATGAAGGTGGCGAGGAGACAATATTAGCATGGGCTAGATGATCGTATGTTGTACCTAGCTCCTGTCTAGGTTTTCTATGTATATAGATAGTTTTCCTATATGAGGAATTTGGTGCAGACTGATCAGTACTGGGGGAAGGTTCAGGGCACATAGGGGAGGGAACAGAATTAGGAGAGGGATAGGGTATTGTGACGGACCCAACGTTGTCAAAAGTGTGGGGGGTTGATATAAAAATACAATTAAAAACATATATGTAAATAAAATAATCAAAATTCAAATTAAAGACATTGATTACATGTGAGAAGCATGTATTTTATTGAATATATTAAATTACAGCGTGTAGTTTATTGAATATATTAAATTACATATTCAATCAATCGAATATTGATTAATAAAAATGATAATGACATTCTTGTAATAAGATATATTAAAATTAAATCAAGAATGATGACATCTGGCGTCATTAACTTGGATAATTCATATAAATCATTGTCAGACATTCTTCATTTTCATGTAGTTTTAGCGTGCGATAATAGATGGCGCTGAAGCAAAAATATGTTAATATGGGGAGTTGCATTTTGAAATTCTGATTTTCTTCGGAAATTCAGAGATTAGGGCATGCAAAATGCATTAGAAATAACCACAAGCATCTAATCTATGGTGAATTAACAAAATATGTTACCTTTATTATGTTGGGAATGCAGGATTCATTGATTAGTGTAGCAGTCAAAACACATTCTGGAAAAATAGCTAACACTTTAGGATTTTTCTTCTCATTTGCTGAATATACACTTCAGTATATGTTTGTGAAGAGCGTGTCGTTCCTGGGTTCCGTAAAGAAGTATGTGTTTTGCATTTGATAGCAAGTTCAAGGAACAAAAGCATATCTCTGGAAAAATAGACAATTATGTTATGAAATCAAAATATGAACAAAGTTTACACACTGGAGTAAGTAGTTAGTGATTTGCAGACGTTAGATAACATGTATATCGTAGTATAATTAACAAATTTTAGAAATGTTAGAGAATGAATAAGTTATTGGTAAAAACAGAAATGTGATTTAGAAAGTTATTTTACCTTGTTAAAACGGAGTTAAGAGTTAAGAAACTTATGAATAGATATGCTAGATTAATGTAGAAGAAGTAACATCACTTGCAAAAGCCGATTAGAATTGGAAATTTAAAGATAAAAAGAATAAACTGAACTAATTTAGCCAATAACACTTCACAATAAAGATAAGAAATTATCAATATAGGTTTATAAGTATACAATTAGTTATTACAATTAAAAATATAAATTTATGTACACAAATTAGTAATTAAATATTAAAAATTCTATGATGAATGTAATTAGGAAATGATTAATTATGTGAAATAGGAAATAATTAAATTTAAGAAAGATAAAAGAGGGTAGTTTCAAAAAATAAGGAATTAGCATTTTATAGTTAATTTACATTATTAAAGAAATATATCTATTTTTGATTAGATAAAATAGTTAAAATTTAAGTAATTAATAGTGCATAAAGTAATAAACGTCATAGGTAGGAAAACAAGAAATTATTGTAAGGAAAATACAAAATACGAATGCTAAGTAGGGGGCGCTTTTAGCGATGTCGGATCATTTAATATGGAATATTTCGGTAATTATTAGAAATACGTATAAAATATTTATATCAGAAGATAGCAAAATAGTTTAAAAAGGTTTTATTATAATACAATGATTCGAAGTTTCTAATTTTACAAAATAACATGTAAAAAGCAATGCTGTTTTATGATTGGTTAAAAATAAGTGGTGCAAGTACGAGGGGGGTGCATTGGGGGGGAAAGATGATGCAATAGTAGGAAAGTTACGGGGACTGGTGAAAAAAAATATAAATACCAAGGGGTGGAGAAGAATCGGGACAGTCAACGTGATATTCTACTACCACGAAGTGCTGCTAGTCGGATACTAGCGCCCCCTAGTGGCGATTCCTAAGGCGAAAGCGCTGCCGCTCTGCGCTATTAAATAATTATTAAATTAATTTAAAAAATAAATAATTCAATAGTGCTGCGTCGTCGAGGAGGCCTGCGGTAAAGTTAAATCATTTATATTTCGATTTAGAATAGAATAGCTAGGTGATTCAATCAGGTTCTAATTAAATCAAAATCAAAAGGGTAATTTATAGCCGTGGTTAAGTAAATTTTAAAATGTAAGAAATTACGTGAGTTCATGCGATTTTATTTAATAAATGATTGTTTAATTTGATTTAAAATCATATAAACGGCTCGTGTAATATTATTTCTAAATTCTTGTTCGTTACCAAATTAATACGGGAAATAATGTAATATTTTAATATAATCATAAGACGTCGCGTTAAATAAAGTCTACCTTCTTTTAAATCGTCGAAAAATAAATACATCGATTCGCTAAATGAAACGACGATGAATTTATTAAAAATATTCAAAAATAAATCTACCTTCTTAATTTGATATAAAAAATGAGAAAATAAAAATTATACAAGAAATTAAATGATATAAAATCCAATTTAAAATATACAATTTTAAGAGATGGTTTGTTTAGGGAATTTAATATTTTTAAGTTTTATAAAGCAATCGTTTCGGTTAAGTTATAATAAAATCTGATGTAAAATTAATTCAGATCTGTATAACATAAACTAATAAATTATTTCTTGCAAGACATGTCTGATGCAACAAATTTAGTGTAACAAATATAGAATAAAGGGGTATTGATTTGCTTTAAATATTGTTGAATTACGTTAGGTTGCTTAAAAAAAATAAAACAATGATATTAGTGGAGCCGTTACGTGTAAATTAATCCTGGTATTGTAGGCTTGATTGAATCAGTAAATTGGTAATTTGTGATCTGCGTATAGATGGTAGAATACCTAGTGTCGGGAGGTATCTTAGTGTAGGAGACCAGTGCCGTGGGTCTAATAGGATATTTTGTGTTAGAATCTCCAAGGACTAAGGTAAGTCGGGACAGGAGCTCCCGACTTCGGTGAGTTTTTGAACAATTTGACAGGGATTCTCAAGTTATATTTAATTTATGCATTTATTGTTTTGCTGAAGGGTTTTATAATGTGCACTATGTATATGTCTATGACCAAAATACATGTTATTCAGAATTTAAATGTGATCAATATTATATATATCGGTCTGTTGTAATGTAGGTAGGGCGGATAAGATGTGTAATTGTAAAGCGTTATGATAATTTGCGGTGCGTTAGTTTGTAAGTGATACGAACGGCTTTAGATTTAAGTGCGGCAATTATAAATGGATAATAAACGGAAAATAGCGGAACGTTTAGGTTAAGTGTATAGGATTGCGTTAGTTGTAAGCGAATTATGTCTATCAGATACTGATAGAAATGGCTATAACGTTATTTCTAGTGCGTTAATTTAGGCGTTATTTATAGGTAGGTAGGCGGTTATAAGGTTAATGTAGTAAATTTTAAGGCGTTATGATAATTTGCAGGGCGTTAGTTTGTAAGTGATACGAACGGCTTTAGATTTAAGTGCGGCAATTATAAATGGATAATAAACGAAAAATAGCGGAACGTTTAGGTTAAGCGTATAGGATTGCGTTAGTTGTAAGCGAATTAAGTCTATCAGATACCGATAGGAACGGCTAAAACGTTATTGCTAGTGCGTTGGTTTAGGCGTTATTTATAAGTAGGTAGGCGGTCGAAACGTTCGTTAGGCACTACTATAGGAACCGGCAAAACGTTATTATTAATGCGATGATGAATCATTAATTAGAAGTATTTAAGCGTTCATTAGATATAATATATATATAGGAACTGGCCAATACATTATTAATAGTGCGTTGTAAAATATCGAATAGGCGGTAGGAACATTGAATGATATCTATAGGAACTTGTATAAATAACTAAATCAATTAACTAAGAATTATCATAAATAACCTGAAGCTTGTCTTCCATCTACTGGTTAATTCGAAGTAAATTTTAAATAAATTTTACAGTGCTACCTTAACGGTTTATGTCTGCCCTTAAACTATGTTTTCATTACATATGAAATAAGCCTAGCCTCCTTCGCAGAAGGTTATTCAAAATGGTACAGGCTTAAAAATGGTTCATCTCAAGAACTTGTTAAATAGTCTGTTATGTATATAATATAAACAAATTTAAATATTATAACACTTGTGCTATTATAGTCGAAGGGTTAGATACTATTACACAGGTTCAATACTTATATCACTAAATCTATACATAAAACTAAAGTTTGGAATACAAACAATAATTAAATATCTTAACACTTATGTGTTATTATAGTCCAAGAGTTATGTATTTATTACATGTATTTAAAGCCCCATTCCATAAAATATCTATACATACTGGGCCCAATATCAGTAATGAATCGAGATACCAAAATGTATGTATGTATTATATAAGTATTCGTACTCTGCCTTAATGAAATGTTTATATGATAATATATATACCAAACAGAAGCGTGCTCGTCGCGATCCCCGCTGGCCCAGAGGGCCACAATTCTGACCAGGATTCACCCGAGTGCAGTGCACGATAGGGCGTCCCCCGCAGGCGACGCTCACCGATGCGCCCCCGTCGGTGTGGATTCTCGCGCATGCGGCGAAGGGGGCCGCCACCCTTCACGCAGCGCCAAACCTGGCGGGTCGAGAGGAGCAGAGTGCCGTATAGGCACGTGGAATGTGAGAGGTGGAATGAAAGATAAGATGGACGAAATGATTGATATAATGAATGAGAGAAGCCTGGATGCCTTATGTCTGACAGAGACAAAGCGGAAGGGGTGCGACGTCGATGACCTCCCCGGTGGCATGCTTGCTCTGTGGTCCGGCGTGGACCTGGACGAGCGTGCAAGTGGGGGGGTAGGCGTCTTACTCTCATCCCGCTTTGTGTCTGGAGTAAAAGCTTATTGTCTGGTGAACCCGAGACTTCTCTGGGTCCGCCTAAAACTGGGGATCACGCGAGTTTTTCTGGTCGCAGCTTATGCTCCCGTAAGCTCAGCGGATCCCCAAGAACTCGAGAAGTTTTGGGAGTCTGTGAGAGAAATTCTGGATCTGGCTGAAGGGAACGAAAGACTAATTATGTGTGGTGATCTTAATGGCTGGGTGGGGACCAAACGAGACGGCCTTGAGGCTGTCCTTGGACCCTATGGTGACAAGAGAGTGAACGATGCTGGTAGGCCAATCATAGACGTATGCATGGAAAGAAACTTGCTTGTGTCGAACACACTATTCCATCATAAGGATATTCACACGTATACATGGAGAATGAATGATCAGAAAAGTATGATTGATCTGATTTTAATTGATAGTCGCCTCCGAAACACAATAATGGATACAAGAGCCTACAGAGGCCCCACTCTTGAAACGGACCACTACCTGGTGATAAGCCGGTTTGTGGGCCTTTTCAAGAAGTGGAGACACTGGCGAGTGCGTACCAATTTCGGGGAGCTTGAAAGAATAAAGTGTGAAAAATTGGAAGATGTTAGTGTAAGGAGTATGTATGCGCGCCTAGTCGAAGAAAGGCTTGCAAAAGCGGACTTCTCCGACTTAGATGTGGATAATGACTGGGATAGTATGAAGGAAAGTATAGTGGAAAAGTCTCGGGGTTGTTTGTCAGCTTCCAGAATGGAAAGAATAAAATCTAAAGCAGGGGACGTTCTTGCTAACCCACAAGAGGTATTAGCGCGATGGAGTGAATATTTTAGAGAAATGTATGATGATATCCCGGATGCTGGCACCACGACTGAGTCTGTGACCGACTCCGAGGAGTCAGCATCCGAGATCACTTTGGAAGAGATCGAATGGTCGATAAGAAGTCTGAAAAATGGAAAGGCAGTAGGAATCGATAGTGTGTCTGCTGAGATGATCAAATATGGTGGAACCTGCGTCCGAGACGCTTTCCTGTCCTTATGCAACTTGTGCTGGAGGACGGGAAAGGTTCCCAAGGACTGGAGGCGCGCTGTCATCGTGCCCTTGTATAAAGGCAAGGGGTCACGTATGGAGTGCGCCAGCTACAGGGCCATCAGTTTGATCAGCACAGCATCTAAAGTGTATTCGAAGATTATTGAAAAGAGAATGAGAGTTGTATCCGATGGATTACTGTGGGATGCACAAGGTGGTTTCAGAAATGGAAGGGGATGTATGGATCAAGTTTTCTCTCTCCGCAATATCGTAGAGAAGCAGCTGGCTATGGGCCGGAAGGTTTTCTGCGGTTTTGTGGATCTAGAGAAAGCATTTGACAGGGTTGTGCGGAAGGACCTCTGGGACATATTGCCCGGATATGGGATTAATGGCCAATTGATGCGTGCTGTGCAGTCCACTTACGAGGGCTGTATGGCATGCGTGCGAGTGGAAGGCAGCCTGTCGCCCTGGTTTGACGTCAATATTGGCGTCCGCCAGGGCTGCGTGCTGTCGGCTTTGCTGTTCATCCTATATCTGGACGATTGTCTCCAGAGAATAAGATTGATGGATGTTGGGGTGCGGATGAGTGATCTAGTTGTAAGCACCTTGCTTTATGCGGATGATGCCGTGCTTTTAGCCGAATCGCCATCAGAACTGCAAACACTAGTCACAATGATGAAAGATGACTGTCAGGCGAGAGGCTTACATTTGAATGCGAAGAAAACAAAGGTTATGGTGTTTGAAAGAGAAGAAACCAGAACGAATGCAAGGATAATGGTCGATGATGTTATGCTGGAGCAAGTGAATGAGTTTGTATATCTTGGATGTGCTTTTAGCAGGGATGGAAGGTACACCGCTGATATAGAAAGAAGAGTGAATTTGGGGAATAGTTTAAATGGAGCGTTAGGTAAACTTCTAGGCGCTAAGAACCTCAGCCAGAAGGCCCAGCTCGCCGTACACAACGCGGTGCTGGTACCTACGCTCACGTATGGAAGCGAGAGTTGGGTATGGAAGAAAGAGCATGAAAGTAGAGTAAACGCGGTCGAGATGCGAGCACTGCGCAAAATCTGCGGAGTGACGCTCGCGGACCGCGTTCGTAATACCGAAGTAAGAAAGAGAGTTGGTCTGAAAGAGAGTGTCGGGGTGAAGGTAAGGAAAGGAATGCTCCGGTGGTTCGGGCATGTGGAAAGAATGCATGATGAAAGAATGACTAAACAGATATACAATGCAAAAGTGGATGGATGCAGAAGTCGTGGAAGGCCACGACACACCTTCCATGATCAAATTGATCGTGTACTAGCAGGTGATGTCAGGAGCCTTAAGAACAGACGAGCTTGCATGACAAGAGTTATGAATGTCAAAGAGGCAAGTGAGGTGTGTAAGAATAAGCCTAAATGGCACTCTGTTGTTCGTGCCTACCCCACGAGGGAACTGGCGTGAAGTTATGTATGTATGTATGTATGTAAATGTTGCATGCATACATATTCCATAATACTATTGGATTTAACATTTAATGGTTTATTATGTGTATAAACCCTGCTTTACATGTTTGAGTATGTATACTATTTGGATGTAAGACTATTTACAATAACATACAATAATCTATGGTACATTTTATATGTATTTACAATATATTTTCTTTGACACGTTACACTCGACAAATAAACTAGATTCACTAGTTGTGCTTCTGGTGAAGTATGTGTTGAAGTTTTTAAGACACCGATGCCAATCGTAGTCCAACGTTCGACTCTCACAAAAGGCGTCTTACTATAGGGTTCCCAAGTCTGTGAGTTGATCTGAATCGGCCCTAGGCGAGCGATAACGAGATTTAGTGTATCTACCGTTGTACGTCATCAAAGTCGTTGGCTTCTTAGTGAATTGCTTTGATTTCGTATCGTTCCAGCATTGTTAAACGATGATTTGGCTAGGAGCCTAACCAGTCGTAGGATAACTAGGCCTTCCTATGTTATGTCTGGTTTAGACTTCATGTCCTATATGTCAGTTTAACGTGTTGCGAGACAGGGGTCGAATCTTTCAACCAAACAGAACTGTCAGCTTGTACTGATAGTCTAGGTATGTCCTCTTTGTGTTGGTATCCACTGAGGGCCCAATGTTGGCCTAAAAACGATTGTATAATCGACGATCGGTTCTTATGAGCTGAAACACATATATTACAGACTAAACGGGTGGTGGTAAAATCCTCCAATATACCTGTCCGATATTTTTATATATACAAACTATACCAGGTGGTGGTGAAGTTCCCCAAATTTACCTGTTGATCTAACTACTATTGATTTAAGATCATATTCTTACATATATTATAAACTAAACAGGTGGTGGTAAAATCCTCCAATATACCATACCTGTCCGATATTTTTATATATACAAGCTATACCAGGTGGTGGTGAAATTCCCCAAATTTACCTGATGATCTAACTACTATTGATTAAGATCATATACTTACATATATTACAAACTATACCAGGTGGTGGTGAAAATCCCCGAATTTACCTGTTGATCTATCCATTATTGGTTTGATATATATATATATATATATATATATATATTTACATATATCATAATATACACAGGTGGTGGTGAAATTCCCCAAATTACCTGTCTGATCCGTCCTTATGGGTTCGAGATCTTATAATGAATAAATTTAATGATGTATGAAGTATTATCATACACAGTTGATTTATGCTTGAAGTAAATGAAACGTTCGAGTGGTTGTCTTATGACTTCCATTTTATCAGGCTTCAAATACACATATGCGAGCTGTTACACCGCTGAGTTGCATATATCAGCTTCTTTAGTCACGTAAGTCACAATATTGTAGACTCATCTATTGATGTAAGTTGACAAGCTGGCACTCCTAGGCGGATCATCTAAAGCTTCGCTCTCAGGTCTGCTTGCAGCCTCGAGAATATACCAAACTGCCTTTATGATATACGAATCCGAACGTGGAATTGCTAAAGCAATTATCAGCAGTAATATAATATTTTGGACGAGGGTTTCGAACCTTATCCTTGTATCCGTCCTAAACAATGGTGATGCCCTGTTTGTAGTGGACAGCCCTAAGCTGTTCGGGCGGTGGTTTCTTGGGAGACCTCTCACCATATTTTTATATATTTTATATAAAATATGAAGAGAGAAACAGTACCTCACAATTGTTCATCCAAAATATACTTTTATTCATTATACTATATCAACTATATAACGACCTTCTATATAACATTATTATCCATATACTATTTACCAATTATTTATATGTATGAGGAAAAAGAATATATATTTTATAATATTGCATACGCGACCCGTAACAACACAATTCTAATTTTATTATTTATAATTTAATATACTGTTCTTGCAGCCGTAACACTATGAGTTATAGGATATTGTCAAAATTTATATCATAGTAAATTTATACTTTATCCATGATTTATGTTATATGAGTATTATACTATATTATTTTGTCTTTGTGTAGAATATAGTAATATTGACTTCTATTCATCTATAACACAAATATATTTTATATCTAATACTGCAGTGTAGGCCAAAGTTCATATGTAATAGGTTTTCATCAGTATCTGTACTACATGTAGAAAATCTTAGTGTTTATGACTATAAGTATCATAATAAGCAAATTAATATATGGACGTATAGTAACTGTTCTCTAAACTGGTTGTTAAGTGCATATCTTATATCTAATATTGTAGTGTAGGGCCAAAGTTCTTATGTAATAAGTTTTCATCAGTATTTTATATCACATGTAGAAAATATTAAGGTTCATGAATATAAGTACCATAATAAGCAAATTAATATATGGATGTATAATAACTGTTCTCTAAACTGGTTGTTAAATGCATATCTTATATCTAATATTGTAGTGTAGGGCCAAAGTTCTTATGTAATAAGTTTTCATCAGTATTTTATATCACATGTAGAAAATATTAAGGTTCATGAATATAAGTACCATAATAAGCAAATTAATATATGGATGTATAATAATTATTCTCTAAATTGGTTGTTAAATGAAGTTAATTATAGTAAGGTTTTAAGTAAATAAATTTAATTAAACTTGTGATTTACTAGTTTCATTTCAAGACATTTCGATTGGCTAAGCAGTCCTGTTCGATAGACCTCCATAAAAGACTAAGGGTTACTACAATACACAACAAAGAGTCCTACTCTGACGATTCACGCCAAATAATATAAAGTTAATTCTATACTCATGAGTGTATATCAGAAGCCTGTGTAAGGGTATGTGGAGTGATATACGTGATCTGCTTTACTCATGTGTAGTGATGCAGATTGGTAGATTACTCCATATGTGGCATGTATGGTTTGAGATATAATCTCATGTATTATTATAATTGATGGTTACACACACATCATATACAATATGTGTGTTCATATGTGTGTATTATTACTCGTGTGGGGTAATAGTTCAAAGTTGTTTTTAGAGGGGGGGGGGGGGGGATGTTACAATATGGTGTAGCCGTGACAAGGATTGTTTTGCATAAGAGCTACAAAGAAAGTACCAACTTAAGTTGGTACAATTTGATGTCCGTGTAAAGGAATGGATCCAAGTGTCTATCGAATGGGCTGTTGGTTTCGATTGTCTTGAATTCGGTAGGTGACACTTTTTGAGAAACAGGTTTATATTGTGCCTTATGGTCTATTTTAGCCAAAATATTAATATTTCAGTAAAAAAACAACATGAACATATTTTATTTAGGAATTTTATAAATATTTTGACATTTCGTAACGAAAACGCGTCAAGCTGTCATGGCGTCTCGCATGACGTCACGGTGTGCAAAACAAACATCTGTTTGGTTGAAGTGTTATCAAAAGTTTAAAAAATACATAATAATAAATGAATACTAATTATTACCAACACTGTACAGTACCGCAGTGTATCAGTACAACGATAAAAACGCCACAGAAACTGTTTTTTTACGTGTCTAAGGGGTAAACAAATGAGGAGAAAGTGGCCACGTTTTTGTGAAGATCATTTTGATGTAAGTGTTTATCAGCCCTATTTATAATTCTACGTTACCAAATGATATGGAAAATTACGTATAATATCAAATAATGGGATCTGTATCACACTTACCTTTGAAACCAAGCTGTTTACCTAGTAAATTTGATTGTAAGACAGATAGAAGAAAGCGAACTTGTAGCAGTCTAAATCGACCATATATAACAATAAAGAACAAAAGATGATGCTATTAAGAAAGTGTGTAAATAAATCAGTTGAAAGTAGTACTTACTGTATTAGCCAGTACCACAGTGGTGCTAGTTTAATTCTTGAAAATACTTCCTAACACAACCACAGGTTCTTACATTAATAGTGAGTAGCTCCAATATTAATTTTCTTGAAACAATCTAATAATAATATTGTCAATTTATTTTCAGTTTTACCCCAGGAAGAAGGTTTACAAGGTCTTAGAACAACAAATAAATCTGTTTAAGTACTGATGACACATAAATATAGAAGTAAAGCTTCTCAATCCGGTATTAAGCTAAGCCAGACTGTGGACCAGGCAGGATCACTAGTAGTCTTCACAAAAATCAGTTTCTTTATTTCCGTTTTAAGTGAAATATTCTGTGAAATCATTAAGGCCATCTGGATCCAGTATAAGCAAAGTTTCACAGAAATTAATAATGGAAGAAGTCACTGTGACACTCTGTCTTTATATACTTCATCCGTTACTCACACGAGTCCTCACTGTCACCATTCCACTCAACACATCTAGATCAAATCTTTCATACAAATAAAAAATATGTAAATAAATACTCTTTCCATGAACAATTTTACTTTATTCATGATAAGTCCACTAATGGCTGGTTCCTATATCTTATAGAGTTCATTTACCTTACCATAGCTTAAAATTTGACAAGCTCCATACAAATAATGTCGCAATTCAACTGACGGTTGGGTGAGTGAATAGTAAGATATAGGAACCGGCCTTAAGTAGTCATGAACTAATCTAGTTACCCTAGCCCTAGAGCATGGTAGTTTAGTTAATTTATAAGATTGCCTCATTAAATGAAACTCCAAAATCATTTTGTTTTATTTTATTATAAAATGATGAGATCAGAACCTACCTAGTGGTTACTTTATATGCTTTGATAAAGTAATGGATACACATGGCATTTCCAAAATGGTAACAATCTGTCAGTAATAAGATCATTAACATATTCATAACTGACTGCTACACAGAAAGTTTAAATTTTTTACTATTAGAAAAATCTGGATCCGCTACACAAAATATACATGTTTCCACAGCAGTCAAATACATTTATATTTGTAATTGAGCATATTTGTTTGTAGTCTTCCCATCTTTAATATAATTTGAATATGGTTTGTACTGTAGACACACTTAATTTCTACTATGCAATTTTCACATGTACCATCCGGTGAACCAGCAGTCATTGGATATTGTTGACTTAATATGAGACCACATTTCTTAATTTTTTTAATGAAGTTTCAGCTCCAAATTTTCTCTAACTGTGGGTCCTGCATCTACTTACTTCAAAAGCCTGTGATGCTGTTATCCATCCATATCTTAATTCATGCTAGACTGCTTTTAAATTGCTCCCTTGTTTCCACTTAAAGTTTTTAATGACGGCAACTGATATTACTGCATTTCTTAAAAATATCATTTTTCATTATATTTTAAAACAATTTGATATATTAAAGCGCTGGCTGTATCACTGAGAACAGAATTATGTTGATATTTAAACAATGCACAATCCTCAAGTTTCATTTTTTGTCCTTCTAAAAACTTATGAGCACATTTGATGGTAAACTAGGGTTACTACTACATATTTTAAACTGGTTCACAGTTGTGATAGCTTCGATTTTTTCCAATAACAATCCGCAGAATTGCATACTCGTTCTTCACTCCTGCGATGACGATAATTTCGATAGCACTTTATGATCTGGGCATATTTTACACTTTACAATACAGGAGTTTGCCATCACGTTTCAATTGCACATAACTTATGGCGTCATCTCAATAACATACTGGCGATGATCTACAAAAGAAATTTCACCATTAGCATCAACATTTACGAATATTAAAATTATCATAACCTCAAAATTAATTATTAAAAAATAATACTTTGCCATATCTTAATCACAATTTTAACATTAGGTGCTATTGTTTAATGTTATATACTTACATAGAAGTTTTAATATGGAATTCTGCAAAGCACAAATTCGTGTTAGTTGCGAAAAAGGCACCCAGCATAACAACATCGATTTTTGGCAAATTATTGGCATTTGCTTTTATACAACTTGCCTTTATTATAACTGGTTGTTGTAGTCGTATGAACACAGTGTATAACAATGGAAATACTATTATTTTACAGCAAAATTACTGGAAAACGATGAATTTTCACTGAGAATTCATTATCAACTTGCTATGTTTTGCACACTATGACGTCACGCGCTCTGATTGGCGTTCATTGTCACGTGACTAATGGCTGCAATGTAACAATTTTATTTCTCAAAAATATAAATTAGTATTTATTATTTTAATTAAAACAATTTATTTATGACATGTTTAGATCGTAATCTACGATATATATAAAGATCTGCCTATATTTTTCATACTGTCAACTACCGGATATGTGATATAAAATTGATATATCAACATAAAATCTATAAATTTAGGTACTAATTAATAAAGAGACGGTATAGAAATATCTAGTTCAATAGAGAAATAAATGATTAGACTTCTTGAATAATATTGACAATTGAAATATAGGGAATTTAAACTTTCTACTTTCTACAGATTAATCTATAGGTAATATAAAATAGATATTAGTTTCTAGGTAAATATTTAATATCAAAACAATAACCTAGTATACATTAACATGGGAAACTTATTACCTGATACAATTAAAAACAAACATTAACTCTGTAAGAGATGTAAATTAACACTAGTTGTTTTCAGCGTTGAAGGCATATATATTGATAACTTGCTGGTTAAATAATATTAATCTTGTCCTAAAGTCGCTATGAGGAGTCAATTTTATTCATGTACGGTGATTTTACCAATCGAAAAATCGAAAGTTCCATTGTTAAACAATAATACACAAGAAGTGAAATACAAACTTTTCACTTTTTAGTTACTTAGACTTTTTGGTTATCACTATTACTTACGTTCATTTGTACTTAAATAACATAACTGTATATATCAAACATAAAATTATATTCATTGTTAAATAGTCGGAATTATAGAAGCAAATTAATTTACAGAATTAATATGAAATTATTATTTGTAAACAAAACAAATGACGTTTGACGTTTTTGGAGGGATTCGGTGTTGCTAGTTAAGGAAAAATTGGTAGAGTAACATTACAATCGATTAATATTAAAATCGATTCCGGGTACTGGTTAAATCGTAGCAAAATTTTGGTGTGGGAGTAGTCGATGTAAATTGCGTTCTATTAATAATAAATTTATAGTATAAAGGGAATGGCCATTACTAAATGTTAGCAGATACGAATCGGTGCTTAGTCTATAAGTACATGTGGTGAAATACTGAAAATTAAATGACAAAATTTTACACACTTGAAATAAATCGATCGAAATCGGTTTATTCTGTGAGCATTCTTGTAAATTAACAGTATCATAATATCCAGGAAAGCCTAAAGAACACGATAATGCTAATATTTTATTAAAAAATAAACATCAAATCGAATAATAAATATTAAAGTTTCACATATGTAAAATAGATCTACCAAAATTATTTAATCTGTAAACACTTCTTTAAACTCGAGAGTAACATAACAATTAAAAATTCCAAAGAACGTATTAATCAATATTTAATATTAGATGGGTATAAGTTATTCAATAGGAACAAAAACTTATAATAACAAAGTATACAACAAATCAAATAACATTAAATAAGTAACTCATTAATAAATCAATATATGTAAAAATTTAAAGAATCGTGTAAAGGATTAGAATAAAATCAAATCGGTTAATAATAGTATAAGAGGGCATATCATCATCGTTTGATTTAACGTTCCGTAAATAAATTGGTATAATAGAGACTAAGGAAGCGAGGAAATAAATTAAAGTTCATTGCGATTTAAATTAAATAGGTATTTCCTCATTATAAATGATTAAAATAATCTAGTAAGTAGGTAAAGTGGAAATCGCACTTAATTAATAAACCAATACGATATGATTTAAAGAATTGGGAAAAAAAATAATAAAAAAAAATTTTTTTTTTTTTTTAAAGATAGCATCAAATAAATTCTTTTAAGTGGCAACATTGAGTAGTGAAGTGGTATTGTTGCAAAATTGGATATCAAACTATATCGACTGTATTAGAATTAAAAAAAAAAATTACAAGGGAAGGAACGGCTTGTAGTAAGCAGGATGAATGATGGAATGATTGGGGTTCTTTAAACATTATTCATTGATCTCTAACGTTGTTAAAATAATTTATTGTTGTTTTAAATGTCATGTAATACATCGATACATTTGTTGAATTTTGCATTGAGGTACAACACTAACGTGCAAGATTAAAAGTATTTTGTGATGAAACATAACCTCGGATATATTATGAATGATGATCAAAGAATATTGTATATTATGCCCAATTTTATGGATATTGAATGAGTAGTTAATATAACTTTGCAATGAAAGATTGTGGGGATATGTGTAGTGAGTTGTGATGTAAGATTGTAATCTCAAATACTTCTGATAGCTTAGGGAGAATTAGCTAAAGGTGATTAGTAGAATTATTGATATAATATGTTAGAAGAGCTAAATATTTTAATTTGAAGTAGTGAGATATGTAATAGAATGATCAGTACTTTAGTCTGACTAGCTACTATAAAACAAGTACTAATAGAAAGATTTGTAGGTCCATAAGGGTCATAGAATTATTAAACATAGCCAGACAAGGAAGTGATATGAATTCAGTTTCTGGACATAATCAATGATACTTGGGTAGGGATAGGTCTATAGTTGGGATGGAAAATAATAATTAGGTATTTTAATAAGCATATGTAGTCATAGCATGTAGAGAATCATTATACAATGAATTTATCATATCATATAGTTCAGTTTTGTCATAAAAGAAGTTAACAATATATTATAAACAAATTCATTTATATAGTAGGCAGGGCATGCAATGTTAATTACATTAGTAACTTTAGATCACTGATTACTATATATATATATTAGTAATAGGGTTAATTGTTTATTACAAAATTAATACATGTAGATCTATTTACCTATCAATGCCACTTCCAAAATAAAGTTGTTATTTTACAATTGAAGTTAAATTAACAAACTATTGGGGTTTGGGCGTTAAAGATTTCTTTAGAGTTGGGTACAACTCCAAATGCATTAAAAAGTATTGTGTAAAAGTGTCAATTATAAATGAATAACAATTGTTCTAGAAGATTGATTGAGTTGCTTAGTGTTTAGTTTAGGATGTTATTTGAAAAATAATTGTAGGTAATAAAAATATTGAGTTAGTACAAAAGATGACTAGATATATTTGAAATAATGAATGATGATTATAGGACCTTTTTTTATGAACAATTAGATGTTCTATAAGTTAGGAATGTTGTGTTCACATATGACTCGGGAATGAATAGTACTGCCAGATAATAATTGAGTTATTATTTCAAATAGATACAAATTAGGCAATATATGCATAACGCATTATGAAACATATCTTGTTATACGATCATTAAGATAAGAAAATATTTCACTGAGCGTTTCTAATCGATGCTACAGTGAAATATGAATTTTAGGTAGGCATATATGCAACAGTGTGGATTGTTAGTTTGAGTAGTATATGTAAAGAAGATTATGATTTAATAAATCAATCTTTATTGACAAAATCATATGCGCTTGAATAGGTGCTATATAATAAAAGTTCTAGAATGTCAAACAAGATAAAGAAATAAATTCAAACTTTAGATAAAAGCTTAGTTATCAGTAGCTATGCGCAAACTAAATCACCAATGAGATCAGTGATTTATGGATCTTTTTCTTGGGGGGTCTAAATCACTCTTTTAAATCTTTAACTCTTCTAAGTAAGTTTCGAATGACATAATTCATTCAATTGACCGGTTTCTAAGCTTAAAGGCAGCTCTAGTGAGTCTTAATTTACTGTGTGTTATCATTGCAATTATTAGTGCGCGTTATCTCATTTCAATTAACAATATCCTGCAGCTACCGTCTCAAACTGTATCCAAGTATCTGACTTGTTAGTTTCATCTTTCCAAGTGATTAAAATCAATCTTAACGTAGTGACTTAAAGATGTATTTTTAAATTCAAATATTTAAAGTGATTTCGAATTTTGAGAGGTTATACATCCTTTAAATCGATCACTCCTGAGTTACACATCTCTAGTTATCAGTATGAAATGTCCATAAACAACTCAATCACATTTTTTTTAACTGCAGAATTCTTCATAGCATAATACCATAACTGAGTTATTTATTTATAATTTCATTTGCTAGAACTAAAAATATATAAAAGGTGTATGTATTTTATGAATGTATACTGTAGATAGGGCTAGGTCGTAGGGAACAGATTTAGGCGTTTATGCTAGAACGGAATGAAAATGGCTAGGAGGATAGTAAATAGGGGTTTTGTAGGGCGTATATCTATTATCTGCGTAAATCTGCGGAGTGACGCTCGCGGACCGCGTTCGTAATACCGAAGTAAGAAAGAGAGTTGGTCTGA
This sequence comes from Dendrolimus kikuchii, assembly GCA_019925095.2. NCBI lineage: Eukaryota > Metazoa > Arthropoda > Insecta > Lepidoptera > Lasiocampidae > Dendrolimus > Dendrolimus kikuchii. Next base: position 4,085,868 of record JAHHIN020000031.1, read on the forward strand.
AAGAAAGTGTCGGGGTGAAGGTAAGGAAAGGAATGCTCCGGTGGTTCGGGCATGTGGAAAGAATGCACGATGAGAGAATGACTAAACAGATATACAATGCAAAAGTGGATGGATGCAGAAGTCGTGGGAGGCCACGACACACCTTCCATGATCAAATTGATCGTGTACTAGCAGAAGGTGATGTCAGGAGCCTTAAGAACAGACGAGCTTGCATGGCAAAAGTTATGAATGTCAAAGAGGCAAGTGAGGCGTAAGAATAGGCCTAGATGGCACTCTGTTGTTCGTGCCTACCCCGCAAGGGAACTGGCGTGAAGTTATGTAAGTATGTATGTATGTATATCTATTATAGTAGTGTTATGTGGTTAAATTATCAAAGGTTATTCCAGTGTTATGAAAAGAGATCTAGGGTTGGTTTAGATTGGTTTACGTTGGCTTAGACTGGTTTACGTTGGCTTAGATTGGTTATGGTTGGTTAGGTTAGGTTATGTTTAGGTTTTGGGGTTTTAGTGGGTATACCGGCGCCGGTCGTATTGATTAATCGGCTTCGGGGAGCCCCACACACCGGCCGCGTCGATCCCCACGCGGCTGACGGTGCGGTAACGCATTTCCCCAAGTAAAAAAAATAAAAAAAAAATAAAGGATGAGACTTTATTTGGCCCGGATCGGGGAGTGTCCCCGATCCCAAATCAGGGCCGCGGGGATAGGTGTGGGATCAGGGGGTCTGGGCTCGTCGTGGGTGAGGTGCCCGATCCCGGTGGCTAAGCGCCTGGCTGAGGTTGGCCACCTTCTCATAGGCTTCACGTCGGTCACCGTGGAAGCCTATGAGAAGCGCCAAGTCAGGTGCTATAGGTGTCTTGCCGCCGGGCACTCGTCCACGATGTGCCCAGACGGCCGGGGGGACAAATCCGACCTCTGTTATCGCTGTGGCAAACCTGGCCACTTGCTGATTAACTGCAGGTCGGAGAAGGCGCACTGCGTGGTGTGCGCCGAATCGGGACGTCGGGCAGACCACGTCACCATGTCCAGGCACTGCCGGCCTGGAACGGTGCGCCCCAAATTTGTTCCCCCGGCCTTTCGGTCAGGAGGGTCGGTTGGAGTAGGTGCCGGGGAATCTCACATGTCTGACTGATGCCTGTACAGCAGCATGTGAGATTCCTGCAGGCGAATGTGAATCACTCCGCCGGGGCTCAGGACTTATTCCTGCAGTCCCTGGCGGAGTGGAGGATTGGTCCAGCGGTGGTTTCGGAGCCATACCACATCCCCTCCCAGGAGAACTGGGTAGGGGATCTCGACGGCCTGGTGGCGGTGGTTGCTAGATCAGGCACTAGCCCCCCTCTCATTTCCATCGAGAGGGGACGGGGTTACGCGGTGGCAGGTTGGGGAGAGTACATCATCATCGGGGTGTACTTCTCCCCAAACCGATCCCTGGCGGAGTTCGAGACGTTCTTGGATTCCGTCAGGGCCGCCGTGGCGAGACAGTCGCCGAGGGCAACGTTTGTCCTCGGCGACTTCAACGCAAAATCCCGTTCCTGGGGGAACACCGCCACCGACGCGCGGGGTAGGCTCGTGGAAGCGTGGGCTCTCCAAAGTGGTCTGTCGATCCTCAACAGAGGGTCGGTCCACACCTGCGTGCGATCGCAGGGAGGATCCATTGTGGATTTGTCGTTCGCAACCCATGCGATCGCACGTAGGGTGGTAAATTGGATGGTTGAGGAGGAGGTGGAGACACTCTCGGACCACCTGTACATCAGGTTCGAGGTCTCCCCTCCTCCCAGGACGACAGACCCCCCACGCAGCCACGGGCGATTCCCGCGTTGGGCCGTCAGCCGGCTCGATCCCGAGCTGGCTAATGAGACGGCGGTCGTTGAGGGCTGGACCAATCCGGTGGATGGTTCTCCGGAGGAATTGGCGGAGCGCATGCGCAGTACCCTGGGAAGAGTCTGCGATGCCTCCATGCCACGGTCGCGCCGACGCTGGCAGCGGCCAGGCGTCCACTGGTGGACTGCAGAGATCGGTGCCCTGCGAGAGGCAGCTCAAAGGGTGCACCGATCTCTTAAGCGCTGCAAGCGTCGGCTTCCTCCGGAGCTGGAGGAGGAGCTCAGGTTGGCGGAGGAGTACCGGGCTGCTAAGAAAGCCCTTCAGCTGGCAATCAGCCAGTCGAAGGCCCGGGCTCGGGAAGAATTGTTGGCTTCACTGGACAGGGACCCCTGGGGACGTCCGTATCGGGCGGCGCGCAAAAAGCTACGCGCCTTTGCCGCCCCGATAACGGAGTCCCTACCGGACGGGGTCCTTGACAGGGTGATAAGCGGTCTCTTCCCAGACCCGGGAGTCCATACTCCTCCGGCCATGGATCCTCCTCCAGGAATTGTAGCCTCTGAGACGGAGCCTCCCCCCGTCTCAGAGGAGGAGCTCGAGACGGCCCTGGACCGTCTCCGGGGCCGTCGGACGGCACCGGGACCTGATGGGGTCCCAGGCCGGGCCCTCTTCCTGGCCGCCAAACATCTAGGCGGCCAGCTTCGGGGACTGTATGATGCCTGCATCAGAACAGGTGAGTTCCCGAAGCCATGGAAAGAGGGCCGGCTGTGCCTGCTCCCCAAGGAAGGTCGCCCCCCAGGAGATCCCTCTGCCTACAGGCCCATCGTGCTGCTTGACGAGGTGGCCAAAGTCTTTGAAAAGATTTTGGCGAGTCGCCTCGTCAGGCACCTAAATGACGTAGGGCCTGGCCTCTCTGAGGCACAGTTCGGGTTCCGCGCAGGGCGTTCCACACTGGACGCCCTGAGTGCGTTGAAGTGCCTCACGAGAGAGGCAGAGGAGATCGAGGAGTCTGTCCTGGTGGTATCTTTGGATATCCAAAATGCCTTCAACAGCCTCCCCTTTGAGACCATTATCGAGGCACTCCGGTTTCAGGGAGTGCCTCGGTACCTGATGAGGCTGTTGGAGGCATACCTCCGGGACAGATTCGTCCTCTGGGAGGGCGGCTCTGGCCAGATTGCTGGGCGTCGGCGTGTTGCGTGCGGTGTTCCACAGGGATCGGTTCTGGGTCCGATCCTGTGGAACATCGGATACGACTGGCTCCTCCGAGAGCCAGTCCTGCCCGGGATGGGGGTCATCTGTTACGCAGATGATACCCTCATCACGGCCCGGGGTGGTTGGTACGAAGAGTCCGTGGAGCTGGCCAACGCCGCAGTGGCGTTGGTCGTCAGTAGGGTTCAGCGTTTGGGCCTCAGAGTCTCGGCTGAGAAATCTGAGGCCCTGATGTTCCACGGACGTCGTAGGAGACCACCCCGGGACACGCACGTCGATGTCCAGGGAGTGGCAGTGGCGGTCAAGGCCCAGATGAGCTATCTGGGCCTTACGTTGGATGGCAAGTGGAACTTCGGGGCCCACTTTACCCAGATGGCCCCGAAGTTGTTGAGGACCGCCGCTGCCCTGGCCAGACTCCTGCCAAATGTGGGAGGGCCAGGCGCGGCTTGTAGGAGGCTGTATTCGGGCATTCTGCGGAGCATGGCACTGTACGGTGCCCCCGTGTGGAGTCAAGCCCTCCACTGCAAGAATAGGACGCTGCTGCGGTGTTGTCAGCGCGTCCTTGCGGTGAGGGCCATTCGGGGATACCGTACGGTGTCCTGGACGGCTGCTACGCTTCTGGCGGGCGATCCGCCCTGGGAGCTCCAGGCGGAGACGCTCGCCAGGGTGTACCAATACCGACAGGATGCCCGGGAGAGAGGCCTGAGGCCGTGCCTGGCAGAAGTCAGGAGAGTCAGGGTCGAAGCGACCGCGGCCCTGACCCTGAAGTGGGAGGAGGACCTGAGGTCCCCAGTAGCTGGATGCGCGACGGTGGAGGCAATCCGCCCCCACCTGTCGCGTTGGGTCTCCCGAAATAGGGGGACCCTGACGTACAGGATGGTGCAGATACTTACCGGGCATGGTTGTTTCGGTAAGTATCTGCATCGTGTTGCGGGGCGGGAGCCAAACCCGGAGTGCAAGCACTGCGGCGCACCTCTTGATACAGCAGTACACACGCTGGTAGAGTGCGCCGCATGGGGACCTCAGCGTCACGTGATGGAGAGCGTGGCGGGGCGGATAGACTCACTCCAAAGCATGGTTACGGCCATGCTGCGGAGTGAGGACAACTGGGCGGCAGTGGCCTCCTTCTGTGAAGCGGTAATGCTCCAGAAGGAGGTCGCCGAAAGGGAGAGGGAGGAGGATGCGCTAGCGGACCCTGTCCGCCGGCGGCGCACAGGCCGCCGACTGCGCAGGTACGCTCACCTCCTCCCCCCCTAGGTTTCCATCGTAGGGGCCCGTGGGTCCGGGGGCACCCACGGGGCTTCCCCCCCTACTGATGAAGAGGATGGTCCACCCCGAGGGCCATCCTGGGGTATAAGCCAGGCGTTGGGGCGTCACAGTTGTGTACCTCTGGTCTATATCCTGTGACGCCCCGTAAAAGCGCGAGGGATTAGGGGCGCAGGTTAGGTTTAGTGGGTAGTCTGGCGGACGGAATCTCGCGACTGCTACGCTCTCGTAGCCATGCGTGGAGATTCCGGCCGCTGGGAGTCTCACACACCCTCGGTCAACCCCCCCCCGGGCCCGAGGCAGTGTCACAAGAAAAGACATTCCCCCTGCGTTATCAAAAAAAAAAAAAAAAAAGGATGAGACTTTATTTGAGCGGCTAGTTGGCACAGTGGAACGTGCAATATTGAGTCGATCATAAATGTTAAGCGTCGCTTGGTGCGGTCAGTACTTGGATGGGTGTGCAAACATTCATTCGACGGAAAGCCGTGCCACGATGCGCACTGGGAGTCAACGGCACTACCTTAACCGGAGTGACGTAGGGAGTCAATTCGTGGCGTTTTCCGTGTCCATGAGTTGATATAACTTACCCGGGGAAGCCCGGGCCCGGACAACCGTGCCAGGAGTTGAAGCCTCATTGCACGGGCACGGAACGTGGTGGAGTAATTCGACTTACCTTTTGAGCGGCTAGTTGGCACAGTGGAACGTGCATTAGCTAGTCGATCATGATTGTTAAGCGTCGCTTGGTGCGGTCAGTACTTGGATGGGTGTGCAAACATTCATTTCAACGGAAAGCCGTACCACGATGCGCACTGGGAGTTCACGGCACTACCTTAACCGGAGTGACGTAGGGAGTCAATTCGTGGCGTTTTCCGTGTCCATGAGTTGATATAACTTACCCGGGGAAGCCCGGGCCCGGACAACCGTGCCAGGAGTTGAAGATTCATTGCACGGACACGGAACGTGGTGGAGTAATTCGACTTACCTTTTACTCCCGGGGTTATTCCTTCTGAGACGGCACCTCCCCCCGTCTCAGAAGAGGAACTTGAAACGGCCCTGGATCGCCTCCGGGGCCGTAGGACGGCACCGGGACCAGACGGGGTTCCAGGCCGGGCCCTCTTCCTGGCCGCCAAACATCTCGGCGGTCAGCTTCGGGGACTATATGATGCCTGCATCAGTACAGGTGAGTTCCCGAAGCAGTGGAAGGAGGGCCGGCTGTGTCTGATCCCGAAGGAGGGCCGCCCCCCTGATGACCCCTCTGCATACAGGCCCATCGTCCTGCTTGACGAGGTGGCCAATATCTTCTCGAAGATCTTCAAGAAGTCGCCTCGTCAAGCACATCAACAACGACGGGCCTGGTCTCTCGGAGGCACAATATGGGTTTAGACCAGGGCGCTCCACGTTGGACACCCTGGATGCGTGAAGGTGCCTCACGAGAGAGGCAGAGGGGATGGAGGAGTCTGTCCTGGTGGTATCGCTAGATATAGCGAACGCCTTCAACAGCCTCCCGTTTGAGACGATCCTGGAGGCACTCCGCTATCAAGGAGTGCCTCTGTACCTCATGAGGTTGTTGAGGGCATACCTCCAGGACAGATATGTCCTCTGGGAGGGGGGCGGCTATGGTCAGATCGCTGGGCGTCGGCGTGTGGTGTGCGGTGTTCCACAGGGATCGGTTCTGGGCCCGATCCTGTGGAACATCGGATACGACTGGCTCCTCCGAGAGCCAGTCCTACCCGGGATGGGGGTGTTCTGTTACGCGGATGACACCCTCATCACGGCCCGGGGTGGTACGTATGATGAGTCCGTGGAGCTGGCCAACGCGTCCTCCGCGTTGGTCGTAGGAAGGATCCAGCGTCTGGGCCTCAGAGTCTCTGTAGAGAAAACTGAGGCCCTGATGTTCCACGGGCGTCGTAGGAGACCAACCCGGGACACGCACGTCGTCGTCCAGGGAGTGGCAGTGGCGGTAGAGGCCCAAATGAAATATTTGGGCCTCATCTTGGATGGGAAGTGGAGTTTCGGGGCTCATTTCGAGCAGTTGACCCCGAGACTCCTAAGGACCGCCGCTGCCCTGGCCAGACTCCTGCCGAATGTGGGAGGGCCAGGTGCGGCCTGTAGGAGGTTGTACTCGGGCATCTTACGGAGTATGGCACTGTACGGTGCCCCCGTGTGGAGTCACGCCCTTCACCGCAAGAACAGGACGTTGCTGAGGCGCTGTCAGCGCGTCCTTGCGGTGAGGGCCATTCGGGGGTACCGGACGGTGTCTTGGACGGCGGCGACACTCCTGGCGGGTGATCCGCCGTGGGAACTCCAAGCGGAGACGCTCGCCAGGGTGTTCCGCTTCCGCCAAGATGCCCGAGGGAGAGGTTTGAGGCCGTGCCTGGCAGAGGTCGCGAAAGTCAGGGCCGAGGCGACCGCGGCCCTGATGGCGAAATGGGAGGAGGACCTGAGGTCCCCAGTGGCTGGAGCCGCGACGGTGGAGGCGATCCGCCCCCACCTGTCGCGTTGGGTCCCTCGAAAAAGAGGGACCCTCACATACAGGATGGTGCAGATACTGGTAAATTTGCATAAACGCGGAACCTGAAAATTACGCATTTTTTTGTATTCAAAGACTTTACATATCGTTTGCTATGGTTTAATAACGACACTAACATCATCGGTAAGCCATCATTTAGACAAAAAATTAATACACATTACAATTAATTACGAAATACGTGCATTATATCGATAGAAATAATGTTCAATTTTAGCGTGACGACTTACCTACTAATTATAATAACAACACAATTACTTTAATTTTGGGATTAATCTGCAAATGTAACATGTATCACATGATCAAAATAATTAATAATTATGAAATCAAATATTACGGCATTGCTAAAAAATCACATTTTGTAATATGTGAGTAAAACCTCAGATTAATAATATTGAGAGACAAAGTTTTTACCTCACTTTGCTAAATGTCAGGCAAAGGAACTAAATCCGTACAGCATGAATATCAATATTATTCAATCAAACTGAACATCTTTGAATGACATAAAAATACGGAATTTTAGATTTTTCACATTATTGTGATTAAGATCATTGTTATATTTTTGTAGTTTGTATATATAATTAACGACAACATGCAATACTAATGTTAGACAAACAATATATAGGTGTGAGGGGTGTTCGAAGGTTATGGCAAGGACAGTGGGTTAGGTTAGGTTATCTTTAGACCAAAGCCCACGAGCCGAGCGAGCGAAGCGAGCGTGCCGCGGCAGCGGCCGGCGAGTGGCAGAACCGACTTTAACTTTTATCAAAATTATCAACGAATAAATGGAAACCAGTTGGTTCTGCCTTTGGTCTAAAGATAACCTAACCTAACCCACTGTCCTTGTCACTGGTTACACCTTCGACCACCCCTTACACCTATACTTTGTTCTGCTTACATTGGTATTGCATGTAGTCGGTATTTATATATACAAACTAGAAAAATATATTAATTATCTTAGTTACAATAATGGGAAAAATCTAAAATTCCATACTTTCATGTCATTCAATGATCTTCAGATTGATTGAATAATATTGATATTCATGCTGTATGGATTTAGTGTCTTTGCCTAACAAGTAGCAAAGTGAAGTAAAAACTTTGTCTCTTAATATTATTAATCTGAGGTTTCACCTACCAATTACAAAATATGGTGGTTTTTTAGCAATGCCCTAATAGTTGATTTTATAATGATTAATTATTTTGGTCATGTCATATATGTTACATTTGCAGATTAATCCCGAAATTAAATAAGTGATTGTGTTTTTATCACAACTAGGTGAGTCGTGACGCTAAAATTGAACATTATTTTCATTTATATGATGCAGGTTTTTAACGTAATTAATTGTATTCTTTTTTAATTTTTTACCTAAATGACGGGTTTCCGATAATTTTAGTATCCTTATTACACCATAGCAAACCATATTTATAGTCTTTAAATACAAAAAACGCATAATTATCAGGTTCCGTGTTTATGCAAATTTACCCAGATACTTACCGGGCATGGTTGCTTCGGTAAGTATCTGCATCGTACTGCGGGGCGTGAACCGACACCGGAGTGTAAGCACTGCGGCGCACCCGAGGACACAGCGATCCATACGCTGACGGAGTGCGCCGCCTGGGGACCTCAGCGCCACCTGTTGGAGAACGTGGCGGGACCGGTCGACTCACTCCAAAGCATGGTCACTGCCATGCTGCGGAGTGAGGACCGTTGGGCGGCGGTGGCCTCCTTCTGCGAAGCGGTAATGCTCCAGAAGGAGGTCGCCGAAAGGGAGAGGGAGGAAGACGCGGCGGCAGACCCGATCCGCCGGCGGCGCATAGGCCGGCGCAGGGGTCGCTACGCCCGTCTCCTCCTGCCCTAGGGATTCCATCATAGGGGCCCGCGGGTCCGGGGGCACCCGCGGGACTTCCCCCCCTATTGGTGAAGAGGGTGGCCTTCCCCGAGGGCCACCCTGGGGTTAAGCCATGCGTCGGGGCGTCACAGTCGTGTACCTACGGTCTATATCCTGTGACGCCCCATAAAAGCGCTAGGGATTAGGGGCGCAGGTTAGGTTTAGTGGGTAGTCTGGCGGACGGAATCTCGCGACTGCTACGCTCTCGTAGCCATGCGTGGAGATTCCGGCCGCTGGGAGTCTCACACACCCTCGGTCAACCCCCCCCCGGGCCCGAGGCAGTGTCACAAGAAAAGACATTCCCCCTGCGTCATCAAAAAAAAAAAAAAAAAAAGGATGAGACTTTATTTAGTATGCTCCCGGCAGTCGCAGGGAGCGGACGTGTCCATGCAGGGGGATCCTTGTCGAATTTTTTCGCATTTTTTCGTGGTTTTCTTTTTCGTGTTTTTTTTTTTGGTTATTTTCGGATCTCTTATCGACGACTTGGCGTGTTTAAGGGATTTTTGGATTTCGGACTAGTTTTTTGACCTGGCTTTTCGTGGATTTTGTTTCTTCTTTTAATATTGACCTTGGCTTGTTATTTGGACTGTTTCTTCGTGGAATATTGACCCGGCTAGTTTATTGGACTCTGGGGTTGCCCCCCCCCCTAGTGGGGGGCCCGTGGCAATGGCGGATTCGGATGCCAGCGCCATTTCCGGGGCGGTCACCGGGGTTATCGCGGGGAGAGCTCCGCCCGCAAGAGGCTCAGCGCCCACTCGCGGGCGGGGTCTGACCCCGACTCTGATGAGTCGTCCCGAAAGAGGGCAAGTGGGCCTGGGGAGACGGACGCTGACACTGACACGTGAGTTGTCAGGTCCGTGATAAAACGGGGCAAAGCCCGCATTGCGACACGTAGTGCTGGTCGCGGGGCGGCGGTGCTGCGGTACCCGAGGAAGGAGACCACAGGGGAGCTGATGGCTCGTTCGGAGGCTCTTTGTGACGAAATTGAGCGAAGCCGTCAGCTCCGCGGTTGTCATCCTTGCCAGGTGAGGGTTGAAAGGGCCTCTTTGGAGGTGATGGAGAAGACCCGCAAAGCGGGGGGGGGGAAAAGCCCGTAAGGAGGGGGGGGAGACCTACCACAAAAAGAGGTCGGAAGACTCCTCCGACGTGGCAGAGGTTGACCCGATGGAGTCAGATCTGGCCAGGATGGGTGCTGAGGAGCTCCATACCCTGGCCAAGGATCATGTAGCGGCCATCTACAGGGTGGCTCAGACCTCGGGCAACCTTAAGGGGGGCTTCATCAGGAAGCTGAAACTGGCGGCAAGCACCCTCGCGGACGTGGTGGAAAACCTCTCCGCGAGGTCTTTGGATGCAGAAAACCGGAGGTTGAGTGTGGAAAACCTCCGGTTGAAGAGGGAGATCGACTCCCTGCGGACTGAGCTCAAAGCTCACCGCAGGGAGTTCAGCGAAATGAAGACGGCAGCGAAAGCTGCCCCCTCGGCTGTCGCCCCCCTGGAAACCCCCCCCACCCTAGATCTTGAGGCCTTTCAGAGGGCTATCATCGTCTCGGTGGGGACATTGGTGGATGCCCGGCTAGCGGTGCTGGAGGACCGACTTCCTCCTCCGAAGGTCGTCCGCCCGCCGCTAGCGGGCGATAAGAAGAAGAAAGGGGGTTCCAACCCCCCCTCGGGAATCGTATCCGCCCCCGTCCCCACGGAGGCGATGGTGGTCGAAGAGAGGGTGGAGACAGCTCCCCCCCCTCCTCCGAAGGCCGGGCCGTCACGCCCGCCGCCCAAGAAGGTGGGGTCTGCGGGCCCCTCGGGATCTGGGAATAAGGAGTTTTCCTCACTGAGGGCTCCAAGGTCCCAGATCCAGGGGTTCTCCGCCCCTGTTGAAAGTGCCCCCCCCACGGATAACGAGTGGACCGTGGTGGAGGGTAGGTGTAAAGGGAAGGGTAAGGGGAAGGGAGTGGACAGGGGACCGAACTCTTCGGCCCCCCTCCAGTCCGCCCAACCCCAAACCCAGCCGCGCACTCCCCGTCAAAGGGAGGAACGGGAACCTCGACGGGATAGACGCCGTGGGCCGCCGGGGAAAATTAACCCGGCGAAGCTCACCGAGGAAAAGGCTCCGGTAGTAAGGGTTAGTCTACTACCGGAGGCCGTGTAAAAGGGGACGACGTTCTTCGACGTCTTTACTAAGGCAAAGGGCGTCGTGGACGTCGTCGTCCTAGGGCTTAAGCGAGGGTTAAGGGTCGTCCGGTCCGCCAACGACTCTCGGCTTCTGGAATTTCCCCCCGGCGCCGAGAGCGCGGCTTTGGCGGACCGGGTGGCCGGTCTTCTTCAGGGGGCGTTAACCGGAGTGGCTGAGGTCTCCAGACCCGTGAAAAGGGGCGAATTAAGGCTTACGGGTTTGGATGACTCAGTCACCCCGGAGATGATCGTAGAGGAAGTGGCCCGTATAGGGAACTGCCCACGCTCCCAAATCAGAGCGGCGGGCATCGGATTTTTTTTTTTTTTTTTTTTTTTTTTTTATTGCAGGAGATCAGCAGACAGGCAGACGGCCCACTTGATGGAAAGCGGTTACCATCGCCTATGGACATTTGCAACACCAAAGTTGCTACAAATGCGCTGCTGCTCTCTTAAGGGAAACTGGAACCTGGTCACTAATGTCGGAACACAACTCAAGGTTGTTATGGCGACATACTTTAGACCAGGGGTGGTAGCCATCCAGTCGGGCAAATGCCCTACCACCTGGCTAAGCTGGTGGCTTAGCTTAGAAAAGGCTGGAATTGGAGCGGGGGGGTCTGGGTTCATCGTGGGTGATGTGCCCGATCCCAGTGGCGAAACACCTGGCGGAAATTGGTCACCTTCTCATAGGTTTCACATCGGTCACCGTGGAGGCCTATGAGAAGCGCCAAGTGAGGTGCTACAGGTATCTCGCCCCTGGGCACTCGACTGCGATGTGCCCAGACGGCCGGGGGGACAGGTCCGACCTGTGCTATCGGTGTGGCAAAAGCGGCCACATTCTGATAGAGTGCAGGTCGGACAAGGCGCACTGCGTGGTGTGCGCCGAAGCGGGGCGACGGGCTGACCACGTCACGATGTCCAGGCACTGCCAGCCTGGCACCGTGCGCCCCAAGTTTGTCCCCCCGGTAAGGCCCGGGGGTTTGGTTAGAGCAAGTGCCGGGGAATCTCACATGTCTGATTGATGCCTGTACAGCAGCATGTGAGATTCCTGCAGGCTAACGTGAATCACTCCGCCGGGGCTCAGGATTTATTCCTGCAGTCCCTGGCGGAGTGGAGGATTGGTCCAGCTGTGGTTTCGGAACCGTACTACATCCCCTCCCAGGATAACTGGGTAGGGGACCTCGACGGCCGGGTGGCGGTGGTCACTAGTTCAGGCGCTAGCCCCCCTCTCACTTCCATCGAGAAGGGACGGGGTTACGCGGTGGCAGGTTGGGGAGAGTACACCATCATTGGTGTGTACTTCTCCCCAAACCGATCCCTGGCGGAGTTCGAGACGTTCTTGGACTCCGTCAGGGCCGCCGTGGCGAGACAGTCACCGAGGGCAACGTTCGTCCTCGGTGACTTCAACGCGAAATCCCGTTCCTGGGGGAACACCGCCACCGACGCGCGGGGTAGGCTCGTGGATGCGTGGGCATTGCAAAGTGGTCTGTCAATCCTCAATCGAGGGTCGGTCCACACCTGCGTGCGATCGCAGGGAGGATCCATCGTGGACTTGTCGTTCGCCACCCATGCGATCGCACGTAGGGTGGCAAATTGGAAGGTTGAGGAGGAGGTGGAGACCCTCTCGGACCACCTGTACATCAGGTTCGAGGTCTCCCCTCCTCCGAGGATGACAGACCCCCCACGCAGCCTCGGGCAATTCCCGCGTTGGGCCGTCAGCCAGCTCGATCGCGAGCTGGCTGAGGAAGCGGCGGTCGTCGAGGGCTGGACCAATCCGGTGGATGGTGGAACTCCGGAGGAACTGGCGGAGCGCATGCGCAGATCCCTGGGAAGGGTCTGCGATGCCTCCATGCCACGGTCGCGTCGACGCGTGCAGCGGCCAAGCGTCTATTGGTGGACTTCGGAGATCGGTGCCCTGCGAGAGGCAGCTCAAAGGCTACACCGATCTCTGAAGCGCTGCAGGCGTCGGCTTCCTCCGGAGTTGGAGGAGGAGCTTAGGTTGGCGGAGGAGTATCGGGCTGCTAAAAAAGCCCTTCAACTGGCAATAAACCAGTCGAAGGCCCGGGCTCGGGAAGAATTACTGGCATCGCTTGACAGGGACCCCTGGGGACGTCCGTATCGGGTAGCACGGAAAAAGTTGCGTGCTTTTGCTGTCCCGATTACGGAGTCCCTGCCGGATGGGGTCCTTGATAGGGTCATTAGCGGTCTCTTCCCAGACCCGGGAGTCCATACTCCTCCTGCCATGGATCCTCCTCCAGGAATAATTGCCTCTGAGACGGAACCTCCCCCCGTCTCAGAGGAGGAGCTCGAGACGGCCCTGGACCGTTTACGGGGCCGTCGGAAGGCACCGGGACCCGATGGGGTCCCAGGCCGGGCCCTCTTCCTGGCCGCCAAACATCTCGGCGGCCAGCTTCGGGGACTGTACGACGCCTGCATCAGGTCGGGCGAGTTCCCGAAGCCATGGAAAGAGGGCCGGCTGTGCCTGCTCCCTAAGGAGGGCCGCCCCCCAGGAGATCCCTCTGCCTACAGGCCCATCGTGTTGCTTGACGAGGTGGCCAAAGTCTTCGAAAGGATTTTGGCAAGTCGCCTCGTCAAGCACCTCAATGACGAAGGGCCTGGCCTCTCTGAGGCACAGTTCGGGTTCCGCGCAGGGCGTTCCACGCTGGACGCCGCCCTGAGTGCGTTGAAGTGCCTCACGAGAGAGGCAGAGGGGATCGAGGAGTCTGTCCTGGTGGTATCGCTCGACATAGCGAATGCCTTCAACAGTCTCCCGTTTGAGACCATCATCGAGGCGCTCCGGTACCAGGGAGTGCCTCGGTACCTCATGAGGCTGTTGGAGGCATACCTCCGGGACAGGTTCGTCCTCTGGGAGGGGGGCGGCTTTGGTCAGATCGCCGGACGTCGACGTGTCGCGTGCGGTGTTCCACAGGGATCGGTTCTGGGTCCGGTCCTGTGGAACATCGGTTACGACTGGCTCCTCAGAGAGCCAGTCTTGCCCGGGATGGGGGTGATCTGCTATGCAGATGACACCCTCATCACGGCCCGGGGCGGTACCTACGAGGAGTCCGTGGAGCTAGCCAACGACGCTGTTGCTATGGTCGTTGGCAGGGTAGAACATCTTGGCCTCAGGGTCTCCGCAGAAAAGTCGGAGGCCCTGATGTTCCACGGACGTCGTAGGCCACCGCCCCGGGACGCGCACGTCGTCGTCCGGGGAGTGGCAGTGGCGGTCAAGGCCCAGATAAAGTATCTGGGCCTTACGTTGGACGGGAAGTGAAACTTCGGGGCCCACTTCACCCAGATGGCCCCGAAGTTGATTAGGACCGCCGCTGCCCTGGCCAGACTCCTGCCGAATGTGGGAGGACCAGGCGCGGCTTGTAGGAGGCTATACTCGGGCATTCTGCGGAGCATGGCACTGTACGGTGCCCCCGTGTGGAGTCAAGCCCTTCACCGCAAGAACAGGACGCTGCTGCGGCAATGTCAGCGCGTCCTTGCGGTGAGGGCCATTCGGGGATACCGTACGGTGTCCTGGACGGCGGCTACGCTCCTGGCGGGCGATCCGCCTTGGGAGCTCCAAGCGGAGACGCTCGCCAGGGTGTACCAATACCGCAAGGATGCCCGGGAGAGAGGCCTAAGGCCGTGCCTGGTGGAAGTTAAGCAGGTCAGGGTCGAGGCGACCGCGGCCCTGATGCTGCAATGGGAAGAGGACCTGAGGTCCCCAGTGGCTGGAGTCGAGACGGTGGAGGCGGTCCGCCCCCACCTGTCTCGTTGGGTCTCTCGAAATAGAGGGACCCTAACGTACAGGACGGTGCAGATACTTACCGGGCATGGCTGCTTCGGTAAGTATCTGCATCGTGTTGCGGGACGGGAGCCTTCACCGGACTGCAAGCAGTGCGGCGCACCATTGGACACGGCGGTCTATACGCTAGTGGAGTGCGCCGCCTGGGGACCTCAGCGTCACTCGATGACCAACGTGGTTGGGCCAGTCGACTCGCTCCAAGGCATGGTAACTGCCATGCTGCGGAGCGAGGACTGTTGGGCGGCAGTGGCCTCCTTCTGTGAAGCGGTAATGCTCCAGAAGGAGGCCGCCGAAAGGGAGAGGGAGGAAGATGCGGCGGCAGACCCGATTCGCCGGCGGCGCACAGGCCGGCGCAGGGGTCGCTACGCCCATCTCCTCCCGCCCTAGGGATCCATCATAGGGGCCCGCGGGTCCGGGGGCACCCGCGGGATTTCCCCCCCTATCGGTGAAGAGGATGGCCTTCCCCGAGGGCCATCCTGGGGTTTAGCCATGCGTAGGGGCGTCACAGTAGTGTGCCTATGGACTATATCCTGTGACGCCCCGTAAAAGCGCGAGGGAAGGGGCGCAGGTAGGTTTAGTGGGTAGTCCGGCGGACGGAATCTCGCGACTGCTACGATCATCGTAGCTATGCGTTGAGATTCCGGCCGCTGGGAGTCCCACATACCCCTCGGTCACCCCCCCCCGGGCCCGAGGAAATGTCGCA
The DNA here is from genome assembly GCA_019925095.2 of Dendrolimus kikuchii. NCBI lineage: Eukaryota > Metazoa > Arthropoda > Insecta > Lepidoptera > Lasiocampidae > Dendrolimus > Dendrolimus kikuchii. The sequence continues at coordinate 4,101,238 of JAHHIN020000031.1, forward strand.
AGAAAAGACATTCCCCCTGCGTTAACAAAAAAAAAAAAAAAAAAAGGATGAGACTTTATTTGGAGTAATTCGACTTACCTTTTGGTTTTTTTTTTTCGTGGTCTTGTTCTGTGGTTCGTATGTGGTTTTTCTTGATCCTTTATCGACGACTTAGCGTGTTTAAAGGATTTTTCGGGAAATTACACTAGTTTTGTCACCTGGCTTTGATTACGGTTTTTCGGTTCTTCTACTTTTTCTGACTTGGCTCGTTTATGGTATTTGATTCTTGCCCGTAAGTGGACTCGGCTCTCTCCTGGACTCGGGGGACGCCCCCCCCCCTAGTGGGGGGCCCGTGGTTATGGCTGATTCGGGTTCTGTCCCGGTCACCGGGGTTTTAGCAGCGAAAATAGCTGCGCGGAAGAGGGTCAGTGCCCAATCCCGCGAGGGCTCGGAGCCGGACTCAGACGAGTCGGTTCAGAAGCGCGTTTGCGACACTGACGCCGATTCGGATGTGTCAGGTCTTGGGGTTAAGCCTTCCCGGCGGATGACCAAATCCCGCTCGGGGACGCGTGGTTGTGGACGGGGTGCCGTTCTTCGGTTCCCCCGCAAGGATACGACGGAGACGCGGACGGACGCTCTCCTAAAGGAGGTTCAGGCGGAGCTCCAGCAGGGGCAGGCTGCAAGGGCGGAGACCGCGCGGTTCCTGCGGAACTCCGTCGACGACGAGGACGATATTGTGGAGGTGGAGGTCACGGACCCCAGGGAAATGGACATCGGCCGCATGGGCGCCGAAGAGCTCCAATCCCTGGCCAAGTCTCACGTGGCCTCCATTTACAGGGTGGCCCAGACTTCAGGTAATCTGAAGGGGGGGGTACATCCGCAAATTAAAACTTGCTGCCGGGACACTCGCAGACGTGGTAGACAGCCTGTCTGCGAGGTCCCTTTATGCCGAGAACCGGAGGTTATCCGTGGAGAACCTCCGGTTAAAGAGGGAGGTTGACTCCCTGCGGTCGGAGCTGAAGGCCCACCGCAGGGAGTTCAGTGATATGAGGACAGCGGCCAAGCAGGCCGCTGCTCCTGTGGTTGTACCCCCCCCCCAATTTGATATGGATGCCCTGCAAAGGGCCATTATCGTCTCTGTGGGGACTCTAGTGGATGCCCGTCTAGCGGTGTTTGAGGAGCGTCTTCCTCCGCCGAAGACCGTCCGGCCGCCGCTAGCGGCTGATAAGAAAAAGAAGGGGGGTTCTAACCCCCCCTCGGGAACTACCCCCGCCCCCGTCCCCACGGAGGCGATGGAGGCTGAAAGGAGTGTGGAGATGGCTCCTCCTCCCCCCCCACCCCCGAAGGCCGGGCCTCCACGCCCGCCGCCAAAGAAGGTGGGGTCTGCCGGCCCCTCGAGATCTGGGGACCAGGAGTTTCCCTCTCTGAGGACTCCAAGGTCCCAGATCCGGGGGTTCTCCACCCCCATGGATTCTGCCCCCCCCACGGACAATGAGTGGACCGTGGTGGGTGGGGGGCGCAAAGGCAAAGATAAGGGCAAGGGGAAGGGAGTGGGCAGGGGACCGAACCCTTCGGCCCCCCCCCCCAGTCCGCCCAACCCCTAGCCCAAACCCAACCCTCCCGACCCAGGGAGGACCGTAGGGCGACCCGACGGGAAGCGCGTCGTGGGCCCCCGGGCAAAATCAACCCCGGGAGGCTCACGGAAGAGAAGGCTCCGGTAGTGAGAGTGACCTTACTACCGGAGGCTTTAAACAGGGGGACGACGTACGGCGACGTCTTCGCCAAAGCGAAGGGCGTCGTTGACGTCGTCGCCCTAGGGTTGAAACGAGGGCTCAGGGTCATCCGGTCTTTCAACGACTCTCGGATGCTGGAGTTTCCTCCCGGCGCCGAGAGTGCGGCTCTGGCGGACCGGGTGGCCGAGCTCCTCCAGGGGGCACTTGCCGGAGTGGCCGAGATCTCCAGGCCCGTGAAGAGGGGTGAAATCCGTCTTACGGGCTTGGACGACTCGGTCACCCCGGAAATGATAGTGGAGGAAGTGGCCCGGGTCGGGAATTGTCCCCGCTCCCAAATCAGGGCTGCGGGGATAGGCATTGGTTCTGGGGGTCTGGGCTCATCGTGGGTGATGTGCCCAATCCCGGTGGCGAAGCACCTGGCTGAGGTTGGCCACCTACTCATAGGCTTCACCTCAGTCTCCGTGGAGGCCTATGAGAGGCGCCAAATTCGGTGCTATCGGTGTCTCGCCGCTGGGCACTCATCCGCGAGGTGTCCAGACGGCCGGGGGGACAGGTCCGACCTGTGTTATCGCTGTAGCAAACCAGGCCACAGACTGATCGATTGCAGGTCGGACAAGGCGCACTGCGTGGTGTGCGCCGAAGCGGGGCGACGGGCTGACCACGTCACGATGTCCAGGCACTGCCAGCCTGGCACCGTGCGCCCCAAGTTTGTCCCCCCGGTCAGGCCCGGGGGTTTGGTTAGAACAAGTGCCGGGGAATCTCACATGTCTGACTGATGCCTGTACAGCAGCATGTGAGATTCCTACAGGCGAACGTGAATCACTCCGCCGGGGCCCAGGATATATTCCTGCAGTCCCTGGCGGAGTGGAGGATTGGTCCAGCGGTGGTTTCAGAGCCATACCACATCCCCTCCCAGGACAACTGGGTAGGGGATCTCGACGGCTTGGTGGCGGTGGTGGCTAGATCAGGTACTCACGTGTATCGAGAAGGGACGGGGTTACGCGGCGGCAGGTTGGGGAGAGTATATCATCGTTGGGGTATACTTCTCCCCTAACCGATCCCTGGCGGAGTTCGAGACATTCTTGGATTCCGTCAGGGCCGCCGTGGCGAGACAGTTGCCGAGGGCAACGTTCGTCCTCGGCGACTTCAATGCAAAATCCCGTTCCTGGGGGAACACCGCCACCGACACGCGGGGTAGGCTCGTGGAAACGTGGGCTCTTCAAAGTGGTCTGTCGATCCTCAACAGAGGATCGGTCCACACCTGCGTGCGATCGCAGGGAGGATCCATTGTGGATTTGTCGTTCGCAACCCATGCGATCGCACGTAGGGTGGAAAATTGGATGGTGGAGGAGGAGGTGGAGACCCTCTCGGACCACCTGTACATCAGGTTCGAGGTCTCCCCTCCTCCCAGGATGACAGACCCCCCACGTAGCCACGGGCGATTCCCGCGATGGGCCGTCAGCCGGCTCGATCCCGAGTTGGCTGAGGAGACGGCAGTCGTCGAGGGCTGGACCAATCCGGTGGATGGATCTCCGGAGGAACTGGCGGAGCGCATGCGCAGTACCCTGGGAAGAGTCTGCGATGCCTCCGTGCCACGGTCGCGACGACGCTGGCAGCGGCCAGGCGTCCACTGGTGGACTGCAGAGATCGGTGCCCTGCGAGAGGCAGCTCAAAGGGTCCACCGATCTCTCAAGCGCTGTCGGCGTCGTCTTCCTCCGGAGCTGGAGGAGGAGCTTAGGTTGGTGGAGGAGTATCGGGCTGCCAGAAAGGCCCTTCAACTGGCAATCAGCCAGTCGAAGGCCCGGGCCCGGGAAGAAATGTTGCTGTCGTTAGACAGGGACCCCTGGGGACGTCCGTATCGGGCGGCGCGCAAGAAGCTGCGCGCCTTCGCCGCCCCGATTACGAAGTCCCTACCAGAAGGGGTCCTTGCGAGGGTTATAAGTGGTCTCTTCCCGGACCCGGGAGTTCATACTCCTCCAACCATGGATCCTCCTCCAGGAGTAGTAGCCTCTGAGACGGAACCTCCCCCCCTCTCAGAGGGGGAGCTTCCGCCGCCCCTGGACGGTTTGCGGGGCCGTCGCGCGGCACCGGGACCCGATGGGGTCCCAGGCCGGGCCCTCTTCCTGGCCGCCAAACATCTCGGCGGCCAGCTTCGGGGACTGTACGACGCCTGCATTAGGACAGGCGAGTTCCCGAAGCCATGGAAGGAGGGCCGGCTGTGTCTGCTCCCAAAGGAAGGCCGCCCCCCAGGAGATCCCTCTGCCTACAGGCCCATCGTGCTGCTTGACGAGGTGGCCAAAGTCTTCGAAAAGATTTTGGCGTGTCGCCTCGTCAAGCACCTGAAAGACGAAGGGCCTGGCCTCTCGGAGGCACAGTTCGGGTTCCGCGCAGGGCGTTCCACACTGGACGCCCTGAGTGCGTTGAAGTGCCTCACGAGGGAGGCAGAGGAGATCGAGGAGTCTGTCCTGGTGGTTTCGCTCGACATCGCGAACGCCTTCAACAGTCTCCCGTTTGAGACCATTATCGAGGCACTCCGGTTTCAGGGAATGCCTCGGTACCTCATGAGACTGTTGGAGGCATACCTCCGGGACAGATTCGTCCTCTGGGAGGGCGGTTCTGTCCAGATTGCTGGGCGACGAAGTGTCGCATGCGGTGTTCTACAGGGGTCGGTTCTGGGTCCGATCCTGTGAAACTTCAGATACAACTGGCTCCTCCGTGAGCCAGTCCTGCCCGGGATGGGGATTATCTGCTACGCAGACGACACCCTCATCTCGGCCTGGGGTGGTACCTACAAAGAGTCCGTGGAGCTAGCCAACGACGCCATCTCACTGGTCGTTGGCAGGGTAGAAGATCAAGGCCTCAGGGTCTCCGCAGATAAGACGGAGGCCCTGATGTTCCATGGGCGTCGTAGGCGACCACCTCGGGACACGCACGTTGTCGTTCAGGGAGTGGCAGTGGCGGTCAAGGCCCAGATGAAATATCTGGGCCTCACGTTGGATGGAAAATGGAACTTCGGGGCCCACTTCGCCCAGATGGCCCCGAAGTTGTTGAGGACCGCTGCTGCCCTGGCCAGACTCCTTCCTAACGTGGGAGGGCCAGGCGCGGCCACTAGGAGGCTGTATTCGGGCATTCTGCGGAGCATGGCACTGTACGGTGCCCCCGTATGGAGTCAAGCCCTTCACCGCAAGAACAGGACGCTGCTGCGGCGCTGCCAGCGCGTCCTTGCGGTGAGGGCCATTCGGGGATATCGTACGGTGTCCTGGACAGCGACTACGCTCCTGGCGGGCGATCCGCCTTAGGAGCTCCAAGCGGAGACGCTCGCCAGGGTGTACCAATTCCGCCAGGATGCCCGGGAGAGAGGCCTAAGGCCGTGCCTGGCTGAAATAAAAAAGGTCAGGGTCGAGGCGACCGCGGCCCTGACCTTGAAATGGGAGGAGGACCTGAGGTCCCCAGTGGCTGGTTTAGCGACGGTGGAGGCAATCCGCCCCCACCTGTCGCGCTGGGTCTCCCGAAATAGGGGGACCCTCACGTATAGGATGGTGCAGATACTTACCGGGCATGGCTGCTTCGGTAAGTATCTGCATCGTACTGCGGGGCGGGAGCCGAACCCGGAGTTTAAGCACTGCGGCGCACCTCAAGACACAGCAGTTCACACGCTGGTAGAGTGCGCCGCATGGGGACCTCAGCGTCACGTGTTGGAGAACACAGTTGGGAGTATATCCTCACTCCAAGGCATGGTCGCTGCCATGCTGCGGAGTGAGGACAACTGGGCGGCGGTGGCCTCCTTCTGTGAAGCGGTAATGCTCCAGAAGGAGGTCGCCGAGAGGGAGAGGGAGGAGGATGCGCTAGCGGACCCGATCCGCCGGCGGCGCACAGGCCGCCGCCTGCGCAGGTATGCCCACCTCTTCCCACCCTAGGGTTCCATCGTAGGGGCCCGTGGGTCCGGGGGCACCCACGGGACTTCCCCCCCTACTGGTGAAGAGGGTGGCCTTCCCCGAGGGCCATCCTGGGGTCTTAGTCATGCGTTGGGGCGTCACAGTGGAGTACCTATGGTCTATATCCTGTGACGCCCCGTAAAAGCGCGAGGGATAGGGGCGCAGGTTAGGTTTAGTGGGTAGTCTGGCGGACGGAATCTCGCGACTACTACGCACATCGTAGTGATGCGTGGGGATTCCGGCCGCTGGGAGTCTCACACACCCCTCGGTCAACCCCCCCCCGGGCCCGAGGCAGTGTCGCAAGAAAAGACATTCCCCCTGCGTTATCAAAAAAAAAAAAAAAAAGGATGAGACTTTATTTGAGCGGCTAGTTGGCACAGTGGAACGTGCATTAGCTAGTCGATCATGATTGTTAAGCGTCGCTTGGTGCGGTCAGTACTTGGATGGGTGTGCAAACATTTCATTCAACGGAAAGCCGTACCACGATGCGCACTGGGAGTCAACGGCACTACCTTAACCGGAGTGACGTAGGGAGTCAATTCGTGGCGTTTTCCGTGTCCATGAGTTGATATAACTTACCCGGGGAAGCCCGGGCCCGGACAACCATGCCAGGAGTTGAAGATTCATTGCACGGACACGGAACGTGGTGGAGTAATTCGACTTACCTTTTGAGACCTTTTTGTGGTTACTCTTTTGTGGTTTTTATGTGGTTTCTGAGGTTCTTATCGACGACTTGGCTTGATTAAGGATTTCTGTGGATTCTACACTAGTGTTTTGACCTGGCTTTACTTGGATTTTGTTTCTTTCTGTAATTCTGACTTGGGCGTGTTTACTGGACTGTTGCTTGCTGGAACGTCGACCCGGCTTGCTTTCTGGACTCTGGGGGTGCCCCCCCCCCCCTAGTGGGGGGCCCGTGACAATGGCGGAATCTGATACCAGCGCCATTTCCGGGGTGAACACCGGGGGGGCTATCGGGGGTAAGATTGCCACCCGCAGGCGGCTTAGCGCTCGCTCGCGGGGGGGATCGGAACCCGATTCCGATGAGTCGTCCCGAAGAAGGGTTGATGAAGGGGAGACAGGGGCTGACACGGACGTGTCAGCCAAAAAGGTGGTGGCGGCCGCTCGGCGGGTCTATAAGGGCCGCAGCGGACCAAAAAGTGGTGGACGCGGGGCCGTCTTGAAGTACGGCTCGCGAGGGGGGACTACGGAGGACGTCATGGCCCGCTCGGAGGCCCTGCTCCGGGAGGTCCAAGAGCAAATCCGGGCTAATACGGAGATTGTTAGGGGCTCCTCATCTTCGGAAAAGGGGTCTAGGGGCTCTAAGGGTTCCAAGGGGGAGTCATACCGTAAGGGGAAGTCGGATGGCTCCTCCGAAGCGACTGAGGTTCCAGGGGATGCCGACCCCAGAGAAATCGACCTGGGCAGAATGGGAGCGGAGGAGCTGCTCACGCTGGCCAAAAGTCACGTGGCGGCCATTTATAGGGTTGCCCAGACCTCTGGGAACCTGAAAGGGGGATACATCCGCAAGCTGAAGCTTGCGGCAGGGACTCTTGCGAACGTCGTCGACAATTTGTCGGCGAGGTCCCTTGACGCTGAAAACTGGAGGTTGTCGGTTGAAAACCTCCGGTTAAAAAGGGAAATAGACTCCCTGCGGTCGGAGCTGAAGGCCCACCGCAGGGAGTTCAGCGATTTGAGGACAGCGGCCAAGCAGGCCGCTCCCCCCGCGGATGTACCCCCCCCCAATTCGACATGGAGGCTCTCCAGAGGGCCATCATCGTCTCGGTGGGGACGTTGATTGACGCCCGCCTGGCGGTATTCGAGGACCGACTCCCTCCGCCCAGGACCGTCCGCCCGCCACTTGCGGGCGACAAAAGGAAGAAAGGGAGCTCCAGCTCCCCATCGGATGCTGTTGCCGCCAACGTCCCCACGGAGGCGATGGTTGTTGAGGAGAGGGTGGAGATGCCTCCCCCCCCACCTCCGAAGGCCGGGCAGCCTCGCCCGCCGCCTAAAAAGGTGGGGTCTGCGGGCCCCTCGAGTGCTGGGACCAGGGAGTTCCCCTCTTTGAGGGCTCCCCGGTCCCAGATCAAGGGCTTCTCCACCCCTGTGGAGACCAGTGCCCCCCCCACGGACAATGAGTGGACCGTGGTTGAGGGGGGTCGCAAAGGGAAGGGTAAGGGGAAGGGAGTGGGCAGGGGACCGAACTCTTCGGCCCCCCCCCAGTCCGCCCAACCCCAAGGCCAACCCCAATCCTCCCGTCCCAGGGAGGACCGTAGGGGTCCCAGGGAGGATCGCAGGGATCGCAGGGAGGAGAGGAGGGATGCGCGCCGTGGCCCCCCGGGGAAAATAAACCCGGCAAGCCTTAAGGAGGAGAGAACTCCGGTAGTCAGATTAAAACTGCTACCGGAGGCGGAGAAGGGGGGGCTTACATATAGGGAAGTCTTCATGAAGGCCCGGGGCTCCGTAGACATTGTCGCCCTGGGGCTAAAGAAAGGCCTCAGGGTCATTCGGTCTGTCAACGACTCTCGGTTGTTGGAGCTGCCACCCGGCCCCGAGAACGTACAGTTGGCGGACCGGATTGCGGAGCTCCTCTGTGGGGCTCTCAATGGGGTGGCGGAGATCACCAGACCCGTTAAACGGGGGGAAATCCGGGTGACGGGTCTGGACGACTCAGCCACCCCTGAAATGATTGAGGAGGAGGTGTGTCGGGTAGGCAACTGTCTCCGCTCCCAGGTTAGGGCAGCGGGGATTGGCATAGGGTCAGGCGGTCTGGGCTCGTCGTGGGTAACGTGCCCCATACCGGTGGCGAAGATATTAGCTGAGGCCGGTCATTTACTGATCGGCTTCACCTCGGCCGCAGTGGAGGCGTACGAAAACCGTCCACTGCGGTGTTTCAGGTGTCTCGCCACCGGGCACTCGACCACGTCGTGCCCGGACGGTCAGGGGGACAAATCTGACCTATGCTACCGCTGTGGCAAAAGCGGGCATAGGTTGGTAGAGTGCAGGGAAGAGAAGGCGCGTTGCGTGGTGTGCGCCGAACAGGGACTCAGAGCCGACCACGTGACCATGTCCAGGCGCTGCCGGCCTGGACGGGTCCCCGCCAAATTTGTCCCCCCGGCCAATAGGCTTGGGAGGAGGGAAGGAGCAGCAGTGGGGGAATCTCATATGTCTGACTAATGCCAGTACAGCATACGAGATTCCTTCAAGGGAATATAAACCACTCCGCCGGAGCTCAGGACTTGTTCCTGCAGTCAATGGCGGAGTGGGGGATTGGTCCAGCGGTAGTAAGCGAGCCGTACTACATCCCCGCCCAGGATAACTGGGTAGGGGACCTCGACGGCCTGGTGGCGGTGGTTGCTAGGTCTGGCACTAGCCCCCCTCTCATTTCCATCGAGAGGGGACGGGGTTACGCGGCGGCGGGTTGGGGAGAGTACACTATCATTGGGGTGTACTTCTCCCCAAACCGTTCCCTGGCGGAGTTCGAGACATTCTTGGATTCCGTCAGGGCCGCCGTGGCGAGACAGTCGTCGAGGGCAATGTTCGTCCTCGGCGACTTCAACGCCAAATCCCGTTCCTGGGGGAACACCGTCACCGACGCGCGGGGAAGACTCGTGGAGACGTGGGCGTTACAAAGTGGTCTGTCGATCCTCAACCGAGGGTCGGTCCATACCTGCGTGCGATCGCGGGGTGGATCTATCGTGGATTTATCATTCGCTACCCATGCGATCGCACGCAGGGTGGTGAACTGGACGGTTGAGGAGGAGGTGGAGACGCTCTCGGACCATCTGTATATCAGGTTCGAGGTCTCCCCTCCTCCCAGTAGGATGACAGACCCCCCACGTGGCCACGGGCACTTCCCGCGTGGGGCCGTCAGCCGGCTGGATCCCCAGCTGGCTGAGGAGACGGCGGTCGTCGAGGGCTGGACCAATCCGGTGGATGATGGAACTCCGGAGGAACTGGCGGAGCGCATGCGCAGATCTCTGGGAAGGGTCTGCGATGCCTCCATGCCACGGTCGCGTCGGCGCTGGCAGCGGCCAGGCGTCCACTGGTGGACTGCGGAGATCGGTGCCCTGCGAGAGGCAGCTCAAAGGTTGCACCGGTCTCTCAAGCGCTGTCGGCGTCGGCTTCCTCCGGAGTTGGAGGAGGAGATCAGGCTAGGGGAGGAGTATAGGGTTGCCAAAAAGGCCCTTCAAGTGGCTATATGCCAGGCGAAGGCCCGGGCCCGGGAAGAACTTCTAGCGTCGTTAGACAGGGACCCCTGGGGACGTCCGTATCGGGCGGCGCGCAAGAAGCTGCGCGCCTTCGCCGCCCCGATTACGGAGTCCCTACCGGACGGGGTCCTTGAAAGGATTGTAGACGGACTCTTCCCGGACCCGGGAGCCCATACTCCCCCCGTGATGAATCCTCCTCCCGGGGTTATTCCTTCTGAGACGGCACCTCCCCCCGTCTCAGAAGAGGAACTTGAAACGGCCCTGGATCGCCTCCGGGGCCGTAGGACGGCACCGGGACCAGACGGGGTTCCAGGCCGGGCCCTCTTCCTGGCCGCCAAACATCTCGGCGGCCAGCTTCGGGGACTGTATGATGCCTGCATCAGTTCAGGTGAGTTCCCGAAGCAGTGGAAAGAGGGCCGGCTGTGTCTGATCCCGAAGGAGGGCCGCCCCCCTGATGACCCCTCTGCGTACAGGCCCATCGTCCTGCTTGACGAGGTGGCCAAGATCTTCGAGAAGATATTGGCCAGTCGCCTCGTCAAGCACATCAACAACGAAGGGCCTGGTCTCTCGGAGGCACAGTACGGGTTTAGACCAGGGCGCTCCACGTTGGACGCCCTGGATGCGTTAAAGTGCCTCACGAGAGAGGCAGAGGGGATGGAGGAGTCTGTCCTGGTGGTATCGCTAGATATAGCGAACGCCTTCAACAGCCTCCCGTTCGAGACGATACTGGAGGCACTCCGGTACCAGGGAGTGCCTCTGTACCTCATGAGGTTGTTGAGGGCATACCTCCAGGACAGACACGTCCTCTGGGAGGGGGGCGGCTATGGCCAGATCGCTGGGCGACGACGTGTGGTGTGCGGTGTTCCACAGGCATCGGTTCTGGGTCCGATCCTGTGGAACATCGGATACGACTGGCTCCTCCGAGAGCCAGTCCTACCCGGGATGGGGGTGATCTGTTACGCGGATGACACCCTCATCACGGCCCGGGGTGGTACGTTTGAAGAGTCCGTGGAGCTGGCCAACGCATCCTCCGCGTTGGTCATAGGGAGGATACAGCGCCTGGGCCTCAGTCTCCGTAGAGAAAACTGAGGCCCTGATGTTCCACGGGCGTCGTAGGAGACCACCCCGGAACACGCACGTCGTCGTCCAGGGAGTGGCAGTGGCGGTCGAGGCCCAGATGAGGTATCTGGGCCTCACATTGGATGGAAAATGGAGTTTCGGGGCGCACTTTGAGCAGCTGACCCCGAAACTCATAAGGACCGCTGCTGCCCTGGCCAGACTCCTGCCGAATGTGGGAGGGCCAGGTGCGGCCTGTAGGAGGTTGTACTCGGGCATCTTACGGAGTATGGCACTGTACGGTGCCCCCGTGTGGAGTCACGCCCTTCACCGCAAGAACAGGACGCTGCTGAGGCGTTGTCAGCGCGTCCTTACGGTGAGGGCCATTCGGGGGTACCGGACAGTGTCTTGGACGGCGGCGACACTCCTGGCGGGTGATCCGCCGTGGGAACTCCAAGCGGAGACACTCGCCAGGGTGTTCCGCTTCCGCCAAGATGCCCGAGGGAGAGGTTTAAGGCCGTGCCTGGCAGAGGTTTCAAATGTCAGGGCCGAGGCGACCGCGGCCCTTATGACAAAATGGGAGGAGGACCTGAGGTCCCCAGTGGCTGGAGCCGCGACGGTGGAGGCGATCCGCCCCCACCTGTCGCGTTGGGTCCCTCGAAAAAGAGGGACCCTTACATACAGGATGGTGCAGATACTTACCGGGCATGGTTGTTTCGGTAAGTATCTGCATCGTACTGCGGGGCGTGAGCCGACACTGGAGTGTAAGCACTGCGGCGCACCCGAAGACACAGCGATTCACACGCTGACGGAGTGCGCCGCCTGGGGACCTCAGCGACACCTGTTAACCAACGTGGTTGGACCGGTCGACTCACTCCAAAGCATGGTTACTGCCATGCTGCGGAGTGAGGACCGTTGGGCGGCGGTGGCCTCCTTCTGTGAAGCGGTAATGCTCCAGAAGGAGGTCGCCGAAAGGGAAAGGGAGGAAGATGCGGCGGCAGACCCGATTCGCCGGCGGCGCATAGGCCGGCGCAGGGGTCGCTACGCCCGTCTCCTCCTGCCCTAGGGATTCCATCATAGGGGCCCGCGGGTCCGGGGGCACCCGCGGGACTTCCCCCCCTATTGGTGAAGAGGGTGGCCTTCCCCGAGGGCCATCCTGGGGTTAAGCCATGCGTCGGGGCGTCACAGTCGTGTACCTACGGTCTATATCCTGTGACGCCCCATAAAAGCGCTAGGGAGTAGGGGCGCAGGTTAGGTTTAGTGGGTAGTCTGGCGGACGGAATCTCGCGACTGCTACGCTCTCGTAGCCATGCGTGGAGATTCCGGCCGCTGGGAGTCTCACACACCCTCGGTCAACCCCCCCCCGGGCCCGAGGCAGTGTCACAAGAAAAGACATTCCCCCTGCGTTATCAAAAAAAAAAAAAAAAGGATGAGACTTTATTTGGTCGGATTTTGAAAGTACTCTTTGATGGTTTTATCTTTGATTATCGTTGACGACTCGGCTTGCTTAATGGACTTTTGACATTCTTGCCTAGCTGTTGACCCGGATTTGCCTGTTTTTGACTGATTTCTGTTTTTGACCGATTTTCCTTGCTATTCTCACTGGACTTTGATTTTGCGCGTGATATTGATCTGTTGTTCGCTCCGGACTCATCCCTCTCCATCTCCATGGGGGGGGGGGGGGCATTAATGGCCGACTCGGGACAGAGTCGCGCCCCGGGAGTGTGCGAGATCCGGAAACGGACTAACTGTTACAACCCTATGCAATAGGCACCTATTGCTGAGTCAAACATCTCATTGACATAGATTTCCAAAATGTCGATCAGCAGTAATTGCCTATAAATACCAAATCTTTTTACAAATTCGAAGAGTTCTCTTGGTTATTAGCCACAGCTCTACAGCAACGGACCTGGTTTATGCCTGCCGGCTGGATTGCTCAAAACTAATACCATATCGGTCCGGTAGACCTTTGAGGTCCCGTATATTGAGACTCCAAGTCAATTATTATTCATAATAATAAAATAAAAGGTTCCTGTAAGCCAAAATTGTTTTTTTTTTAAAACATATAAGTGCTCGGGACTAACATTTGGTGTCAGAAGTGGGATATTATTGCCCGCCGGACGCCCCGTTCCTGACGACGTCCAACAAAAAGCCAAGCTGTGACGGTGCTGTACCAGTCTCTCTGACTGTGCATAGCCAGACTCCAGCTCTACGTGTCGAGGAAGCCGCCACGCCGTACCTCATCGTGCCCGAGGGTCCATTGCCCAGCCGCGAGGTCCTGTTGCGCGGCCCAACGACAACGCGTTGACCTAGATATAAAGCGTCAACAACCCAACGTGTTGCTGCCACGCGCTGACACGAGCCGCCGATTGAGCGTCGCCGCCCGCCACCGCCGCAGCCGTCGCCGCCTCCGCCGCCGTCGCCGCCGCCGCCGCCGCCAAGTCAGCATAATAACCAACACATGCTGCCGCTGATGTTTATACTGTGAGTGCATTTTAAGTTTATTATCTGTTATAGTTCCATTTCCTTATTTATAATTGATCATGGCAAACCCAAAAATCGATCACTCCCCTATATCCTCCCATACCGTAAAAATGAATTTTACCGACCTCACCCGCTAGAATAGAATATACTTTATTGCATACAATGTTATAAAATAAATTCGTACACACAATCGTAATGATAAGTACAATGGGCGGTCTTATCGCTGGGAGCGATTTCTTCCAGACAACCTTTGGATGGACAGAAACTCGGTATGGATGGGGGTAGCGTATGCAATAGATATAATATACTAATATATATACTAATATATATGTAAGTATAAAGGAAAATGTTACTAAATTATATTGTAAACGTACATATTTATTTAAATATACAAGTTGTATGTCCTCAAACAACACCATCCCAAGCATACAAATAGATAACACTATTGTTCAGATACAAATTTGAGATAGTGTTGTTTGACGAGGTCATTAAACGAATGCACAGACTTGGCTTGTTTTATGTTTTGAGGTAGTGAGTTCCAAAGCCTTACAGCTTGAGCAGTAAAAGATTTGTCATAAAACTGTGTAATATGTGTAGGCATTCTTAGTCGGTAATTCAAAGATGGTCTCAGAATCCTCGAATGACCGTCTTGAAGAAAGTGAAAACGGCTTTTAAGATACGGGGGCGTTTTAGGATTGAACAATATATTGTAGAGAAGGGATAGAATGTGAGCATTCCGGCGAAGACGTATTGGAAGCCACTTGAGCTTATCGCGAAATTCAGAGATATGGTCATATTTACGTAAGCCGAAGATGAAGCGGATACAGAAATTCTGCAATCGCTCAAGTTTATTTAGCTGATTTTCATTAAGATCTAGATAGCTGACATCTGCATAATCAAGGATCGGCAAAAGGAGGGACTGTGCAAGCGCAATTTTAGTGGCATGTGGTAGAAAATTACGCAATCTCCTCAAAGATGCTGCAGACGCAAACACTTTTCTACTAATTTCTTGTAACTGAGGACCCCAAGATAATGTGCTATCAATGAGTATACCCAGGTCTTTGACTTTTTCACTGACTGCAATTTCGAGACTCTCGAATGTTATCTTCGGAAGGGAAGTCCAGTTTATTTTTGCAATCATCCTGGGGCTCCCTATGATAATTGTTTGTGTTTTGGATGGATTAACTTTAAGGCCGTACGCGTCACTCCATTCAGTTATGGCTTGCAAATCAATGTTTGTTAAGCGAATGCTTTCTTGCAACATTCCGATAGAAGAGTGGTTATATATTTGAAGATCATCTGCATAAAGGTGGAAGGAGCTTTGAAGATTGTTAGAGATTGAATTGATGAAAATAGAAAAAAGCAACGGGGATAGGACGCCACCCTGTGGAACACCGGCATGCGTATCACACCACGAGGAAAAAGAATCCTCAATGCGAATACGCTGCCGGCGTCCAAACAGGTAACTACGAAACCATTCAATTACCGTTGGAGATATGTTAAGAGAGCGTAATATGCCCAGTAAAATATCAAATTCGACAGTGTTAAAGGCGTTACTAAAATCGAGCAGCGTGAGAACTGTCACCTTACCGTTTTCCATGGCAAATCTGATGTTATCTGTAACTTGAACTAGGGTAGTGACAGTACTATGGCCGGGACGGAAACCTGACTGAAGAGGATTAAGGAGAGAGTTCGTATTAAGGAAGATACTTAGTTGATTATGGACGAGACGCTCAAGAACTTTGGAAAGGAAAGAGAGAATGGATATGGGTCTGTATTCTGTGAAAGTTTTAGGATTTGGTTTCTTGGGAATGGGTGTTATCAGAGCTTCTTTCCAAAATCGGGGAAAAGAACCAGTTGATACTGAAAAATTCATAATGTGGCTGATCACTGGGGCGACAATATCGAGGATAGGGATTATCATATTTTGGCTTATACTATCACTGCCAACAGCCTTCGACGTAATTGACATAATACCCTTCTTAACATCACAATCGGAAAATTGAGTAAAAACAAACGGTGTATAGTTAGGGGTTGGAAGTGATGAAAGATTCTTTAATGTATTTTGCTTAGTTGTTTCATTGATATGAGACGAAGATGAGAAATGTTTGTTTAAAGACTCTATGTTCAAATTAGAAGACGCTGAAATATTTCCCGACTTTCCAATCCCCAGTGTTTTTAGAAATTTCCAGACTTTAGCTGGATCTCCATTTTCTACAGAATCATGTATGTGGCGTCGTTGAGCATCTCTACACACCTTATTGCAGTGATTACGAACCACAACGTACTTTTCCCAGTTATCAGAGTTTGGTCGGCGCTTGTATTTGGTTTTAGCCAACGATTTCTTAGCAAGCAGTGATTTTATATCTTTAGTTAGCCAAGGTGATGGAAGGTGTCTCATTTTAACTGAACGAAATAGGAGCATGAGAATCGTACAAATCAATTAGTGTTTTGTTAAATAGCTCGACTTTTTCGTCCAGACAGTTTGAACTTAAGATTGCTGACCAGTCTATCTCCTTAGCGTCTTTTTCCAGTTCGTCGTTGTTAATACCACTAATGTTCACGCCACCGCGTAACGAACGATGATTCCCCGAAAAAGTAATTTACCCCGCACTTCCGCGTCTCAACGATCAGTCAGAATCGATCCGTCGTAAAGACATTCACGCATCGCGCGCGCATGTGAGATATCCACCCAATTGCAATACTAATCGGGTTCCAAGAGCTTGGTGATAAGTGGCAAGTGAATCTAGTTGTGAAGCGGGAGATATATAACAAGAGAACACGCACTGCTGCTCCTGTATCGCAGACGCTCCGGTTACTCAGCTCATATTATTACGGGTGAGTCCATTTATCTCCATTCCCTCTTACCCTTGCACCCTTGAAATCTGGCAATCGGCCAGATCAACTAAAATTACGTTGCCTAAGGATTTTTGGATTATGTTTAGGAGGGCGAATTTTGTAGGACAGATATATTAAATCGTGATAAGAAAAGGAATCAGCAGGGTATTGACCATG
Organism: Dendrolimus kikuchii; assembly: GCA_019925095.2. NCBI lineage: Eukaryota > Metazoa > Arthropoda > Insecta > Lepidoptera > Lasiocampidae > Dendrolimus > Dendrolimus kikuchii. The sequence continues at coordinate 4,117,648 of JAHHIN020000031.1, forward strand.
CTTAGCCACATGGTCTGCGGAAGATACCAGGATGAGATCAAGGAGAGATGGATTGCAGTTGGGGAAATGGTGAGTGGTGTTCAATGGAAGAATAGTAATATTCTGAGATTCAACACTTGATTTAAATAAGGCAGATCTGGAATCGTTCTTCATTAAACAAGTGTTGAAATCTCCCATGATTATAGTTTGACTATAAGAAGGAGTTAAGTTCTCAAGGAGAGTTTCAAAGGATGAGAAGAAATTTATGCGTAATGAAGGGGAGTAATAGACACCAAGCAGTATCTTAATGTGGTTTAATGAAACTTCTAAGAAAAGATATTCTCCTTCATTAGCATCTGGTGGTTGCGTAGAGCATGCAATAATTTTAAAAGGAATTGAGGTGCGAAGATAGATGGCAACACCTCCACCGACATTGGGAACTCGATCATTCCTTACTAGTTCAAAGCCAGGCAGGGTGTAAGAACAAGAAGGGAGACATGGTTTTAACCATGTCTCAGAAACAAGTATTGCGTGCAAGTTCTTACAATCAAAAGTTGCCAGCATATCTGTAAAATGGGCCGGAATGCTTTGGGCATTGATATGGACGACATTCTACAACTTCATTCTACAACTATGCTCAATCCTCGCAGTCAAGAAATTCCGTAGAATCCAAACCAAAATGCCGTCTTTGTGGCAAACCTGGGCACACGGATAGATCGTGCTATTCAAATCGTCACCGTCCCATCCATAATGTAGCTTTCCAACCAAGACCTTCTCAATCCATTCCCAATACTTCACCACCAAACCCGACTATCTGTGCATATTGTAAGGCAGTCGGTCATCACATAAATCAATGTCGTAAAAGGGAATATAATAACACAAATCGTCAAAGATTTTCAAACCCTACAAATCATCAAATAAATTCTAACCCACCTTTAAATAAAGTACACAATTTAGACGAAAACCATGATCAGACCCAAGAGTGTCCAACAGACCCCCAAAATGATAATTTTTTATACTAAATAGGGTTCCGCAACCGCGTCATGTGGAATCTGCTACACAAACCGACGCGCTACCAAGTAAAATACCTCCTAACGATTCTGATTCCCTTTATTGCCATACCAATAAGTTACCGACAGACAGAACAAATAGTCACGACTCCTTCTTCCCTTCACGGCTCACTGAATCCCGAGTTATACGACAGGGTAACCAGCCCCAGATAGGAAACTCGTCTATTAAAAACACTGGTTCTAAAAACTCTACTAAATCTTATACCAATAATTCTATGTCTAATAAATCTTATACCAATAATTCTAAGTCTACTAAATCTTATACCAATAATAAAAATTCTACTAATTCCTATACCCGTAATACTAAATCTGCGAATTCTTATAATACAAAGTCCACAAATTCTTATAAGAATAACGAGACAATTTATAAAATTCATTATAACGATAAAATTCACTTACCGCATGTCTATATAAAATCTCAATATTCAAATAAGCCGCTGGTTTTCTTGATTGACTCAGGCTCTAGTATTTCTTTAATAAAAAAATCTTCTTTAGTCACACATCCTAAACTTATAACAGAAAAGGTTAAGTTCAAAGGTATAGATGAAAATGCCCCATGTTCTGAGAGTTTTGGGCACTTTCAATTAGATTTCAAGCTCGATAACTCTGAAACAATATTCAGTAAAATTCATCTAGTTTCAGAATCTCTAAGTTTCAATTTTGACGGAATTATAGGTAATGATTTTCTAAGAAACAATAACTGCAATATCCTATACGGAAATAATACTCTGCATCTTGATAAAGGCACATTACAAATTCATTTTACTAAACCCCAATATACAATACCAGCTCGTTCCGAAATGATGATAGAATGCAAAGTAACTAATCCAGAAATTACATCCGGGTTTGTTGAAAAGTCTGAGATTCAAAAGGGTGTATACCTATCCAGTTGCCTCACATCCCTTAAATCCAATAAACACGTTAATGTGTCCATTCTTAATACTACAAATAATGAAATAAATATACAAACCTTTTGCGTTGAACTCCTACCATGTGATATTCTAAGGTCTAATAGTATACATAATATAACTTCCGATCATAACCGAGCTTTGGAAGTACGGAATCAAATAAGAACATCTCATCTTAACTCAGAAGAATCTAAAGTCCTCCTATCTCTTTGCCACGAATATTCCGATTTATTTTACCTTGATGGTGATCATCTCTCTTGTACTAACACTGTTAAACATGAAATTAAAACTACTAGTTCACAACCAATCCATGTAAAAAGTTACCGCTATCCAGAATGCCATAAAGAAGAAGTAAATAAGCAGATACAGAAAATGTTGAATCAAAACTGATCTGGCCGATTGCCAGATTTCAAGGGTGCAAGGGTAAGAGGGAATGGAGATAAATGGACTTACCCGTAATAATATGCGTGAATGTCTTTACGACGGGTCGATTCAGACTGATCGTTGAGACGCGGAAGTGCGGGGTAAATTACTTTTTCGGGGAATCATCGTTCGTTACGCGGTGGCGTGAACATCCTGGGGCCCGGGGAAAAGGTGACGGCTCCCATTTATAGTGCTGACTAAGTGCTGTTGTCGTCGAGGGGAAGACGAGCAATCTTTGTGACTGGTCTCGTTAAGCTGCCATCCTTGGTGCTGAGTTCTACGACTCGGACGACGTCATCCTTTCCGGGCAGAATCTTCTTTATTCTTCCCATCTTCCACTGGAGTCTGGGAAGATTATCCTCCTTTATGAGTACCAGCTCACCAATCTTGGGTCGACTGGTTTCCGTAGTCCATTTAGATCGGGATTGGAGAGTGTGCAGGTAGGATTTCGACCACAAGGTCCAAAATCGCTGAGCCAACGCTTGCACTAAGCGAAAACGTCGTAGGGTTGATGGAGGAGAGGATTCATGGGAATGTTCGGGTAATGCGGTAAGTGGGCGACCTATAAGGAAATGACCAGCGGTTAGGACTTCGAAGTCTGTAGGGTCTGAAGACAGAGGGCAGAGTGGTCGAGAGTTGAGAACGGCCTCAATACGGGCTAAGAGTGTAGAAAATTCTTCAAAGGTCAGATGCTGCTCACCTAATACGCGATAGAGTAATTGCTTAGTAGATTTCACGGCTGCCTCGTGCAGACCGCCAAAAGAAGGAGCTGAGGGCGGATTGAGCAACCATGTGATCTGCTGTGTGGCTAGCTTGTGCGTAATTCTATCATCATTGGCCTTTAAGAAGTTTTGTACTTCTATGAGCTGATTTCTTGCGCCGACATAGTTTGTACCGCAATCAGAGCGAATTAGGGTAGGGATTCCGCGCCGACTAACGAACCTTTGCAGTGCCGCAAAAAAGGCGTCCGTAGAAAGTTCCGAGACAGCCTCTAAGTGCACTGCCTTGGTGGCGAGACAAACGAAAACACAAAAGTAGCCTTTGAGAAGTTTGGCATTGCGTAGAGTACTTGATTTAATTAGGAATGGTCCGGCAAAATCCGTGGACACTTGACTAAACACCGGTTGTGGGCTGACTCGATCAGCCGGTAGGTCGGCCATAAAAGGGGGATTCGGCTGAGCTCGATGCCTAAAACAGCGTACACATTTAAAGACACGGTGACGAATGACTCGCCTTCCAGATAAAATCCAGTATTGTTGACGGAGTAGTGCGTGTAGTGTATCTGCGCCCGGGTGGCAGTGTATAGTGTGGAAATGATCTATAATTAGGTCCACAAGGGGGCTTGAACTGGGTAAGATGAGGGGATGTTGTGTGTCATATCTAAGGGCTGAGTTGGACAAGCGCCCTCCTACTCTAAGAAGACCATCCTTGAGAAAGGGCGAGAGGCGTTGTATTCGCACTGTACATAATTTGTTAGTTTGCAGTCGGTGGATGTCTTCAGCGAACATATTTTGTTGGACTGAGCGTACCCAGTGTAAGAGCGCTTTCTTACGTTCGTCTACGGTAATGGGACCAACGATGCGAGAGTGAGAAGATACCAAGCAATTGTGTGCAAAACGTTTAATACATGCGGTTACGCCTACAAGTGTGTCTAAGGAGCTGAATCTCGTGAGTAAATCCGTGTCTAGATCAGGAACCGCGATGTGAGCTACCATTTTTCTTGGTTTTAGACCAGGCAGTACGTGATGACCCAAAGCAGGGGGCATCGTGGGCCAGGTATCAGGTGGGGCCTTGAGCCAAGTAGGCGACCACCATAGGTCATAGGCTAAGAGTTCCTGTGCTGATATTCCCCTGCTAGCACAGTCGGCAGGGTTAAGAGCTGAGGGTACATGTCTCCAAGTAGGGTTACATGGATTGGCTGCAATGGCAGAGACTCGATTGGCCTCAAAGACCTGTAGGGATTGAGAAGGAGTTTTAAGCCAGGCGAGTACGATAGTACTGTCTGACCAACAAAAGTGTTGCTGAATGGTAATGTGGGCAGAAAGTTGAACAGAGACGCGAGAAATGAGCAGCGAAGTGAGGTGTGCAGCTGAAAGTTCCAGCTTTGGTATAGTCTGTCGGGTTTTAATGGGGGCTACCTTGGATTTAGAAACAAGTAGTCTGACGTGTACCTGACCCGTGATATTCGTTTCATGAAGATAGACTGCGGCTGCATATCCGGATTCGGATGCATCGGCAAAACCGTGTAGGGTGTAGGTGGAATCTTTGCTGGTGCAAATTGTTCTGGGGAGTCGAAGAGCAGAGAGTAGAGGTAAGTCTTCAAAAATGTGCTGAAATTGAAATGTGACATCATTGGGAGCCGATTCATCCCAGTCTAACTTTAGAGTCCATAGGTGCTGAATGAGCAGTTTTGCGCGGAAAATAACTGGGCTGATCCATCCACTAGGATCGTATAAACGAGCGATGGTACTGAGTATTGACCTTTTGGTAAATTTTTCCAGTGTAGGTACCGAAATGTGATATGTAAATTCGTCCGTTTGTGGTATCCATTGCATACCAAGTACCTTGATTGCATTGGAGTCGGGTACAACATCAAAATCCTTGGGTATGTCACATTGATCATCCGGGAAGCGTTCTAAAAGCTGACGAGAGTTTGAGGTCCACTTTCGCAAATGAAATCCCCCTAGGGCTAGTAACTCAATGAGTTCAGTCTGCAGAGCTATTGCCTTGTCAACTGAATCATGCCCAGTCAGAATGTCATCCACGAATATGGAGTGCGTAAGAACCTGTGCAGCCTGGGGAAAACGGTGACCTTCATCAGTGACCAGCTGTATAATAGATCGATTGGCGAGGAAGGGGCTGGGTCGTAGGCCATACGTGACAGTGGACAGGGCGTAAGTGAGCAGAGGTTGATCTGGAGAAGAGCGCCATAGAATGAGTTGGAACCGTCTGTGGTCTGGGTGAACTAGTATATTTCTAAACATCATCTGGATGTCTGTACTAAAGACCACTTTGTGAGTACGAAAATTTAGAATGATGTCAGTAATATCACGTTGGAGCGGTGGGCCAGTGTGCAGACAGTCATTAAGACTGACACCATTAGAGCTCTTACAGCTGCCATCAAAAACCGTGCGAAGTTTTTCAGAGTTGGCTTTGAAGATGCCATGATGCGGGACGTAAAAATGGTCTTTTCCTTTGAATGTGCTGGGGTGACAAAGAGCCATGTGGCCCATGTCAATGTATTCCTTCATGAAGTCGATATATTTTGAGCGGAGGGTAGGATCTCTTTGGAGTTTGCGCTCCAAATTAAGGAATCGTCGTAGTGCAATAGCGTGGGTTGCACCGAGCTTAGGTGCCTTTGTAAGAAAGGGAAGGGATACTATGTATCGCCCTGTGGGATCACGTGTGGTGGTAGAACGAAAGTTCTCCTCACACTCGTCAGAGGTTGAGTTGTCCTTTGATTGCACTTCTTCGACTTCCCAGAATCTCTCCAGAGCGGAGTGTATTTCTTTATTTGAGTGTTGGGGTTGTAAACAGTCAATATTTACTAGTGCTGAATTAACTTGAGGCTCAGGCTTTGTGTAGTTTGGATTGATAGGACCTAAAAGAGCGAAATTGAAGATCGTGCCGAAGGCTATTGGTCTGCCGGGGCCCAAAAAAATTTTGTTACCATCCAAAATTTGGCCCAAGACATCAGAACCTAAAATTAAGTCAATAGCGGCTGGAAAACGATAAGACGAGTCTGCTAGGGGAAGCTGTGTCGAGTCGAGGAGTGGAACAACGTCAGGTAACATTGTTAATGGTAAAAGACCTGTCAAATCTGGTAGAATGTATGCCTTTGCGCTAATTACTGGGACTTCGGTGTGAATAGGGCGGAATGTGATGGTAGTTGAAGAACTAGAGTTTTGAGTCTGCTGATTACCGACTCCTGTAATTTTTAGTTCTGTGTGCTCGACAGGCAAACGTAATTTTTGTGTCATAGTTTTAGTTAACAAGGTTAGCATGGAACCGCTGTCTAATAATGCTCTTGCCTTATGAAATTCTCCAGCGTTGTCTGCTAGTTCTAGGGACACAGTGGGTAATAAAACTGGTGGATCGTGTACTGTAATGTGCTGAGTATGTGCTGAAATATGACTGTCATTTTGGTTAGCTTTATCAGAGGAAGTAACAGGGCTGCCGGGCAAGTGATTATTATGATAAACTTTATTATCATAGTGCTGAGTATGAAACTGGGATTTATTTTGTTTACGTGATGTAGTGGATGGTGTATATTGTAGCGATGGTATGGGTGGGTGTAGTGTAGTATTGTGTAAGTGAGTAGCAGGTAGTCATTGTTGTGAATTAATAGGTGAATTACGACGAGAAGAGTTTCTTGATTCCGTGGTTGGGCGGGTGTGTTCTTGTCCTCTTAGTTGTGGGGGCAAGAGGTGAGAATTGTCATATGTGGGTGATTCAAAGCCACTGCGATGTAAGGTGGTATGGTGTTTCTCGCTATCACATTCTCTACACCGTCCTGTGGATCTGCACTCGTCAGAGTAATGGGGTCCTAGACACTTACGGCACCGTTCATGAGCTTGGATAAAATCCCAGCGCCCTTGCGTAGGCTGTCTTAGGTATTCACCGCAGTTCAGCAACCTGTGTCCTCTAACGTGACACCAAGGGCAGTAATAATTATTGGTCGGTGCTGGTGGGTGGGCGGAATCTTGTGCTATGGGCTCGAAATATTGTGTAGACTGTGGGTATCCTTGAGCGTACTGTACAGGGTACGCTTGACTTTGTAGAGGATATGCAGGGCGCGTTAAAGGTGGGCGGACGGAAGTAGTGGGCTGAAAACGAACGTGCCGAATTTCTGGTCTGGGTGCAGAAGCGCGTGGTTGGTACCGTGCTGAGGGAGAAGCACGTTCAGTTTGTCTGTATGTCGGGCTGAGGGGAGGGGGGGGTGGGTTATATGTCTCAGTTTCTGTGCAACGTGCATGGTCTTCTAAGAATGTGATTACATCCTTTAAGGTGGGCAGAGTGTCTGAAGACCCATGCGTTCGTTCAAATAATGTGCGAAGCTCGCCCTTTAACTTCCGCACTACTATTGACACTAGGACGTAGTCTGAGTCATGTAGTGGTAAGTTTAGGTTTTTAAGCGCCGATTGGGTTGAAATAAGAGGGGCTAAAAATAACTGTCTGATTTGTGAGCGGGTGGTGATGTGGGGTAACTCTAGTATCATATCTATAAACCTATCAATGAGAACTCGGCGATTTTCGTAGCGATTGGCAAGTGTTGTCATCGCTACATCGTAGTTCTCATCGGTAACCTTGAGGTGTGATACCATACTGAGAGCTTCTCCGGAGAGGCAAGAAAATAAATAGTGTAATTTAACTGCACCTGACAAATTACCGGCAGTGTCCGTAAGGCTTTTGAAAATAGTTATGAAAGATGGCCAATCCTCAAGCTTGGAAGAAAATTTGGGTAGATCTATTTTGGGCAGAACAGTAGACGTGGAGAATGTGGGCGAGCTTGGTTTGATGCTTGAGCTGATGGTGATGTTTGCCACCAAAATTTTTTCATATGCTTCTATAGCCGAGGTGTAGTAGTCAAAGTACCATTTTTCCACTTTGTCGTCAAGGTCTTTAGAGTCCAAGATCTCATAATATACTGTATCCAACTTGCCCTTTATATCGTCCAATTTTGTAAAGCGCCCTATGAAATCGTTTACACTATACTTTTTGTCTCCTTTTAATATAAGGTTAGCTATCTCTAATAGGAAAGTTATGTACTTATGGGTTTGCATAAAGATGGCAGATTGCGATTTGGTAGGCATGACGATGAGAAGTGCACAATAAGAAAAGGAAAAGCAAACAAAAAAAAAAAAAAAAAAAAAAAAAAAAAAAAAAAAAAAAATTTTTTTTTTTTTTTACTAATGCTAATAAAGAACACGCAAGAAAGCAGCCAGAGAAACGTAAGAAATACGAAATAAATAAAAATGATTAGGAAAAAAAAATATATATCAAACTGTCGTGTGCGCTGAGTCTTAATAAACACGAAGCTATATATAAGCTATAAAAGTTGCACGGCAAGCTAACCACACCGAGTGAAACGAATATAATATTCAATATTATTATATCGATCCGATATCACGTTTAGTGCAAGTATTCGAGAATAGGTGTGCTGAATAAAGTACAGAATACGTACTCGAGGTTATATTAACCTACCTACGTACCAAAAAATAGTTATCGTGTAGCAATTTGCGTAATTATCTGAGGAATGTGGAATGGGTATTCAAATATATAAGGGCAGAAGTAATATGTTTATAAGAAAACAAAAAAGAAAAAACAAGGGCAGAAAACGGGTAAATGGGCAGATTGATAATGATTGTTTATTTAACTTTTTAGGTATGTGAAAATTTACAATTTGGTTTGAATTAACCATAAAATGGCAAAATACGGTTGTTGCAGACTGTATAAATAGGTCGCCAGTTGGAATATTCGGTTCGAAAGACCATATGATCTGGCCGATTGCCAGATTTCAAGGGTGCAAGGGTAAGAGGGAATGGAGATAAATGGACTCACCCGTAATAATATGAGCTGAGTAACCGGAGCGTCTGCGATACAGGAGCAGCAGTGCGTGTTCTCTTGTTATATATCTCCCGCTTCACAACTAGATTCACTTGCCACTTATCACCAAGCTCTTGGAACCCGATTAGTATTGCAATTGGGTGGATATCTCAAATGCGCGCGCGATGCGTGAATGTCTTTACGACGGGTCGATTCAGACTGATCAAATTCAAATGGCTGAAGAAGACTCTCCCAAAACCGCCTTCTCAGTTCCAAATGGCCACTTTGAATACACTAGAATGCCCTTTGGACTAAAAAATGCTCCTGCAACCTTTCAACGTCTCATGAATACAGTCCTTACCGGTCTACAGGGTTTACATTGCTTTATCTATCTAGATGACGTTATTATCTATTCTCATGATCTCCAGTCTCACATCTCTAAACTTGAATTAATATTCGATGCCTTAAGAAAACATAATCTAAAGTTACAGCCAGACAAATGCGAGTTTCTTCGTCGCGAAGTCGCCTATCTAGGTCATATAATTTCAGACAAAGGAGTATCTCCCAATCCCGATAAAGTTGAAGCCGTAGTATCCTATCCTACACCCAGAACACCCAAACATATTAAAAGTTTCTTGGGACTCATAGGATATTATAGGAAATTTGTTAAAGACTTTTCTAAAATCACTAAGCCACTAACTTCCCTGTTAAGAAAGGATGTAGATTTCACCTGGTCACATCAACAGGAAGAAGCATTCAACTCTCTTAAATCAATGCTTACTAACGCCCCTATCCTCCAATATCCTGACTTCTCGAAACCTTTCATCTTAACCACTGATGCTTCCGAATATGCAATTGGTGCAGTTCTATCGCAAGGTGAAATAGGCAATGACCTACCCATAGCCTATGCTTCCCGTACTTTAAACAAAGCAGAAGGAAATTATAGCGTGTCTGAAAAAGAACTTTTAGGAGTTATATACGGTACAAAAACATTCAGACCGTATCTTTATGGGAGAAAATTCAAAATCGTTACAGACCACAAACCCCTTGTGTATCTTATGAATTGCAAAGATCCTAGTAGTAAGTTATTACGCTGGAGATTAAAAATAGAAGATTTTGATTATGAAATTGTGTATAAACCAGGAAAATTAAATAGTAACGCCGACGCCTTATCCAGACCGCCTATACATAATATCGAAGATATAGATCTTAATGATAACTTAACCTATGAATCCTATATTAGAACACGTTCATCCCCTACAGTTTTTAATACTCGAATAACAGAATTTAACCAAAATTTACTTGAATCCTCGTGTCCATACATAGCCTACCCAACATCCATTGACTTAGATGACTCCAATCCCTACTGTCGAGATATACTAAACCTTTTAGAAAACAGAAATGACTTTGAAAACTCTGAAAGAGAATTGCATAATATTAAAATATCCGAAATAAATAATAAAACTTATCTTCATCTTTTTACTAAAGTCCATCACTATGACTCTGTCACTTATAGAGATATCTTTGCAGTATTAAAAGAAGTAAGAAATAACTTAGTTATATTCTACCCCCAAGTTAATGAAATTTCTATCTCTGATTTCGATAACCCTTACGATAAACTAAAATTTCTAATTATTTACGAAATGATAACTTATATATTCCATGACACTAATATTAAAATAAATATTTATCACAACAAACTCGTATATCCTACCCCTAACCAAATTCCTGCTATCCTGAAGGATAACCATGACTCCCCTATTGGAGGCCATATTGGCTCCAATCGAATGTATAGTAAACTCAAAGATACTTACTATTGGAGTGGAATGAAAAAGGATATTGAAAATTATGTAAGAAATTGTCCACTCTGCCAACAAAACAAAGCACTTCGAGCTACTAATAAAGCCCCTATGGAAATCACAACAACTTCAAATGAACCCTTACAAAGAATATTTACCGACATTGTAGGTCCTCTTCCAGAATCTGGTCCCCAAAAATACAAGTATATAGTCACATTCCAAGACGATTTAACTAAATATTCCATGGCCTATCCTATTGTTCAATCCACTGCAGAACAAACTTCTGAATGTCTTATAAAATTTATATCTCACTTTGGTATTCCCAAAACTGTCCTTTCTGATCAAGGTGTCCATTTTATAGCCGACGTATATAAACAAGTAGCGTCTCTTTTTAAAATTAAACACTTATTCTCATCTCCATATCACCCCCAAACCAATGGTGCACTTGAGAGAAGCCATAGCACTCTCAAGGAATATCTTAAATCCTATGTAAATGATAATCAAGACAACTGGTATAAATATCTCCCTACTGCACTGATATCCTACAATTCAACAACTCACTCTACCACAAATTTTAGTCCTCATGAACTTTTATTCGGATGTAAACCTTACCTACCAAGTTCTATCTATGACATAAACCCTACTGTCACTTATCCCGATTATATTAAAAATTTAAAACACAGATTCATTAATACAAGAAACATAGCTCGCGAAAATATTCTTAGAAGTAAAGAAAGATCAAAACACTACTATGATCAGCATACTAGAGAAATATCTTATAATGTTGGAGATATGGTGTATATAAAATACCACCATAGATTGCGTAAAGCCTTGTCTCCTATATGGAAAGGTCCTTACCAAGTCACGGCAGTTCATGGTAATAGCAATGTAACAGTGCAAGTAAATAGGCGAAAAATCCGTTACCATTTTAACGAAATAAAACTAGCCCACGATAATTCCATTCCAGGGCCATCGCGCCAGGTGCCATCTCCGACTCAGGACTAATATCGCCAATCCCAAACAGTCCAGGCCTATACTATGAAAATCTAGGTACTTTAAGGTTTTATAATAGTTTTTGGAACATGGTCACCTTTACAGATTTCTCCTACATACAACCTCATATAGAAAATATTAAAAATATAATAAATACCGTTAAAACAACCTGTAATAGTTATAAATCAAGTAAAATTCAAACAGACTGCTCTAACACATTAAATCCGTTAGAAACTCTCCTAGTTAACGTAGAAAATAATTTTATAGCTGTATCACATCTCACAAATAAAAATCGTATTAAAAGATCTTCGTGGTTCGGTTTTGGCGGACCTATTCTTAAACAGTTATTCGGATCCTTAGATGAAGATGATGCAAAAACCTTCTCTGACGCTATCAATGCCGTCCAAGACGATCAGAGACATCTATCGTCTTTAATGAAAGATAACATTCACGTAATCTCTTCCGCTATCGATACTTTTAATAATACAATTAGAAGACTAAATGATAATGAACAAATATTAAATCAAAACATGGGTAAATTAGATACAATTTTAGAAACCGTTTTGCAAACAACTTCCAAATTAGAAACTTCTTCTTATCTATCTTTAACCTTTAGCGCAATAGAAAGTTCTTTAATAACTTTAAATTTTAACCTTGAAGACATTATAGATGCAATTCTGTTCGGAAAACAAAACATAATTCATCCTTCTATTTTATCCCCAGTTCAATTATATAATGAACTAAGTTCCAACCAAAATATTATAGCTCAAAACTTCCCAGTCTCATTAAGCATAGAAAATATGCACACTCTCCTAGATATCTCATCAGTTTCTAGCTTTGTTAATGGATCTAAACTAGTATTCGTCATAAGAATTCCGTTAATAAACTTACAAGAATACAATCTCTATCATATTTTTGCTCTCCCTACTCCGCATGATATAAATAATCCTCATTCCTTTGCTATGATCAATCCAACTACTAGATTTCTTGCTATAACCGATGATAAATTAATGTACTCAACAATGGACTCTACGAGTGAGTGCAAAAGTGTAACAAAAGAATATTATCTGTGCAAACTAAGTGATGTGCATCCTACCGCAACAAATCCAATTTGTGAAGTGATAATCCTAACTAAACATATAAACAAATTACCAAAACCTTGTGATTATAAAGTAATAATTAGTGATATTGACGTTTGGCAAAAACTTAATAATAATAAGTGGTTATATGTACAGTCTGATCTAACTAAACTATCTGTTAAATGTAACAATACTCTTAGTGACTACGATATTGTTGGAACAGGAATCCTCAAGGTTCCTAAAGGCTGTAAGGCTTTTCATAATCTTCTACAATTTGTTGCATCTACAGAGTATGAGTCTAAACTGTATTTACCTTCTCCAAATTTTAATATTATAGAAGATGATTGCTGCTCCAAGAAAAGGATAAATAATACGATTCCATATTTAACTCCTATTAAATTATCTCACATCGATTTAGATTCCTTGCATTATGTCACACATAGATTAAATCAGTTCAGTGACGAAATAGAGAAAATAGAAAATCAACCTTACCACATTAAATATGGAAACTATTTTAGCGGAATTACAACAATCTTGTCTGTATGTGTTTTAGCTTATATGTCTTTTACTATTTATAAGAAATGTTGTAAGAAACCAAGACGAGATACAACCCAAAATGAGCCTGGTTGTTGTATAAAAATATTCAATAATTGTTATGCTAAGCCTAATACCCAAACAAATCTTCAGATTCAGAATAGAGCATTTGAAGTATCTGAAAACTCGGAAGAATCTCCCTCGAGTTTGAGGAGAAATTTACATATATATTAGAAAAAACTTATAGTAATCCATAAATAATAATTTTGTTAATTTTTTAGTAATAAATAATTTTACTAGTTCATGTTAATGTCTCATAGAAATAATGAATAAAAACTACTATTCCTTTACTAAAGTTTTACTATTTCTTTACCAGTTCTCAAAGAATAAAATATTTACCATATCTTTACCAATTCTTATAATGAAAATAATTATACTAGTTCTTTACAAGTTCATACTAGATCTTATGATCAAAATTGTTTTCTACATCTTTACTAGTTCATAGGATATTTTACTATTTCGTTACAAATTCTTAAATCATTGCTATTTCTTGACTAATTGTAATATTTCAATTCCCGTGTTACTTAATAGCTTAAGCACTAAAATATGTAATTTGTTCAACTTTTCTAATAATTGATACATAGTAATTTTAAAATTCTAGCTGTAAAATAAAACTGTATATTTTGTTAAATGTACTGTGTAAATGTTTGTAACTTCTTGGTGTCTCAATCTACTCGCATCTTTTCCTTATTTGATGCTCCGTTTTAAGGGGGGAGGTGTTACAACCCTATGCAATAGGCACCTATTGCTGAGTCAAACATCTCATTGACAGATTTCCAAAATGTCGATCAGCAGTAATTGCCTATAAATACCAAATCTTTTTACAAATTCGAAGAGTTCTCTTGGTTATTAGCCACAGCTCTACAGCAACGGACCTGGTTTATGCCTGCCGGCTGGATTGCTCAAAACTAATACCATATCGGTCCGGTAGACCTTTGAGGTCCCGTATATTGAGACTCCAAGTCAATTATTATTCATAATAATAAAATAAAAGGTTCCTGTAAGCCAAAATTGTTTTTTTTTTTAAACATATAAGTGCTCGGGACTAACATAACGCACACTCCCGCGGAGAGAATGCCGAATCCGACTCGGACGAGTCGGGAAGAAAGCTGGTGACCCAGGAGGACACCCAGAGGCCAGGGACCCGGCGCGCCAAGGTGCTCCTGGGGGCCCGTCATAGGGGAGTTAGCGTCGGAACGACGCTATCCCGAGAAGAGACTGCGAACGTCGAGGCTCAGGCAGAGGCCTTTGTCTCTGATCTTCGTCAGAAGTGCAAGAAGAAGGGGAAGGCCTCTGCGCCTGCAGTTACGGCTGATGTGCCCCCCGAGATGGACCCGAGGCAGACGGACGTCGACCTCTTGGATGCGGAGGAACTCCGCACCATGGCCGGCGTCCATGTGGCAGCGATTTATAACGTTGCCCAGACCTCGGGGAACCTCAAGGGGGGTTACATCAAGAAGTTGAAGGAGGCGGCGGCGGCCCTCATGGAGGTGACGGAGAGTCTCTCCAAGAGGTCCGTCGACGCCGAAAATAGAAAGTTGAGCCTCGACAATTTAAAGTTGAAGCGAGAGGTGGACTCCCTACGGGCCGAGATTCGGTCGTACCGTAGGGAGTTCGAAGAAATGAAAACCGCGGCCAAGGAGTCCGCGGAAAAGGAGAAGGCCGCGGCCAAGGAGGCCAGCGACAAAGGAAAAGCCGCGACCAAGGAGGCCGCGGCCAGGGAAGCTGCGGCCAAGAAGGCCGCGGCTAGTGACGGAGGGCCCCCGCCCCAGAAAAAGGGGGGGAGTTCCACCACCGAATCTCCCCCATTCGACGTGGAGGAGCTGAAACGCTCCATAATCCTGTCGATGGGGGAGTTCATCAACGCCCGCTTCGCGGGCCTTGAGGATCGCCTACTCCCCCCCCCGGTCATTCGTCCGCCGCTTGCGGCGGACAAAAGAAGCAAGGCGACACCCGGGACTTCGGGTGCCACGCCATCCACGGCTGCTCCTCCCAGGGTCTCCGACGACCTGACGGAGCCCCTGGCGATGGAGTGCGAGCCAATACCGACGGCGGCGACTCCCGCCCCGTCGTATGCGAAAGTGGTGGGCCCTCCGCGCCCAGCATCGAAACCGGGCCCCTCCGGCACGCAGAGGGCCCCTAGAAGACAGGGGGTGGCCCCGGCCCCCCCAATGTGGTCGACCCCCCCCACTGCTCCCTTCCTCACCCAGGAGGACCAGGGTGAATGGACAGTGGTGGGAGGTGGCAGGAGGGGCAGAGGGAGAGGTAGGGGCGCCAGAAGAGCAGGGGGATACCCGGCCCTGACCCCCGCAACTCAACGCTCCGCCCCGCAGGAGAGATTCGCGCCGGCAAGGAGACCCCCTCCTAGGAAGCCGGCCCCGTTGGTTGAGGCCAAGGCAGCAGCAGTTATGGTAACGCTGCTGCCCGATTCCATCAAGAATGGACTGACCTACCGCCAGATCTTCGAGCAGGCCGCCAAGGTGGTGAACCTGCAAGTGATGGGCCTCAAAGAGGGCCTCAAAATCAGCCGGACGGCCAGCGACGCCCGGCTCTTGGAGCTGCCGCCAGGGCCGGAGGGCGTCGAGAAGGCCGACCGGCTGGCCGTGGCCCTCAGTGCAGTTTTGACAGGCGTGGCCGAGGTCGCCAGGCCGGTGAAAAAAGGGGACATCCGCATCACCGGACTTGACGACTCGGTCACGCCGTGGATGTTAGAAGAGGCCATCGCTTGCGCAGGGGGCTGCCCGCGCGAGCAGGTAAGATCTGGCGGGATAGGTGTGGGGCCGGGGGGGATGGGAGCTGCATATGTCCAGTGCCCAATACCGGTCGCGAAAATGTTGACTGAGCTGAAGCACATATGTGTGGGCTTCAGCTCAGCGGAGGTATCGGCCCGTGAGAGGCGACCCATACGCTGTATGCGGTGCCTCTATACGGGCCACATAACGGTAATGTGCCCCGACGGGCGGGTTGATAGGTCGGCCCTGTGTTTCCGCTGCGGCAGAAGCGGACACAGGGTCGCCCAATGTATGGAGCCGAATGCTCATTGTGTGGTTTGCGCCGAGTCGAATCTCGACGCAAACCACGTGACGTTGTCGAGGGGCTGCCTCCCTCCGCACGTCAGAGGCAAGTTTGTTCCCCCAGCGAACGTCGGGGTAGGAAGACGCCAGGAGGAGTCTAGTATGTCCCACTAATATGCCCGGACGACATACTAGACTCCTGCAAGGAAACGTAAACCACTCCGCCGGGGCCCAGGATTTACTCCTGCAGTCCATGGCGGAGTGGGAGGTTGGTCTGGCCGTAATATCGGAGCCGTATTACGTCCCCGCCCAGAGCAACTGGGTTGGGGACCTGGACGACACGGTGGCAGTGGTGGCCAGTTCGGGCGCTGGCACCGCGCTCATCGAGATCGAGCGGGGGCGGGTTTACGCGGTGGTAGGGTGGGGGGAGCACACCTTCATAGGTGTGTACTTTTCCCCCAACCGACCCCTGGCAGAATTCGAGCGTTTCTTGGATTCTGTCAGGGCCGCCGTGGGCAGACAGTCGCCGAGGGCGACGTTCGTACTCGGCGACTTCAACGCCAAATCCCGCTCCTGGGGAAACACTGTCACCGAATTGAGGGGACTGGCTGTGGAAACGTGGGCGCTACAAAGCGGTTTGACCCTGTTGAATAGAGGTTCGGTCCACACCTGCGTGCGAGCGCGGGGTGGCTCCGTCGTAGATCTGTCGTTTGCCACCCATGCAATCGCACGCAGGGTGATGAACTGGAAAGTGGAGGAGGAGGTGGAGACTCTGTCGGACCACCTCTACATAAGGTTCGAGGTCTCCCCTCCTCCTAACAGAACAGGGTCAAACCCCCCACGCAGTCACGGCCAGTTCCCTCGATGGGCCATCAGCCGGCTCAATCCCGAGCTGGCTGAGGAAATGGCCGTCGTCCAGGGCTGGACCAACCTTGAGAGTAACACCTGTCCGGAGGATCTGGCGGAGGGCATGCGCAGAACCCTTACGAGGGTCTGCGATGCCTCGATGCCACGGTCGCGTCGACGTCGGCGGAAACCAGCGGTTTACTGGTGGACCGCAGAGATCGGGAGTCTGAGGGAGGCAGCCCTTCGGGCTCGCCGATCTCTTAAGAACTGCCGGCGTCGGCATCCTCCGGACAGAGGTGAGGAGGAACATCGCCTGGAGGAGTATCGGGCTGCCAAAAAGGCTCTTCAGGTGGCCATCTGCCAAGCGAAGACCCGGGCCCGGGAAGAAATCCTATCTAGTTTGGATGCGGACCCCTGGGGACGTCCGTACCGGGTGGCGCGCAAGAAAATGCGCGCCTGCTCCACCCCGGTTACGGAGTCCCTGCCGGACGGGGTCCTAAATAGGATCGTAGACGGACTCTTCCCGGATCCGGGAGCCTTCACTCCTCCGACGATGTGTCCTCCTCAGAATGTACCCTCGGAGACTGATCCTCCCCCAGTCTCCGAGGAGGAAATGGAAATGGCCCTGGATAGACTCCGGGGCCGGAAAACGGCACCGGGACCGGACGGGGTCCCAGGCCGGGTCCTCTTCCTGGCCGCCAAACACCTGGGCGGCCAGCTTCGGGAACTCTTTGATGCCTGCATCAGGACAGGTGAGTTCCCGAAGCAGTGGAAAGAGGGCCGGCTGTGCCTCATCCCTAAAGAGGGCCGCCCTCCCGAAGATCCCTCCGCCTACAGGCCCATCGTGCTGTTGGACGAGGTGGCAAAAGTGTTCGAGAAGATCTTGGCGAGCCGCCTCGTCCAGCACCTTGATTCTGGTGGGCCTGGACTCTCGGAGGCTCAGTACGGATTTAGGTCAGGGCGATCCACTCTGGACTCCCTGTTCGCGCTGAGGAGCCTCACGAGAGAGGCGGAGAGCATAGAGGAGTCTGTCTTGGTGGTATCTTTGGATATCCAAAATGCCTTCAACAGTCTACCTTTCGAAACCATTTTAGAGGCACTCCGGTCTCATGGAGTGCCTCTTTACCTAGTAAGACTGTTGAAGGCGTACCTCCAAGACAGGTTCATCCTCTGGGAGGGCGGCTTTGGCCAGATTTCTGGTAGGCGACGTGTCGTGTGCGGTGTTCCACAGGGTTCGGTGCTGGGCCCGATCCTGTGGAACATTGGTTATGACTGGCTCCTCCGCGAGCCAGTCTTGCCCGGGATGGGGGTGATCTGCTATGCAGACGACACCCTCATCACGGCCCGAGACGGAACCTACGACGAGTCCGTAGAACTAGCCAACGCCGCGACGGCGTTGGTAGTCGAGAGAGTGCGGCGTTTGGGCTTGAGGGTCTCCCCGGAGAAGACGGAGGCCCTCATGTTCTACGGACGTCGTAGACAACCGCCTCGGGGCACGCATGTCGCCGTCCAGGGAGTGGCGGTAGCGGTAATGGCCCAGATGAAGTACCTGGGCCTTGTCCTAGACGGGAAGTGGAATTTCGGGGCCCACTTCACCCAGCTGGCCCCGAGATTGCTAGGTGCCGCTGCCGCCCTGGCCAGACTCTTGCCAAATGTGGGAGGGCCGGGCACGGCCTGTAGAAAGTTGTACACTGGTGTCCTGCGGAGCATGGCGCTGTACGGTGCCCCCGTATGGGTCGATTCGCTCCACCGCAAGAACAGGACCCTTCTGAGACGCTCTCAGAGGGTCCTGGCGGTACGGGCCATCCGGGGGTACCGGACGGTCTCGTGGACAGCGGCGACACTGCTCGCGAGTGATCCGCCCTGGGAGCTCCAGGCGGAGACGCTCGCGGCAGTGCACCGCTATAGGCAGGACACCAGAGACAGAGGAGAGAAGCCGTGCCCGGCAGTAGTAAGAAGGATCAGGGTCTTGGCGACCGAGGCCCTGATCCAAGATTGGGCTGATGACCTGAGGACCCCAGAAGCAGGAGCTGAGACGGTGGCGGCGGTCCGCCCCCACCTGTCTCGTTGGGTCTCGAGGAAGTACGGGACCCTAACGTACAGGCTGACGCAGATACTTACCGGGCACGGGTGCTTCGGTAAGTATCTGCACCAGACAGCGGGGCGTGAACCGACGCCAGAATGTGCAGAGTGCGGCGCACCCAGCGATACAGCGTATCACACGCTGGTGGAGTGCGCCGCCTGGGGACCTCAGCGTCATCAGCTAGAAAGTTCAGTCGGTCCTGTGTCCTCGCTCCAGCAGATGGTTGAAGCCATGCTGTCGAGCGAGGACGGATGGAGAGCGGTTTCCTCCTTCAGCGAGACGGTAATGTCCCTGAAGGAGGCCGCGGAGAGGACCAGGGAGGTGGATGCGTACGCAGACCCGATCCGACGACGGCGGACTGGCGGTCGGCGGCGTCGCTACGCAGCCCACCTCCCTTAGTGCCGTCACAGGGGGCCGCGGGGACCGGGGGAACCCGCGGACTTCCTCCCCTGTTGATGAAGCAGGGCACCTTGCCTTCGGGGTGCCCTGAAGATTGCCAGACGTAGGGGCGTCACGAATGTAGTAGCAACGCTCTAGTTCTCGTGGCGCCCCGTAAAAGCGTGGGAAAGAGGCGCAGGTTAGGTTTAGTGGGTAGTCCGGCGGACGGGATCTCGCGACTACTACCGCCCGCGGCGGTAGTGATGCGTGGAGATCCATTCCGCTGGGAGTCCCACACTCCCCTCGGTTACCCTCCCCCAGGGGCCGAGGGAGTGTCGCAAGAAAAGACATTCCCCCTGCGTTATCAAAAAAAAAAAAAAAAAAGGATGAGACTTTATTTGAGCGGCTAGTTGGCACAGTGGAACGTGCATTAGCTAGTCGATCATGATTGTTAAGCGTCGCTTGGTGCGGTCAGTACTTGGATGGGTGTGCAAACATTCATTTCAACGGAAAGCCGTACCACGATGCGCACTGGGAGTTCACGGCACTACCTTAACCGGAGTGACGTAGGGAGTCAATTCGTGGCGTTTTCCGTGTCCATGAGTTGATATAACTTACCCGGGGAAGCCCGGGCCCGGACAACCGTGCCAGGAGTTGAAGATTCATTGCACGGACACGGAACGTGGTGGAGTAATTCGACTTACCTTTTAAAGACCTTTTGGTTTTTTCGTGGTTATCTTCTTGGCGTTATATGTGGTGTTTCTGGTATCCTTATCGACAACTTGGCTCGTTTAAAGGATATTTGGGATTCTACACTAGTTTTATCACTTGGCTTTGCTTACCGGACTGTTTCTTCGAAACTTGACGACTTGGCGTGTTTTTTGGGATTGTTTCTGCTCGAACGGATTACTTGGCGTGTTACTGGACTTTTAGGTTGTCCCCCCCCCCCTTAGGGGGGCCCCCTGACGATGGAGGACTCCGATGCGAGTGCCATCAAAGGGGCAATTTCGGGAATCATTGCGGGGAAGATTACCGCTCGTAAGAGGCTCAGCGGCCACTCACGAGCGGAATCTGACCCCGAGTCGGACGTGTCGTCCCGGGTAAGACCCGGGACGGGGGAGGACGAGGCTGACACAGATGTGTCAGCCAAGAGAATGGTGGCGGCAGCCCGGCGCGTGTACAAAAGCCGCACCGGGCCGCGAAGTAGCGGACGTGGAGCCGTGCTCCGGTACTCGGGGAAGGCCTCTGAAGAGCTGCTGGCTCGTTCGGAGGCCCTCATCCGCGAGGCCAAGGAGCAGGTGAAGCAAAATGAGGAGTCAGTGAGGACCGCGACTTCTTCCAAGGGAGAGACCTATAGGAAGAAGTCGGACGAGTCCTCCGACGTAGTGGAGATTTCCGGGGAGACAGACCCCAGGGAGATGGACCTCGGACGAATGGGCGCCGAGGATCTCCACTCTCTGGCGAAGGCCCAAGTGGCCTCCATCTATAAGGTGGCCCAAACTTCGGGCAATTTAAAAGGGGGGTACATCCGCAAGCTAAAACTTGCGGCGGGTACCCTCGCAGACGTGGTGGAAAACCTGTCTGCGAGGTCCCTAGATGCGGAGAACCGGAGGTTGTCAGTAGAGAACCTCCGGTTGAAAAGGGAGATTGACACCCTGCGGGCGGAGCTAAAAGCCCACCGCAGGGAGTTTAGTGATATGAAGGCAGCGGCCAAGAAGGACAAGGCCGCTGCCCCCGCCCAGGAAGTACCCCCCCCCAGGTAGCACCCCCCCCATTTGATTTTGACGCCCTGCAGAGGGCAATAATAACCTCTGTGGGGAACTTGGTGGATGCCCGCCTAGCGGTGATCGAGGACCGTCTGCTTCCAGCGAAGGTCCTCCGCCCACCGCTAGCGGGCGACAAGAAGAAGAAGGGGGGGACTAACCCCCCCCCGAGGGTTGTTGTTCGCCACCCCATCACCTCCGACACGGAGGCGATGACGGTGGACGCAGGGACGGATGGAGAGGTGATCCCCCCCACCTCCCAAAGCTGGGCCATCACGTCCGCCGCCGAAAAAGGCGGCGGTAGCGGGCCCATCGAGGACTGGGACCAAGGAGTTTCCTGCTCTCAGGACTCCGAGGTCCCAGATTCCTGGATTTGCCCCCCAGGAGTCGTCAGCTCCCCCCACGGACAATGAGTGGACCGTGGTGGGAGCCGAGAAGAAAGGGAAGGGAAAGGGGAAGGGAGCGGGCAGGGGACCGAACACTTCGGCTCCCCCCCAGTCCACCAAACCCCCAACCCAAGCCCGTACCTCCCAAAGGGAGGACAAAAGGAGGGAGACCAGGAGGGAGGCACGCGGCAGGCCCCCGGGTAAAGTTAACCCGGAGAGCCTTACGGAGGAGAAGGCCCCGGTAGTGATGGTCAAATTGCTACCGGAGGCGGCAGCGAAGGGGACGACATATCGCGACGTCTTCGCCAAGGCGAAGGGCGTCGTCGATATCGTCGTCCTTGGGCTGAAGAAGGGGCTCACGGTCCTCCGGGCCGCCAACGACGCTAGGTTGCTGCAGTTTCCGCCCGGCCCCGAAAATGCGCAGTTGGCGGACCGGGTGGCCGAACTTTTACGGGGGGCACTCGCCGGAGTGGCGGAGATCTACAGGCCCGTGAAGCGGGGGGAAATCCACCTAACGGGCCTGGACGACTCCGTCACCTCGGACCTAATCGAGGAGGAGGTGGCGAGAGTGGGGAATTGTCCCCGCTCTCAGGTAAGGGCATCGGGGATAGGGATAGGACAGGGGGGTCTTGGCTCGTCATGGGTCCAATGCCCCATCCCGGTGGCGAAGCTCCTGGCCGAGGCCGGTCATCTCTTGATCGGCTTCACCTCGGCCGTAGTGGTGGCGTACGAAAAACGCCCACTGCAGTGCTTCAGGTGCCTCGCCATCGGGCACATGACGACAACGTGCCCAGAGGGCCGGGGGGACAAATCGGACATGTGTTACCGCTGCGGGAAGAGCGGTCACATCATGTACGAGTGCAGGTCGGCAAAGGCACACTGTGTGGTGTGTGCCGAAGCAGGGCGTCGGGCAGACCACACGACAATGTCCAGGCGCTGCCGGCCTGCCACTGTCGCCGGCAAGTTTGTCCCCCCGGCCAATAGGCTCGGAGGTAGGGAGAACAGAACAGTGGGGGAGTCTCGTATGTCTGACTGATGCCTGTACAGCATACGAGATTCCTCCAGGGGAATTTGAACCACTCCGCCGGGGCCCAGGACTTGTTCCTGCAGTCGATGGCGGAGTGGAGGATTGGTCCAGCTGTGGTGTCGGAGCCGTACTACATCCCCTCCCAGGATAACTGGGTAGGGGACCTCGACGGCCTGGTGGCGGTGATAGCTAGAACAGGCACTAGCCCCCCTCTCATTTCCATCGAGAGGGGACGGGGTTACGCGGTGGCAGGTTGGGGAGAGTACACCATCATCGGTGTGTACTTCTCCCCGAACCGATCCCTGGCGGAGTTCGAGACGTTCTTGGACTCCGTCAGGGCCGCCGTGGCGAGACAGTCGCCGAGGGCAACGTTTGTCCTCGGTGACTTCAACGCAAAATCCCGTTCCTGGGGGAACACCGTCACCAACGCGCGGGGTACACTCGTGGATGCGTGGGCGTTACAAAGCGGTCTGTCACTCCTCAATCGAGGATCGGTCCACACCTGCGTGCGATCGCGGGGTGGATCCATTGTGGATCTATCGTTTGCTTCCCATGCGATCGCACGCAGGGTGGCGAACTGGGCAGTTGAGGAGGAGGTGGAGACGCTCTCGGACCATCTGTACATTAGGTTCGAGGTCTCCCCTCCTCCCAGTATGGTGACAGACCCCCCACGGGGCCACGGGCAGTTCCCGCGCTGGACCGTCAGCCGGCTCAATCCTGAGCTGGCTGAGGAGACGGCGGTCGTCGAGGGCTGGACCAATCCGGAACAGGGCGGAACTCCGGAGGAATTGGCGGAGCGCATGCGCATAACCCTGAAAAGGGTATGCGATGCCTCTATGCCTCGGTCGCGTCGGCGCTGGCAGCGTCCGGGCGTCCATTGGTGGACTGCAGAGATCGGTGCCCTGCGAGAGGCAGCTCAAAGGTTGCACCGATCTCTTAAGCGCTGCCGGCGTCGGCTTCCTCCGGAGTTGGAGGAGGAGATTAGACTAGGGGAGGAGTATGGGGTTGCCAAAAAGGCCCTTCGCGTGGCAATATGCCAGGCGAAGGCCCGGGCACGGGAAGAATTACTGGAGTCTCTGGACAGGGACCCCTGGGGACGTCCGTATCGGGCGGCGCGCAAAAAGCTACGCGCCTTTGCCGCCCCGATAACGGAGTCCCTACCAGACGGGGTCCTTGAAAGGATTGTGGACGGACTCTTCCCGGACCCGGGAGCTCATACTCCTCCCGAGATGAATCCTCCTCCTGGGATTATTACTTCTGAGACGGCACCTCCCCCCGTCTCAGAAGAGGAGCTAGAAACGGCCCTGGATCGCCTCAAAGGTCGTAGGACGGCACCAGGGCCGGATGGGGTACCAGGCCGGGCCCTCTTCCTGGCCGCCAAACATCTCGGCGGCCAGCTTCGGGGACTGTATGATGCCTGCATCAGAACAGGTGAGTTCCCGAAGCAGTGGAAGGAGGGCCGGCTATGCCTGATCCCCAAGGAGGGTCGCCCCCCGGACGACCCCTCTGCATACAGGCCCATCGTCTTGCTTGACGAGGTGGCCAAGATCTTTGAAAAGATATTGGCCAGTCGCCTCGTCAAGCACATCACCAACGACGGGCCTGGTCTCTCGGAGGCACAGTATGGGTTTAGGCCAGGGCGCTCCACGTTGGACGCCCTGGATGCGTTAAAGTGCCTCACGAGAGAGGCAGAGGGGTTAGAGGAGTCTGTCCTGGCGGTATCGCTAGATATAGCGAACGCCTTCAACAGCCTCCCGTTCGAGACGATACTGGAGGCACTCCGGTACCAGGGAGTGCCTCAGTACCTCATGAGGTTGTTGGAGGCATACCTCCGGGACAGATTCGTCCTCTGGGAGGGGGGCGGCTATGGCCAGATCGCTGGGCGTCGGCGTGTGGTGTGCGGTGTTCCACAGGGATCGGTTCTGGGTCCGATCCTGTGGAACATCGGATACGACTGGCTCCTCCGAGAGCCAGTCCTGCCCGGGATGGGGGTAATCTGTTACGCAGACGATACCCTCATCACGGCCCGGGGTGGAACCTACGAAGAGTCCGTGGAGTTAGCCAATGCATCCGCTGCATTGGTCGTTGGGAGGATGCAGCGTCTGGGCCTCAGAGTCTCCGCCGAGAAAACTGAGGCCCTGATGTTCCACGGGCGTCGTAGGAGACCACCCCGGGACACGCACGTCGTTGTCCAGGGAGTGGCAGTGGCGGTAGAGGCCCAAATGAAATATTTGGGCCTCGTCCTGGATGGGAAGTGGAGTTTCGGGGCTCATTTCGCTCAGTTGACCCCGAGACTCCTAAGGGCCGCCGCTGCCCTGGCCAGGCTCCTGCCGAATATGGGAGGGCCAGGTGCGGCCTGCAGGAAGTTGTACTCGGGCATCTTACGGAGTATGGCACTGTACGGTGCCCCCGTGTGGAGTCAGGCCCTTCACCGCAAGAACAGAACGTTGTTGAGACGCTGTCAGCGCGTCCTTGCGGTGAGGGCCATTCGGGGGTACCGTACGGTGTCTTGGACGGCGGAAACACTCCTGGCGGGCGATCCGCCTTGGGAGCTCCAAGCGGAGACGCTCGCCAGGGTGTACCAATTCCGCCAGGATGCCCGGGAGAGAGGCCTAAGGCCGTGCCTGGCTGAAATAAAAAAGGTCAGGGTCGAGGCGACCGCGGCCCTGACCTTGAAATGGGAGGAGGACCTGAGGTCCCCAGTGGCTGGTTTAGCGACGGTGGAGGCAATCCGCCCCCACCTGTCGCGTTGGGTCTCCCGAAATAGGGGGACCCTCACGTATAGGATGGTGCAGATACTTACCGGGCATGGCTGCTTCGGTAAGTATCTGCATCGTACTGCGGGGCGGGAGCCGAACCCGGAGTGTAAGCACTGCGGCGCACCTCAAGACACAGCAGTTCACACGCTGGTAGAGTGCGCCGCTTGGGGACCTCAGCGTCACGTGTTGGAGAACACAGTTGGGAGTATATCCTCACTCCAAGGCACGGTCGCTGCCATGCTGCGGAGTGAGGACAACTGGGCGGCGGTGGCCTCCTTCTGTGAAGCGGTAATGCTCCAGAAGGAGGTCGCCGAGAGGGAGAGGGAGGAGGATGCGCTAGCGGACCCGATCCGCCGGCGGCGCACAGGCCGCCGCCTGCGCAAGTATGCCCACCTCCTCCCACCCTAGGGTTCCATCGTAGGGGCCCGTGGGTCCGGGGGCACCCACGGGACTTCCCCCCCTACTGGTGAAGAGGGTGGCCTTCCCCGAGGGCCATCCTGGGGTCTTAGTCATGCGTTGGGGCGTCACAGTGGAGTACCTATGGTCTATATCCTGTGACGCCCCGTAAAAGCGCGAGGGATAGGGGCGCAGGTTAGGTTTAGTGGGTAGTCTGGCGGACGGAATCTCGCGACTACTACGCACATCGTAGTGATGCGTGGGGATTCCGGCCGCTGGGAGTCTCACACACCCCTCGGTCAACCCCCCCCCCCGGGCCCGAGGCAGTGTCGCAAGAAAAGACATTCCCCCTGCGTTATCAAAAAAAAAAAAAAACCTCCGGCTTAAAAGGGAGATAGACTCCCTGCGGTCGGAGCTGAAAGCCCACCGCAGGGAGTTCAATGACATGAGGGCAGCGGCCAAAGCCGCTGCCCCTGCGGATGTGCCCCCCCCCCAATTTGACATGGAGGCCTTTCAGAGGGCCATCATCGTCTCGGTGGGGACGTTGGTTGACGCCCGTCTAGCGGTACTGGAGGACCGACTTCCTCCGCCGAAGGTCGTCCGCCCGCCGCTAGCAGGCGATAAGAAGAAGAAAGGGGGCTCCAACCCCCCCTCGGGAATTGTTCCCGCCCCCGTCCCCACGGAGGCGATGATGGTTGAAGAGAGGGTGGAGATGGCTCCCCCCCCTCCTCCTAAGGCCGGGCCGCCACGCCCGCCACCAAAGAAGGTTGGGTCTGCGGGCCCCTCGGGATCTGGGAGCAAGGAGTTTCCCTCCTTGAGGGCTCCAAGATCCCAGATCCAGGGGTTCTCCGCCCCTGTTGAGAGCGCCCCCACCACGGACAACGAGTGGACCGTGGTGGGAGGGGGCCGTAAAGGAAAAGGCAAGGGGAAGGGAGTGGGCAGGGGACCGAACCCGTCGGCCCCCCTCCAGCCCGCCCAACCCCAAGCCCAACCTCGCACCTCCCGCCGGGAGGATCGTAGGGAGGAACGGAAGGAGAGACGACGCGGGCCACCGGGAAGAATTAACCCGGCGAGCCTCAAGGAGGAAAAGTCTCCGGTAGTCAGGCTATCCCTGCTACCGGAAGCCGTGAAGAAGGGGACGACGTTCTGCGACGTCTTCGCCAAGGCTAGGAGCGTCGTGGACGTCGTCGCCCTTGGGCTTAAGAAGGGGCTCAGGGTCCTCCGGTCCGCCAACGACTCTCGGCTGCTGGAGTTTCCTCCCGGCGCCGAGAGTAAGGATTTGGCGGACCGGGTGGCCGGACTCCTCCATGAGGCGTTATCCGGAGTGGCTGAGGTCTCCAGACCCGTGAAGAGGGGCGATATCCGACTCACGGGACTGGATGACTCGGTCACCCCGGAAATGATTGTAGACGAGGTGGCTCGCGTCGGGAACTCCCCCCGCTCCCAAATCCGGGCGGCGGGCATCGGCATTGGAGCGGGGGGTCTGGGCTCGTCGTGGGTGATGTGCCCGATCCCAGTGGCGAAGCACCTGGCTGAGGTTGGCCACCTTCTCATAGGCTTCACCTCAGTCGCCGTGGAGGCCTATGAGAAGCGCCAGGTCAAGTGCTACAGGTGTCTCGCCGCTGGGCACTCGACGACGATGTGCCCAGACGGCCGGGGGGACAGGTCCGACCTGTGCTATCGGTGTGGCCAACCAGGCCACATCTTGATAGACTGCAGGTCGGACAAGGCGCACTGTGACGTGTGATCACGTGACGATGTCGAGGCGCTGCCAGCCCGGCACCGTCCGTGCCAAATTTGTCCCCCCGGCCAGTAGGTCCGGAGGTGCACAGAGGGTTGAAACGGGGGAATCTCGCATGTCTGACTAATGCCTGTACAGCATGCGAGGTTCCTCCAAGTGAACGTGAATCACTCCGCCGGGGCTCAGGACTTGTTCCTGCAGACCCTGGCGGAGTGGAGGATTGGTCCAGCTGTGGTATCGGAGCCGTATTACATCCCCGCCCAGGATAACTGGGTAGGGGACCTCGACGGCCTGGTGGCGGTGGTCGCTAGTTCAGGCACTAGCCCCCCTCTCATTTCCATCGAGAAGGGACGGGGTTACGCGGTGGCAGGTTGGGGAGAGCACACCATCATTGGTGTGTACTTCTCCCCAAACCGATCCTTGGCGGAGTTCGAGACGTTCTTGGACTCCGTCAGGGCCGCCGTGGCGAGACAGTCGCCGAGAGCAACGTTCGTCCTCGGCGACTTCAACGCCAAATCCCGTTCCTGGGGGAACACCGCCACCGATGCGCGGGGTAGGCTCGTGGATGCGTGGGCATTGCAAAGTGGTCTGTCAATTCTCAACCGTGGTTCGGTCCACACCTGCGTGCGATCGCAGGGAGGATCCATCGTGGACCTGTCGTTCGCAACCCATGCGATCGCACGTAGGGTGGTAAATTGGAAGGTTGTGGAGGAGGTGGAGACCCTCTCGGACCACCTGTACATCAGGTTTGAGGTCTCCCCTCCTCCCAGGATGACAGACCCCCCACGCAGCCTCGGGCAATTCCCGCGCTGGGCCGTCAGCCAGCTCGATCCCGGGCTGGCTGAGGAGACGGCGGTCGTCGAGGGCTGGAACAATCCGGTGGATGGTGGAACTCCGGAGGAACTGGCGGAGCGCATGCGCAGATCCCTGGGAAGGGTCTGCGATGCCTCCATGCCACGGTCGCGTCGACGCGTGCAGCGGCCAGGCGTCTACTGGTGGACTTCGGAGATCGGTGCCCTGCGAGAGGCAGCTCAAAGGATACACCGATCTCTGAAGCGCTGCAGGCGTCGGCTTCCTCCGGAGTTGGAGGAGGAGCTTAGGTTGGCGGAGGAGTATCGGGCTGCTAAGAAAGCCCTTCAACTGGCAATAAGCCAGTCGAAGGCCCGGGCTCGGGAAGAATTACTGGCGTCGCTGGACAGGGACCCCTGGGGACGTCCGTATCGGGTGGCACGCATGAAGCTGCGTGCCTTTGTCGCCCCGATTACGGAGTCCCTGCCGGATGGGGTCCTTGAAAGGGTTATCAGCGGTCTCTTCCCAGACCCGGGAGTCCATACTCCTCCTGTCATGGATCCTCCTCCAGGGATTGTAGCCTCTGAGACGGAACCTCCCCCCGTCTCAGAGGAGGAGCTCGAGACGGCCCTGGACCGTCTACGGGGCCGTCGGAAGGCACCGGGACCCGATGGGGTCCCAGGCCGGGCCCTCTTCCTGGCCGCCAAACAACTCGGCGGCCAGCTTCGGGGACTGTACGACGCCTGCATCAGGTCGGGCGAGTTCCCGAAGCCATGGAAAGAGGGCCGGCTGTGCCTGCTCCCTAAGGAGGGCCGCCCCCCGGGAGATCCCTCTGCCTACAGGCCCATCGTGTTGCTTGACGAGGTGGCCAAAGTCTTTGAAAGGATTTTGGCGAGTCGCCTCGTCAGGCACCTCAATGACGAAGGGCCTGGCCTCTCTGAGGCACAGTTCGGGTTCCGCGCAGGGCGTTCCACGCTGGACGCCCTGAGTGCGTTGAAGTGCCTCACGAGAGAGGCAGAGGGGATCGAGGAGTCTGTCCTGGTGGTATCGCTTGACATCGCGAATGCCTTCAACAGTCTCCCGTTTGAGACCATCATCGAGGCACTCCGGTACCAGGGAGTGCCTCGGTACCTCATGAGGCTGTTGGAGGCATACCTCCGGGACAGGTTCGTCCTCTGGGAGGGGGGCGGCTATGGTCAGATCGCCGGACGTCGACGTGTCGCGTGCGGTGTTCCACAGGGATCGGTTCTGGGTCCGGTCCTGTGGAACATCGGATACGACTGGCTCCTCAGAGAGCCAGTCTTGCCCGGGATGGGGGTGATCTGCTATGCAGATGACACCCTCATCACGGCCCGGGGTGGTACCTACGAGGAGTCCGTGGAGCTAGCCAACGACGCTGTTTCACTGGTCGTTGGCAGGGTAGAACATCTAGGCCTCAGGGTCTCCGCAGAAAAGTCGGAGGCCCTGATGTTCCACGGGCGTCGTAGGCCACCGCCCCGGGACACGCACGTCGTCGTCCGGGGAGTGGCAGTGGCGGTCAAGGCCCAGATAAAGTATCTGGGCCTCACGTTGGACGGGAAGTGGAACTTCGGGGCCCACTTCACTCAGATGGCCCCGAAGTTGATTAGGACCGCCGCTGCCCTGGCCAGACTCCTGCCGAACGTGGGAGGGCCAGGCGCGGCCACTAGGAGGCTTTATTCGGGCATTCTGCAGAGCATGGCACTGTACGGTGCCCCCGTGTGGAGTCAAGCCCTTCACCGCAAGAACAGGACGCTGCTGCGGCAATGTCAGCGCGTCCTTGCGGTGAGGGCCATTCGGGGATACCGTACGGTGTCCTGGACGGCGGCTACGCTCCTGGCGGGCGATCCGCCTTGGGAGCTCCAAGCGGAGACGCTCGCCAGGGTGTACCAGTACCGTCAGGATGCCCGGGGGAGAGGCCTAAGGCCGTGCCTGGCAGAAGTCAAGCAAGTCAGGGTCGAGGCGACCGCGACCCTGTTGCTCAAGTGGGAAGAGGACCTGAGGTCCCCAGTGGCTGGAGTCGAGACGGTGGAGGCGGTCCGCCCCCACCTGTCTCGTTGGGTCTCTCGAAATAGAGGGACCCTAACGTTCAGGATACAAATCAGATAAGTCTATTGGCGAGAATAACTGTCTCATGTGGTAGAGCCAAGCTGGAATCATTATCTGGACTAGTGATTCCCAAAGCAGTCGATATCGAACCTTAGGGGTCGCGTTCGAAAAAGAAGTTTCACCTCCAAAAAAATCACAATATTCACGAGTCATTTATTATTTTTACCGACCAGTGAATCGACAGATCCAACAAGCACATATTATATTCTTTTTTTACTACAGGAGTTTAGCAGACAGGCAGACGGCCCATTTGATGGAAAGCGGTTACCATCGCCTATGGACATTTGCAATACCAAAGGTGCTACAAATGCGCTGTTGCTCTTTTAAGGGAGACTGGAACCTGTTCACTAATGCCGGAACACAAATGAAGGTTGTTATGGCGGCATACTCTAGACCAGAGTTGGTAGCCATCCAGGCGAGTAAATACCCTACCACCTGGCTGTGGGTTGTTTTGTCGCCTCTTACAACAGGCCGCCACAAGGCAGAAAATTGTATTTTTTCTCCGTTCCTGCACGGATAATAAGCTATTTAACAAGGTCCTAAATTTCGTGACGTCACATTTCAAAGTCGAATATATTTAAGCTTTAAAACACGAAATTCGTGCTATTATCGAAAAACCTTAAAGTATTTCCAACTCTATCTGTATGAGCAGTGTCTAAATTATTTATAAATACATACATACATAACTTCACGCCAGTTCCCTTGCGGGGTAGGCACGAACAACAGAGCGCCATTTAGGCTTATTCTTACACACCTCACTTGCTTCTTTGACATTCATAACTCTTGTCATGCACGCTCGTCTGTTCTTTAAGGCTCCTTTTTTTTTTTTTTTTTTTTTTATTGCAGGAGTTCAGCAGACAGGCAGACGGCCCACTTGATGGAAAGCGGTTACCATCGCCTATAGACATTTGCAACACCAAAGGTGCTACAAATGCGCTGCTGTTCTCTTAAGGGAGACTGGAACCTGGTCACTAATGCCGGAACACAACTCAAAGTTGTTATGGCGACATACTTTAGACCAGGGGTGGTAGCCATCCAGTCGGGCAAATGCCCTACCACCTGGCTGTGGGTTGTTAAGTCGCCTCTTACGACAGGCCGCCCGGCCGCAGGAAATTGTATTCTTTCTCCGTTCCTGCCCAGATATAAAGCTCCTGACATCACCTTCTGCTAGTACATGATCAATTTGATCATGGAAGGTGTGTCGTGGCCTTCCACGACTTCTGCATCCATCCACTTTTGCATTGTACATCTGTTTATTCATTCTTTCATCATGTATTCTTTCCACATGCCCGAACCACCGGAGCATTCCTTTCCTTACCTTCACCCCGACGCTCTCTTTCAGACCAACTCTCTTTCTTACTTCGGTATTACGAACGCGGTCCGCGAGCGTCACTCCGCAGATTTTGCGCAGTGCTCGCATCTCGACCGCGTTTACTCTACTTTCATGCTCTTTCTTCCATACCCAACTCTCGCTTCCATACGTGAGCGTAGGTACCAGCACCGCGTTGTGTACGGCGAGCTGGGCCTTCTGGCTGAGGTTCTTAGCGCCTAGAAGTTTACCTAACGCTCCATTCAAACTATTCCCCAAATTCACTCTTCTTCCTATATCAGCGGTGTACCTTCCATCCCTGCTAAAAGCACATCCAAGATATACAAACTCATTCACTTGCTCCAGCATAACATCATCGATCATTATCCTTGCATTCGTTCTGGTTTCTTCTCTTTCAAACACCATAACCTTTGTTTTCTTCGCATTCAAATGTAAGCCTCTCGCCTGACAGTCATCTTTCATCATTGTGACTAGTGTTTGCAGTTCTGATGGCGATTCGGCTAAAAGCACGGCATCATCCGCATAAAGCAAGGGGCTCACAACTAGATCACTCATCCGCACACCAAACATCCATCAATCTTATTCTCTGGAGACAATCGTCCAGGTATAGGATGAACAGCAAAGCCGACAGCACGCAGCCCTGCCTAAAGCCAATATTGACGTCAAACCAGGGCGATAGGCTGCCATCCACCCGCACGCATGCCATACAGTCCTCGTAAGTGGACTGCACAGCAAGCGTCAATTGGCCATTAATCCCATATCTGGGCAATATGTCCCAGAGGTCCTTCCGCACAACCCTGTCAAATGCTTTCTCTATATCCACAAAACCGCAGAAAACCTTCCGGCCCATAGCCAGCTGCTTCTCTACGATATTGCGGAGAGAGAAAACTTGATCCATACATCCCCTTCCATTTCTGAAGCCACCTTGTGCATCCCACAATAATCCATCGGATACCACTCTCATTCTCTTTTCAATAATCTTCGTATACACTTTAGATGCTGTGCTGATCAAACTGATGGCCCTGTAGCTGGCGCACTCCATACGTGACCCCTTGCCTTTATACAAGGGCACGATGACAGCGCGCCTCCAGTCCTTGGGAACCTTTCCCGTCCTCCAGCACAAATTGCATAAGGACAGGAAAACGTCCCGGACGCAGGTTCCACCATATTTGATCATATCAGCAGACACACTATCGATTCCTCCTGCCTTTCCATTTTTCAGACTTCTTATCGACCATTCGATCTCTTCCAAAGTGATCTCGGATGCTGACTCCTCGGAGTCGGTCACAGACTCAGTCGTGGTGCCAGCATCCGGGATATTATCATACATTTCTCTAAGATATTCACTCCATCGCGCTAACACCTCTTGTGGGTGAGCAAGAACGTCCCCTGCTTTAGATTTTATTCTTTCCATTCTGGAAGCTGACGAACAACCCCGAGACTTCTTAACCTCTCTCCAAAAGAGTTTGGTATTCGCCTCGAAGTTCTCCGTCAGCTTCTCTTCTTCTTTCAATTTTATTCTTTCGCGCTTCTCTTTCACTAAAGCTTTGGTTTCATTCTTGCAGAGGCGATAAATTTCTTTCTTCATCTCTTTCATACTGTCATTCTGTTGCAAAGAAGCAACATAATCCAGCCAGGGTTTTATCTTTCTCTCTACGCTGGATTTAACATCCGCGTCCCACCATTCATCACCTTTCGTTGTTATGTGCCTCTTTGCGCATCCACATGCTTCTTTTGCGCTTTCCACTATACTTTCTTTCATACTATCCCAGTCATTATCCACATCTAAGTCGGAGAAGTCCGCTTTTGCAAGCCTTTCTTCGACTAGGCGCGCATACATACTCCTTACACTAACATCTTCCAATTTTTCACACTTTATTCTTTCAAGCTCCCCGAAATTGGTACGCACTCGCCAGTGTCTCCACTTCTTGAAAAGGCTCACAAACCGGCTTATCACCAGGTAGTGGTCCGTTTCAAGAGTGGGGCCTCTGTAGGCTCTTGTATCCATTATTGTGTTTCGGAGGCGACTATCTATTAAAATCAGATCATTCATTCCCCATGTATACATGTGAATATCCTTATGATGGAATAAGGTGTTCGACACAAGCAAGTTTCTTTCCATGCATACGTCTATGATTGGCCTACCAGCATCATTCACTCTCTTGTCACCATAGGGTCCAAGGACAGCCTCAAGGCCGTCTCGTTTGGTCCCCACCCAGCCATTAAGATCAAAACACATAATTAGTCTTTCGTTCCCTTCAGCCAAATCCAGAATTTCTCTCACAGACTCCCAAAACTTCTCGAGTTCTTGGGGATCCGCTGAGCTTACGGGAGCATAAGCTGCGACCAGAAAAACTCGCGTGATCCCCAGTTTTAGACGTACCCAGAGAAGTCTCGGGTTCACCAGACAATAGTCTTTTACTCCAGACACAAAGCGGGATGAGAGTACGACGCATACCCCCCCACTTGCACGCTCGTTTAGGTCCACGCCGGACCACAGAGCAAGCATGCCACCGGGGAGGTCATCGACGCCGCACCCCTTCCGCTTTGTCTCTGTCAGACATAAGGCATCCAGGCTTCTCTCATTCATAATATCAATCGTTTCGTCCATCTTATCTTTCATTCCACCTCTCACATTCCACGTGCCTATACGGCACTCTGCTCCTCTCGACCCGCCAGGTTTGGCGCTGCGTGAAGGGTGGCGGCCCCCTTCGCCGCATGCGCGAGAGTTCACACCGACGGGGGTGCATCGGTGAGCGTCGCCTTCGGGGGACGCCCTATCGTGCTCTGCACTAGTGTGAATTCTGGTCAGAATTGTGGCCCTCTGGGCCAGCGGGGATCGCGACGAGCACGCTTCTGACATGACCCCCAACAGTCCACTAAATACTACAAGAACCCATACCAGCCAGAGAGGAGCCTAGACAGATGTATAATTTAATTAAAATGCCACCGCTAGGAAAGGCTCTTTATTTGTATCTTGGTATTCATCCTTATCAAAATAAATTACTTCATACTCAAGACTGCTTCAATATCTTTATATAACTTTTTGAATGATTCAATTCGGACATTCCATACAAAAGATATCACGATTTTAAAAATGTAAGTATTAGAAAAAAGTTGCGTGGCCGCCGCTCACCCTGCTCGGCTAGCTAGGCAGCACCTTATGCGATTTTGACGACACTGGGGTACGGGCAGTGCGGGAGGGGAAATATTTTGAATTCGCTTAGTAGGTAATAAACTCAACAAAAAATAAAGATAAAATTACCGCGCTTAAAACCGTTATAACGTATAATATTTTCTTAAGTTTTCGCGACTTGTATACATAATAAAAGTACGTTTTAACGGTTTTAAGCGCGGTAATTTTATTTGATTTTGGTTTTTCCGACGTTTCGGCCACTTTTCAGTGGCCGTGATCACGGAAGACAAAGATGTCAAGGGTCAACGAGTATTGTTAAAGTTTTATTTAGCCTACCGCCAACTTGTTAATTTTAATTATTTAATTTTAATTTTGTTTATTACGTTATAACGTAGTTTTATTATGTATACAAGTCGCGAAAACTTAAGAAAATAAAAAATAAAGAGTTAACGTTTGTGAGTTTATGACGTTGTAGGGGGTAATCTCTGGATCTACTAAACCGATTTTGAAAATTCTTTCACCAGTGGAAAGCTACATTATTCCTTAATGACACAGGAATATTTGATTGTGATTAATAATAAGTATTTTTTAATTTTTTTCTGATGCCCAGCGAAGTAAGCACAGGTCAGCTAGTATGGAACAAAAATTAATGGAACTGCTATTTTGTTTCAATAATTTCCTGATGTATAATTGCAAAATATGTGATGTCTAGTGTGATGTAAAATATTTGGATGGAGGAGTCACACGAATGTGGCCAGCTGTGACAATGATGAGGCAGGGGTTCGGAATTCGTGTGTGTAATTCGTGCACACCTTATGAGTAATATTTTTTTTTTACATTTATTATCCAATATGCTTACATTCATATACATTAGAAACACATTTGAACTGTGGCACAGAAACCTCATGGGTTTGCTCGTGCTGCAGAAAGTCATGTACACAATATTGATATATCAAATATAGGAGCAAAGGCGGGTAATTGTTATCATGATTTTAGTGTTTAATTCTGATTTGATAATAATAGTGGGGTATCATCATTCTAGTATATGGTTCTCATTTAAGTCCCAGGTCTGCACATGTGAGCATGATGGTCCTCTTTGGGAATCAATAGAGAATCTTTTTCGATAATATTTGATTCATTTGTGGTTATTTTTGTACTTGGACTGCAGTTCCTCTGGGAGATCATTTATAATAATTAGTATCATATATTCCTCGCTCCTTGTCCCATATACATTATTATATTTAATATATACAACAAGCCTGAATGGCCCTCTGTAGTTCGTGCCTACCCCGCAAGGGAACTGGCGTGAAGCTATGTATGTATATACCACAATATATAAATATACAACGGACTACTTAGGGGTCGATCTCAGACACCCAGACCATAGTAAATAACGAAGTTCGTTTACGTAATATACCATATCAGGAAACAAATACAAAGATTGAGATGGTACTCTGAATTCTCATCCATGCAGGAACGGAGAAAGAATACAGTATACAAACTGTACAGATACAATCCTAACTGTAAACAAATAAAGTCAATTATGAAATTATATAGGTCAAAGGAGCAAGTGAGGTGTGTAAGAATAAGCCTGAATGTCGCTCTGTTGTTCGTGCCTTCCCCGCAAGGGAACCGGCGTGAAGTTATGTGTGTATGTATGCATGTATGAAATTATATTAATCTTAACTAGCAACTTGCCTTCTTCCTCTTCTTTGATGTTAATATTATTCTCTTCTACTTTGTACTCTTCACTTTCTTCTTCATATTCTTTTTTAATTTCTTCAAGAGTATCTCTTTTAGACTCTTTACAATCCAACTGGTGAACTTATTCCATAGCATACTTATAACGAAAGTCCTGTGTCAGACTGGCTACCAGTAATACTGCATCCTGTGATTGCTAAAATATAAATAATAATCAGCAGACAAACACACATATTGTACATACCCAAATTAAGCAAGTTACGCTTGTGTTATGGATAGTATGGCGCGGACATCTCTAGGGCTGCTCCTAGACATCCAGACCATAGTAAATAATTTAGAAAATTCATTTTCGAAATTTACTATGCAAGGAATCAAACCCAGAATTGTATGTATGAAATATGTTAGAAATAAAGTCTTGGTAGATTAATGGCTAAGGCGCTCCAATGGTGTGGGTTCAAATTCTGGCCCTAGAGTTTTGACACTGAAGGCCGCAAATATGTATCCATTACTAACGGATTCATATTTATAGCATTACAGGCCCTCCTGAGGTTCTAGTGCAGAGCCAGCCACTTGATGGAAAGTGGTTAGCATAGCCTATGGACATTTGCAACATCAAAAGTGCTACAAATGCGCTGCTGCCCTCTTAAGGGAGACTGCAACCTGGTCACTAATGCTGAAACACAACTCAAGCTTGTTATGGCGACATACTTTAGACTAAGGGTAGTAACCATCCAGTCAGGCAAATACCCTACCACCTGGCTGTGGAGTGTTTTGTGGCCTCTTATGACAGGCCGCCTGGCCGCAGGAAAATGTATTCTTTCTCCGTTCCTGCAGGGATGAAATAATTTATTACTAGTCAAATTACAAAGTATTCACACCGTATTGGGATACTTTCCGGGATATCAAAACAAATTTAATACATTTTACTTAATCATAACAATAACTTACTTGAGAACCTTTATTCATAACAGCTGTGAGCAACTTCTCAGCCTTCAGAGACCTCTTCATCAACTCATGTGATTTTCTTAGCTGTGCACAGCATATGTAGCATACGAGGAGTGGTTTCCCATCATCAGTATTGAACTAAAATTCAAGACAGAAATTTTCATTTGGCACTCTGCATAGATACAATGGTAAATGTATAGCTATCTGGTGCATGAATTTTAAATAGCAGGGTGGTCGAATAGGGAAGGGGGGGAGGCATACTTACCCCTACTACAACCCCTATGGTCCGGAGATCTTCAGTTTTTTTTAATAAACATAACCTGTTGTTTTCCCACTAATATTGCAATTAAAAAGTTGAACAATCCTTTTGTAGTTAAAAAGAAAGCCAAGAATCAAATGAAAAAGTACCAAAAAACAACATGTATCATCAAAAAATGAAGAAAAAACACAACAGAGCACATTGGCATACACTACAAGCGTAACCATAAAAATGTTCAAAATAGTAGGGAATAAAGACGAAATTATAAATTGTGTGTATAAAATAAATAATAAATGGTTACCAGTCACTTCTGGCACTTGCTGACCACAGCCACGGCATGTCCACTTTGGTCTGAAGCTAACATAAATCACTGTTCTTGTCACTGGTCGCGACCTTTCACATACCATCACAATAATGTTAGTGAAAAAATAAGTGAGGTTA
Source organism: Dendrolimus kikuchii (assembly GCA_019925095.2). Classification (NCBI taxonomy): domain Eukaryota; kingdom Metazoa; phylum Arthropoda; class Insecta; order Lepidoptera; family Lasiocampidae; genus Dendrolimus; species Dendrolimus kikuchii. The sequence goes on from JAHHIN020000031.1 coordinate 4,156,160, forward strand.
TGTTTATCAAAAATAAATATTTCAAGAACTCCCGACCCTAGGAGTTGCAAAAAGGGTAAGTACACCTTCCCCCCTAACCACTACACCCATCCACTACTTAAAATTTGTGCACCGGATAGCTGAGTAGCAGCCGAAACGATGCCTTTGGTCGTGTCTAGTTTTTTGGTTTTATTATACCTAGTAAAGAATAAACATTATGATCAGCAGAGAAACATAAATATAGTTTATCCTCAGTTACGCAAATATTATGAATATTGAATAACAACGGACCCGTCTGGGATCGAAACTAGATCAAAATATAACTGTTTTGCATTCCAACAAAACAGGTATTATGTGTTGACTGAGACACACAGTGTTGTTAGAAGAAAGCATGTAATAATTTGCCACTATTTAATATCTATAGTATAATTACTCACCAATTTCATCATGATTTTATACCTTTCTCTTTTACTCACCAGCATGACATCTCTTTCCTTGATGTGATAGATTTGAGATAGCTGTCAATTCATATGGTCTTCAGCACACCAGCTAGAAACTTGCTGCAACACTGTGTGTCTCAGTCAACACATAATACCTGTTTTGTTGGAATGCAAAACAGTTATATTATGTGTCTCTGTCGACACACAGTGTTGTTAGAAGACCTGTTTGTTATCTGCTGGTGAAAACACAAGTAATACAATGCATATGATGATTAGAGATTTAAAATATTTCTCAAAGTATATCCGATTTACTTTAAGAATTTTAATTTGTCTGTGAAGGAAAATAAAAAAAAATAATACTAATAACCTCACAATGTATCAATTTCCAACAATATTGATTTATATTATTATATGGATAATAGTCTCTCCCTGTCTCCCTAGGTTTGCTGGAAGAAAACTCTCTTTGGAGTTGTTAATCTTGTTTTGGTACATCACCACTCTCTGTAGTTTTATATGTAACTACTTTGTGTACAATACAGAAAGAAAAAATAATAATCCTCCTATCTGAAATCAATTATTATTTTAAAGAAAATGTTGATTAGATGATAAGATCTCAAGGTTCCTTGGTAAAGAACTTATCTTATGAATCTTCCATTAAAAATGGAAAACCTAAAGGTAAACATAAAGAGCCTTAATAACAACTAAAATTAGCTTATAGCTAATCTTGACTAGGTTTGATATCATTAATAGAAACATCTGTATATTTCAATACTTATAAGATTCCTCTAATATCCCTTGTACTGGTCATTTTATAACTAACATCTTGTATCAACATCTAGCTAATAGATATATATGTAGAGTAGTATTAATCTCTCCCCCCCCTTTTTTTTATAGAGTACTATATTGTATATTTACAAAAAATATTATATACAATGTCTCTGAAAACAGTAATTATGGTTCTTTAAGCAATTTTTATCTTTCAAGATAATGATAGAAATGTATAAACTTGTACTCATTCTCTATCTAGGCTTTTTGACCTTTCAGATACTGTTATAAAATGTTTAATGTGTGTTACAGGACAAAATAATAATTTCGGTGTTTCCGTAACATCCAGCTAGACTGCTTATTATTTTATTTATAATATTGTTATTAAACAAAGTTGTGGCTACCAGCCAATTGTTTTGATTGTCTGGGGATGCCCTGGTGTCAACAGATCATAGATTCTACAGCCTGAGGCAAGTAATAGTAGTGACTATCCAGCTACTAATATGAAATTATATATACTTATATATACAAATTTTATTTATTAATTTTAATTTTGTCAAATAGAAATGCTAATATTCTAGACAAATAGCATTTTAAATTTCTGGTTTAACAAGTGAAATGGTCTTAAGTATTTGATGATCATCTTACATCTCTGATAATGTTATTATATGATAGATAGAAAACACTGTAATTTACACCATTTCAAAAAACTTAAGAACTAGTAATATGGTAGCCTTTTAAAATTTATTTTTGGCAATGTCTATTGTAGGTATATAGTAATTGTAGTGGTAAGTATTATTAAGTAGGTGTCTGCCAACTACTTTGATAAGTCTTGCCATTTGTGATTCAGTAAGAGACTTGATCATTCAAACTCTAACTTTTTAAGCAAAAAGGGGCAATCTGTCTGTCTGTCCATCTACTGAGATCTTCCTCCTGTCTTAAATGAGAATTGTTAATAATCTTTGCTTTCAAGTTTGGCCTCCGAAAGCCCTTGGTCTATTCTGGTATTAATAAAAGGAAATTTCCTTTAACCTGGTTCAAGTAAGACAGTATTCTATTAGGCTGGGTGGGGAAAATTGCCAAGCCCAGCCGAAAGTCTCATTTCTACCGAATACATTGTAGAAAAATGAGCACACCTGTCTGGGGCCACTCATCACATACTTTGATGAAAATAAGTTCATGCCTTGGACGCTCCAAATTTTGAACATAGCCTCCATGGCCTGGAGCAGAAGAAACCACTTCAGAACTTTAGGACCATTTGGCATCTGGCTTCTCGTTCAGTTTAGCTTCCCCGAGAGCTAAGTGGCAGAGAAAGAGAGTTATGCTCCATTGTTCTGTGAGATTCGACAATCTGGTAAGCATCTTTATTTATTTACTTTTTTAGGTAAAGGGATTACATCCTTTTCTCACCATGTATTACAATATGCACCTCTTTGAGTCATACACTGACTATTTATTGTTACAAACATAGTATACATCTCGTTCCTCTTTGAACTCTAAGAAATTGGTTACAGGCCCACTTTCCAATCAGTGAGCAAATCCTGTTTAGCTGAGCACCTCAACCTGAATTTGAGATCAAAAGACTGAATAATACAGCTATTTGAGCACTGGTTCTGAGCCCTGCTCTCCTTTGATCAACTTTATTTCAGGTCTTGCTAAACAGTAGGGTTAGATATTCCCTCTTGGCCTGCTCTGTTTGAATAATTTTAGGAACATTTGCGTACAGTGATTGTGAAGTCAATTCTTTAAAATTGCATAGTATGCAAAATCTCAATTTAGTCATAACCCCTTTAGGAGTAGTAATATGTCTATTCCACATGTTTGAAATTAGAACTGTTATTTTTAGTTATGGTTTTTACGACAATTTCACTCTGCCTCGCCTGGTGTCCCAGACAGTTATAACAATAGGAAAAGAGACCTTAGACATTGGAGCAAATAATTTGATCACACCTGAGATTTAATTCTCACATGATGGCGATTGTAAGATAGACTTTTTGATAACTTATATGCCATCCTCGTATCGAACATTCTCAGAGTTTCTGCAACCTGAGAATCAAGGACCTTCCGTCCTGACTGATTCTAGAGTAACTGGATATGGTGTCTATAGGATTTCTGCAATCCAATTTGCTATAATAGCAAATATTTTTGTGCCAAATGTTAAGCCACAAAGCAAGAGCAATAAAGAGGGGAGTTTCCAGTCTTTAAACATCAATTGAGATACTTCTTATCATCTTACAGAATGTCACAGTCTCATAGCATAGACACTTATGATATTATAAGTTTGTATAAATAAGGTTTAAAATTAGTATACAAATAGACCACTACTTTGCTGTCTTAAGATTAATCAAACTATCTCTTATGTTATTATAATAGTAAGATGATAAGCTGTTGTTTTAACCCCTGCTCTCTTATATGTAATTAATACAATTACTTATTGTAATGTGTAACTAAATGTTTGCTGGAAATCTTGCTATAAACCACTCGGAGGAATGTCCGGTTGAGGTTTAGCTATTGGTAAGTGAAAATATGCCTGTTGAATGTTTGTTGTCACTAACCAATATGTCTTAACTTTAATTAATCTCTTTATTTGTAATATAAAATGTTTTACAATATATTACATATGAATTGAGACCTCTGAGGTCCAAGAGGGCAGAAATCAACATCTGACTTCTTTATCAAAAACCATCTGAATGCAGCTCTTTGGATGGAGTCTGTTATATTCACTACTTTTAATAGGTGAACTATCTCTTTTCTCATTATGTGTATTGTGTAGTCTAAACAATTTACACTAAGATTTATAGGCTTGGCTGTATAATTAGTAAGGCTTAGATCACTTGTCATATAAGACATTAGATGTGTTACTTTTTAACTTAAAGTACGTACTTGTCTTTAAATTTTAATCACCCTTGTAAGCCACTCAATGATGCTTTAATAAGTTGTACAACATCAGGACAAAAATATAGTCTTGACTACAAATAATTTGCAATGTAGTCTCTAATATTTAATTATGGGACATTGGTCCCACTGACTTATTAATCCTGTCAATGAGTAATGTAAAAATTACTAGGCTTTGGTGAAAATCAGTTGTGGTGCCTCCTGTGAGGACTTAATTTACAAGCCCTCGTTTACAAGACCAATGTTCAGGTGGGTTATAGTCACATGGCACATCTATGTACCATGAACAGATCCAAACTTTCTTTAATATAGGTTAGAAGGCTATAACCACCCAAAGTTATCTTTATATCTCAAATAATAAATAAATGGGCCGACTATCTATACACACCCCAGTGTTTTATCACTGAATTAAAGAAGCTGTTCAACTTCAGCCAGCAGCAGCTGGATGTTTATCCAGCTATAGCCTTTGTTCAGAAATTGTCATTGTTCTAGAATATTATAAAAAAACAAATTTGTCCACAATGGTTCTGCACCGATAAGTGGTCTTCTTTTACAGTGAAATGACAAATGTTATGTCTTAGTACAACACTATTAGCAAGACAAGTTTGTGATAAATGTCCTTTCAATCATATTAATCAAAAATCAATTTAATTTTTGACACTAACTCTTGGTTAGCTTAAGTAAACAACCGGTTTACTAACCTCTGTGTTTTATTTCCCCTACTGAGATTTTCAGTTAGGTGTTAAAACAAGTTCAATCCTGTTTGAAAACTCGTAATTATACTTACATCTCATGTTCAGTAGAATAAAGCAAAATACTTCCCCCTTCGTCCGAACTTGAGAAACGAAGATAATTTATCGTAATTGGTTTCACTCGAAGTGCTAGTAATAACAGAAATCACCAAAGGCTTAAAGATTTCGAATGTTGCACATTCCACTTGGAACACTTGCTTGTCGTAGTTTGTACTTATTATAACACAATTAAAAGACGAATGGTAAGTGTTATAATGAAGTACTATATTATTTTCTTGGCACTGTGTTGTCAACACATCAAAATTCTATTAATATTGAATAGTTTTAACACTTTGAAATAATTTACAAATTTTGCAATGTTTTACCGGCAAAATTTTACAACGCATATGAATTGACAGCTATTTCAAATCTGTCACATCAAGGAAAGAGATGTCATGCTGGTGAGTAAAAGAGAAAGGTATAAAATCATGATGAAATTGGTGAGTAATTATACTAGAGATATTAAATAGTGGCAAATTATTACATGCTTTCTTCTAACAACACTGTGTGTCGACAGAGACACATAATAAATCACTTTTATATAATAGGGACGCGACATATTGTTCTATACGTACAATTGCTTATACAAATAGCATCCGCGTACATAAAGTGGAACATGAATATACGTAAATACTTTCTTCTTCTTTTTTGGATTATGGCTCCAACGCAGTTTGCATTGATTTGGCCAATGTCACAGTAGGTGGTAAAATGTCAGGTGCATATAAGAGTATAAATGCGAAAAGAAAAATTTGGTCGGTGATCTTCCAAATCACTTTCTGAGATCCTGAGGACAACACAAAACATAGAGTGTTAGACTAACTACATTAGAGATAGATGTTATTTATTGTTAAAAACTTTGATAATATATGTACATGTCTACTATCAGCTAGGGTAAGAAGAAAGTCCACATTGACCGGTCGGGGAAAATCTTTGAGTAATATACTGTAGAGGGGAGAAACTATTTTGGGACATTCGAAAAAAATGTGATGGACAGAGCCGTCAGCTAAGCCGCACTCACATAGAGAATTATCGCGAATTCTTAATTTTGCAAGAAATACAGGACAGCAACAGTGGCCAAGACGCAGGCGAATTATAGTTGATATAACTTTTTTGGGTAGTTTTCTATAGTTGAAGAACCAAGGTTTGGGACGTAATGTTGGTTGCAAACTACCGTAGTATCTGCCAACAGTCAGACGGGACTGTTGCCAGATACCATTCCAAGTCTCAAACATCTGGGGCCGCGCGAGAGAACGTAAATCGCGGGGAAAGCATTTATTATATTTGTTACTACCCGAACAGACAGCTTCCTTGGCGCAACAGTCGGCAATCTCATTTCCACCAATTCCACAGTGACCTGGGATCCAGGCAAGTACTATATCTAAACCAGACGAGTGACAACGAAAGAGGGCTTCCTTTATTTTTAGGGAGATGACAAAGTTATGTTTAGCATGTAAAGGTAATTTTGACATATCCTGTAGGGAGCTTAAGGAATCAGTAAAAATGATAGATTTACTTATGTTATGGGATTCAATATAAAGGACGGCTTCTAGAATAGCGAATGATTCGCCAGTGAACACAGAACTAGGAGGAGGAATTTTGAAATTTAAAATAATTTTGTATTTGGGAATCCAAATAGCTGAACCAACAGGGCCATTTTGAGATAACCGTGATGCATCGGTGAAAAACTGAAGGTGGTCTGGCCAACGATCCTGCGTAATTTTACAAAATAATTGATTAGCATTTGGAGAATTTTTGTGAATATCTAGATTTAGAATAACATTAGGTTTATAAATAAGGCTTTCAAAACTAGACTCAAAAACAAGATTTTTATAATTCTGGAAAATGCCAAGAGGGAGATCTACTAGTTTCTTATACGAATTTATAAGAAGTGGAAGACATTTGTGAGTCCAATAACTAGATGTGAAAGAAATTTGAAAGAGTTGATCTAAGATACCTAGAAGGGGATGATCTGAGAGCTCTATCACTTTATAAAAGAATCTGTCCGACAGAAGCTGCCTGCGAAGAGCAAGAGGAGGGTCTACACACTCAACCTGAAGGGCATTTGTTGGAGAAGATTTCATTGCGCCTGTGATGATTCTGAGGCATTTGGCTTGTATGCGTTCCAGTTTCATGAGAGCGGATTTACTGCAGGGTTCCAATATGAAGCAGGCATAGTCAAAATGGCTGCGGATGATGGCATTATAAAGCAGCTTCTGACAATAGGGGTGAGATCCCCACCTAACACCTGACGGGGCTCGAATTACGTTAGTGTTTTTTTCTGTTTTTGCGCAAATATAATTGAGATGGGGGAGGCCTGAAAGTTTGGCATCGAGGAAGACACCTAGGAATTTAACAGAGTTAGCAATTTGGATTGGATGATTGTTAATGTGAATGTCTAGGGCAGGAATATCTCTTTTGCGGGAGAATATTACAGCCGAGCTTTTTGAAGCAGAAAGTGACAAACCGTGCTCTGAAAGCCATGAGTTAAGATAAAAAAGAGCAGAATTGATACGGTTTGAAGCATCACTGAAAGAGTCAGAAGTGGCATATAGAGCAATGTCATCGGCATACTGAAGGGCTTTGCAAAAGCAGCTTACAGAAGATTCTAAATCAGCCGTATAAATGTTATAGAGGATCGGGCTGAGGACAGAGCCTTGGGGTAAACCTTTCCATACAAGACGCGGGGGGGAGTCGATTCCCGAAACGCGGACGGAGATTGATCTCTCCATGAACATATTGGAAACAATTTTGACAATCCTCGGGGGGATACTCAGATTGTGCAGCTTCTGCCTGAGTATTTGAAGGTTGACGTTGTCGTATGCAGACGTTATGTCTAAAAAGACTCCTACGACATGTTCATTTCGGGAAAAAGCTAATCTGATGTCGGAGGTAATAAGGCTGAGACTGTCCATTGTACCTAAACCTCGTCTAAAACCAAACTGGCTATTGGCTAATATGCCTTTGCTTTCTACGATCCACTCGAGTCGATTTTTAATTAAATGCTCCATAATTTTAGCAAGGACTGAAGATAGGGCTATAGGTCTATAAGCATCAGAGTCTGAAGCATCCTTGCCAGGTTTTAATATTGGAACAATTATTTGCTTTTTCCAAGACTCTGGGATAGATCCGGAAAGAAAAATCTGATTCAGAAGGTTCAGTAGAAAATGCTTAAAAGATTCACAGGACTGAATTACAAAGGAATAAGTAATGCCGTCTACTCCAGGAGAAGAGTCTCGGAGATGATCTAGGGCAGCGCATAGTTCTCCAAAGGAAAATTTAGAATTCATGGGATTCAACTCATCTGAAGGGGAACAACTGATGGGGGGACAAGGTTCAAGGGGAACAAAAGGAGGTGCAAGCTTGTGCATGAAATTGGGAAGCCAGGAAGATGGATTATTGGAATTAATATTATCGTCACTTTGGGACTTTCTAAAGGCTTTTATTTTCTTCCATATCATAGAAGCTGGAGTCCTGGGAGAAAGGGATTCGCAGAAGGCTTGCCAACCTTTTTTTTTCTTTGAACGCAACAGTCTTTTAGAGGAAGCAGAGACTTTCTGAAATTCTAAGTAATTATCATATGTGAGGCTCCTGGTAAATTTAATCTCCGCTTCTTTGCGCTTTTTTACTATAGCGGAACATTCAGAATCCCACCAAGCAGGGGAGGGAATTTTATTTTTTACAGAGTTTTTTAAGGGGATTGATTGCTCAGCAGCAGATGTCAATGCAGATACATACTCATCATATAGGAAAGTAAAATTCAGAGAAGAAACATCAGGAAGAGAGTTTAATTTACTTTGTACCAAGGAAGAGAACTTATGCCAGTCAGCTAGTGCGAGTCTAAATCTCAAGAGAGGGATTGGAGTGACAGGAGGGGGTGAAGAATCAGGCAAGGAACAAAGAATAGGGAGATGGTCACTTCCATAACAGTTAGAAAGAACAGACCATGAAAGAGAGTAGGCTATGGAGGGAGAGGATAAAGTAAGGTCAGGGGCACTCGGATTTTGAAGGGGAGAGACTTTACGCGTAGGGGTTCCATCATTAATGATGCATAAGTTTAGATCATTTAAGATATCAAGAAATGCTGGAGCAATAGGATCACAGGAAGCTGAACCCCACAAAGTATGGCGGATATTTAGTTCTCCTAGAATGAGGAGAGGGACAGGAAGATGGCATAAGAGGGAGAAAAGTTCTTGTATGAGGAGAGCATTGGGGTAAGGGATGTAGACAGACACAAATGTTATATTAAGACAACGGACAGCTACAATATTAATATCTGGGGAGTGAGGGGGGAGGGTGAAACGGGAGAATGTAATATTTCTTCTAACAAGAATAGCACAACCAGCCCAACCATCCGATCTATCATCTCGGATACATGAAAACCCAGGCACTCGAAATAAAGAACCAGGGTTCAACCATGTTTCAGAGAGGGCAAAAAGGTAAGGATTAAACTGATTAATTAAAAAAGATACTTCATGTTTTTTATTATTAACACTACGACAGTTCCATTGAAGGACCTTCGCCATTTTGGATAGAAGAGTTTATAAGTGACGTAATAATTTTTTGAAGCATATCTATGACATTGTACGGTTGTATATCACCACATTTAGAAAATATATTAATTAAAGCTGTTGACAAAATTTGTACTAAATTATCATTAGCGGTAGAGATATTAGGGGAGTTATCGCCAAGAGCACAACCATTTGGTAAAGAGGAAGGTGGTGAGGAGACAATATTAGCATGGGCTAGATGATCATATGTTGTACCTAGCTCCTGTCTAGGTTTTCTATGTATATAGATAGTTTTCCTATATGAAGAATTTGGTGCAGATTGAATAGTATTGGGGGAAGGTTCAGGGCACATAGGCGAGGGAACAGAATTAGGGGAGGGATAGGGTATGTAGGCAGATTTGTTTGGAACTGTTGAGGAAATGTCAGCATATGAAGTCCGAACAGGTTTAAATCTACGGGCTGCCTCAACATATCCAATATTTTCAGTGGACATTATGACTTTAATGTTTCTTTGGCGTGCATGTTCGGGGCATCTAGAGTCAGTGGCTGCATGATTACCAGAACAAAACAAACAACTAATTTTATCCTCAGGTACCTGGCAAGTGGCATTTTCATGCGGGCCAGCACAGGGAGAACAGCGTGAGTTAGAGCGGCATTTGTCACGAATGTGTCCGAAACGACAGCATTTTAGGCACTGTATAGTGGGAAGGGTATATGTTCCAACAGGTTGAGAGAGGTTGCAACAATAAACATGGCTTGGGAGGGATTGGCCTAAAAAGGTGAGAACTACAGTACCAGTGGGTTCCCATCAGGTTGTATCTTCAACACGTTTTTTTTTATTTAGTCTTTTCGCTTTAATTACTATAGAAGACTCTGGACGGCACTCAGTCCATGAAACCAAGTCCTCCAAAGACCAATCTAGAGGGATTGAATGAATTACATCCATACGGGTAAGTTGGAAACAGGGAATTATTGCTGTAAGATTATTTAACTCTAGGACAGGGTGGGATAAGAATGAGTTAGCTTCAGAGAATGTTTTAAAATAAATAGAAATTTTGTTTCTTCCTATATTTTTTATTTCGTCAACCCCTGAGACTTTGCTATTGTAAATAACTTGGGCTATTTTAAGGGCGCGCATATTGTTGGATGATTTGGGCAGGTCCACATCGGGACCCGTAACGTAAACAATAAAAGGGCCTGAGTCAGACTCAGAATACCTGAGATCCGAGTTTGCCTCAAATCCAGGTCTGGTGTATGTGTGTTGGATAGAGACTGAAGGGGGCAAAATTCTTTTCTCGGGGGTATTTGAAGGAGCCTCTAAAGAACGTTTAGCCCGTAATTTCTCCTTAGTTTGGCCAATAGCGTGAGATTCGCCCACTTCCATTCCTAAAGAATGTCTCCCCCTATCAGGGGGGACTTTCTCTCCCACCGACTGCGACATTTATAAAGTAAAGTACTTACCACTAATAATAAACTTAAAAATAGCCAACACCAACAGATAAATGACAACACAAAGCCAGGAAAACAGAAAAACACGAAAGAAAACCAGGAGAAATTCGCCAAAACGTGATTCCGCGGGAATGTCACCTGTCACTTTTTTCACGTAAATACCTAATGAGGCCGAAAATCCGCCATGTTTAGCGCACCAAATGTCATTATCAGTCAGTGCAGCCGGTACTTGTCTTGTCAAAAAGTCGTGGTAAAAATAAAAATAACTAAATCTTTCAATATTTTGCTTGTGATTTAAAATAATTGAAGCCAAATATAAATAATTACGTCGCAGATATGCCCGTGTGCAGTTAAATAGGGTGCGGCATAATAAAAACACCAAATCAGTCATCTTTAACCATACACAGGTATGCTGTAAATAACATTAAAAATATTGCTTATTGTTGATGTTGCCGGGAAAATAAAGGAAGATTTTCATTATAATTAGCAAGGTTCTTATGTGCAGTTATAGGTCATGAATGGATTTAACTTATTTAGCTATATTTTTACGTTTAAATAATGTTAATTTATTAGCTGGGGTTGTGCATTATTTATCGACTTTGATATCGATATAATATGATTGCTTATATAAAATTTCTTATTTTATCATGCTACCCCGCTTAAAACATACAAAAATAATAATTAAAACATATTTTATAGGATCCCAAGAAATGAGCGTATAAAGAAAACGTGGCTGGAAGCCATTGGGATGGAAAATATAAAGCCAAATGCAAAATATATTTATATTTGCTCGCTACATTTTGATGATAAATGTTTCAACAAAACTCTGGATGTGACTCGACTACGAGATGATGCCGTGCCCTTCAAATTTGTAAGAGTAAGTTAATACTGTATATACTTTTATAGTTAGTATTGATATACTTTTTTTATATACATATTTTAATACATACATATTATTTTATAACAAAACGTGCTATAAAAGGATCAAAATTAATATACAAGTTTTGTATGGTGGGACGATGATCAGCAGGATAGTCGTTGGACTGTCGGCTTATTATATAATTCCTGCTCCGTCTTCGAAGTCGAAGGCCTTAATATGTCTTCTCGTGCCTCTCACCCTCATGGAGACTGCTCGTATAATTGAAATTTGTACTTTCACTTTTAGCCTTTGATATACTAGTTGCTGCTACCTTATTACTGATATGCTAGTTACGACTAGTTGTAGTCTATGTCATTCTCATTCTATATAACTATTTTAGAAAAACTTATGGGTTTTGTGGCTGTGATTCCATCCAAGAAATGTATTTGCCCAATTTGAATGATAATGTCATAATTTAAGCAAATTTTATGAAAAAAATACTGTGGACACAATTATTCTAAACTAATATTTCAATATTTTGCAGCGACATGCCAGCCAACATAAAACTGGCATATTAAAAGAAAACCAGTTGGAAACAATTCCTGTTTTGGCCGGTCCTGACACCTCTACCTTGGTAAATGCTGCACATTTAAGGACTCTGCTGTTCCTTAGCTTCAAGAGAAGATGTTAGATTTTGTATATACAGACTCTTTGTAGTGAAGCTATTGAACCTACTTAGATAAAAGTAATATGCTTTGACATCTTTAGAGGAATAAACCAAAACTGATGGTGTCAATTCTTTGAATTTTGTATTCCATGTAAAACATCTAAGGTCAAATAGAACTCATATTATAAACTTATACCTTTATTAGTTTTACTTTAATAAAAACTATTGTAAATTCGTTAAATTTTTAATAATTAAGTGATTTTAGAGCGGAAGTCATAAGTAATGGCGTTTGTAATTAAATAAATGTTCTGAACGTGTTTTGTTTTTTTTTATCACGCGGTCCCTTGAAAAGTTTAAAATTTGAATCACTCACTTATGGTGCAGCGCACCTATCTTGAGGTGCGTTGCGGTAATGTGGAGAGGTAAGTAGTTTAGACTACTTACCTCTCTATTACAATCTAATTAATCTGTTTTGGATATCAAAATAAGAGTACGTGTTTTTCTTAGGAAAAACACGTACTCTTATTTTGATATCCAAAACAGCATAGCTAGCTATCATGCTAACGTTTTGTCGCCGACATAAAGCTTCCATCCCTTTCCATATACGCAAGTGCGAGTGAGACGGCAACATACGAAACGATGATAAAATTTAGCATGCTAGAGATGGGCAGATGGCACTGTACTACGCCATACGTTTATGTTTTGTCACTGAGTTGTCAAACGACAACTTTATCAAATCAGTGTAGCAACTTTTAGAAATCGTCATATCGTTTACTTGGTAAATTTGAAACACGAACTTGCCTTAGATTTCACACATCTAAATCAAAGTATCTTTGCACATAACAATATACTTACTTCCTATTAAAGTATAAATTCTACAAATAATTAATACTCAATAATATTTAAAATAAAATGAGCCAAGGACGTTTATCGATAAAACCTAATAACATTAAAATCTTCTGGGCAGCACTAAAACCGCCATGTTTAGTGGCCAGATGACGTCACAGTGGCACGCATTTTTTATTGACGTTTCATTTCCATAGGTTTCTTACTTCAGTGCTAAAATGCCATTTATCTATGCATTGATTTTGCTAATGTCATGTTGTGCAGTGTTGCCGTTTTGTAAATGGAAAAATTCTAGACTTTGGCGGGCGGTGATAATGCTAAAAATGTGCTAGATCAAACTTTAATATGCTAATAAAAATGCCAAATGCCAAGTCTTGTTTAGATCAATTAAAAACGAAAATAATTGCAAGTAGGTAGTGTTATTAAAAACGCAGTGCAATTTTGAAGTATATTTAATCATGAAGATAAATCAAATAATATTTGTAGATCATCAATATCATCATCGTCGTGAGCTTGTGCTTGTGATGTTGAAGGGCCAACTTCAAAATCAATAATCATTGGCATCACAATCGACTCTATACTTTAGCTATAATGTTGCACTTACAGTATTTGCAGTAAGCTTTGGTCGAATCTTTTTTAGCTCGTCTTAGCCAGTGTTTAAATTCGCTCATCTTCTCCCACTCTTCTCGCTAATGTTGTTCATATTTTGGAAGCATATTATCTCTACAGAGTCAATCGAAAACTACTTTTCAAGCACACACACAGGACATAAGAACAAACGTTTATTTTAAAGCTATCACAATACAAATATCGATACCAACTTGCACTTGAAAGTCTTCTAAGATCCGAATCCGAATAAATATCTTACAGGGGTGTGAACAATAAGTCAATCAATTAAAAAAAATGCTATCAATAGTACTTAAAATTCGAAAGATACAAAAAATTCAGAAAATGCTAAAATATGCAATATGCTAAAGCTTATTTTTTCATGCCAACAGGTTTAAAAATATTCCAAATTTAGCATTAAAAATGCCAAATCGGCAACACTGATGTTGTGTACAGCAGATATATACATAAGATAGGCTATAAAACAAGGTAGGTAAAGTCCATTTCACGAAAGAAGTCCCCGCAGACGCAGCGCTGTATTCGCGCGACATGAAGTTGCCCGGGTTAAATATGGGGAATCAGAGGAAATAATTTATCGTTCATTTACTTTCATTTTATTAACTGCTACAACTCGAATATTTAGATAAGAAAAAAATTGTTTTGAATATAATGTATTTTTAATATAGGTACCTATTTGATGTCCATACTGCTAAGGTCAGATTAGTGAAAAATAAATCTTCCTGTAATTTCTAAAATATAAAATGGAGATGTTCGACCAACTTTAAATTAGAAAAATAAAATAACATTTAAAAGTTTTATTCAAAGTTTTATTGAATAATTATGATAAGGTCATACTATGATCACTGTCAGAAGAGTGAATAGAAACAGAATCAGATTCTGTTTCACTATCACTAGCCGTGGATATAATAAATTGATCCATTTCTTCATCCATAAGGCCATCATTTTTTAAATATTCTTCCTCCAAATGCTGTACATGTTTACATTGAGCTGCCCAATCTTCCGCTGTAACAGTCTTAAAAGCCTCTACTGTTAGGCGTACAATTTCTTTTGGATCTTGGCCCACGTTTTTATCCGCTATCCGTCTCTTTACAAGGCTCCACATTTTTTCGATTGGATTGAGATCGCAGTGGTAAGGCGGCAATTTTAGCAATTCATGATGGTGAGATTTTAATAATGCATCTACGGCATATGTAGGTGGACCTTTGTTTTGTTTAATTAATTCAAATAATACAGCTTTTGTCCAAGTATCTTCAAAATATACTCCTTTTCTCGCAGCCATTACTGCATGTCACGTTTAATACTTGACATTGTAGGCGCTTTATTTATTTGAGTGCAGTGATATGGAGCGTTGTCCATTACCACAAGTGACCTTTCAGGTAGGTTAGGAATGACTTTTTCACTCATTCATTTCAAAAAATTAGTTGAGTTCATGTCATTGTGGTAATCTGAGGATTTGGATTGGGATTTGAACATTAACAATGCATCATTAACAAAACCATTTTCAGTTCCCGCATGAGCAATTATCCAACGACTCCCTGATGACTCTGACACGAACATCCCAGGCTCCTCCTCACTTTGCCAGCAACTTTTGGCATGATAAGTGTTGTGTATATAGGTCTCTCCTAAATATACTACAGGTATTTTCTCCACATTGTGACTTCTTCGGATTTTCTCCAAATATCTTGAACGCCATGCAATAATATCATAACGTTCCATAAGTAATTTACGTTTCGATTGGCATCGCTTATACTCGAAACCGATACTTTGCAATATACGGTGCAATGTTGTGATGCTTCCTTGAAAATTTGTCTTCTTTCAAAGCTGCACGTAATTTAGCCAATGTTGGTCATTCCTTCCTCACAACTAAAAAACTGTGAATTTTTTGCCGTATAGTGCACAAATCAAATTCATCCAAGTCGAACTTTTTGGTATGCGGGCGACTTCCCTGGGGCGATTATAACTTTAGAAGTACTCGCCGCTGTTGCGCCTTTTTTCGTTACTCTCGTTACAGTTTTCTCTGACACACCTGCAATAAAATGAACAAGTTTGAATGATTATTGTCGTATTTAATTTACAACATTATTAATGAATATAACTTTACATTTTTTTGTTGTATTGTATTTTTATTTTATTGCAGAAGTTCAGCAGACAGGCAGACGGCCCACTGGATGGAAAACGGTTACCATCGCCTATGGACATTTACAACATCAAAGGTGCTACAAATGCGCTGCTGCTCTCTTAAGTGAGTCTGGAACCTGGTCATTAATGCCGGAACACAACTCAAAGTTGTAATGGCGGCATGCTTAAGACCAGGAGTGGTAGCCATCCAGTCGGGCAAATGCCCTACCACCTGGCTGTGGGTTGTTCAGACGCCTCTTACGACAGGCTGCCAGGCCGCAGGAAATTGTATTCTTTCTCCGTTCCTGCACGGATAGCTTGTGTTAATTTCTTTTAAAATTTTCCTTAATAAAAATCATGCATTAAAAAAACTTAATTCCAATCTGTAAGAAATCAATCGGAAAAAAATCTGTATAATGCAGCCTCAAAATTTACCTGTCATGGCGGCGACTCTCTTGCGAACATTGTTTATTAAACCACCGTGTTTCTCGTGTTCCGCTTCACAGTGTGACGGACCCAACGTTGTCAAAAGGTGTGGGTTTGATATAAAAATATAATTAAAACCATATATGTAAATAAAATAATCAAAATTTAAATTAAAGACATTGATTACATGTGAGAAGCGTGTATTTTATTGAATATATTAAATTACAGCGTGCAGTTTATTGAATATATTAAATTACATATTCAATCAATCGAATATTGATTAATAAAAATAATAATGACATTCTTTTTTTTTTCTTTTTTTTATTGCAGGAGTTCAGCAGACAGGCAGACGGCCCACTTGATGAAAAGCGGTTACCATCGCCTATGGACATTTGCAACACCAAAGGTGCTACAAATGCGCTGCTGCTCTCTTAAGGGAGACTGGAACCTGGTCACTAATGCCGGAACACAACTCAAGGTTGTTATGGCGACATACTTTAGACCAGAGGTGGTAGCCATCCAGTCGGGTAAATGCCCTACCACCTGGCTGTGGGTTGTTTTGTCGCCTCTTACGACAGGCCGCCCGGCCGCAGGAAATTGTATTCTTTCTCCGTTCCTGCACGGATAAAATTTAATAGGATATATTAAAATTAAATTAAGAATGATGACATCTGGCGTCATTAACTTGGGTAATTCATATAAATCGTTGTCAGACATTCTTCATTTTCATGTAGTTTCAGCGTGCGATAATAGATGGCGCTGAAACAAAAATATGTTAACATGGGGGCGTTGCATTTTGAAATTCTGATTTTCTTCGGAAATTCAGAGATTAGGGCATGCAAGATGCATTAGAAATAACCACAAGCATCTAATCTATGGTGAATTAACAAAATATGTTACCTTTATTATGTTGGGAATGTAGGATTCATTGATTAGTGTAGCAGTCAAAACACATTCTGGAAAAATAGCTAACACTTTAGGGTTTTCTTCTTATTTGCTGAATATACACTTCAGTATATGTTTGTGAAGAGCGTGTCGTTCTTGGGTTCCGTAAAGAAGTATGTGTTTGGCATTTGATAGCAAGTTCAAAGAACAAAAGCATGTCTCTGGAAAAATAGACAATTATGTTATGAAATCAAAATATGAATAAAGTTTACACACTGGAATAAGTAGTTAGTGATTTGCAGACGTTAGATAACATGTATATCGTAGTATAATTAACAAATTTTAGAAATGTTAGAGAATGAATAAGTTATTGGTAAAAACAGAAATGTGATTTAGAAAGTTATTTTACCTTGTTAAAACGGAGCTAAGAGTTAAGAAACTTACGAATAGATATGCTAGATTAATGCAGAAGAAGTAACATCACTTGCAAAAGCCGATTAGAATTGGAAATTTAAAGATAAAAGGAATAAACTAAAATAAGTTAGCCAATAACACCTCACAATAAAGATGAGAAATTATCAATATAGGTTTATAAGTATACCATTAGTTATTACAATTAAAAATATAAATTTATATACACAAGTTAGTAATTAAATATTAAAACTTCTATGGTAAATGTAATTAGGAAATGAATAAATATGTGAAGTAGGAAATAATTAAATAAAAGAGGGTAGTTTTGAAAAATAAGGAATTAGCATTTTATAGTTAATTTACATTATTAAAGAAATATATCTATTTTGTGATTAAATAAAATAGTTAAAATTTAAATAATTAATAGTGCATAAAGTAATAAACGTCATAGGTAGGAAAACAAGAAATTATTGAAAGGGAAATACAAAATACGAATGCTAAGTAGGGGGCGCTTTTAGCGATGTCGGATCGTTTAATATAGAATATTTCAGTAATTACTAGAAATACGTATAAAATATTTATATCAGAAGATAGCAAAATAGTTTAAAAAGGTTTTATTATAATACAATGATTAGAAGTTTCTAATTTTACAAATTAACTTGAAAAAAGCAATGCTGTTTTATGATTGGTTGAAAAATAAGTGGTGCGAATACGAGGGGGTTGCATTGGGGGGGAAAAGATGATGCAGGAGTAGGAAAGTTACGGGGACTGATGGAAAAAATATAAATACCAAGGGGTGGAGAAGAATGGGGACAGTCAACGTGATATTTTACTACCACGAAGTGCTGCTAGTCGGATACTAGCGCCCCCTAGTGGCCATTCCTAGGGCTAAAGCGCTGCCGCTCTGCGCCGGTAATTAATTATTAAATTAAATAAAAAATTAAATAATTTAATAGTGCTGCGTCGTCGAGGAGGCCTGCGGTAAAGTTAAATCATTTATATTTCGATTTAGAGTAGAATAGCTAGGTGATTCAATCAGTTCTAATTAAATCCAAATCAAAAGGGTAATTTATAGTCGTGGTTAAGTAAATTTTAAAATGTAAGGAATTACGTGAGTTTATGCGATTTTAATTAATAGACGATTGTTTAATTTGCTTTAAAGTCATATCATCTTGTTCGTTACCAGATTAATATGGGAAATAATGTAATATTTTAATGTAATCATAAAACGTTGCGTTAAGTAAAGTCTACCTTCTTTTAAATCATCAAAAAATAAATACATGGATTCGCTAAATGAAACTATGATGAATTCATTAAAAATATTCAAAAATAAATCAACTTTCTTAATTTGATAAAAAAAAATGAGAAAATAAAAATTATACAAGAAATTAAACGATAGAAAATCCAATTTAAAATATACAATTTTAAGAGATGGTTTGTCTAGGGAATTTAATATTTTTAAGATTTATAAAGCAATCGTTTCGGTTAAGTTATAATAAAATTTGATGTAAAATTAATTCAGATCTGTATAACATAAACTAATAAATTATTTCCTGCAAGACATGTCTGATGCAACAAATTTAGTGTAATAAATGTAGAATAAAAGGGGTATTGATTTGCTTTAAATATTGTTGAATTACGTTAAATTGCTTAAAAAAATAAAATAATGATATATTAGTGGAGCCGTTATGTGTAAATTAATCCTGGTATTGTAGGCTTGATTGAATCAGTAAATTAGAAATTTGTGATCTGCGTATAGATGGTAGAATACCTAGTGTCGAGAGGTATCTTAGTGTAGGAGACCAGTGCCGTGGGTCTAATAGGATATTTTGTGTTAGAATCTCCAAGGACTAAGGTAAGTCGGGACAGGAGCTCCCGACTTCAGTGAGTTTTTGAACAAATTGACAGGGGTTCTCAAGTTATATTTAATTTGTGTATTTATTGTTTTGTTGAGGGGCTTTATAATGTGCACTATATATATATATATATATATATATATATCTATGACTAAAATACACGTTATTCAGAATTTAAATGTGATCAATATAATATATATCAGAGTCAGTTGTAATGTAGGTAGGGCGGATAAGATGTATAATTTTAAGGCGTTACGGTAATTGCGATGTGTTAGTTTGTAAAAGTGATACGAACGGCCTTGGATTTAAGTTTATAAGGTTAATGTAGTAAGTAAGATTGCGTATAATTTTAAGGCGTTACGGTAATTTGCGATGCCTTAGTTTGTAAGAGTGATACGAACGGCTTTAGATTTAAGTGCGGCAATTATAAATGTGTATAAACGAAAAATAGTGGAACGTTTAGGTTAAGCGTATAGGGTTTGCGTTAGTTGTAAGCGAATTACGTCTATCAGATACTGATATAGAAACGGCTAAAACGTTATTTCTAGTGCGTTGATTTAGGCGTTATTTATAGGTAGGTAGGCGGTTATAAGGTTAAGGTAGTAAGATTGCGTATAGTTTTAAGGCGTTACGGTAATTTGCGATGCGTTAGTTTGCAAGAGTGATACGAACGGCCTTAGATTTAAGTGCGGCAATTATAAACGGGTATAAACGAAAAATAGTGGAACGTTTAGGTTAAGCGTATAGGGTTTGCGTTAGTTGTAAGTGAATTACATCTATCAGATACTAATATAGAAACGGCCAAGACGTTATTTCTAGTGCGTTGGTTTAGTCGTTATTTATAAGTAGGTAGGCGGTTGAAACGTTCGTTAAGCACTGGTATAGGAAACGGCAAAACGTTATTATTAATGCGTTGATGAATCGTTAATTATAAGCGGTTTAAACGTTCATTAGATATAGTATATAGGAAGCAGATAAAACGTTATTAGTAGTGCATTGGTTTAGGCGTTATTTATAAGTAGGTAGGCGGTTGAAACGTTCGTTAGGCACTGCTATAGGAACCGGCAAAACGTTATTATTAATCCGATTATGAATCATTAATTATCAAGTATTTAAGCGTTCATTAGATATAATATATATATAGGAACTGGCCAATACATTATTAATAGTGCGTCGTAAAATATCGAATAGGCGGTAGGAACATTGAACGATATCTATAGGAACTTGTATAAATAACTAAATCAATTAACTAAGAATTATCATAAATAACCTGAAGCTTGTCTTCCATCTACTGGTTAATTCGAAGTAAATTTTAAATAAATTTTACAGTGCTACTTTAACGATTTATGTCCGCCCTTAAACTATGTTTTCATTACATATGAAATAAGCCTAGCTTCCTTCGCAGAAGGTTATTCAAAATGGTACAGGCTTAAAAATGGTTCATCTCGAGAACTTGTTAGATAGTTTGTTATGTATGTGATATAAACAATATTTAAATATTATAACTTATGTGTTATTATAGTCCAAGGGTTAGATACTATTACATAGGTTCAATACTTATATCACTAAATATCTATACATAATACTAAAGTTTGGAACACAAACAATATTTAAATATCCTAGCACTTATGTGTTATTATAGTCCAAGAGTTATGTATTTATTACATGTATTTAAAGCCCCATTCCATAAAATATCTATACATACTGGGCCCAATACCAGTAATGAATAGAGATACCAAGATTTATGTATGTATTATATATGTACTCGTATTCTGCCTTAATGAAATATTTATATGATAATATATATATACCAAACTCTAAGATAAGGTTAATATCAATATTCTAAAGTATTATACCTGTATTAGAATATATATATATTTACTACATACAGTTTAGTTATTTATGTATGAACATATGCTACATGTATCCAAGTCCTATAATACTATTTTAATAGTGTGGATAAATGCTGCATGCATACATATTCCATAATACTATTGGATTTAATATTTAATGGCTTATTATGTGTATAAACCCTGCTTTACATGTTTAAGTATGTATACTACTTGCATGTAAGACTATTTACAATAACATACAATAATTATTTATGGTACATTTTATATGTATTTACAATATATATTTTCTTTGACACATTACACTCGACAAATAAACTAGATTCACTGGTTGTGCTTCTGGTGAAGTATGTGTTGAGGTTTTTAAGACATCGATGCCAATCGTAGTCCAACGTTCGACTCTCACAAAATGCGTTTTACTATAGGGTTCCCAAGGTCCTGTGAGTTGATTTGAATCGACCCTAGGCGAGCGATCACGAGATGTTAGTACATCTACCGTTGGACGTCATCAAAGTCGTTGGCTTCTTAGTGAATTGCTTTGATTTTGTATCGTTCCAGCATTGTTAAACAATGACTTGGCCAGAAGCCTAACCAGTCTTAGGATAACTGGGCCTTCCTATGTTATTGTCTGGTTCAGACTTCATGTCCTATAAGTCAGTTTAACGTGTTGCGAGACAGGGGTCGAATCTTTCAACCAAACGGAACTGTCGGCTTGTACTGAAAGTCTACGTATGTCCTCTTTGTGTTGGTATCCACTGAGGGCCCAATGTTGGCCTAAAAACGATTGTATAATCAACGATCGGTTCTTATGAGCTGAAACACATATATTACAGACTAAAACAGGTGGTGGTAAAATCCTCCAATATACCTGTCCGATATTTTTATATATACAAACTATACAGGTGGTGGTGAAATTCCCCAAATTTACCTGTTGATCTAACTACTATTGATTTAAGATCATATACTTACATATATTACAAACTATACCAGGTGGTGGTGAAAATCCCTGAATTTACCTGTTGATCTATCCATTATTGGTTGATATTATATTATATATTTACATATATCATAGTATATACAGGTGGTGGTGAAATTCCCCAAATTTACCTGTTGATCTAACTACTATTGATTTAAGATCATATACTTACATATATTACAAACTATACCAGGTGGTGGTGAAAATCCCCGAATTTACCTGTTGATCTATCCATTATTGGTTTGATATTATATTATATATTTACATATATCATAGTATATACAGGTGGTGGTGAAATTCCCCAAATTTACCTTTTGATCTAACTACTATTGATTTAAGATCATATTCTTATATATATTATAAACTATATCAGGGGGTGGTAAAATCTTCCAATATACCTGTCCGATATTTATAGTATATATACAGGTGGTGGTGAAATTCCCCAAATTACCTGTCTGATCCGTCCCTATGGGTTAGAGATCATATAATGAATAAATTTAATGATGTATGAAGTATTATCATACACAGTTGATTTATGCTTGAAGTAAATGAAACGTTCAGGTGGTTCTCTTATGACTTCCATTTTATCAGGCTTCAAATACACATATGCGAGCTGTTACACCGCTGAGTTGCACATATCAGCTTCTTTAGTCATGTAAGTCACAATATTGTAGACTCATCTTTTGATGTACGTTGACAAGCTGGCACTCCTAGGCGGATCATTTAAAGCTTCGCTCTCGGGTCTGCTTGCAGCCTCGAGAATATACCAAATGGCCTTTATGATATACGAACCTGAAACGTGGAATTACTAAAGCAATTATCAGCAGTAATATAATATTTTGGACGAGGGTTTCGAACCTTATCCTTGTATCCGTCCTAAACAATGGTGATGCCCTGTTTGTAGTGGACAGCCCTAAGCTGTTCGGGCGGTGGTTTCTTGGGAGACCTCTCATCATATTTTTATATATTTTATATAAAATATGAAGAGGGAAACAGTACCTCACAATTGTTCATCCAAAATATACTTTTATTCATTATCCTATATCAACTATATAACGACCTTCTATATAACATTATCTATATACTATTTACCAATTATTAATACGTATGAGAAAAAGGAATATATATTTTATAATATTGCATACACGACCCGTAACAACGTAATTCTAATTTTATTATTTACAATTTAATATACTGTTCTTGCAGCCGTAACACTGAGTTTTAGGATATTGTTAAAATTTATATCATAGTTCCTTTACAAAAATAAATTCATTACTTTACCCATGATTTATGTTATATGAGTATTATACTATATTTTCTTGTCTTTATGTAGTATATAGTAATATTGACTTCTATTCATCTATAACACAAATATATTTTATATCTAATACTGCAGTGTAGGCCAAAGTTCATATGTAATAGGTTTTCATCAGTATCTGTACTACATGTAGAAAATCTTAGTGTTTATGACTATAAGTATCATAATAAGCAAATTAATATATGGACGTATAGTAACTGTTCTCTAAACTGGTTGTTAAGTGCATATCTTATATCTAATATTGTAGTGTAGGGCCAAAGTTCTTATGTAATAAGTTTTCATCAGTATTTTATATCACATGTAGAAAATATTAAGGTTCATGAATATAAGTACCATAATAAGCAAATTAATATATGGATGTATAATAACTGTTCTCTAAACTGGTTGTTAAATGCATATCTTATATCTAATATTGTAGTGTAGGGCCAAAGTTCTTATGTAATAGGTTTTCATCAGTATCTTATCACATGTAGAAAATCTTAATGTTTATGACTATAGGTATCATAATAAGCAAATTACTATATGGATGTATAATAACTATTCTCTAAACTGGTTGTTAAATGAAGTTAATTATAGTAAGGTTTTAGGTAAATAAATCTAATTAAACTTGTGATTTACTGGTTTCATTTCAAGACATTTCGATTGACTAAGCAGTCCTGTTCGATAGACCTCCATAAAAGACTAAGGGTTACTACAATACACAACAAAGAGTCCTACTCTGATGATTCATGCCAAATAATATAAAGTTAATTCTATACTCATGAGTGTATATTAGAAGCCTATGTGTATGGGTATGTGGAGTGATATACGTGATCTGCTTTACTCATGTGTAGTGATGCAGATTGGTAGATTACTCCATATATGTGACATGTATGGGTTGAGATATAATCTCATGTAATATTCAAATTGATGGTTACACACACATCATATATCATGTGTTGTTCACATGTGTGTATATTATTACTCGTGCGGGTAGTATAGTTATCAAATTGTTTTTTAAAAGGGGAAGGGGGGGGGGGGACGTTACAACAGAACTCCTTCACCTTTAATATCATTTCTCGACCTGCACTTTTTACAACTTTTGGTATCATAAATAAACCTTATAACGCACTAATCCAATAATAAACTCGCAAAATATCTACGACAACAAACGCACCTTGATAACATCGACAAATGACAACATGGCCGATCTCCCCATCTGTCAAATTTTGTTCCACAATTGTCCGCGGGACTCCTTTCGTGAAATGGACTTTATTTTAAACCGTAACATAGAAATTTTCTCTAATAACTACAATATTATAAACAGGGTCTCCAAGTCTCCAAATTGAATTTACGAAAAGGCCCAACTCCGTCAAAAAAGTCCCCAAAATGATACTAATATCGAAGCGCCCAAGGTCCTTAAAAAAGTGCATACTACAATGAAATAGGGTTTAAAGCCCAGCACCAAATTCAATATAGTTAAAAAATGAACGCCCTGGATGCTATTCTAAGTACCCCGCTACTAATTTCAAATTACCTCTTTTTTTATAAAGTGATTTCTCCGAACGTATATTCCAGGTTTTTGTTTGTGTATGACCAACAAGAAGCTTGCACACAAAAGCTTGTTGATGACCAAGCAACAGTGCCAACAAAAACAAAAGACATTTGTCTTTCTTGACTTCACATCGAACAAAATCGTCAGTGTGAAAATAAATCATAGTGCATTGATGAAATCTTTAAGATTTGTTTTTATATTCCTATCAAAAATGGGTGTTTATATTCTATATTTGCTATTTTCATAAATACTTTATATGGATCTGAGATATAGTAAAAATTATCATAATTCGAACATTAAGACCATTTAATAGACTTTTGGGTTAATAAGGACTATGATGATTGTTTCAAATGTTTTAAATAAATAAAAATAAAGTAAATGTTTCTATTGATTTTAATGGATTTTTCGTTTAAGATTATTAAATTGGTTAAGTTTTATTTTATTTTTCATATTTTTGATGGTAGTTGAAAAAATTGATGTAAAAATAATGTTATTTTAAGTCTCGAGCTTTTGGCCCAAAAGCCTACCAAAAGGTTACTTTTTTTGACCTTTTTTCCCTTGTGCTCGTTCACCTGAGACAAGAAAAAATCATACTTGTGATGTTACTATTTTAAAGTTCAGTCTTGAGTTTTTTTGCCATTGAAACTTTTTTTAAGGACTTAAGGCGTTTAATAAAAGAAAGCGTTTCGAAACCTGGGCGTTAAGAGGCTATTGTTGAATTTTTAAAAAATGAATTAAGGAACTGGAAAAATTGCTATCGTGAACGTAGTCGCTGTGAGCCTCATATGGAATCACAAACTACTATGGATACTACGTATTATAGATAAGAACCAGACAAAATCAACTAGCTGGTGTTGCTGTTTTATTCGCCATAAACGTTCTCATAAGGCCTTGTCTGGTGTAAAACCTTTTTAGTATGTCTGAGCAAAGTTAGCAGTTTTTAATTCCCTGGCCAGGACGCGAGAATCAACACTTGTTTCTCGGTTTTTTTTATACAATAACATGCCCTGACCCGTTCCACAGAATCGTTTTTTCCAAGAATGTAGTGGGCCCTTTTTAATTTAAGTAAAGGAAATAAACTCCTTGGTAGTTTAAACTTTCGTTACCGCGTTTTTTATTTCAAATTAAAACTAAAACGATTTGTCATTTTCGGCTCAACTAAATTAACAAGGATATGATTCTCTTTTAAAAACGGTAAATATTTAGATATTGCCATTTTTTTCTGTTATCAAATTTATTTAGTTTCATTAAAAATTATTACCGGTAAATGTATATTGTAACGAAGTTGTTTACTTTGCAATTTCATATGTTCCTTGTTCATATTCGTATTCTGCAGCAACTGTCTCTAACTTCAACGTAGTCGCCATTTGCGCCACGAACGCTTGTTCGTTGGAGTGCTCGAATTTGTGATTTTTAAGGTTATAGTGGCATATTAACTATTAAAAGTGTTGCATAGATATCAAAAGACGTACAAGGAATTTGTTTAGACTGTTTATAATTTTAAACACGCAAAATGTGCATTAAAAATGTAAGTACTCTATAGCTCTTGGCGTAGTCAATAACACGTGCAATATTTTCTAATTCCCATCTCAACCGATTTAATTGAAATTTGCTCGGTGGAATGCTCAATTTATACGTCATATATGTTGATAAAAACTTAATTTTTGTTCACATAAATTAGAAGTGTACAAAAATATGGTTCGAGGGAGTTTAATTTTAATAATGGGTCGATTCTGTTTTTGGATTCGCTCGTTTCAATTACGGAAATTGTGTTTTTTTTAATGTTTACATATAGTGGCCAAGGTGTTGTGCGGTAAACAACTTGCTTACGCGGTAATGTGTGTTATAGAAAGTTACTATGATTTCGCTTATTATAGGACACCTTTCATTGTTGACATTGTTTCATAACACTAATCATATTTTGAAGAGGTAAACAGTGCATGGATTATTTAAAAATATTCGATACCATCATTGGTTTGATTCTGAACCTGAGACGATGTCTAAATATGTTGTCTATAGAAGTAAGAATCTCACTTTTCTGGCACTTGAAGGTGGAGGTATGTGTAGATTCATTAACTTGTATGTAATATATATTTATACACTACATATTTCCTTACAGCAATTAGCTTATTTACTTTAATAGGTCATAAAGGCTGATTTACATTCACCAAGCTGTTGTGAATTGGGAAGTAAACTGACTACAAATTATTCGTTCAGGAGTATTTGAGTCGGCATTAACTTGGCAGTGGTGTACTTACTTCAAATCAATTTATATGATGCCGGTATGAAGTCAGTGCTGAATTCCTTGGAATTTAAATTTAGAGGGCTTAGTGCGAGTTTAATGTATGTGCAATAAAGTTATTCATTTACTAATTCACTTATTTTATAACATGATATTAAGTGATGTTTACATGGGTGACTAAAGCCGCACGGTTTATGCAGCACGGTGAAAATTGCCCATCTAAATGGCAATACGGCTATGTCGCAAGTGACTGAAGCATCAAACCACAAAGCTGGATAGCATCCGACCTTGGCCTCAAGTTATCCTGATGGGGGAATATTTACAATTAATAATAATGTCTCATCACAAAGCATTAAATCCATTATCACTACATCTGTGTGAAGTAGTCACACAAACATTATCTCATATGTAGCAGTAACATAAGACTTGCCTTAGCTTTCTACCCAATATTAAAAAAGTTCGGATCAGTCAATATATAAATGTGCCTAATAACTATACCCCACCCTTGTTTTTAATTGTTAATGATGATGAATATTGTTGTAATGTATGAATATATTGCTGAGAAATAGTAATGCAGTATGATGTAGGTAATTAAGTTTAAAAAAAGGCATGAACCTAGATACCTAAAGTCTCAAAGAGGTAGGCAATGCATCCGCTTCCTTAGTGTTGCAGATGTCCATAGGCGATGGTAGCCACCTACCACCAGGTGGTCCATTTGCCAGTTTCCCTACAAGCAAACATAAAAAAAAATTAGTCTGATCACGGAAAGTACTAGTGTATGTTTTATTCCCAATAATCATAATACGAGGCTTAAATATATACTGAGGATGGTATAATGTAATGTCAGGATCTAATGAGTGGATCCTATAGAAAATGAGAGTAGAGTAACTCTTATTAAAAAATGTGGAGAGCCTTTATTTAAAAAAAAAACTCGTATATGCATGCCAGGTTCTGATTAGTGGATCGTAACGAAATTGAGAGCAACTCTCGTGGAAAACCATATACACCGAAGAGCAAGATGGCAAATTTGTATATGTGTGCCAGTTGTAAAATTTCTGTAGGTGCTTAATATATTATTTTGAAAGCTATTGATGTATTTGTATAATTGTATATACACTAAATACTATATACTGTATACTAAACACATGGCCACAGTCGATAACTGTAATATTATCCCAGATAAAGAGAGAGCATAATAGAAAATCAATACAATAATTAATGTCATTCAGCAGCTAGAGCTATTCCAATGAAGAATGATTTGTAATACAAATTTTGGGGTATACAATATGTGTGTTTGGCTGCCAATTTTTTATTTGACTATGCTTATACTATTTATTTCTCCATTTCAGTTGGAGTGAAACTCAAGAAATGAAGATAGACAGTGTACAAAACACAAGTAACATATAACCAACTTATGAACACAGTGCCTATAAAATACAAAAGAAATATAACTTATTAATAAATATAAATAAACATACAAAATCTATACAATATTTTAAAGTCTAAAGAATTTGAATTAAGAAATTAATGTTCTATAATTGTCCATTATTTCAAAAATTTTAAGTATTTGTAGAATTCAAAGGTTCTAAATTTGAAATTTTTTGAATTTCCCTTTGTTTTGAATTTATGGATTATATTTTGTAGTTGTTTTAAAAATTGTACTTTTATTTTTGGGAGGGCAGTTTGTGATATTAAAATTTTGTGAATAATGAAAATACCAGAGACAACTACTAATGTTGGAGCTTACTATGGCAATGAAGAGGATGGACAGTGGCAGGTAATAATATACTATATTTTTAAATTAAGCCTACCCTATTAATATTAGGAAGGACCAGAAAGTAATGTCTTTTCTTCATTTAAATTCACATAAATTTTTAGTGTTTTTATTTTTGATCAAGTTATGGTTACCCTCATTATCAACAATCTTTTGCCACCTAGTATGCAAAGTTTCAACACCAGATCAATAAAAATTGTTTTTTAGGCAAAACCTACAAAGATGGCATTTTGGGTATCATCCAATTTGCAAATATTTTGCCACTTAGAAATTGTTGAAGCTGTCAGAATTAATGGATTATCCTGCCACCGCAATTAATTAATGTTTTCCAGTGTTCTCTTACGTAGTATGCCCTTGTGGGAGGTAGTCTTACCCACCATACTCTCCCGATGTTGCACCATCACATTTCCATTCATTCCGATCCTTCAACACTTTCTAAGTGGAAACAGATTTGCAAATTTGAATCATATCCAAAAGGCCATCTATACTAATATTATAAAGAGGTAAATAAAGTTTGTGACATTGTAGAGGGAAATCTTTGGATCTACTAAACCGATTTTAAAAATTCTTGTACTGTTCGAAAGCTACTTTAACAGGGAGTGTCATAGGCTATATAACATGACGCTATATACCACGGGAGTGGGATAGAGCGGGGGTGAAACTGCGCCGGGCCGCTAATCTTTAAATATTTTGCTTAAAAACCAATAGATTTTTATTGATCTGGCATTGAAAATTTGCATACTAGATGGCAAAAGGTTGTTGATAATGAGGGTGATTGTATCATTGACTAAAAATGAAAACATGTGAAAATTTTGTGTTTAAATCTTATACTAATATATATATAGCGTTTCTAGGCGCTAAGAACCTCAGCCAGAAGGCCCAGCTTGCCATACACAACGCGGTGCTGGTACCTACGCTCACGTATGGAAGCGAGAGTTGGGTATGGAAGAGAGAGCATGAAAGTAGAGCAAACGCGGTCGAGATGCGAGCACTGCGCACAATCTGCGGAGTGACGCTCGCGGACCGCGTTCGTAATACCGAAGTAAGAAAGAGAGTTGGTCTGAAAGAGAGTGTCAGGGTGAAGGTAAGGAAAGGAATGCTCCAGTGGTTTGGGCATGTGGAAAGAATGACTAAACAGATATACAATGCAAAAGTGGATGGATGCAGAAATCGTGGAAGGCCACAATACACCTTCCATGATCAAATTGATCATGTACTAGCAGAAGGTTATGTCAGGAGCCTTAAGAACACACGAGCGTGCATGACAAGGGTTATGAATGTCAAAGAAGCGAGTAAGGTGTGTAAGAATAAGCCTAAATGGCGCTCTGTTGTTCGTGCCTACCCCGCAAGGGAACTGGCGTGAAGTTATGTATGTATGTATGTACTAATATATAAATTGTTTGTTTGCTTGAACGCGCTAACCTCGGGAACTATGGGTCTGATTTAAAAAATTCTTTCAGTGTTAGATAGCCCATTTATCAAGGAAGGCTATAGGCTATATTATAACGGGTTGGTATTGGTAGTGTCAACAAATAAAACTGAAAAGCAATCTACCCAAAATTCTTATTATTTCTTGCCTCCAAAATCTAATATAATATACTCTAAAAATGTCAAAAACCATACAATACGCCTCCTGTCACCTCTCCTCTCCTCTCCTCGCCTCTCCTTATCTCATAAACTTAACGGCTTGGCTTGTCTGTCTTTTACAGTCGGCCACCCTGAAACAATTGCACCGCAATTGGTGCATGCAATAATTTAACTTTCCAATAAATCAATTAGGTCATCTCGAGTCACAACTTCATCATCGCTGCTAGTTTCACTGCACTCAGGTGCACTTCGATAGGTTCGCAGTGAATCTGCAGCAACTACTCCGGAGAACTTCTTATAACCCCTCATGCCCTTTACACTCTTAATTTCATAACGACCATTATTAAGTACCTTATTGATAGTATAAGGGCCTGAGTATAGGACCTGCAATTTATTGTTTACATCCTTGACTTCACCCCCAGATGGTCCTTGTTTCCACAAAACTAAGTCCCCCTTTTTAAAGACTTTCTCTGGCTTATGACGTTTATCATAGTAATGTTTCAATAATTTTGCACGATCTTCTAGTCGACTAGAAGCATTTTGTCGTTTTCTGTGTACTGATGCAGACTCACCATTGCCTATTAGATCTGGTATCAACCTACCTTTATGGCTAAACATTATCTCATAAGGATGATAACCTAAGCTTTCATTCATTGTGTTGTTTATGCCCCAAATACAATCTGGTAAACATTCATTCCACATATTGGGATCTATATTACGTGTACGCATTGCATCTAACAATGTGCGATTGTAGCGCTCAACTTGACCATTTGCACGGGGGCATGCTATGGCATTTAGTGTATGATGAATCTGGTATTGAACTGAAAATGATCTGAAGATTCTACTGGTAAATGCTAAGTTCCTATCGGAAATCAACCTTTTTGGATAACCAAATAAGCTAAACACATCTTTGAGGACAGTAACAGTCTCCACAGAATTAATGGTTCTGGTTGGACGGGCTATAAGAAATTTCGAGAATGAGTCTACAATCATGAGGATATATTGGTAGCCTCTCTTAGTACGGCAGAATGGGCCTAGATGATCAATATGGACTACTTCCATGGGGATAGAGGGCTTTGGTATTGGATGTAACTCTCCACTTGGCTTTCCATAGTTTCCTTTACTGTAACTACACTCCAAACAAGAACTAACATATTTTTTTATAAAACGTGTCATTTTAGGAAACCAATAATCTGATTTAATTAATTCTTCACACCTTTTGATCCCTACATGGCCTATTTGATCATGAAATTTCTGCATAAATTTCCATCTAGCGAAAGCTGGTACTACTAATCTATCACCATTCAAAGTCTTTCTATATAATCTATCATTCATAATCTTGTAATTATTGGCAACATCCTCACATGCATTGCCTTCAGTTAGCTGTTTAATAATATTGTTCAATTTGTCATCTTGTAGTTGTATAGTTAAAAACCAGTCATCACTCGAAATCATATTTATGTTTACAATAGGTATTAACGATTCTATATTATCAGTAACTTTGAATGAGCTATCTACAGGTGGATTGCGACTCAAGGCATCAACATGCCTCATTCGCTCCCCGGGTCTATATTCAATTTGAATATCATAATCTTGGATTGTGAGCCACCAACGAGCTATACGAGGCACTAGATCTTTTTTTAATAAAGTATATCTCACAGCAGAACAATCTGTAACTACTTTAATTGATTTTCCGAATACATAAACTCGAAAATGCTTTAATGAATCAACAACTGCTAAAGTCTCAAGTTCATAGCTGTGATACATGGATTCCTCACGAGAAGTTACCCTGCTATAATAAAATACTGGCTTTAATTCAATGTCATTGTGTTTCTGAAATAGAATACCTGCTATACCTACTTTGCTAGCATCTGTATGTATCTCACAAGGCAGAGAAGGATCATACAGTGCAAGAACTGGTTGCGAGCACAGTTTAAGTTTTAATTCATTAAAACAATCATCTTGTTTACCTTGCCAGACCCATTCAGAACTCTTTTTTGTTAAATCAGTTAAGGGTTTTGCTATAAGTGCATAGTTTTTTATATATTTTCTAAAGTAGCTACATAAACCTAAGAACTGACGCAGTTGGTGAATGTTATTTGGTTTTGAAAAGTCAGATACTGATTTTATTTTTTGATTTCCCGGTCTTATACCCTGTGCACTTATTTCATGACCTAAAAATGATATCTCAGACATTAGAAAAGAACATTTTCTCATGTTTAATTTTAAGTCCGCTTTCTGCAACTCAATTAAGACTTTATCTAATAGTACTATACCATCAGCTACATTTTCAGTTGATAGTAACATATCATCCATGAAAAAGACAATATCATCACTACCCACCAATTTAACTAGTTTTTGAATTACTCTCATAAATACTGATGGGGCATTCGCTAATCCGAATGGGACTCTCAAGTATTCATATAAGCCATCTGGTGTAATAAAGGCTGTTTTGTGTATAGAATCAGGGTGAATTTTGATGTTGTGAAACCCAGAAAACAGATCAAGGTTCGTAAAATAATTTTTACCAGCTAATTTTGATAACTGGTCGTCAATATGAGGCATGGGAAACCGATCTTTGACAGTTATCGCATTTAAATCCCTATAATCAACACAGAGTCGATAGTCACCATTTTTCTTTTTTACAAGAATAATTGGGGATGCATATTGAGAATTAGATTCCCTAACAATACCACTGCTGATCAGGTCATCAATTATTTTTGTTACTGCTTGTCTCTCAGAATGAGCCAACCTATATGGTTTTCTTACAACAGGCTTATTAACATTAAGTTGAATTGTCATTTCTCCTAAATTAGTACAACCTATTTCTTTATTTGTATTGGCAAAGCAATCTTTATGGTGTGTTAATAATTGTATTAGGTTACTTAAGTCATTGGCCTGAATATCTCCTACCTTTATATTTTGTAACTCAGAATCAAAATTATTCCCACACTCAACTCTCCTCAAGGTTAAAAGATTAGAACTCACCTCTATATCTGTGCATCTGTCAGCTCTGGCTACCATCATTCCTTTTTTCCAAGATATAGGGCCTGTGCCAATATTACAGACCCTCACATATCCCTTGCCATTTCTAAGCATTGTGCTGGCAACCGCATATACAACATTGCCCATGCTATACTGCCTTGGCCTCGTGCAGAAGTCATCAGAGTGGTCTCCAGCGATATTGACCTTCACCAAGTTATCACCGATAGGAATTGTGATGTCTTCTGTAAGTTCAACTCTGAAACTACTTGCTTCACCACAGATGTCTATGTTCATTAAGTCACATGTGGCTCCAGTAACCTTAGATAAGTTAACTCCATTTTTAGAAACATTCAGTATCACATCTTCTCGGTTAATTACTGTCTGACCTATGATTAAGACAACATCTCCCAAATCAACATCGGTGGCAACGGCTGTAGTTTTAATTTCCACTTTATCAACTAGGAGCTCAAACTCAACTTGTCCTACCGCACGCACCAAACTATTGTTAAAGCCTTTCAAAACAATCTCAACAGGGGTAACCTTTAGTTTTATAGCGTCTACTGCTGCCTTAGAGATCACATTAAGTTCACTGCCTGTGTCTAAGTATGCTTTCATATAAACACCATTTACTGTTACAGTCTTCTTATATAAATCATTGTAATGTGCCAACAGTTGGATCCTTTTTATATTGTCCAGTGAGTTGCAGGAAGTAGCCACATGTCCAGTTTTACCGCACCTAAAGCACTTCCGCTTGTCAGGTAATTTACAAACAGTTGCTATATGACCTACTTCATTACAGCGATAGCAGATGGATGGCTTCTTTGCACTTAAGTCCTTTTGCGAGTTGTCACTAAATGATTCACCAACTCTAGGTGTCCCAATTGATCTTGGCATGGTATTTAGTACCTTTAAAGGGTTTGTTTGATAAGACTCCAAGGAAGACAGAAACCCTTCATATAATTCATCAGGGGTAGAGCATTGAAAAGCTTGCGCGTTTGCCTGTAGTTCCTGAGGAAGTCCCCGAATAATACATGATACAGCAGCTTCATTACTCAATTGGCATCTGTAACACATAGCTACTTTTTCTTGAAAGTATTTAGTCATTGATTCTGTAGACATTTTCTT
This sequence comes from Dendrolimus kikuchii, assembly GCA_019925095.2. Lineage (NCBI taxonomy): Eukaryota > Metazoa > Arthropoda > Insecta > Lepidoptera > Lasiocampidae > Dendrolimus > Dendrolimus kikuchii. The sequence continues at coordinate 4,191,073 of JAHHIN020000031.1, forward strand.
CCTTCCTATAAGCTCTTCTAAAAGGGTGGCGTAGTCATTGTGCCGTGGAAAGGCCCTAGTTATCATGGTTTTCCATTCATCCCAAGAATGGTCATATGACTCTAATCTATTGAACCAAAGCCTGGCTTGGCCTTGTAGTTTTGACTGTAGTATGAATGACTTTGTATCATCATTCCATCCATATATAGTGCCTAATTGCTCTATTTTCTTAATCCAGCTTCTAATATTAATGTCTCTGTTTTCAGGATCAAAGTCAGGAACCAATTTTTCTGTGTTCTGTAGCTTATTAATGCCGATTGGAACAATATGACTTTCGTCGTAAATTGACCTTTGTATTGCTTCGTCAACTTTTCTTTTTATGAGTTTGTCGACACGCTTCGAAGATTGTGGGACAGACTCACTCACCTGTGATCGGTTTCTTTTGGATCGTACATAGTACCCTTGTTCTTTGTATCGCTTCATTGTGGGTTTTAAAAGCGTTGTCGATTGTGAAAAGAGAAATCCCACTTCTGATTATAACGGGTTGGTATTGGTAGTGTCAACAAATAAAACTGAAAAGCAATCTACTCAAAATTCTTATTATTTCTTGCCTCCAAAATCTAATATAATACACTCTAAAAATGTCAAAAACCATACAATACGCCTCCTGTCACCTCTCCTCTCCTCTCCTCGCCTCTCCTTATCTCATAAACTTAACGGCTTGGCTTGTCTGTCTTTTACAATATATCATCATGCTAAGACCAATAGGAGCGGAGCACCAATGAAGAATGTTTCAAAATTGGGGTTTTTGTTAAACTTATATTTTTTTTTAACTATTTATGCGAACGAAGTCGCAGGCAGAAGCTAGTTTTAATATAAGAGAACAACATTACTTTCCCGGACCTCCTTATACGAAAATCTTCCTGAAGTTAGTCGGATATATACATTTGAATAACCCACACTATTTATACTAATATAATGAAGAGGAAAGATTTGTATTTTTGTATGTTTGTAATGAATAAACTCAAAAATTACTGGACCGATTTTAAAAATTCTTTCACCATTAGAATGCCACATTATCCCAGATTACTATAGGCGATGTTTATTTCTAGAAAAAAATTAGGAATCCCTACTAAAACTTCAATAATATAACCCAAGGTATAAGAAAATTAGTTTTTGAGTGGGTCCTGGGATGGTTTAGAATCACAATTAGACCCGGTAGGTGGCGCTGGATTTGGGTTCAAGATTTTAATTTTTTCAGGACAGGACAGGACAACATTTGCTGGAACTGCTAGTAAATCATAAGCATACTAACAGGCCTGGTACACTTTGTTCTGCCCTGAAAAAATAAAATTCTAGAACCCAATTACAGGGTCATCTACCAGTCCAATCATGAATGTAAACCATCCACGGATCTACTCAAACAATTGTTCATTCTTTAAATTTTTAAAAGAAATTGCTGAAGTTGCTAGTGGCTGGCTATCAATATCCATACATCTAAAAAATGAAGAATTAGAACTTAAGAACAGACGATCGTGCATGACAAGAGTTAATGTCAAAGAAGCAAGTCAGGTGTGTAAGAATAAGCCTAAATGGCGCTCTGTTGTTCGTGCCTACCCTGCAAGGAAACTGGCGTGAAGTTATGTATGTATGTACATCTAAAAAATGTTTCTTAGTGGAACTAGTTTGGATAAGAACTTTTAAAAGTCCCTACAAAACGTAATTTTGTTGATGCACAGCCCAACGGCGTGATAATCGACGGCGGTGTGGGGGGTGGCGTGGTTGGCAGTGGTGACGCGGGAGTACACAGGCCTTCGGTGTATCCGGTCCATATACCTAGAGGACATATGCCAGGTAAAATCCACTTCATATACCCAGGGGACATATGCTAGGTAAAATCCAGTCTATATACCTAAGGGTCATTAATTAAAAAATTTTTTGTTGGAGTTCAGCAGACAAGACTGACTGCCCTCCACCTGATTGAAAGCGATTACTATCGCCTGTGGCCACTTGCAATACCAAAGGTTCTATTGATATACCCTATGCCTCAAAATGGGGATTGGAATCTGGCCATTATTTGCCCAAACGCATCTCAAGGTTATTATGACTGTATAGTCTAGACCAGGGGCAGGAGCCATCCAGATGCACATACCCTACCACCTGGCTGTAGGTTGTTTTGTCGCCTCTTACTATACAGGCTGCCCCTATTATCCGTGCAGGAATGCAGAAAGAATACAATTTCCTGCGGCCGGCCGGCCTGTCGTAAGAGGCGACTTAACAACCCACAGCCAGGTGGTAGGGCATTTGCCCGACTGGATGGCTACCACCCCTGGTCTAAAGTATGTCGCCATAACAACCTTGAGTTGTGTTCCGGCATTAGTGATGAGGTTCCAGTCTCCCTTAAGAGAGCAGCAGCGCATTTGTAGCACCTTTGGTGTTGCAAATGTCCATAGGCGATAGTAACCGCTTTCCATCAAGTGGGCCGTCTGCCTGTCTGCTGATCTCCTGCAATAAAAAAAAAACATAGGTTGTTTAAGAAAACTACACTTTATGTGCAGATATTAAAGTTCCTTTTGCGAAAATACGGCAACATTAAATTGACACTAATACTTGCTGCATTTTTAAAAGGAATAACTAAATTGTCTATGTTTCCTGGCATTATTAAAGGGCAACGAACTTACCAAATGTTTTATACAAAGTTATCATTCTTAGTGTACAATGTTAAGGAGAAGCACAACCAATTTTTTTTTAAATTCCTGTATCTTTGTTATTATTAAAAAAAAAAAAATCTATTGCAAGAGTTCAGCAGACAGGCAGACGACCCACTTGATGGAAAGCGGTTACCATCGCCTATGGACATTTGCAACACCAAAGGTGCTACAAATGCGCTGCTGCTCTCTTAAAGGAGACTGGAACCTGGTCACTATGGCCGGAACAAAACACAAGGTTGTTATGGCGACATACTTTTGACCGGGGGTGGTCGCCATCCAGTCGAGCAAATCCCCTACCACCTGGCTGTAGGTTGTTTTGTCGCCTCTTACGACAGGCCGCCCCAATGCAGGAAATTGTATTCTTTTTCCGTTCCTGCATGGAAAATAATAAAATTATACATACATACATAACTTGTTGTATGTTGCTTCCTTGCAACAGAATGACAGTATGAAAGAGATGAAGAAAGAAATTTATCGCCTCTGCAAGAATGAAACCAAAGCTTTAGTGAAAGAGAAGCGTGAAAGAATAAAATTGAAAGAAGAAGAGAAGCTGACGGAGAACTTCGAGGCGAATACCAAACTCTTTTGGAGAGAGGTTAAGAAGTCTCGAGGTTGTTCGTCAGCTTCCAGAATGGAAAGAATAAAATCTAAAGCAGGGGACGTTCTTGCTAACCCACAAGAGGTATTAGCGCGATGGAGTGAATATTTTAGAGAAATGTATGATAATATCCCGGATGCTGGCACCACGACTGAGTCTGTGACCGACTCCGAGGAGTCAGCATCCGAGATCACTTTGGAAGAGATCGAATGGTCGATAAGAAGTCTGAAAAATGGAAAGGCAGTAGGAATCGATAGTGTGTCTGCTGAGATGATCAAATATGGTGGAACCTGCGTCCGAGACGCTTTCCTGTCCTTATGCAACTTGTGCTGGAGGACGGGAAAGGTTCCCAAGGACTGGAGGCGCGCTGTCATCGTGCCCTTGTATAAAGGCAAGGGGTCACGTATGGAGTGCGCCAGCTACAGGGCCATCAGTTTGATCAGCACAGCATCTAAAGTGTATGTGAAGATTATTGAAAAGAGAATGAGATAATATTTTCTTAAGTTTTCGCGACTTGTATACATAATAAAACTACGTTTTAACGGTTTTAAGCGCGGTAATTTTATTTGATTTTGGTTTTTCCGACGTTTCGGCCACTTTTCAGTGGCCGTGATCACGGAAGACAAAGATGTCAAGTGTCAACGAGTATTGTTAAAGTTTTATTTAGCCTACCGCCAACTTATTAATTTTAATTATTTAATTTTTAATTTTGTTTATGGTTATTATTTAATCTATGGGAGCCTAATCTAATTTACTACCGCTTCGCAACATGTTATGGCTTGAAGAGAAGAAGCGGCGCAAGAAACTCTTCAGCAAACATGCCTAGCTCTAATAATTTTATATAATATTAAAATGGGTGGAAGGAAAAATAAAAGTAATTATCAGTCAAGTTGGTTTGTGTTCCGTTGTACGCAGAAAGAGCTCACAGTGTCTTGAGGTCTGGCAGCTGGTTTTTGCTGGGTTTGGGTCTTAATAGTTTTGATAATTGGATCCCAAACAGGTGGTACTTGCCAACCATCTTCTCTATTGAAATTTGGGTGTTTTTTGATTTCAATAGCCTCACGCATCATTCTAGGTATGAAACGATTCTCTTTCGCGAGGATTTGTGGGTTATCGAATCTGATGTAGTGGTTGGGTTTATCCAGCGTGTGTTCACTGATCGCAGACTTCGTAGACCTTGTGTGTTTCATGTCAGCAATGTGTTCTTTTACTCGTGTTTTTATGCTCCTCTTTGTTTGCCCAATGTATGACAATCCACACTCACATTTTTGTGAATTTTAGGTAACCCATACAGTTTAGGCGCTTTGGCGCAAGATGGTGTGAGTGCGGATACGTCTAAGCTTAATTTTTCGGAGTGTTTTTTCATAACCGCGATTGTTTGTTTGGTTACTTTATCCGTGGGGTCAGTTTTGACCTTTTTATAAGTGCTTTCGTCCGATAAAAGATCTTGTATTTTACTATTGTAATCAGACGTATCCATGACGACAGTCGCGTTACCTTTATCTGCACGGAGCACGGTTATTTCTGGTTTATTGCGAATGTTTTTTAAGGCAATATATTCAGCACGAGTGAGATTCGGTTTGGGTAGACGACTACGGCGTAAAACCGATGAGATATCTTGTCGTATAGCTTCCGCATCCTCTTTCTGCATGCTGTTCCTTACCAGACATTCCTCTACGTTGCAGATTATGTTTTCAAAAGGTATTTTTCGCGGGGTTATTGCGTAATTAAGGCCTTTTTCTAATACCGAAACGGTGTTTTTATCGAATGTTTGTTTTGACAGGTTAACCACCGACGTCACTGTCATATGATTAGTGGTCGCGTTTCCGTGCACATCAACAATTGCTTCACAATGGAGCTCAGGTATATTTTTTTGCGCGTTATACCTGAGCTCCATTGTGAAGCAATTGTTGATGTGCACGGAAACGCGACCACTAATCATATGTCACTGTCGGTGGTTAACCTGTCAAAACAAACATTCGATAAAAACACCGTTTCGGTATTAGAAAAAGGCCTTAATTACGCAATAACCCCGCGAAAAATACCTTTTGAAAACATAATCTGCAACGTAGAGGAATGTCTGGTAAGGAACAGCATGCAGAAAGAGGATGCGGAAGCTATACGACAAGATATCTCATCGGTTTTACGCCGTAGTCGTCTACCCAAACCGAATCTCACTCGTGCTGAATATATTGCCTTAAAAAACATTCGCAATAAACCAGAAATAACCGTGCTCCGTGCAGATAAAGGTAACGCGACTGTCGTCATGGATACGTCTGATTACAATAGTAAAATACAAGATCTTTTATCGGACGAAAGCACTTATAAAAAGGTCAAAACTGACCCCACGGATAAAGTAACCAAACAAACAATCGCGGTTATGAAAAAACACTCCGAAAAATTAAGCTTAGACGTATCCGCACTCACACCATCTTGCGCCAAAGCGCCTAAACTGTATGGGTTACCTAAAATTCACAAAAACAACATCGTAGCTGACATTTTTATGGAAGACTTCGAGCAGAAGGCACTGGATACCGCTCCGGCTAAGCCGAAGATGTATAAAAGGTACGTAGACGATACTTTTGCCGTCCTCCCAAACGATAAAGTCTCTGCATTTCTAGACCATCTCAATTCCATTAGCAGTAATATTAAATTTACTATGGAACTAGAGGCAAATAATAAATTAGCTTTTCTGGATGTGCTCATCCTAAGGAACCCTGACAATACTCTTGGTCATACGGTGTATAGGAAACCTACCCATACAGATAAATACCTTAATGGTTCGTCTCACCACCATCCTAGTCAGTTAGCTACCGTGGGCAAATCTTTGTTTCAGAGAGCACGGAAAATTTGTGACGAGAACCACATAGCTGGAGAGCTTCAGCATGTCAAGCGAGTTCTACAACGCAATCAGCTGAAGACTCCACACCAACGTCACAAAGGCCCCAAACCACCTTCAGTTGAGCGGTGCCCTGCTACCCTACCCTACATCAAGGGGGTCACAGACAGAATTGGTCACATCCTCAGGCGAGCTTCAATCAAAACATATTTCAAGCCGCAGAAAAAGATTACCCAATTTCTGAGACCTGTGAAATGCAATATCCCACTCCAGGATGCAGGGGTTTACAAGCTTGATTGTGAGTGTGGATTGTCATACATTGGGCAAACAAAGAGGAGCATAAAAACACGAGTAAAAGAACACATTGCTGACATGAAACACACAAGGTCTACGAAGTCTGCGATCAGTGAACACACGCTGGATAAACCCAACCACTACATCAGATTCGATAACCCACAAATCCTCGCGAAAGAGAATCGTTTCATACCTAGAATGATGCGTGAGGCTATTGAAATCAAAAAACACCCAAATTTCAATAGAGAAGATGGTTGGCAAGTACCACCTGTTTGGGATCCAATTATCAAAACTATTAAGACCCAAACCCAGCAAAAACCAGCTGCCAGACCTCAAGACACTGTGAGCTCTTTCTGCGTACAACGGAACACAAACCAACTTGACTGATAATTACTTTTATTTTTCCTTCCACCCATTTTAATATTATATAAAATTATTAGAGCTAGGCATGTTTGCTGAAGAGTTTCTTGCGCCGCTTCTTCTCTTCAAGCCATAACATGTTGCGAAGCGGTAGTAAATTAGATTAGGCTCCCATAGATTAAATAATAACCATAAACAAAATTAAAAATTAAATAATTAAAATTAATAAGTTGGCGGTAGGCTAAATAAAACTTTAACAATACTCGTTGACACTTGACATCTTTGTCTTCCGTGATCACGGCCACTGAAAAGTGGCCGAAACGTCGGAAAAACCAAAATCAAATAAAATTACCGCGCTTAAAACCGTTAAAACGTAGTTTTATTAAGAGAATGAGAGTTGTATCCGATGGATTATTGTGGGATGCACAAGGTGGCTTCAGAAATGGAAGGGGATGTATGGATCAAGTTTTCTCTCTCCGCAATATCGTAGAGAAGCAGCTGGCTATGGGCCGGAAGGTTTTCTGCGGTTTTGTGGATCTAGAGAAAGCATTTGACAGGGTTGTGCGGAAGGACCTCTGGGACATATTGCCCGGATATGGGATTAATGGCCAATTGATGCGTGCTGTGCAGTCCACTTACGAGGACTGTATGGCATGCGTGCGAGTGGAAGGCAGCCTGTCGCCCTGGTTTGACGTCAATATTGGCGTCCGCCAGGGCTGCGTGCTGTCGGCTTTGCTGTTCATCCTATATCTGGACGATTGTCTCCAGAGAATAAGATTGATGGATGTTGGGGTGCGGATGAGTGATCTAGTTGTAAGCACCTTGCTTTATGCGGATGATGCCGTGCTTTTAGCCGAATCGCCATCAGAACTGCAAACACTAGTCACAATGATGAAAGATGACTGTCAGGCGAGAGGCTTACATTTGAATGCGAAGAAAACAAAGGTTATGGTGTTTGAAAGAGAAGAAACCAGAACGAATGCAAGGATAATGGTCGATGATGTTATGCTAGAGCAAGTGAATGAGTTTGTATATCTTGGATGTGCTTTTAGCAGGGATGGAAGGTACACCGCTGATATAGAAAGAAGAGTGAATTTGGGGAATAGTGTGAATGGAGCGTTAGGTAAACTTCTAGGCGCTAAGAACCTCAGCCAGAAGGCCCTGCTCGCCATACACAATGCGGTGCTGGTACCTACGCTCACGTATGGATGCGAGAGTTGGGTATGGAAGAGAGAGCATGAAAGTAGAGTAAACGCGGTCGAGATGCGAGCACTGCGCAAAATCTGCGGAGTGACGCTCGCGGACCGCGTTCGTAATACCGAAGTAAGAAAGAGAGTTGGTCTGAAAGAGAGTGTCGGGGTGAAGGTAAGGAAAGGAATGCTCCGGTGGTTCGGGCATGTGGAAAGAATGCATGATGAAAGAATGACTAAACAGATATACAATGCAAAAGTGGATAGATGCAGAAGTCGTGGAAGGCCACCTGTATGTACATACATACATACATACATACATAACTTCACGCCAGTTCCCTTGCGGGGTAGGCACGAGCAACAGAGTGCCATTTAGGCTTATTGTTACACACCTCACTTGCCTCTTTGACATTCATAACTCTTGTCATGCAAGCTCGTCTGTTCTTAAGGCTCCTGACATCACCTTCTGCTAGTACACGATCAATTTGATCATGGAAGGTGTGTCGTGGCCTTCCACGACTTCTGCATCCATCCACTTTTGCATTGTATATCTGTTTTGTCATTCTTTCCACATGCCCGAACCACCGGAGCATTCTTTTCCTTACCTTCACCTCACCTTTCTCTTTCAGACCAACTCTCTCTCTTACTTCGGTATCACGAACGCGGTCCGCGAGCGTCACTCCGCAGATTTTGCGCAGTGCTCGCATCTCGACCGCGTTTACTCTACTTTCATGCTCTCTCTTCCATACCCAACTCTCGCTTCCATACGTGAGCGTAGGTACCAGCACCGCGTTGTGTACGGCGAGCTGGGCCTTCTGGCTGAGGTTCTTAGCGCCTAGAAGTTTACCTAACGCTCCATTCACACTATTCCCCAAATTCACTCTTCTTTCTATATCAGCGGTGTACCTTCCATCCCTGATAAAAGCACATCTAAGATATACAGACTCACTCACTTGCTCCAGCATAACATCATCGACCATTATCCTTGCATTCGTTCTGGTTTCTTCTCTTTCAAACACCATAATCTTTGTTTTCTTCGCATTCAAATGTAAGCCTCTCGCGTGACAGTCATAATAAAATTATAATGCATCATAAGGTTGTATTCCCAGTATACTTGTAACGGTTTCAAGCAGGTGTTCCATTTGCTGAAACACCTGTATATAGATTGTTATTTCTCGTTTCTATAGCTGGTTACGTGATGACTGGCGCATACTATCCCCCCGCGCCGTACGCCCCGGTGCCGGCGCCCGCGCAGGACGACTTCGAGGACTACATGTGGATGGAAAACGAGGAGGAGTTCGACAAGCAGGTCTGTGATACTTTTTATCTTTTTAGACTCCCCAGCGAACATGCCATGCCAGGGTCAGATCACTGTTTATATAAATAGATAACTAGCTGACCCGGCAAACTTCGCTTCGCCTTGGAATTAATAAATAAAAAACCTTGATTTCTGAACGACGGCACGAACATCAAACGTTTGACATTCAAAACAAAAAAAAACTAGTTTGCTTTTAAATTTAATTTGATTTCTGAACGACTTTTAAACTTAATTGATTTCTAAACAACGGGACGAACATCAAATGTTTGACAGGTAGGAATAGTTTCTAAGGGAATGCGAAATTGTTGTTTTTACTATATACCAAGCATTTTTTTTTTCATATTTACTCATCTTTTAAAAATTCCCTGGACTTAACAAGTAATTCAAAATTAGCCAAATCAGTCTAGCCGTCCTCGAGTTTTAGCGAGACTCACTTACAGCAATTGATTTTTATATATACAGATAACAGTCCGTAAATGTCCCACTGCTGGGCTCGGGCCTCCCACTAGGAATGGACAATATACCCACCACGCTTGTCCAAGGTGACTTCTTGGCAGGTTTTGGCACGTCTATCTCGATGTGCAGGTTGCATCACGATGTTTTCCTTCACCATTGTTACCATGTGGTAATTGTAACAATATGCACATTAGATCAGAAAACTGCCTAAGCGGTGCATGCGTTCCGGCCAGGATCGAACCTGCGGCCATTGAGTGGCTATAGCTTGACCGCAACCGCTGTGCCGCGCCTTAGGTATGTGCGCGGCGAGACGGGGGAGAGTACCGGCCGTTCCGTTGTGTCAGTCGGCCGCCAACGCTTACGGCGGTAGCTAATGTTGCTTACACCGGACTGTGTGTATCGGATGTACATGAAATAAATATTCCTAGATGCGTCGTGCGTTATTTCGTGATGTGAATAGATCGTACTTCCTAGAATCTAGCACACAACATATTATTTACCTAAACACATGATCCTCTTTACTATAACTTTATCAGTCTCTAATTGTTTCGTCATTGATTTTCACGTTTTGCACTGATTACTGTCACTGATGACTATTTAGGTCATATATGGGCGACAACCGGCCCGCGAGACATTTTGAAAAAACCCAATTTGTGCGGATTGGCACGTAAATATTGAGAATAAAATAGGCTTGCAATTAAATTATTTGTAAACTCACCGCTCGCTCCGTATTCGAATTTTGAAGCTTTTGTACAATTGGGTTGGTGGCGCCAATGACACTAATGTCACTTGTCACGCGCGACACTGATACGTTCCGGTGAGCGGTTTATGGTTATTGCAAGCATTACAAAACCCTTCATTCCCCCCACCGAAATCCGCCAGGATTTCCCGGTTATAAAACCAAGGACAATGATAGATGTTTGAATAACAAAGTTGAAAATAATTAGCATCAAATAACAATAGCTAAATACATTAGAGTAGTGGACTGTATAATAATAATAAAAGTTATCTATCTTAAGCTAGATACTCACACAATTCGGTAATTGCGTGAGCTTATTAAAACAATTAGATACATAAAATTAGCATGTTTCCTGCTCCAGAGGGAGAGGACTAAGTTTAACGACAGGTCTTATAAATTCGCTAGTTGGTGTACGAACTTTCACCACACGAATAACACCATCTGGACCGGGAAAGAGCTGCGCGACTCGACCAAGTGGCCAGTGTAAAGGTGGTGCATCGGAGTGGATGAGAACCATGTCGCCGACATTAATATTTCGACAACTTTTTTGCCATTTGTAACGTTGTTGAAGCGTGTGTAAATATTCTTTCCGCCATAGACTCCAAAACCGTTGGGAAGCCTGCTGGACTAACTGCCAACGCGACAGTCTGTTAGTAGGTTCATCAGTCAGTACGTACTCTGGAACTGTGAGAAGCTCGCGACCTACTAAAAAATGACCCGGTGTCAGTACTTGAAATTCGTTAGGATCGCTGGACAAACCAGTTAACGGACGTGAGTTAAGTACGGCCTCGACTCGTGCGAAAAGAGTACTCAACTCTTCAAATGTTAATGAGCGATCGCCAATAACGCGTTTTAAATGTTGCTTCGCCGATTTAATACCACTTTCGTATAGCCCGCCAAAATGGCTGCCAGCTGGTGGATTGTATTTCCAGTTGATTTGACGCGAATTGAAGTCTAACATTTGATTATAGTTTTCCTTGTAAAATTGTACTACTTCCGCAAGATGTTTTCCTGCAGCAATAAAATTTCTGCCGTTGTCCAATACCAATGTGACAAAGCCCACGCCTAGCCGTAAACCGGTCGAACGTAGCCAAAAAACACTCCGCAGTGAGCGCTGAAAGAGCTTCTAGGTGAACGGCACGCGTCGCGCAACAAACAAAAAGACATAAGTAACTCTTATGAACTTTTGCGTTACGCCGGTGACTCTCTTTTGTGTAAAATGGCCCACCTATGTCAACACCCACCGTGTGAAAGGCATGTATGTCTTGGCAACGATATTTAGGTAGGTTGCCCATGATTGGCTGCAACGTAGTTGGCTTAGCCTTGAAGCATGGAATACACTTAGATATGCATGAACGAATGACACTGCGTGCTGAAAGTATCCAGTATTTTTGACTTATCAAACTTTGCAGAGTACGCGGACCTACGTGTAAATAAATTTTATGATAATGTTCTATCAATAAATAAGTGAAATGACACTTCTTCGGTAAAAGTAGCGGGTGTTTTTTTCCATAGGGTAGATTAGACTCGGCAAGTCTACCCCCCACCCTGAGGAATCCCAGGGGATCAATAAAGGGACTTAAATTTTTCAAAGACTTCACATTGTTTCCTTTTGATATTGATTCAATTTCATCGGAAAAATGTGCAAGTTGAACACTTTTGACAAGAATGTTATGTGCTTTAGTTAGATTTAAAATAGTAGGAACACTAGTGTTGCGCAATGATTTAGATGTTCGACAATTATCGATAAATTGCCAACATCGAGCAAACACATTAAGAAGTTTTGAAAACTTTGAATATTTCTGAATTACATCATTAATATAATTCGAATTCTTATCTTTCGTGTTACAAGCTTGTAGTAATGTTATGTTAGCTTGCTTCGCTTCAGGTACATTTACAATTTTGAATTGTTCAATGTGTTTAATTGGCCAGTGGTCATATGAAGTATACAACCAGGCTGGTCCATCAAACCATTCCTTCGACGCCATTAACGTCGAAGGAAGTGCACCTCGAGAACATATATCTGCAGGGTTGAAAGTGCCACTAACGTGGGACCAACTTTCATTTGAAATGGTATCTAAAATTTTCGAGATACGAGTAGCAACAAACGTTTTAAGATTATATGTAGGAGTGTTTAGCCATCCTAACACCACAGACGAATCCGTAAACAGAAATATATCATGAATCGGGATCTGTTCAAGAAGAATTGATTTTATGTATTTTACGAGCTTGGCCAATAAATGCGCAGCCATTAGTTCAAGACGAGGGATACTGACAGTTTTCAAGGGCGCGACTTTGGATTTAGCTAAAATCAAACTCACTTTGACCTCGCCATCATTATTAAGTGAACGTAAGTAAATAACTGCTGCATATCCTAAGCTGGATGCATCACAGAAACCTACGATTTGATATCGTGAATGCTTCTTGATTGTAGCCTGACGATCATGTCTTAAATTGGATAAGAGCGGTAGTTCGGACGCATATGCCAACCATTCCTTCTCTAGATCAAGGGGAAGTGGTTCATCCCAGCTGAGATTCTTGATCCAAAGCTTCTGCATAAAGGATTTTGCATAAAAAATACATGGTGCAACGAAACCGAGGGGATCGAACTGGCGACCAATTTGTGACAAAATGTTTCTTTTCGTAACTTCTCCTCCCAGGGGTACTGTGCGAAAAGAGAAACAGTCTGTACGAGGTTGCCACTGGAGACCCAGAACTTTGAGTGACAGTTGATCATCGTCGAACTCAACTGGAGTTTCCCGATGAGACTCTGGTACTGCTGCGAGAACAGAGCTATGGTTACTAGCCCACTTTCTTAATACGAAGCCAGCCTTCTCCAGTAGAATGCGAAGATCTGTCTGCAGTCGTAGAGCATCCTCGATATTTGGCTCAGACCATAACAAGTCATCCATGAAAAATCCACATTTTAAGACCCGAGCAGCCAATGGATAGTTGCGTGCTTCGGTGTCTGCTAAGGTGTGCAATACCTTAATTGCCAAGTAGGGGCTGCTGGCCACACCGTAAGTTACTGTGTTGAGCTCGTAAACCTGAATTATTTATTATTATAGACAAACATCATGCAAACGAAAATTAATTAATATTTTATTAATATCTGCCTGAAGTTTCGGACCGGGTAAAACAACATCATTTAAAGATTTCTGATTTGTTGTTTTGCACGATGCATCAAATACAGTCCGTAACTTTGTGGTGGTACTTGCTGGTTTGAAAATACAAAAATGTGGAATCAAATATTTTGATGCGACATTTTGTATATTTCCTAAGCGGGTCATGTGACCCAGTGATTCATACTCCGACATAAACGTTTTGTATTCAGACTTGAGCAGAGGGTCTTTATCAAGTCTCTTCTCTAAATTGATCAACCTACGTATGGCCATCTGTCGAGAATCACCGAGAGCGTGGTCTGACTTAAACGGGTACTTGACAGTATACCTTCCGCTTTCATCCCGACTATGATCAGTAGCAAACTGCTCTTCTGCCAATATATCGTCCGGTTTTACCGACTTTTCTGACGGTATATTCTCAATATCCCAAAAAGTCTCCATAACTCGATCAAGACTTACATTACTGCTCAAGCCACAGAAGGTTTGATCTGTCTTACTGCTGCTAACTGTCGCCATTGCAGTGTTCCTTTGTGCTAGCAGGTCTAAGTCTACTGGGCCTGTTATAACGTAGCCAAATATAGATTCAATAGCGACCGGCATCCCCATTTGAACAGGCATTATTTTCTTGCCGCTGTAAATGAATGGAAACAGGTCACCAGCTATAAGTAATTCAATGGGTGCCGGCGTATGAAACGACGGATCAGCCAACACAAGATTTTGATATTCCTGGAATATCTTGTGTGGTAAAGACACTGTTGGTAAATCGCCAGCAATGTTAGATACGATTACAGCATCAGTTGTCAAAACTGGTGAATTACTGTTACGTGGTTTTAACGTACAGGTGGTCATACCAAAATGGTGAACTCGATTACCACCTAGGCCAATGGGCTCGAATGCACATTTGCGACGTGATAAACCTAGCTTTGCTGCACAACTTTTAGTTACATAACTGGACATAGCGCCGCTGTCGATAAGTGCACGTACGGTGTGGTATTGACCCCAAGCATCTGCGACGTGGACGACAGCGGTGCCCAGCAGAACTGTTTGTTCAGTGGAGCATGTGAGTGCTACTACACTCTCCTTGGACTTAGTCGAATCTGTGTGGAGAGTAATATGATGCCTTTTTTTGCAGACCGTACAACTAAATTTGGACGTACAATCCTCCGTAGTGTGATTGTCACGCAAACAATTCTCACACAGACTGAGCTCTTTGACTTTAGCAGTGCGTAACTCAGGTGTAAGATCGTTGTAGTCAATGCATCTATATATCGAATGTGGCTTTTGACAATATAAACAAGACAGTTTTGAATCGCTCTTTTTTATATTGGCCACAGCCGAGGTGAACGTCAGCTTGTGAGGGTGAGTTTTGTTACTTTCAGAATATTTTGACATCGCGAGAGGGGGCGATTTGGAAGGGGTTTGCTTGACAGGTCCTAATGATTTACCTGTTACAGTCTTACACTCCGCCATCTCAATTACGCGCGCCTGTCTCTCAACAAATGCTAATAATTCCGTTATTGTTGGTAAGTTTCCCGGAGGCACGGATTGTTCAAATGCTCGCCTAGTGACCGGGTCGAGATTACGCAAGGAAATATAAAATAATATAAAACTTGACATGTCGGGTATGTCAAGAATTTCTAGAGCCTTGATATTTTCTTGAAAAGTGTTTAAAAATATATTTAAATTGGTAGCCGACTCGCAAACAATCGGTTTGAAGTTAAACAACTTATCTAAATAAGCAGTAGCTAGCGCGCGCTTATTCTCGTAACGCTTCATAAGCACGCTCCACACTATCGCGTAATTATCGGCGTTTACCGGCATCGATCTCACTATGGATAGCGCTGGCCCGCTAACACAAGACAGTAAATAGTAATATTTCTCGATATCGCTAATACTAGAATTATCGTGTATAAGACTTTTAAATGTATCACGAAAAGTAGTCCAGTTTTCTACTTTACCGTCGAATTTAAATAGTTGAATTTCCGGTAATTTGACCCGTCGCTTATTTCCACCATTTTGTTCACTATGTTCGTTTTCCGTTTTATTTAAACCTTCGTTAAGTTTCAACGTATTCACAACACTTTTTATCGAATAATATAACTCATCAAAAGACTCGATGTCTTTGTACGATGGCACAAATTTCTTTTTGTATTTTCGTGATATAGAATTTATCTCTGCCACACATCTATCGAATTCTGTACGAATACTACCTAAGTCTTGAACCCTAGCAGAAAATTCGATTTCTAAAGATGAATTATTTTTAACCGCTTTAGACATTTCATATAAACGTTGAACGCGAACAAAACACATTTCTTTCATTGTTATAAATGGCTGTAATAGGTCCTCATATTGTACGTCGTCCATCATTTTGATTAAGTACTAAAATGGGACTAAGTAATCGTAAGACACAACCGGGATTAACAGATGATGATATTCGGGTGAAGTTCGTAAACACAAAATATAATTACTTCGATACACAACACTCCAAATGCATAAAGAATGTGACACGAAATTCCTTAATACAATGTTGCAATACTACACTTGTTTGAAAAATGAACACAAAATGACTGTCGTAATTTAACAAGAAAACAACTATTTATAAATGCAATTAGTACAAATATTGATGAAATACACAAAAAACTCACTATTTAGACTGATATTTATAATATTAGATTATTAATTTCAATATAAATTACAATTTAAGAAATTTACCTACCCACATAAAAGGTCGATAAGGTGAAGATATTTTAATTGTTCACAAAACACTTTATTTTGGTTTTAACTTTAAGTATTGATTATATAACTGGGTTATCCTGGCTCGAATAGATCAAAATGTGCGGATTGGCACGTAAATATTGAGAATAAAATAGGCTTGCAATTAAATTATTTGTAAACTCACCGCTCGCTCCGTATTCGAATTTTGAAGCTTTTGTACAATTGGGTTGGTGGCGCCAATGACACTAATGTCACTTGTCACGCGCGACACTGATACGTTCCGGTGAGCGGTTTATGGTTATTGCAAGCATTACAAAACCCTTCACAATTAAAAAAATATTGAATTGAATTTGAAGACGTAGAGTTGTGCGATTTCTACAAAAAATACCTAGAGGAAGACAATTTTCCGCAGCTTAGAAAATTCGCAAGAAGATTGATTTGTGCGTTTGGCAGTAGGTACTTATAAATGCGAACACTTCTTTTCATTGATGAAAGATGATAATTTGGAAAATTCTTAACGTCTTTTTATCAGTGGAATTAATCCAAATATCGATGGATTAGTTTCCGAAATTCAAGCCGAAGTGTCTCATTGATTTCGGTGTATTTAACTTTCGTAGTTTGTAACAATTGCAAATTTAACGATTTAATTATAATGTGCCATTTTTTTAAATTTCATTTTGTTATTTTAATAAATTGTACTATAATAACGTTGTCGTATTATTTCATGTCTAATACCTATTTCAAAAAATATTATCACTACTTTAAAATGCACTAAGTACTTTTAAACGCGGCCCGCGAACGTATTTGCACGCTAAAGTTTGGCCCTCAACATTTCGAAGGTTGCCCATACCTGATTTAGGTATACTTATTTTCAGATACTTACCGGACACGGATGTTTCGATAAGTATCTGTATCGCATTGTGGGCTGCTTGCCTTCCCCGGACTGTCGCCAGTGCGGCGATCCCGACATGGCGTTACACACGCTAGTCGAGTGCGCCGCATGGGCGCCGCAGCGTTTCGATCTCGAGACGCACGTAGGTCCGGTCGACTCGCTCGGTGACTTGGTCAAGGCCATGCTGCAGAGCAGCGACAACTGGGGGGCTGCGGTTACTTTTTGTGAGACAGTAATGTCACTCGAGGAGGCCGCAGAACGCGACAGGGAGAGAAGTCCTGCAGCGCGTGCTAATGCGTCTTCTCGAAGTCGCCGGCCTTCAGCTGGCACCCGGAGAGGCAGGTACGCGCATTACTTCTTTCCCTGAGTTAGGTTCCGTTTACCGCGGGGGGCCTTTAGCTTGCTAGGAGAGCAAAGGACCTTCTACCCCCGCACAACGAAGTGGGGTGTGTTCTCCCAGGGCACACTCCAGGCACTTTATTGCGCTGGATCGACTGGGCGTAACTATGTTCTAGATCTCAGCCTTTCCAACACAAACAAAAGCGCAGGGTCGACAGGGAGGAGGGGGTTTTTAGTGGGTATTGGGGTTGCACGCTCGTGTAGCAACGCTCGGAGTCTTCCACACTATTCTGCGACGTCGATCGCGGACGGAGCACTGCCAAGAGCATACTATTGCTGCAGTGTTATCGCTTCCGACCGACGCGTGCCGTTCCCCTAGCAACGGCCCAATTTGTGCGTAAATCGGTTAAGCATTTTCCCTCGCCTCAAAAAAAAAAAAAAAAGTATACTTATTTTGAGTCCGTCCTGGCGGTCTCTCTTGATATTAAGAACGCCTTCAACAGTCTCCCTCACGAGACGATAAGGGCGGGGCTCCTGTCTCATGGAGTCCCCCCGTACCTCACGAGGCTGTTGGAGGCCTACCTCCAGGACAGATATATCCTCTGGGAGGGCGGCCAAAGTGGCCAGGTTACAGGAAGGCGACGCGTCGCGTGCGGCGTTCCACAAGGGTCGGTGCTGGGTCCGATCCTGTGGAACATCGGCTACGACTGGCTCCTCCGCGAGCCGGAGGGCCGGGCGCGGCGACAAGGAAGTTGCACGCCGGCATCATACGAAGCATGGCACTGTACGGGGCCCCCGTATGGATCCACGCACTTCACCGGCAAAACAGGACCCTGCTGAGGCGAGCTCAGAGGGTCCTGTCAGTGAGGTCCATCCGGGGGTACCGTACTGTGTCGTGGACGGCGGCGACACTGCTGGCGGGTGATCCGCCCTGGAATCTCCAGGCGGAGGTGCTCGCGGCAGTGTACCGCTCCCGTCAGGATGCGCGGGCGAGAGGAGAAGTGCCGTGCCCGGCAGAAACTAGAATGATCAGGGTCCAGGCGACCGAGGCCCTGATCCGCTGCCGGAATCGAGACGGTGGAGGCGGTCCGCCCCCACCTGGCTCGTTGGGTCTCGCGGAAATGCGGGACCCTGACGTTCAGGATGGTGCAGATACTTACCGGGCACGGTTGCTTTGGTAAGTATCTGCATCAAATCGTGGGGCGGGAACCTTCTCCGTCTTGCCACGAGTGCGGCGCACTCATAAACACGGCGTTTCATACGCTTGTGGAGTGCGCAGCCTGGGGGCCCAAAAGAGCCCTCCTACAGAACGTTGATGGCCTTGTGGGCTCGCTTCGTAGCATGCTCGAAGCGATGCTCTAGGGTCAACATTCCTGGCTTGCGGTTTCCTCCTGCGAATCCGTCATGCCGCAGAAGGAGGCCGCTAACAGAGCGAGGGCGGAGAACGCGTACGCGGACCCCGTCCGGAGGAGACGGACCGGAGGTCGTAGGCGCCGCTACGCGCATCTTCTCCTCCCTTAGTTACCCGTCACAGAGGGACTCCCCCCCCCCCCCCCCTTCTCTAAGAAGTGGGTCACTCTGCTCCCCGGAGTGGACCAGTTACAGAGGGTAGGGGGGTCGCAGTGCAGTTACTCTGTTCGAGATCCCGTGACGCCTCGTAAAAGCGCTATAAATGGGGCGCAGGTTTGGGTTTAGTGGGTAGTTTGCTAGTAGCTTCATTTTAGAAGCAAGCGTGGAGAACTGGTCGCTGAGAATCCCACACACCCTCGATGCAGGCCTTATGCCTGTATTCAGACCCTTCCCCCGAAGGGTCCGAGGATGGTGTCCAAAAACATTCCGAGGAAAGCCTTCATGATCAACTATGGTCTAAACCCTTGCAAAGGACCCAGTATTGTGCGTAAATAGCATTTCCCCGCTTTAAAAAAAATAGGTATACTTATTTAATTAATTCCCTATCCAATTTAATACGTACGACTGGCGTGTAAAGCCAAAAATGTTCAAATAGGTAATTTTATTAATTTTAGACTTAACCTGTCGTACCTTAAATATAATAAATAATAATAATTTGTATTTCGGAAAATTAAAAAAAAAATGATATCGTAAGATCCGTCCGGCAAATCGATATAGTGTGAACTCGTGCTCTTCTTACCTGTCCCCCGCCTCGCCGCGCGTTCCTAGGGCGCGGTACAGCGGTTGCGGTCATACTATAGCCATTACGCTACCACGACTGGACGAAATCACCGTTTAGTTCACTACAATTGCACATTACAAAATGAAGGAGGTGGGGGGGACTGGGACTATTGAGCCGAAGAAGTGTAATGAATTGATATTTTCATCCATGTAGGAACCTTGTCGTTTTCGTGATGTGATAATATTCTAATCTAATATATAAAATTCTCGTGTCACAGTTTTCGTTGCCATACTCCTCCGAAACGGCTTGACCGATTTTGATGAAATTTTTTGTGCTTATCCGGTATCTATGAGAATCGGCCAACATCTATTTTTCATCCCCCTAAATGTTAGGGGTAGTCCACCCCTAATTTTTTTTTTTTGTCAAAATTTCTTAATTATATTTTATTATGATTTAGCATTGAAAAATACATACAACCCTAATTTTTCACCCCTCTACGATCAACCCCTATTTTTTATTTGTTAATTATAAACTTTAGTGTTTTGGCAAGATTTTTAATCTTATTTTGTCATGACTTAGAATAAAAAAAAATATATTACTCTTTTAGATTCACTATTAGAACCGGTAGGTGGCACTGAGATCGGGTTCTGGAATCCTCCTAATCACCTGGAGCGATTTTGGTGATTTTGTTTTTGTGTGTTTGAGTGGGTACCCGGATGGTTTAGATTCGCAATTAGAACCGGTACATGGCGCTGGGATCGGGTTCTAGAATTTTATTTTTTAAAGGCAGGACAACGTCTGCCGGGGCCGCTAGTCAATATTATATGTATGCCTCCAAGACCATGGGCCCATAACAATTCCCCGGACTTTTAAAGGGCTTGCGTGGGGCCATGTGAAGGCCATCACGTAGAGGCCCCTTGACAAATTTAATGTAAATGTGGCGTGACACTGACCGGCGATTATCCCTGTCTACAACATATAATAATGATGCCGAGGACAAGCCCCGGCCAGTGTAGGTACTATTGTGGGAAATGAGAACAAAAAGTACCGGGCTATTGGGGTGAACTGCTAATGGTACTAGGGGCCTGGGAATATGGGGACCGCACGTGCCTATGTTCGGGGAACACGGCCCCCAAGAAATGCCATAGAAGAAAGGGGCAACATGGGTGTGAGTGGCTAAGGGGTGTGGAGAGGTGGGCTGCAGGTTCACTGAAGCTACTCCTGACGTGATGCCATTTATCACTTCCACTCCTGGAGCTTGAGTCTTAGCTCTAGCGATTTCCACTCCGTGTCGGCTGTCGAAGGCAAGCACGGAGGTTAGGACCTTGCCTTGGCCCCCGGAGTCAGATACGAGGTGTCGTACTCACCTAAGGCTTCGCCACAAAGCCCCCCTGCGGATTATTAATTATTAATAATCAATATTAATTAACGTATGGAAGCGAGAGTTGGTCTAAAAGAGAGTGTCGGAGTGAAGGTAAGGAAAGGAATGCTCCGGTGGTTCGGGCATGTGGAAAGAATGACTAAACAGATATACAATGCAAAAGTGGATGGATGCAGAAGTCGTGGAAGGCCACGACACACCTTCCATGATCAAATTGATCGTGTACTAGCAGAAGGTGATGTCAGGAGCCTTAAGAACAGACGAGCGTGCATGACAAGAGTTATGAATGTCAAAGAAGCAAGTGAGGTGTGTAAGAATAAGCCTGAATAGCGCTCTGTTGTTCGTGCCTACCCCGCAAGGGAACTGGCGTGAAGCTATGTATGTATGTAATATTAATTATTATGTTTACACATTTATGAAATTGGACATTTTTGAAGATTTAGACAAATGTCCAATCTTATCGGCAGCTCTAACAGTGATATCATCTACCTATATATTTAACCATAGTCTTTAGCTGTGCTAAATTAAATTATACGTCAATAAATTGGTGGATGAAACGTGACGCAACATAAACAATAATAGTGTTTATTATTCAACTAGCTTCTGCCCGCGACTTCGACCGCGTGCAATAGTTTAAAAAAAGAAGTTAAAACATCCCCCGATTTTGAAACATTCTTCATTGGTGCCCCGCTCCTATTGGTGTTCGCGTGATGATATATAACCTATAGCCTTCCTCGATAAATGGGCTATCCAACACTTAAAGAATTTTTCAAATCAAACCAGTAGTTCATGAGATTAGCGCGTTCAAACAAACAAACTCTATAGCTTTATATATTAGTATAAGATTAGAAATTATGTATATGTATATGTAAATTTATAGGAAAATGTCTCGAAGCTGTACTGAATCCAATGCAAAAAGAATCATCAAAATCGGTTCAAAAAAGAAATTATACATTTGCACAACGAATTGGGGGCCAACCATAAATCCATTCCCGAAATTTCAACTATTATATAACTATTCATCAAGTGGGCCGTCTGCCTGTCTGCTGATCTCCTGCAATAAAAAAAAAATTAACCCTTAAGACAATTACCGATATACCAAAAAGCCGCAAGGCTAACACTATCACCATCTCGTAATATACCAAGAAAATATACCCATTTCATACAAATCATACAACTCCTATATAAACAGAGTGAGACAACAACACAATTAACGATCACGTGCACAAACGCGATCTGCACTCTCATCGCGGACACATATGTGCTAATAGTGAGCTAAAGGGTTAAGACAATTATCGATATACCAAAAAGCCGCAAGACTAACACTATCACCATCTCGTAATATACCAAGAAAATATACCCATTTCATACAAATCATACAACTCCTATATAAACAAAGTGAGACAACAACACAATTAACGATCACGTGCACAAACGCGATCTGCACTCTCGTCGCGGACGCATGTGTGCTAATAGTGAGCTAAAGGTTTAACAAAAAACTGCAAAACTATTTTCAACTCTATTTGTATGAGCTTAGTGTTTAAATCATTAAAAAATAATTGAAATGCAAATAAAACTAATTACGGAACTGCTGTGTTAATTTAATAATTTCTCGATGTAAAATTGCAAAATATGTGATGTCACACTAGGGAGGGAGGAGTCTCATGAGTGTGACCAGCTGTGACAAGGAATGGGGGAAGGGTCGAAAACTCATGTAATTCTTACATACATACATAACTTCACGCCAGTTCCCTTGCGGGGTAGACACGAACAAGAGAGCGCCATTCAGGCTTATTCTTACACACCTCACTCGCTTCTTTGACATTCATAGCTCTTGTCGACTTCTGCACCCATCCACTTTTGCATTGTATATCTGTTTAGTCATTCTTTCCACATGCCCGAACCACCGGAGCATTCCTTTCCTTACCTTCACGCCGACACTCGCTTTCAGACCAACTCTCTTTCTTACTCCGGTATTACGAACGCGGTCCGCGAGCATCACTCCGCAGATTTTGCGCAGTGCTCGCATCTCGACCGCGTTTACTCTACTTTCATGCTCTCTCTTCCATACCCAACTCTCGCATCCATACGTGAGCGTAGGTACCAGCACCGCGTTGTGTACGTTGTTGTGTTGTGCAGTTTTATTTTCTAAAAATGTGTAAAATTACTCTAAAATGAACAATAGTTGCAGGATATTAATAGTTTTTGAGTAGTAAGTAGTAATTATGTGTTTTGTGAGAAATGTGAACTGTATAGTCAAATGTGGCCTTTTGAGTTGTCATAAGAACTGCATTGAATGGCACTAGCTGATTACTTACAGTTCAGCTGTGCTACACATAGGCTTGAGAAAATGGAGAAACTATATTGTAAACTAAGATCTGGCTTAAAAGCCTAGCTGCCAAGCCATAAATTTAAATAAAATAAACCTTAAATGTTGGTAAAGGAGGCGATTTCGTAGCGTGTGAATTGAGTTACTTACTTTGCCTGCTCGCTGTGAGATTTTGCACTGTGCTCGCCTCCTCCGTTGAAAAATTAATTTTAAAATAATTTCGTGTTGTATATATGTACAAGTTGTGTGCCGGAATAAATTACAGTAAACTCTGTAACTGCCTTTTAATTGCCTTAAAACTATTGGAGCTCATCACAGTGAGACTGTCTTGTGAACTGATAGGACCGTTGCGTCTACAAGCGAACTGAGACTTTTAGGCCCTACTTAAAAGTGCATGCACTTTACTGACATTTACGCGAGTTCTAAGCGTATTATTTTTATGTTTTTAAGATTTTACTGCGAAGTCGGTTAATTACAAAGTTAAAGCACAAAGACATAGACGCGGACATGACGTAAATCCTAAGAAAAATCTCTCAATGTGCAAAACTGATTAGAACACGATATGTTTCAAATAAAGTCAAAAACAAATTTTATGTTCTAAGCTCCTGCCAAATACTTAATGCGCGTCTTTTGTTCATTCCGATTCGAGCACTTTCTGGAACATTCCACAACCTACGAGTATCCTTGATCCGGTCAGCTGTTTATTATTTAACATTAATCTAATGTCGGAATGATTATTCGCCGTTCTCCTTGCAAGGTGATCTGCTGACGTTAGGTGGGGTATGCAATTTAAACATAATATAGGCTGGCCATAGATACTTACTGTGATAAGGAACCATATAGCAAGGCTTTCCAGTCTTTTTGATTATGCTTAGTATTCGAGACAGGGTTTGAGGCCTTACTCTTAAACGTCTTTCGTTGTTTGTTTACGTCGTTTAGATTCACAATTGGCCCCGGTAGGTGGCGCCGCTAAACTCCTCCTAAACGGTGTGCCCGATTTTGATTAATTTTTTTGTTTAATATTTTCTTAAGTTTTCGCGACTTGTATACATAATAAAACTACGTTTTAACAGTTTTAAGCGCGGTAATTTTATTTGATTTTGGTTTTTCCGGCGTTTCGGCCACTTTTCAGTGGCCGTGATCATGGAAGACAAAGATGTCAAGTGTCAACAAGTATTGTTAAAATTTTATTTAGCCGACCTCCAACTTGTTAATTATAATTATTTAATTTTAATTTTGTTTATGGTTATTATTTACTTATGACATGAAACACACAAGGTCTACGAAGTCTGCTATCAGTGAACACACGCTGGATAAACCCAACCACTACATCAGATTCGATAACCCACTAATCCTCGCGAAAGAGAATCGTTTCATACCTAGAATGATGCGTGAGGCTATTGAAATCAAAAAACACCCAAATGGCTAAATAAAACTTTAATAATACTCGTTGACACTTGACATCTTGTTTGTTCAAGTGGATTCGAGAATAGTTTAGATTAACATTTGGTCCCGGTAGATGGGCGTAACTACGTTCTATAGGTTGACAGCATCCGCTGTACCGCGCCTTAGGTATGTGCGCGGCGAGACGGGGGGGAGTACCGGCCGTTCTGTTGTGTCAGTCGGCCGCCAACGCTTACGGCGGTAGCTAGTGTTGCTTGCACCGGACTGTGTGTATCGGATGTACATGAAATAAATATTCCAAGATGGGTCGTGCGTTATCTCGTGATGTGAATAGATCTTACTTCCTAGAATCTAGCACACAAAATATTATTTACCTAAACACATGATCCTCTTTACTATAACTTTATCAGTCTCTAAATGTTTCGTCACTGATTTTCACGTTTTGCACTGATTACTGGCACTGATGACTATTTAGGTATACTTATTTAATTAATTCCCTATCCAATTTAATACGTACGACTGGCGTGTAAAGCCAAAAATTTTCAAATAGGTAATTTTAGTAATTTTAGACTTAACGGGTCGTACCTTAAAACTGATAAATAATAATAATTCGTATTTCGGAAAATTAAAAAAAAAAATGATATCGTAAGACCCGTCCGGCAAATCGATATCGTGTGAAGTCGTGCTCTTTCTTACCTGTCCCCCGCCTCGCCGCGCGTTCCTAGGGCGCGGTACAGCGGTTGCGGTCAAGCTATAAGTCTGCGGGCACGAAACTTGCGATGGCCGAGCGATAGCGGCAGCGGGGCGACGCGACGCGGGGCGATCAGGCACCGATATTTCGTGCGGGCACGAAACAAGCTGGCGGGCAGTCGCGCCCGAGCTCGAGCAGTGTTGTGAGAAACATGAGTTTACGTCGAAGAGAACTATTGGAGCCTAGTCTCCTATTTTTTTTTTATTGCAGGAGTTCAGCAGACAGGCAAACGGCCCAATTGATGGAATGCGGTTACCATCTCCTATGGACATTTGCAACACCAAAGGTGCTACAAATGCGCTGCTGCTCTCTTAAGGGAAACTGGAACCGAATGAATCTTAATGAGGGAATTATTATTACCTAGAGATGGTTTTTTTTTTATTGGACTTGACTTTATGTTGTTGGTCCGAAGACCTTACAACTTTACCGGGGTTTTTGGGGCGAGTGCCTTCGCGAAGCGAGAGCTCCTTAGAGAGCTCGAGGGAGCTCCCTAAGGAGTTTTACCTCGGCTGGACTGTTGCCATGAGAGGGGGATGAATTTAATGATGCCCACCATAGGGCGACACAAAGCACTAATTGAGAACGGGCGACGGGTAATATAAAGCCCGAGGGGAAGGATTCCGGCGGGCCTGGATCGGTGGTTTGCGGCGGTCTACGCTATCTTACTGCCGTTTCGCAACGTGTTATGGCTGGGAGAGAAGAAACGGCGAAAGAAACTTCCCAGCAACACGCCTAGTCTATCTTGTGGGGGGGGCTATGTCTCCTAGCGTCCCTCGCAGGGACGTGGAGAGATCTTGATTGGCGGCGCCTGAGACGCCGCCGTCTGTGTCTGTCTGTCCGTGCCTGCCAGCCTGCCGTCCTAACTGCGGGCGGACTGATCCGGGCCAGCCGTTTTGTGATAACGTCGACTCTGTCCGCGAGGACGTTACGCGGTCGTCGCACGAGAGCCTTTCGCCGAGGCTTATAATCGGACGCGCCTAGAGAAGGTGTTCATCCAATAAATCAACGAAGATGTAATTTGGGAGAATTATCTACGCTTTTAAATTTTTATTTCTTCCCAACACTTCATTACAACCTTTTTGTTTGTATGTTGTACGTTTTTACTGCCCCATAGAGCATATTTTGAAATACAAGATATAAATTCCTCATTATCAATTTCCATTATTAAAATAATAATTCAATACAACACTGTACCCGCGCAAGCGACGAAACCAAACTAGTTTGGGTAGTGAAACACTTACAAGCCAATAGATGGCGCTGTGCAATAATTGATGTCACAAACGTTTCCCGAAACATTAAAGAATATATACACAATTTCAACTATAACAGAAGGGCCTAGGCCTGCGAGGAACAACATTAGCCTCGTTGGAAGATCTTCCTTTAAGACGGAGGAGCATTCCATGTCGCTCCTCAACCCTATACGGGTCGCCCCCTTCACTGGTGACCCTCGACTAACGAACACGCAACATTCACTTCAACAACTTTCAATCTTCAATAACTTCATTCAACCTTCAATCAAGTAAATTCAACCATCAATAACTTCAAGATTTCAAATTACCTTCAATCAAGTCTCAAAAGTTAACTTCAACAATTTCACCGAAACATACAAAGAATATATACAGAATTTCAACTATAACAGATGGGCCTAGGCCTGTGAGGAACAACATTAGCCTCGCTGGAAGATCTTCCTTTGAGACTGAGGAGCATTCCATCACGCCCCTCCACCCTATACGGGTCACCCCCTTCATTTGTTCTCGTCGCTTCCGCGTCGCCGTCGCTCCACCGCCGCCCGTGCATCGCTCAACCGCCCCGCTCCGCCGTCGCTCGTTTCGTGCCCGTCGCTATACTGTGCAATGCTCTTTTATACGTCGCCGTCGCAAGTTTCGTGGCCGCAGTTATTATTTATTTAGGTTTATGGCTTGGCAGCTAGACCTTTAAGCCAGATCTTAGTTTACAATATAGTTTCTTCATTTTCATAAGCCTATGTATAGCACAGCTGAACTTTTTGCTCCATTCAGCCGAACTAGACATAGGATCTATTGAAGGTTACGTTCTGTATTGTCATTCTGGTGTTCTTTCATCGTTTTGACAGTTGCAAATCATTCATTATTTAGTAAATATTTTGTCCTACGATAATGCAGTCGACATATTACTGCTCTTTCCATTATACCCAAATGGTGAG
Source organism: Dendrolimus kikuchii (assembly GCA_019925095.2). Classification (NCBI taxonomy): domain Eukaryota; kingdom Metazoa; phylum Arthropoda; class Insecta; order Lepidoptera; family Lasiocampidae; genus Dendrolimus; species Dendrolimus kikuchii. The sequence continues at coordinate 4,218,803 of JAHHIN020000031.1, forward strand.
TTTTTGATTCTATTATTTATTTATTTTTATTGCAGGAGTTCAGCAGACAGGCGGACGGCCCACTGGATGGAAAGCGGTTACAATCGCCTATGGACATTTGCAACACCAAAGTTGCTACAAATGCGCTGCTGCTCTCTTAAGGGAGTCTGGAACCTGGTCACTAACGCCGGAACACAACTCAAGATTGTTATGGCGGCATGCTCTAGACCAGGGATGGTAGTCATCCAGTCGGGCAAATGCCCTACCACCTGGCTGTGGGTTGTTAAGTCGCCTCTTACGACAGGCCGCCACAACGCAGGAAATTATATTCTTTCTCTGCTTCTGCACGGATAATTAAGAAACCGCACCACGCGGACGAAGACGCGGGCATCAGCTAGTTTTAAATAAATACCTGAACTTATCTCTCGGGATACCTAGGATAAAAAGTAGCGCCGAGTTTAAGTCTAAAAATTAGCTTGTCGATCAGCGAAAACTGCTTCGGCCCAGTAGTATTTACTTGAATTCTTAACAAACAGACAAGAAATTAAAAAAAATTGCAATCGACTTCTCCATCGTTTATATGGTGTATTCCTGTTGGGTTTTTTTTTTAAGTGAAACTTCTATATAAATGAGGTCCTAGGATTTTTCTGTCACGAAAAAGCGTTACGGCCGCGTGGAGGGGGTAAAAGGTAAATCGTGTGTTGAGTGGCGACATAATGTTAGAATGTACTATGGATGCGTTTTTTGGTTCCGGATCGAATTCAGTTTTTTGTTTGATAAATTCAAATATGTTTAAATAAAAAATGCATTCATTAAAGTGTACCTAACCTAACCAAATCATAATATGCAGTCGCGGTAGCGGGCGCGGTCGCGAAATAACAAACATATGGCGTAATATCCAAGTGTTCACGTTGCGAAATGCACGCGCGGTCTAAGTAGCGGGCAAGCTAGCGACTGGCGCGCGCGTTCCGCCCGCGGCAATATCAAACGCATGAGTTGTATGCGTATGTTCACGTTGAACTAGCGGCGAAGCGCGCGATTCACTCGCGACGTCAGGTAAGTTCAACCAGTATGAACGATAGAGTACTTTATATATACGGGTATAGAGTCAACAGTCATAATATATATACTAACGCACTTTATCGGTATACGACACAATACAACGGCAAAAACCGTCCAGGGCGTCCAGTATTATTTTGATTTTTATATTAGATTTTTGGAAATTGCGGGAGTTAATAATTTAACTCCTGCTATTCCCAAAAGCCTTTTCAAAAAATGTTAACGAACTTTGTTTGAATTTGAATTACTGTTATCCTGATAAAAAAATTATAATTAACTATGTTTTTTTTTAACTCACCTTATAGTTACAAATAGTCGTTCTTCGGGCTTTATGCTTTTATGAAAATTTGCGTCTTCTTTTGAAATCTCACTCCTTATTGAATCCAATACGTAATAAAAACAGTTAACAGTCATCCTGATATATCCAAAATTTCTTGAAGGATGATCTCTCAAATTACTATATAAAGTATGAAATTCACCATACCGTTCTCATTCTTTATTAATTTCATGCACACCAATTCTAATTTTTATCATCTCCCACTTTAAGTATGAATTTTCGGTTAAAAATAAAAGATCGTCGTCCATGTTTTCTATTTCTGAAAACACAAACTCGCTACGTCTACCGCGCCCGCGCCCGCGACCGCGTCCGCCACCGCGACCGCGAGTCAACGTGAATGAACACTAAATGTACCACTACTGAGCTCGGGCCCCCCCATTATAAAGGGTATGGACAGTATACCCAAAGTATACATAAGCAGTTTAATAAAAGCCAAAACTTAACTAACTCAAACAGGATAACAACCAACGCTGGTCTTCCGTTAGTGCCAGGCAGTAATGTCACCTTCACAGAAGAAAAAATAACCGAACATTTAATATTATTTATAATTAGAATAGGTGCTATGTAAATGAATTTTTGTCATTTAAGTATTCTTCAATAGTGTATTATTCCTTTTTTAGCAAGATACTTTTTAATTTAATTTTAAATTTAGTGAAAGGCTAACTTTGCACTCGGAGATCTAACATTTCACTCGGAATCTTATTGAAGAAGCGTATACCAACCCAAGAAAGAGGACAGTACTTTTTATAATCTAAAGGATGGCAATATTAGTCTATTATAATGCGTGGTGTTGAAATTGTGTACATCCTTATACTGCTTGTAGGCACTCAAATTATTACGAATATAAATTATATTATTAAAAATATATTGGCAGGCGACCGTCATAATACCGATTTCCTTAAAGCGTTCTCTAAGAGACTCCCGAGGGCCGAGGTTGTAGATTGACCTTACGGCTCTTTTTTGTAAAACAAATATGGTCTCTAAGTCAATAGTGTTGCCCCAAAGTAAAATACAATAGGACATGACACTATGAAAATAACTAAAATAAACTACTCTAGCAGTCTCTTCGTCAGTGAACTGCCTGACTCTTCTGACCGCATATGCAGTAGAACTAAGTTTCCCTGAGAGACTAGATACATGAGCGCCCCACTGAACACTAGGTTAATGCCTAAGAATACAGTTGAATCTACTAGGTTAAGTCTAGTGTCGTTAAGAGAGATATTAATATCGTATTGGGCATAACAAACTTAACACATTTAGTTTTATTAGGATTGAGTAATAAGTTATTTACAGTAAACCATTTAGATATTTGGGATAAGGCGTTGTTTATGTCGTCAAAGTTCTGTTTATTTCTGTCAACTTTAAATATAAGTGACGTGTCATCAGCAAACAACACTACCTCACACATATCATTAATAAAATACGGCAAATCATTAATATATATCAAAAACAAGAAGGAACCTAGAATAGAGCCCTGGGGCACACCCATAGATATGCCAGTCTTACGAGATTTGACATTTTTAATTTCAACGCTTTGGGATCTGTTATTTAAGTATGACGATAAAAGATTGGGAGAATCGCCATGAATACCGTAATAATTGAGCTTTTTTAATAGGGTAACGTGTTCAACGCAATCGATTGCCTTGGATAGGTCACAGAATATACCAATGGCATTCTGTGACCCTTCCCAAGCAGCACAAATGTGTTTTAGGAGCTCAACACCTGCATCGGTAGTGGATCAACCTTTGGAGAACCCGAACTGTTTCGCATGAAATAATTTATTAATATTAAAATGTGAGAGCAGTTGATTTAAAATTATCTTTTCAAAGGCCTTGCTTAAGGTTGGTATGAAGAAATGGGCCTAAAGTTGGAGGGGTCGTTTTTATTTCCAGTTTTAAATATAGGAATAACTTTGCTAACTTTCATCAAGTCAGGAAATATTCCTTTATCTACACATCGATTAAATATTTCTACTAGTGATAGTGCAATAGTGTCTATTATGTCATTTAATACTTTTAAAGATACCCCAAAAATCAGCTGTGGTTTTAATGTTTAATGATTTAAATGTTTTTACAATATCACCTGTATCTATATGATTAAATTTGAATGAAATATTACATTCATCAACGCACTGTGTCATTAGCAGCTCAGCTTCCAGTGGTGATGATGACAAAGAGCTAGTTGTTAAAGTTGGTATATCTCTAAAGTATTCATTAAATGTTTGTGCAATTTCAAAGTTATTACTAATGGTGTTATTGTCGATTACAAGTGTAATTGCATCATCTCGACGTGAACTTTTGCCTGAAGCATCATTTATGACACTCCAAGTTGTCTTAATGATATTTGATGATTTTTAAATCCTGTTACTATAATATAGAGATTTGGCAGCGATGCACACTCTTTTAAAGGTCTTAGAGTACTTTTTAATATATACAAGAAAGTCTGGATTTTGGTTAAATTGTTTTTCACTGTATAATTCATACAATTTTATTCGACTTTTATATATACCTTTCGTAGCCCAATCACTAAACTTAAGTTTATTACATTTATTAATTGTTTTAGTTTTAAATGTCGGTAGACGCAGACAATTACATAGCGATCAAGCTCAATACAGGAAACCTCCACAGTACGTTCAATAGAAAGGGACATAATGTCTTTACGCTCTTTACATTTTACATCATTTGCTACAAAGATAAGTGATCCGCCATGTATAGCGGACTTCCTTACAAATGCAATATTGTTCCAGCACCTGGAAGCTGCATAACGATGTTTTCCTTCATCGTTGTTAGCATGTGCTTATTGTAACAATATGCACATTAGGTCAGAAAACTGCCTAATTGGTGCATGTGTTCCGGCCAGGATCGAAACCGCGCCCTGAATTTGGGACGCGTACGCTAGCCATTACGCTACTACGACCAAGCGCAAAGTCCGTCACTATATAGCTTATCAATTTACACGTCTTGCTTGTGTCGTAATCGTCGCTTGACTGCCGATCTCTCCGTACGGGCATTCCTTTATACTCAGCTTACAAGATGTCACGACCGTGTAAACAATGATTTCCAAGAATCACACCTGGCCACTGTCGGCGCAATTCCCAGAAAACATAATTCTGCACACCTGCATAATTATGCCTGCGAACGGCCATAAACAAGTACAATAACAATAGACTATTGTCTAATTGCAAATTTTAGACACAAAGAAAACAAGAGATAGTCATAAAACAGTTTCAACGTTATCAGCATGCAAGCTGCGGCAGGTAATAAATACAGGTATTGTAACAATATTATAAGCTAGTTCTGTATTGACTTTCATTTAAAACTGTTCAGTAGTTTTCTGTAGATAATTAGGAACGGCAATGGTCTGTTTTCAGTATTGAAATAAAGACAGTCAAGGATATTAATATACTATAATGTATTAGTAATACACGATTGAAAAAAAGAGACATAAGGGGACAGAAGAATATGTCAAACACACGGTAGTCAAAAAATTCAAACATCACTTCTGAGGTGCCAGTGTCAAGTTACACAACCTCATTTTAACATTTTCACTTGATGCTCTAACAAACAGAAAGACAGACAGACAAAAATTCTAAAAATTGCATTTTTGGAATTTACTGGTCTGAATTATCCCCCCTGATTTTTTTTTCACATTTTTAATCGCAATGTACGAACTCGAGCCATTTACAGATTTATTATAGTATCGATAGATTTTGTTTAAATTCTTCATTGTTTAGGACGAGTAACGGTGCCCCCTCGTTGTCCCTGGAGGAGACAGTCTCGAGGTCCACCTTGAACCCCCTAGCGGCGGAGTTCGTGCCGACAAGGGTCCGGCAGCCACCACCGCACAGCACAGGTAGCGATCTATTTATATGATGCCTATGCCAGCGGAACTTCGTTCGCGTTGCCATGCCGACTGCGTATTTTTTAGTGAAATACAACGGCGACACCAAAAAAGAGCAATCGCTGCGCCATCTTTTTTGTTTTTGTTATGTTCGTGTATCTCCCCAAGTAAATAACGTCATTTATCGGAATAAAAATTATCCTAAGCGGTGACCCGAGATGTAAGCTAACTCTGTGTCGAGTTTCATTTAAATCCGTTCAGTAGTATTCGTGTGATGCTCTAACAGGCAAAGGAAAATTCTAAAAATTACTTGTTTTAAAATCTGCTGGTCCAAATTAGCCCCTAATGTATGTATTATCATATTTAAATTCATTATACGAACTCGACATCCCCAATAAATTTATTGTTAGTGGGACATCCCAAACAAATTTATTGTAAGTGGGACATCCCCAACAAATTTATTGTCAGTGGGACATCCGCAACAAATTATTGTAAGTGGGACATCCTCAACAAATTTATTGTTAGTGGGACATCCCCAACAAATTATTGTAAGTGGGACATCCTCAACAAATTTATTGTTAGTGGTACATCCCCAACAAATTATTGTAAGTGGGACATCCTCAACAAATTTATTGTTAGTGGGACATCCCCAACAAATTTATTGTAAGTGGGACATCCTCAACAAATTTATTGTTAGTGGGACATCCCCAACAAATTTATTGTAAGTGGGACATCCTCAACAAATTTATTGTTAGTGGGACATCCCCAACAAATTTATTGTTAGTGGGACATCCCCAACAAATTTATTGTAAGTGGGACATCCCCAGCAATTTATTGTAAGTGGCCCTGGCAGTCATTATCCTGTCCTAAAAACATAAAAATCTAGGACCCTATTTCGGCGCCACTTACCTGGTTTAATTCTTAATTTAATCTATCCCGGGACCCACTCGAACAAATACGAAAAATTTCCTCAAAATCCGGGAACCCAATTTCAGGGCCACTTACCGGGTCCAATAGTGAATCTAAACCATTTTCAAATCCACTTGAACACACAAAAATCGCAACATAATTTCGTCCAGGGTTTTAGGGGAACTTCATGTAAGGAATAAACTTTAAAAATTTATATATAAAGAGATATTCTAAAAGTCTATTATTTGCGTTTTGACAGCCTGGTAATAGTTAATGACATCTATCTATCTATATATATAAAAGAAAGTCGTTTTAGTTACACTATTTATAACTCAAGAACGGCTGTACCGATTTGGCTGAAAATTGGTGGGGAGGTAGCTTAGAACCAGGAGACGGACATAGGATACTTTGTATCCCGTTGGAACCGATAGGTGGCGCTGAGATCGGGTTCTAGAATCCTCCTAATCACCTGGAGCGATTTTGGTGATTTTGTTTTTGTGTGTTTGAGTGGGTTCCCGGATGGTTTAGATTCGCAATTGGAACCGGTAGGTGGCGCTGAGATCGGGTTCTAGAATCCTTCTAATCACCTGGAGCAATATTGGTGATTTCTTTTTTTTAAATTTATTAAGTTTGCCAACAACTGATACATTGATATGCTTAATTAAGTATACATGTTAATGGTTTTATGCTAAATGTACAGTCTCTTACAGGCAAACATAGCTTGCTTAATATAATGAAAATACACAACAAAAAAAATCAGGGTAAAATGCTAGACTTAACTTTTATTTATTAATACTGAGTGAATGTATTTCTTAAATTTGAATAAGGAGTCATGATGTATGTCTATACTGTTCATTTTATTATATAACCTGCATAAACGAGGAATAGGAGAGTTAAAACCAAGAGCTGTTTTGCGTAATGGCGGTACAAAGGGCTTGATATAATAACGCGGAATCCTAAGGGCAGCAAAATTTAAAAGTTCTAAGAGCTGTGGGCAATCTACTTTATTTCTGACAATTTTGAATAAAAACATCAAGTCCAGTAAATCTCTACGTGATGACAAGGGTAACATTTTGAATGTCTAAGCCTGTCGGAATATGGAGTAAAACGATTTCTTACTGATGATTTTGTTTTTGTGTGTTTGAGTGGGTTCCCGGATGGTTTAGATTCGCAATTAGAACCGGTAGGTGGCGCTGGGACCGGGTCCTCGATTTTTATCTTTTCAGAGCAGGACAACGTCTGCCGGGGCCGCTAGTATCATATATAATACCTGACATCCAGAGAAAAAGTACTATTTGAATGGGATAGGCAAATAGCCGAAAATCATTGCAATCACTATAAAATACTTTGGCGTAGCAATGAGAATGACAACTCAATTTTAATGTGTTGCTTTCATGGGTAGTTCCAGAAGAGAAACAAGTATCACAAATGACAGAAGCGACAACGACACTGGAAACGATACAGAAGACAAAAGAAGAAGTATCCGTACGACAGCCAGTGACGGAACGGAAATTGGACACGAGCACAGAAGTTAAAGCGGAAACCACAGAAGAGAATAAACCAGAAGGTGAATTTGGTTATTTGATTTATTTGCCATAACAGCAGGCAATGTATGGCTGAATAGCCTTTCAGTGTTTTTTTATGTAACATAGGACTTGTAAGCCGAATTTACGTAGCGTTCAATCAAATCTAAATAACTCGACATATATATCTACATACATACATACATAACTTCACGCCAGTTCCCTTGCGGGGTAGGCACGAACAACAGAGCGCCATTTAGGCTTATTCTTACACACCTCACTTGCTTCTTTGACATTCATAACTCTTGTCATGCACGCTCGTCTGTTCTTAAGGCTCCTGACATCACCCTCTGCTAGTACACGATCAATTTGACCATGGAAGGTGTGTCGTGGCCTTCCACGATTTCTGCATCCATCCACTTTTGCATTGTAAAATCTGTTTTGTCATTCTTTCCACATGCCCGAACAACCGGAGCATTCCTTTCCTTACCTTCACCCCGACACTCTCTTTCAGAGCAACTCTCTTTCTTGCTTCGGTATTAGGAACGCGGTCCGCGAGCGTCACTCCGCAGATTTTGCGCAGTGCTCGCATTTCGACCGCGTTTACTCTATTTTCATGCTCTCTCTTCCATACGTGAGCGTAGGTACCAGCACCGCGTTGTGTATGGCGAGCTGGGCCTTGTGGCTGAGGTTCTTAGCGCCTAGGAGTTTACCTAACGCTCCATTCACACTATTCCCCAAATTAACTCTTCTTTCTATATCAGCGGTGTACCTTCCATCCCTGATAAAAGCACATCCAAGATATACAGACTCACTCACTTGCTCCAACATAACATCATCTACCATTATCCTTGCATTCGTTCTGGTTTCTTCTCTCTCAAACACCATAATCTTTGTTTTCTTCGCGTTCAAATATATCTATATATATAAAACAAAGTCGTGTTAGTTACACCATTTATAACTGGAGAACGACTGGACCAATTTATTATGATTTTTGTGCTTTTGGAATTGTCTTCGTCCAGAATAGGATAAGAAGTATTAAAATATGATATTCATCAATAAAGAAAATAATCATAATAAAACTACGTTTTAACGGTTTTAAGCGCGGTAACTTTTATTTGATTTTGGTTTTTCCGACGTTTCGGCCACTTTTCAGTGGCCGTGATCACGGAAGACAAAGATGTCAAGTGTCAACGAGTATTGTTAAAGTTTTATTTAGCCTACCGCCAACTTATTAATTTTAATTATTTAATTTTTAATTTTGTTTATGGTTATTATTTAATCTATGGGAGCCTAATCTAATTTACTACCGCTTCGCAACATGTTATGGCTTGAAGAGAAGAAGCGGCGCAAGAAACTCTTCAGCAAACATGCCTAGCTCTAATAATTTTATATAATATTAAAATGGGTGGAAGGAAAAATAAAAGTAATTATCAGTCAAGTTGGTTTGTGTTCCGTTGTACGCAGAAAGAGCTCACAGTGTCTTGAGGTCTGGCAGCTGGTTTTTGCTGGGTTTGGGTCTTAATAGTTTTGATAATTGGATCCCAAACAGGTGGTACTTGCCAACCATCTTCTCTATTGAAATTTGGGTGTTTTTTGATTTCAATAGCCTCACGCATCATTCTAGGTATGAAACGATTCTCTTTCGCGAGGATTTGTGGGTTATCGAATCTGATGTAGTGGTTGGGTTTATCCAGCGTGTGTTCACTGATCGCAGACTTCGTAGACCTTGTGTGTTTCATGTCAGCAATGTGTTCTTTTACTCGTGTTTTTATGCTCCTCTTTGTTTGCCCAATGTATGACAATCCACACTCACAATCAAGCTTGTAAACCCCTGCATCCTGGAGTGGGATATTGCATTTCACAGGTCTCAGAAATTGGGTAATCTTTTTCTGCGGCTTGAAATATGTTTTGATTGAAGCTCGCCTGAGGATGTGACCAATTCTGTCTGTGACCCCCTTGATGTAGGGTAGGGTAGCAGGGCACCGCTCAACTGAAGGTGGTTTGGGGCCTTTGTGACGTTGGTGTGGAGTCTTCAGCTGATTGCGTTGTAGAACTCGCTTGACATGCTGAAGCTCTCCAGCTATGTGGTTCTCGTCACAAATTTTCCGTGCTCTCTGAAACAAAGATTTGCCCACGGTAGCTAACTGACTAGGATGGTGGTGAGACGAACCATTAAGGTATTTATCTGTATGGGTAGGTTTCCTATACACCGTATGACCAAGAGTATTGTCAGGGTTCCTTAGGATGAGCACATCCAGAAAAGCTAATTTATTATTTGCCTCTAGTTCCATAGTAAATTTAATATTACTGCTAATGGAATTGAGATGGTCTAGAAATGCAGAGACTTTATCGTTTGGGAGGACGGCAAAAGTATCGTCTACGTACCTTTTATACATCTTCGGCTTAGCCGGAGCGGTATCCAGTGCCTTCTGCTCGAAGTCTTCCATAAAAATGTCAGCTACGACAGGAGACACCGGTGAGCCCATGGCTACACCGTTGATTTGGTCGTAGAAGCCGTAGTCCCACACGAAATAGCCAGATGTGAGGCAATGTTTTAGTAGATCTGCATATTCCTCAGGCATGTTATTATCTATTAGCTTCCTTTTGACAATCTCAATGCAGTCTTCCACTGGTAAACTGGTGCGCAAGGGGATGTTGTTTTTGTGAATTTTAGGTAACCCATACAGTTTAGGCGCTTTGGCGCAAGATGGTGTGAGTGCGGATACGTCTAAGCTTAATTTTTCGGAGTGTTTTTTCATAACCGCGATTGTTTGTTTGGTTACTTTATCCGTGGGGTCAGTTTTGACCTTTTTATAAGTGCTTTCGTCCGATAAAAGATCTTGTATTTTACTATTGTAATCAGACGTATCCATGACGACAGTCGCGTTACCTTTATCTGCACGGAGCACGGTTATTTCTGGTTTATTGCGAATGTTTTTTAAGGCAATATATTCAGCACGAGTGAGATTCGGTTTGGGTAGACGACTACGGCGTAAAACCGATGAGATATCTTGTCGTATAGCTTCCGCATCCTCTTTCTGCATGCTGTTCCTTACCAGACATTCCTCTACGTTGCAGATTATGTTTTCAAAAGGTATTTTTCGCGGGGTTATTGCGTAATTAAGGCCTTTTTCTAATACCGAAACGGTGTTTTTATCGAATGTTTGTTTTGACAGGTTAACCACCGACGTCACTGTCATATGATTAGTGGTCGCGTTTCCGTGCACATCAACAATTGCTTCACAATGGAGCTCAGGTATATTTTTTTGCGCGTTATACCTGAGCTCCATTGTGAAGCAATTGTTGATGTGCACGGAAACGCGACCACTAATCATATGTCACTGTCGGTGGTTAACCTGTCAAAACAAACATTCGATAAAAACACCGTTTCGGTATTAGAAAAAGGCCTTAATTACGCAATAACCCCGCGAAAAATACCTTTTGAAAACATAATCTGCAACGTAGAGGAATGTCTGGTAAGGAACAGCATGCAGAAAGAGGATGCGGAAGCTATACGACAAGATATCTCATCGGTTTTACGCCGTAGTCGTCTACCCAAACCGAATCTCACTCGTGCTGAATATATTGCCTTAAAAAACATTCGCAATAAACCAGAAATAACCGTGCTCCGTGCAGATAAAGGTAACGCGACTGTCGTCATGGATACGTCTGATTACAATAGTAAAATACAAGATCTTTTATCGGACGAAAGCACTTATAAAAAGGTCAAAACTGACCCCACGGATAAAGTAACCAAACAAACAATCGCGGTTATGAAAAAACACTCCGAAAAATTAAGCTTAGACGTATCCGCACTCACACCATCTTGCGCCAAAGCGCCTAAACTGTATGGGTTACCTAAAATTCACAAAAACAACATCCCCTTGCGCCATTGGCTGAGGATGAAGTACTAGTCAGTTTTGATGTCCAGTCCTTATTTACCAGTTTACCAGTGGAAGACTGAATTGAGATTGTCAAAAGGAAGCTAATAGATAATAACATGCCTGAGGAATATGCAGATCTACTAAAACATTGCCTCACATCTGGCTATTTCGTGTGGGACTACGGCTTCTACGACCAAATCAACGGTGTAGCCATGGGCTCACCGGTGTCTCCTGTCGTAGCTGACATTTTTATGGAAGACTTCGAGCAGAAGGCACTGGATACCGCTCCGGCTAAGCCGAAGATGTATAAAAGGTACGTAGACGATACTTTTGCCGTCCTCCCAAATGATAAAGTCTCTGCATTTCTAGACCATCTCAATTCCATTAGCAGTAATATTAAATTTACTATGGAACTAGAGGCAAATAATAAATTAGCTTTTCTGGATGTGCTCATCCTAAGGAACCCTGACAATACTCTTGGTCATACGGTGTATAGGAAACCTACCCATACAGATAAATACCTTAATGGTTCGTCTCACCACCATCCTAGTCAGTTAGCTACCGTGGGCAAATCTTTGTTTCAGAGAGCACGGAAAATTTGTGACGAGAACCACATAGCTGGAGAGCTTCAGCATGTCAAGCGAGTTCTACAACGCAATCAGCTGAAGACTCCACACCAACGTCACAAAGGCCCCAAACCACCTTCAGTTGAGCGGTGCCCTGCTACCCTACCCTACATCAAGGGGGTCACAGACAGAATTGGTCACATCCTCAGGCGAGCTTCAATCAAAACATATTTCAAGCCGCAGAAAAAGATTACCCAATTTCTGAGACCTGTGAAATGCAATATCCCACTCCAGGATGCAGGGGTTTACAAGCTTGATTGTGAGTGTGGATTGTCATACATTGGGCAAACAAAGAGGAGCATAAAAACACGAGTAAAAGAACACATTGCTGACATGAAACACACAAGGTCTACGAAGTCTGCGATCAGTGAACACACGCTGGATAAACCCAACCACTACATCAGATTCGATAACCCACAAATCCTCGCGAAAGAGAATCGTTTCATACCTAGAATGATGCGTGAGGCTATTGAAATCAAAAAACACCCAAATTTCAATAGAGAAGATGGTTGGCAAGTACCACCTGTTTGGGATCCAATTATCAAAACTATTAAGACCCAAACCCAGCAAAAACCAGCTGCCAGACCTCAAGACACTGTGAGCTCTTTCTGCGTACAACGGAACACAAACCAACTTGACTGATAATTACTTTTATTTTTCCTTCCACCCATTTTAATATTATATAAAATTATTAGAGCTAGGCATGTTTGCTGAAGAGTTTCTTGCGCCGCTTCTTCTCTTCAAGCCATAACATGTTGCGAAGCGGTAGTAAATTAGATTAGGCTCCCATAGATTAAATAATAACCATAAACAAAATTAAAAATTAAATAATTAAAATTAATAAGTTGGCGGTAGGCTAAATAAAACTTTAACAATACTCGTTGACACTTGACATCTTTGTCTTCCGTGATCACGGCCACTGAAAAGTGGCCGAAACGTCGGAAAAACCAAAATCAAATAAAAGTTACCGCGCTTAAAACCGTTAAAACGTAGTTTTATTATGTATACAAGTCGCGAAAACTTAAGAAAATATTATAAGAAAATAATCATTAAAATACATCAGTCTAGCCAGTCATTCGTAACTGTAACTCTTTTTCGTGACGGAAAAAATCCTAATACGGGGAGTATTAGGATTTTTTCTATATAGAAGTTTCATTTCAATAACGACTACCAAATTCTATTCATGTCTCATACATACATACATACATACATAACTTCACGCCAGTTCCCTTGCGGGGTAGGCACGAACAACAGAGTGCCATTTAGGCTTATTCTTACACACCTCACTTGCCTCTTTGACATTCATAACTCTTGTCATGCAAGCTCGTCTGTTCTTAAGGCTCCTGACATCACCTTCTGCTAGTAAAATTATATTCATGTCTCGATATATAAAAATGAATGTCTGTCTGTATGTCCTTTATAGAATCGTAAACCATGCATCAGATTTTGATGAAATTTTGTGTGTGTGTTTGAGTGGGTCCCTGGATGGTTTACAGCCACAATTGGCACCGGTAGGTGACGCTGAGATCAGGTTCTAGAATCCTCCTAATCACCGTGAGCAATTTTGGTGATTTTGTTTTTGTGTGTTTGAGTGGGTCCCCGGATGGTTTAGATTCACAGTTAGAACCGGTAGGTGGCGCTGAGATCGGGTTCTAGAATCCTCCTAATCACCGGGAGCGATTTTGTTTTTGTGTGTTTGTGTGGGTCCCCGGATGGTTTAGATTCACAGTTAGAACCGGTAGGTGGCGCTGAGATCGGGTTCTAGAATCCTCCTAATGTGATTGTGTTTTTGTGTCATGGAACAAAGTCTTAGGAATTCAAAAAATAGGCGGTACGAAGTTCGCCGGTTCAGCTAGTATTCATATAAATAATATATCATTTTCTAGAGCCCGTAACGCCGCCGAAAGATCCACCAGAAGTGAGCGCAGCGGACGTGCAACCGATACAAGAGAGCAAGCCAACGGACAAAAAGCACAGAGAGGTCAAGAGGGAGCCGAGGCCGGCGAAGGCCGAAGCGATCGCGAGCACGATCGCGAAGAAGACGACGAAGGTGGAGACGAATGCGAGCGCGAACGTCACTGCGAAAGTTGTGAAGATGGAACCGAAAGTGAAGAAGCCGTTGCTCGTCAAGAGCGAGACAGAGGTATGTAAATGTCTTTTTACAAGCTTTTATTTAACTTGCAATGGATGTACCTATGTATGTATGTAAGTTTGGGTGGAATCTTGCAAGTTAAATTTAACCAACTTCCCGGTTTCTGATTGAGCTGAAATTTTGCACGCATATGTATATCGCGTGACAATGCAATAATATGGTACCATGGAGCTGATCTGATAATGGAGTCGGAATGTGGCCATAGAAACTCCTGTCGTGTTTGGGCTCGTTTCACTTGGCTTGGCTAGCACTCTGCGGCTAGGTGATATCCAGGTTCTCAAAAGATTGTATTTAAAAACCTCTTTAAAATAGCTTTTCATATCTCATATTCTGAAAGTACGCCTGAAGTAGTCTAATCACAGAGTTGAAAATAGCATATTTCCTACTAGGGAGATTCTCGAAAAAAATTTAGAAAACTGCAAACCATAGATAATACTTGCGTGGCTCATGTCCCAACTTTTTTTTACAGCGACAAATCGCGTCATAAACTTTAATAAAAAAATATCAACAATTCGCCAGGTGGTAGGGTATTTGCCCGACTGGATGGCTACCACCCCTGGTCTAGGGTTTGCCGTCATAACAACTTTGAGTTGTGTTCCGGCATTAGTGACCAGGTTCCAGTCTTCCTTAAGAGAGCAGCAGCGCATTTGTAGCATTTGGTGTTGCAAATATCCATAGGCGATGGTAACCGCTTTCCATCAAGTGGGCCGTCTCCCTGTCTGCTGAACTCCTGCAATAAAAAAATTAAAAAAAAACGTTGTTACATCATTTTATACTTATAAATTACTTTTCACTAAATTATTATTTCATTTGCATAAAGAGCTAATTATTTATTATCATCAGTTATAAAGATGGCTGGTAGAATGCCACAGAAAAAAAATTTACTTGACATTACATATGTGACGTGACTGCATGGGCCCCAAAAAATGCCATAGAAGACAGGGGCAACATGGGTGTGAGTGGCTAAGGGGTGTGGAGAGATGGGCTGCAGGTTCACCGAAGCTACTCCTGACGTGATGCCATTTATCACTTCCATCCCTGGAGCTTGAGTCTTAGCTCTAGCGATCTCCACTCCGTGTTGGCTGTCTAAGGCGAGCACGGAGGCGGGGGCCTTGCCTTATTATTATTTTTTATAATCGTCAGATAAACACACATATTGTATATCCCCAAATTAAGCAACTTGTGTTATGGGTAATATATTAGGTTGGGGAAAAAGTTTCTTCGGATTTTATATAAAAATTCAAAGGTTTTTTTTATAAAGTTTATTTACATTTGACTAAAGTATGTAGGTGCCATTTTGTTGGATAACTTTTTGCCATCTTGTAGGTAAGGACGTGATCACATTGCTATAAAAATTTTAGGACTTCTGATCAAAAAACTGCGACAAGTGGTTTTCGCAGTCCTCTCGTGATGTTAACCTGACACTGCCTAAGGAATTCTGCAGAGACCGAAACAGGTGAAAATCTGAAGGTGCAAGGCCAGGACTATACGGCGAATGCATTAACACCTCCCAGCCAAACTCTCGTAATTTTTGCTGAGTGGTTAACGATGTGTGAGGTCTAGCATTATCATGGTGCAAAACCACACCCCTTCTGTTGATTAATTCCGGCCGCTTTCTCTCAACTTTTTGCTTTAATCTCATCAGTTGTTCGCAGTACAGTTCAGAATCGATGGTCCTGCTTGGCGGTAACAGCTCATAATGAATAATGCCCTTCCAATCCCACCATACACACAGCATCACCTTGTTGCGAGTTAACCCGGGTTTCGCCACAGTCTGTGAAGCCTGACCGGCCTTTGACCACAATCTTTTGCACACGTTCTTGTCGTACGTGATCCACTTTTCATCACCAGTTATCAGCTTCTTCAAAAATGGTTCGGTTTTTTCATTACGTCGTAATAAAGAATCACAAATGAGTACACGGTTCATTAGGTTTCTTTCAATGAGCTCATGAGGCACCCAATTATCGGCCTTTTTTTGTGTACCCAGCTTTTTTCAAATGCGCCAAAACCGTTTTGTGGTCCATTCCCAATTCTCCAGCTACATCGTAACTACTAATATGCCGATCTTGCTCCACTTTTTCAAAAATGGCATCAATTTTGTCCGTAACAGGGCGACCAGAGCGACGTGCATGTTTGATATCAAAATTTCTGGATTGAAAACGATTAACCCAAATTTGCGCTACTTTCACAGATACTGCATTAGGTCCATAAACATCACAAATTTTTTTTCGCGGCTTGTGTTGCATTTTTACCTTTTTTGTAGTAAAATTTTAAAATGTATCGAATTTCTTCATTAGATTCACTCATTTTAACAATAAGAAAAACAAATGAAAATCACACATATTCCTAATTTGAATTGTCTCCTTTAAAATTCTTTTTAATGATACCAAAACCAGCCAGATACAAATGGTATAAGCCAAAGAGATCTTTTATTACAAGTTCATACATACTATATGCGAAAAGACTTTTTCCCCAACCTATTATAACGGACTACTCTGGTGCCGATCCCAGACACCCAGACTATAGTAAAAAATGGAGAAAATTCATTTCCGAAATTTACCATACCAGAATTCAAACCCGGAGCCTCTATGTTCCAGTGAGTTAAACCGTCAAAGGCTTAGTTCGCTCCACCACAGAGGCCGTTTTTTATTATTATTGTTTAAAACGTTTTTCAATTAATCATTCGAATTATTTATTTGCACAAAACATGATAACATAGATGGAATATGGTTAGTGTACAAGTACAGCATGCTTTATACACTCCGGAGCGCACAAATGTTAATTTTTAGGCAACAAAGTGACCTCTATGTCTCAACTACAATATTGTTACAATTTGGGCCACCTGCATATCTAAACAAACAGTAAACAAAGCACATTTATTACCCGTTGGTGTTTGAGATAATAACATTGAAGCGCTTTTATGACCGTCTTCTTTTGTTTACTTTGTGTTTCAAATTTGTGATTGGAAAATAGCGCATTGTGTATTGTAATCTTTATGGTAGTCATTAGCCAGGTGTGATTCTTACGAATTCAGTCTACACATATATTGTATTTGTATAGTGTAAAGCAATGCCCCAACGGAGGGGTGAGGCAGTCGAGCGATAATCAGCCGCGAGGCAAGACTTGTGTACATTCGGTAATCTATTTAGTGACGGACTTTGCGCGTGTTATTGAATCGTGCATTAATGTTTGGACTGGTTGTGTTCAGTTATATTTCTACCTGTATTATACGTGTTTGTATAGTTCTAATAAAATCTATACTAATTTCAACGGCATTTTAATTCGAGTCCTGCAACTCGTAACAATATTATATAATAATAATTGACCGTTCTTTATAAGTCAATCTAATTCAAGTATCAGTTCAAATTAATAATAATTATTAATGGGAAATATATTAAATAGAAATGATCACATTTTGTTCGTTTTTATTTATTTACATAAAACTCTATGTATAATCAGTCCTGGGAGAGAGGGGATTTTCTATGCGATATAATAAAATTATAAACATATAGATCTCAAAGAAAATTTATTACAGTGAGTGTCAACAACAATCAAAATAAATACACCCGAGTCATGCACGTAAATAATGCACACCATACCGCGATGTAACTTTCTAGTGGCGCCATCTAGTTTCGATAACATTATCTACAAACATTCCGCACCCTAAGAACAAATTGACAAATTTGTTCTTTATCACACATAAAGAAAGTCACAAAAAAAAAATAAACTAAACAACTCAAAATAAAAACACAATAATATAAAACTTAAACATTAGAAATAGGCAAAATACAAATTTTAGACGCCTACGTCTGTCATAAAAAGACCTATCTTTTTATGACAGATGCCTTGGTACGCAATGATACAACTCGTGTTATACCGTCACTGCCCGGATGCTTGGCAATAATTCGTCCCAACAACCATCGTGAAGGAGGCAAATCCTCCTCTTTAACTAATACTAAATCCCCTATGTTTGGTTCCGGAGATTGCGAAGCCCACTTGTATCGATGCAAAAATGTGGTTAAATATTCCTGCGACCAACGTCGCCAAAAATTTTGCATCATCCGCTGAGTTAACTGCCATCTACGGAGGCTAGTTATATTTTGTGATTCATAATTTTGCTCCGGCACTGTAAGTAAAGGCTCCCCAACGAGGAAATGACCAGGAGTGAGAACCTCAAACCCATCTGAATCACTCTCAATACGTGAAAGCGGTCTAGAATTTAGGCACGCTTCAATTTGAGTTAGAACTGTTGCCAGCTCCTCGTACGTCAGGGTTGTATCACCAATTATTCGACGCAAGTGAAACTTGACGGACTTCACACCGGCTTCCCATAACCCTCCGAAATTTGGTGAATGTGGCTGGATAAAATGCCACGTAGTTCCGTTTGTTGCTAAAGTTTCTGCTAAATCTTTATGCAACCCCGATTTCTCAGCGTAGAACAATTTATCTAGTTCCCTAGACGCTCCTACGAAATTTGTTCCGTTATCACTCCATAAATTGGAGCAATAACCTCTACGAGACACAAATCTTTTAAAGGCAGCTAAAAAGCCTTGTGTTGTCAAATCGCTAACTACTTCAATATGTATGGCTTTTGTAGCCATACACACAAACAAGCAAATATAACCTTTGTAGGCATGTTGACCCCGTCCCTTGGAAATTCGCACATTAATTGGACCCGTAAAATCCACGCCACTATTACTAAATGGGCGTGATGGTGTTACCCTAGGTGACGGTAACTGTCCCATCAATAGCGCTGTAGTTTTGGCTGAAAATCTGACACATTTTACACAGGTACGCACATGACGTTTCACTAAATCTTTAGCCCCCAGTATGCAATATCTGGACCTTAGGTACGCCAACATCAACTGCGGTCCGCCATGTAGTGTTTTTGAATGTGCATCAGTTATCACCAAATCTGTGAGATTAGATTTCTTCGGAAGTAGTAGAGGATGTTTCTGACCTTCACTGAGTGATGCTTTTTCCAACCTTCCTCCAACTCTTAAATTTTCATTTCCATCTATAAAAGGATTCAACGATTTCATCTGCCCCTTCAATTTTCCCAATTTATTAATCATTAAAATTTTTATCTCTTCAGCGAAATTTTCCCTTTGACATTTCCTCACACATACATTCATTGCTTCTCGTAATTCTTCCACTCTTAAAAATCCTTTCCTTCTGCTCATATTCTTTCTCCATGATAATACACGTCTCACATATCCAACCACTCTGATAAGTTTAGTTAAATTCGAATATTTATCCCAAATTATATCTTCATTGCTAGCAACCAAATTAATTTTAATTTCTTCTAAATCTGTATCTAAATCTTTTACTTTATTGTACTTGATATCCCTTTCATGCAAAAACTCTGGACCTTCAAACCATAATTTATTTCCCATTAATTCTGAGGGTTTAAGACCCCTCGAGGCGCAATCAGCAGGATTCGATTTCAATTGCACATGTGACCACTGATGAGCTTCTAATGTCATCAAAATTTCAGACACTCGATTTGCTATGAACGTCTGCCAACGACTTGGATGGCTGTTCAGCCATGCAAGCACCACCGTAGAATCAGTCCATGCCTGGATGCATCTTTTCGAGATGTTAAGCGTTTCTGCCACTTCAATTAAAAGTTTAGTAACGAGAACCGCTCCACAAAGCTCCAGTCGCGGAATAGAAATTTGTTTGATTGGCGCTACTTTCGTTTTGGCTGTTACAAGCGAAACATGAACATCTCCGTTCTCACCAACAACTCTGATGTAGACAGCCGCAGCGTATGCCAATTTCGAGGCATCGCTGAATCCATGGAGTTCAACAAGGACATTATTTGCACTAGTGTTAAGCCAGCGAGGTATTTGCAACGTGGAAAGCTGAGTAAGTTCCCTGCGATAGGTAAGCCATTCATTTAAAATATTGCTTGGAACTGCTTCATCCCATGCTACACCCGATAACCACAGCTTTTGTATCATCATTTTTGCTAGTATTACTGTAGGTGCAACCCAACCAAGCGGATCAAATAAACGTGCTACGTCTGACAAAATTATTCTTTTTGTTACAGGTTCCTGACCCTGCGGTAGCAACACCGTATATTGGAAGGTGTCCATCATTCTGTTCCAGGTAAGTCCTAACAACTTCATTATATCATCTACTTTGAGTTTTAGTTCATCATTCATACCTATCCTTATCCTATCTCTGTTTTCTTGAATCCTATCCAATAGCTGTTTACTGTTGCTCGACCATTTCTGTAGCTTAAAACCTCCTTTCTGTAGTAATTCATTCATCTCATTATAAATTGTTATTCCTTGCTCAACTGTATCACAACCTGTTAGCAAGTCATCCATGTAGAAATCTTGAATTACTCTTCTAGCTGTCATCGGATACTTTGCCCCTTCATCGATAGCAACTTGCTGTAATGCTTTTACTGCCAGATATGGAGCCGACGCAGTACCGAATGTAACCCGCAACAATCGATAATCTGTTACTGTACTTTCAGCATTCTCCTTCCAAAGGATTCGTTGGAAATCTATGTCTTGCTGTGCTACTTTTATTTACATCTTTATGATATCTGCCGATAAACAAATCCGGTATGACCTCCATTTCATTAGAAGATGTCGCAACTCTGGCTGTAATCTTGGACCAACCATCAGAAGATCATTGAGTGAAATTCCATCTTCACCTTTGCAGGAAGCATCGAAGACTACTCTGACCTGAGTTGTATCCTTGTCAAACCTTACTACTGCAAAGTGAGGTAAGTATACTGCTTTTGAATTATTTTCTTCCTCTTCCGGTACCTTTTCCAAATGTCCCAGTGATAAATATTCTTCCATAACTTGTGAATATTTTGCTTTCATATCCGAATTGTTTTCTAATTTATTTATTACGAAATTTAATCTGTTTTCCGCTATTTTCTTATTATTCTTTATTTTCAGATCCGGTTCTTCGTTCTTGAATGGCAATCTAACCACATATCGACCATTCGTGTCCCTGGTAGTCGTCTGACTGAAGAACTCCTCACATCTCTTATCTTCATCGGTGAGTATATCACATTTATTTAATTGAGGTTCAGCTTCCATTTCCCAAAACTTTTTTAACATGTCGTTATCCTCCACACAGGAATGCATAACTACTACATTCGCTGTTGGTGGATGTAAAGCTGTAACTCTACCTGACAATATCCAGCCCAACGAAGTATTTTGAGCCACCAAGTTATTTTGAGATCCCTTTCTAATACCATCTTGAATAACCTTACTTCGGCACCTAACAAAATATCAATTTTGTTAGGTGTGTTATACTGTGGATCAGCTAGTGGTAAGTCGCATACCCACTCAGCAGTTACTATTCTCTTGCTAGGTAGAAGAGTAGTTATAGTCTTTAGAATATAAACATCTACTGATAATTTTACCTTTGCGTCATAAATCGAGCTAAAGGTTAAAGTTGTCCTTCCTTTAGCTGAAACACTCTGATTTCCTTCTAAACCTGAAATATATCCTTTTACTGGCGACTTCTTAAGACCCAAGTACTGAGCTGTTGCTTCCGTAATAAATGATGCTTGTGCACCTTGATCAAGCAAAGCTCTGATAGTATATTTTTCACCCTTGTTATTTTCAGCTCGTACAAGTGCTGTTGCGAGCAGCACCTGACTACGTGCTTCCATCCCGCCTGATGAAAAGCACACCACAGGAGCAGAACTAGTTGCTCCACCCTCGACTATTGATATCGCGCCAACTTCATTCGTTGATGAACCTGTACCTGCACCACCTAATGATGAACCTGCATCCCCGGAACCATTAGGATGAAGCAACGAGTGATGTTTTCGATTGCACACCCTGCACGATATCTTTGATAAACAAAACTTGGCTGAATGTTTATCACCCAAACAATTAAAACATATCCTGTTTTTCTCAACAAAAACACGACGAGCCTGTACCCTTGCGTTGGCAAACTGTTTACAGTTAGCTAAACGATGATTATCGCTACAAAATTTACACACCACATTTGCTACATGAAATGTCTTAGGTTTATGAGTGTAAGATCGATTGTTAAATTTGGCTCCTGAGTCCAGGAATTCTAACGCGCGATATCTACTGGTTATAAATTCTTTAAATTGAGTCATAGTTGGCAAATCTTGTGAAGAGTTGCTAGCTATCTGTAATTCCCATTGTTTTTTGGACTCAGAATCCATCTTTAACGTAAGCATATAAATTACTATAATGTCCCAATTAGATACATCAACTCCTAAATTACTTAAAGAACCAAGACATTCTGTAGTTGTATCTATCATTTCTTTTAACAATGCTGGTGATTCTGACGAAATTATTTTCCGATTAAACAACCTTTTTAAAACCGAATATGTTAGAAATCTTTTATTATTGTACCTCTCCTCAAGTATTGACCAACATCTATCATAATTATCGGAAGATATGTTAATGTGCCTTACTAATTGCTCTGCCTCTCCCGAGAGAAGCCCTTTCAAATATTGCATCTTTTGTGCTTTGTCAATATCTGACTTCGAAATGTAGACCATTGACTATAATTACCAGAAAACTGTGGAATAGCTATTTTAGGTAATTTCACATTATTATGATTAGAGTAATTAGCATTTTGAGAAGTTTGTGTTACATTAGTTGAAAAAGCAGATAACTTAGATTTCAATACACATTTGTATTCTACATAACACTCCTCGGTAACATAAAACAAATCATCAGTTATATATTTTGTAGATTGTAATAACTTAACATCACTACTACTGACAATATTTGAATGGTTACTCATATATTGAGCCCACATTGATTCTAACGATTCCAATCTACTTTCAATATAATCTTTAGTTAATCTTTCCTTAGAAGACTTTTTAAAATTCGAAAAACTTTTTTCAATGCGTTTTTGCAAATCGCATTGTAAATGTATCTTAGACTCCATCATAGTAAAAGAAAAATAAACTAACTCCAAATTTACAATAACCCTTCAATTCCAATTAGTTAAAGTTTCAATGACAAAAATTCTTAAAACTTTTCTAAGTCCCAAACTACAAGTAAATTTTCTTCAAAAATATTCTAAGTGTTTGAAATAACACGACATCAAAAAAAAATTGGGCATAGGTTCCCCGTCTGAACCAAATTCTTAAAACTATTCTAAGTCCTAAAATTAACTCTAAAATTTTACAAGTGACAAATCGATAAAATTATTCTAAGTCCATAAACAAATGAATTTAAAGTTCAAAATTGACTAACTTTAACCACTAATAATATTAAAGTACTTACAGTTTATTCCACGGATGACACACACAGATGACGCCACGACGCACACGCACTTAACCACTTAATGACGTCAAAATTTGCACGCACTTAGCCGCTCAATGACGTCACAACGACCACGCACTTGGCCGCTTGATGATGATGCACGCCTTCGCCGCACCCCCTGCTGCTACCTGATTGGTTGGACCCCTCCTGGTCACAACCCTGCTCCTCCCTCCGACCACTGCCCTCCTGCAGGTATCGGATGGTCTGCTGATCAGTACCCCGCCTGGTACTGAGCTTCCCTCTTGCTAGTAGGTTCCAAACGGCTCTTCACCGTACCCCCGGAACCAAGTCCTTAACCACCCAGGACTTATCAAAAACGCTCTTTGATTTAATCCGTATCCGACTCAAGCAAGGACCAAAAATTTTATAATCAGCCCTGGGAGAGAGGGGATTTTCTATACGATATAATAAAATTATAAACATAGATCTCAAAGAAAATTTATTGAAGTGAGTGTCAACAACAATCAAAATAAATACACCCGAGTCATGCACGTAAATAATGCACACCATACCGCGATGTAACTTTCTAGTGGCGCCATCTAGTTTCGATAACATTATCTACAAACACTCTAGGACTCTGGTTCGGGACCTTTTTCTATAAATTTAATATTGAAAAGTTTTGAAGTTATACTACATAATTAATACTTTATTTTTTTGTTGTTGTGTGTGACATTTATTGGAAAGAAAGAAAGAAAGAAAGACATGTTTTATTTAGGACAAATACAACATACAGTATTATTATCAAACAGTAAAATAACAGAAACAGAATAAGTCCTAAAATTAGACCCAGTCTCAGCATATGCTAACCGATTAAGACTAGCGCTGTTCTTCCGCCTGGGACCAGCAGGTGAAGTCGCGAAGGATAACACCACAAATTTGTGGTCAAATGCAGATAATTCAGGAGTTTTTGGCGGGAACTGAAAGGAGATGTTGTGCTGTGCAGTTTTATTTTCTAAAAATGTGTAAAATTAGTCTAAAATGAAAAATAGTTGTAGGATATTGATAGTTTTTGAGTAGTAATAATGTGTTTTGTGAGAAATGTGAATTGTATATACAAATGTGGCCTTTTGAGTTGTCACAAGAACTCTGTTGAATGGCACTAGCTAATTACCTACAGTTCAGCTGTGCTACACACAGGCTTAAGAAAATGAAGAAACTATATTGTAAACTAAGATCTGGCTTAAAGGCCTAGCTGCCAAGCCATAAACTTAAATAAAATAAAATAAATGCAGATAATTGAAACGAACGTTGAACTGATGCTTTCTCCCTCCTAACTACATAGTTTGTATTAGAGTAAAAGAGACGATATAATTCTATTGGTTTTTTGACGCGGCAATTTTGATGGCAGCTGCCAGATTATGGACAAAAGTAATATTAAATTTAAGTTAATATTATAATATATCTTTTCTTTTAGAATTGCCTTAATATTTATTTTAAACATACATACATACATAGCTTTACGCCAGTTCCCTTGCGGTGTAGACACGAACAACAGAGCGCTATTCAGGCTTGTTCTTACACACCTCATTCGCTTCTTTGACATTCATAGCTCTTGTCATGCACGCTCGTCTGTTCTTAAGGTCGTGACATCTTGTGCACTGGTAACACTAAAGTTCAAAGTTGTAACGACGAGAAACAATTGGTAATTTTCATATTGTATACTGGTAATATTTGAAGTTCAAAGTCGGTAACGCTAAAAACAGTAACTAAAGCAATTGGTAGGAATTTTTGATAAATTTAATATTGTGCAGTGGTAACACTAAAGTTCAAAGTTGGTCAAGCCGGTATTAGATAGATCATGTCTGTGTTTCAATTTGGATGAATCGACCAAAGTGATACATGTAAATATAATATTGAATCATCCAATATCATAGTTTCCTTTCATTTTTGGTGCTTTTCAACCAAATTGATTTAATTTGGATGATCCTTCTTATATCAGCTGAAAATAGTAACTAAAACATATGGAGGGTAGAGGTAAGGAGAATCATCTCTGTATATGAAGAAGTGTCCATCGAAATGCATTAAATTAGGGTGGCGCCACTTTGGCATCAGGGTGAATTTTAAAGAAAGCGCCAAAAGTCATTACAGTAGTATTATAGTGTTTTTGGTTTTATATAACTAAATATTGCAAAATCACTAAGCGTATTATTCAAAATTCACGAAATAAAATCGCTATTCACATTTTCACATAACAATTGTTTGAGGTTATGTTTAGTAAATTGCTTTGTATTACGTAAATAGTTGACGGCTTGTAACAAACAGTGTACTGTCACCAACTCCTCTAGTCGCCGAAGATATTAATTTTTTAACTCGACATACTGCGATTCGTCTACAACAGCTACAGTCATACGATACCCTTTGTCTACATCAGCGCCATTGTGGACGGTTTTTGAACTGTTATTTACAGCTTACAACTGGACACTTCTTCAACTATTTTCCTATATAATTCTCCTTACCTCTACCCTCCATACTAAAGCACTTAGTAGGAATTCTTGGTAATTATTCATATTTGTGTACTGGTAACACTGTCAGAACAGTAACTTACGTTATAGAAATTAGTTATTGTTCTGTCGTAACATTTGTATAAACAATTGTCGAGATGTAAAATTTATTGAATTTGAAAATATTGGTAATTTTCAATAATTCTACTGTCAACATTTAATTTAGAAGTTGACAATGCTTGTATAAAAAATTGCGTGCTGAAGAGTATTACAACCTATGCTAGAATTTATTTAATCTCTAGCAGCACATCACTATGCAATACTCGGTGTACAGTGCAGCCATCTGTTGCTTAGAGCGGTCATAAAATTTGACATAGGCTGTACTGATTTGTTGGTAAAAATTTTATTGTGTGCACTAGCAACACTTGAGATTTTAAGGTTGGTAACACTTGTAAAAAGTATTTGTAATAGATAAATCTACCACTTTAGTTTGGTTTTGATGGTACTTTGTTTAACGGCATCAAAAACGCGAAGCGTTGCTAAGTTCACTCTGTGTTTTCGGGATATCAGGAAAAAAATATTACCCCATTTTTTATAATTAAATATTTTTTATGTAAGTGAAAAGTTTAAATGATCGTTATGTTTTAATCGCTTTATGTGTTATAATTTAATATTACTCCGAGGTTTCAGTTTTTTTTAAATAAAGTATTAGCAACAAAAGTTGTGTGTCTTGGAACGAACCATAAAAAAATACATGCACAAATAAATTCATAACACATTCATAGCACATGTAGTAATTTTAATTCGCAATAAAATGTCTGTACAGATATTAGTACATATTTATAAGTCTGTTAATTACCAATACTAATATAATAATTAAAAGAAAACTATTCATAATGGCAAATTATTTTTGTGTTACACATCATGTTCACGAAGGTTATTAGATGACTATTTATAACCCAAAGATTATCCTGCGCTAAAAGTCAGTGAAATCATTTGTAATAGTAGATTTGGAACGATTCGATAGGTTCATATTGGGTAGTAGGCTTTATGTATAATCCAAATTTTATATCAGTAGTAGGAATTACGGGATAGGTACACGGGATAGTTTAATGCAGGGACTTAAGAGCAACTAAACCACTTGAAAAGGGCTATTATAGAAATAAAAATATTCATATCCAAAAGTTTTTATTCAAACAAGTTCAGTTTGATTATTTTCTGAACTAAAATTTGTTTTTTATCATATTAATATATTAAATTATTTCTTTATTAGGAATTAATGGAGATGCAGCTAACAGAATATAGACAAAATTAATATCTTAATTATGACAATAAAGAATTATCTATAATATTACTAGCGGCCCGGCGCGGATTCACCCGTGGTCTGTCCCGCTCCCGTGGTATAAAGCGTCATGTTATGCCTATGACACTCCCTGTTAACGTAGCTTTCCAACAGTAAAATAATTTTTAAAATCGGTTTAGTAGATCCCGAGATTACCCCCTACAACGTCACAAACTTACAAACTTTACCTCTTTATAATATTAGTACAGATAACTCCGACCGAAGCATCTGCTTTAAACGATATTCAGTTTTTTTTACATCCTCTTTAACGATATTTGCAGCACGCATTCTGTCAATTCTATGTCAAACGTCATAAGGTTACATTAAAAAGTTTATATTGTCCAAAGCGCTAAGGTTAGATTAGAAATAATTTTACATGATGGTTAAGTATTCTTAAATTTTCTAATTATCGTTCACACAACTTACATCTTATCGGTCACGACCATATATAATTATTTTAGGTACTTTATTTCAATACAATTGTGCCGTTGATAAGAAAATATAGAAAACATAGTGTAAAAATATCTCCGAAAATGATTCAAAATCCATCTCTTTGTCCAACAATATGCTACAATTGGATCCGTAGGAAGTCTAAAACGTAATATAAACTAGTTTAAGAAAACCGGACACACAAACATTACATGTCTGTTTTCTATAGATTTTTTCAATTATTCATATTTCATAAAAAAAAATCGTAACAAAAGTCCCCAAATTTTGGAAAATAAGTCACACTTCTCACCTGACAACATCAATCAATTCGATAACCTTGAAAATGTCGAAATTAAATTTCACGTTTTTACAAAGAAATCATGAGAAAAGTGTTAAGTTTTCCGATTAAATGACATCTCATCCTTATCCTTTCCCGTTTTAAAATAGTTCCGACACATTTTAATAGCGCAGGCCGACATACGAGTGAGGTGTGTAAGAATAAGCCTGAACGGCGCTCTGTTGTCCGGGCCTACCCCACAAGGGAACTGGCGTGAAGTTATGTATCTATGTATGTAAGTTTTTCTGTGTTTTCTTTAATGGCGTACAATAAAGTGTTATCTATCTATTCTATTGGTAATATTGTCTAGATTTGTGTAATACAAATTTACTTTAAGTAATCATCATTTAAAATATGGTAATCTGTGAGCGAGAGTGAACACCGTTTATATGTATAAAATTTTATTTTCACTTCATTTTCAAGTTGAGTTTAAAGCTTGTCTGTGTGTCGGAATGTAATAAATTAATATAACAATTTAGTGATGTAAATTATATAATAGCCACACTGAATAGGGTGAAGATAAATATAGTCTATGAATTAATTATTCTACCGTTATAGTAGTAATATGTCTCAACTGGCAACACTAAATCGTATAAGTTTCTAAAGACAAATTTGCTTGCGATGTTTGCGAAGTTAATTTCGTATATGGCCCGCGAATAATGGCTGGTTTACAAGTATTTAGTATACAGGTGAATGGGCATTCAGGGCGTAATACTATACGAAATAGCGAAAAATACAGGAGTGTCGGGGCCGACTTTGATGAAAACCAAAGAGGTATCTTTAGGTTTTTGCAAAATCAATTGCTCTTATAAAGCGTCTTGACATTTTCTGACATCAGGGGCCCAATCCTGCTATTAATATCTCGTCATAATCGCCGGACACTATCGTCTCAATCGTAGTTTTGCTTGATTACAGTATTCTGTTGTTACGTGCTGTGGGTACCGAGATTGGAAGGAAACACCGATTTAAAGAGAAACTGCCTTTATTTAATTAAAGACTAATTAAGTAAAAATACCTGTTTGAATTATGCACACGCTTTTTCTCGATTGACTCACGTTCCGATCCGTTCAATCGACGTTCCGGTGTCTCGCCAGTGAACGATCTTGAAGCTTCACGTCTTGATGCTCCACCGTGTCGTTGTCGCGCAGTCTGAAGGCCCTTTTCATCCCTTTGTTCTCTTCTCGTTGCTTTCGGTTCGCTAGCCCGTGCGAGTC
Organism: Dendrolimus kikuchii; assembly: GCA_019925095.2. Lineage (NCBI taxonomy): Eukaryota > Metazoa > Arthropoda > Insecta > Lepidoptera > Lasiocampidae > Dendrolimus > Dendrolimus kikuchii. The sequence goes on from JAHHIN020000031.1 coordinate 4,248,174, forward strand.
TGCCGCCGTGCGCAGATTCTCGCGCTTATATACCCGGCCGATGGTCTAGAATGAGCCTTTTGACGTCATTCAATTATATGTCTATCCTTGTTCAACAAATACTCCCGTCCTTTTATTCCGGAGTTTATTCCGGTTCCTTCTCGAATATATCCGTCTCGTTTTAACATTTGTCTGAACCTATACTTCTACCCTGCTCTTTCGTGTCCTTGTATTGCAACATTGTATTGTGTTATTGTTAAGGCGAAGACTACATGCTATTTTCTTAAGGAGAATAAATTCTGCTACGCGTATCCGTCACACTGTAAACTTCCTACTCCATCTTTATAAATATTTATAAGCGGAAACTCGCGAAATAATGTTTAAATTTTTAGTAGCTTTTGAAGATACATTTCGGCTAACGCCATTTCTGCTGGTGGTAATATCCCCATTTTACCATCGGACAATCATACGCACCGGTTTGCACTGCCGTTACATGGTGGAAACACCACCAGTCGGAACCAAGCGTTTCAAACACCACCAGTCGGAACCAAGCGTTTCGCTTCATCTTTTCCGATGCGCATTGCCGAAGTGTGGAATCATTTGCCGGAGTCTGTTTTTCCTGACAAATACGATCTTGAAGTCTTCACGTCACGAGTGAATAGGTAGCTTCTAGATAAGCGTTCTCCATCCTAGACCAGGTGAGACTGGTCAAACGCAAACCTATACATCCATTTTTTTTTTCCCCACTATTATTCTGTCGCGACGGAATCGCGTGACCCCGACGTGATATGGAAATATATGATATGACACGGAGGAAAATGTTATAAAGTGAAGAAACAGGCAATTGTTACATTTTACTAAGGCGGATTTTGACTGCATTATTTTTAACCAGCATGGCATTGGAATTCTGTCCACGCCCAGTGTCGTGCCTGAAAATTAGCTGCTCTTTGCGGGATAAGTACCCTCAGTGCCTTGATTTGATATTTTTTCATTTGTTTTTTTTTCATTCCTTGTTACCCTAATGTATTGAGCACGCAAACATATTTCTGTTTAAAATTTATTTATATTATAGTTTTCCCAATTATCATACGTTTAGTTGTTAATATCATTCATAAACATTTTTGGTGGAATCGATAAGATATTGCGTACTTACGAGATTTTGACATTATCGCAGTGGTATCCGTACTTTGAATATCTTGGCAACGCTAGAATATTGAAAAAGCAGAATTGGACCCCAAGTGCAATGTCAGTCAAACGCCAATGGTATAATTTCCCCCCTACATAGTTTATTAATGTGGAGATTTTTGCTTGATTTCAAACAGTAAATTCTTCTCCCTGACACTTTTGCAAAATGTAACTATATTATAGTTAAAAATGTACAGCAGGTTTGTTTGTTATTTTCATTCACTGAAAATGAGTTCGGTTTAGATAATATACTAATTTTAAAATGTGCACGTAACTGGTAACACTGCAAAGATTTAAAACAATTTAACAGTGCGTCCAGTATCAGTTGGCATGCATATGGTGGCCCTAAGTACGCCTTTGTGTTAACAAATGGTAATAGGAAAAAAAAATTAAAGCCGTTGCGGTCGAAATTTCCCAAAAATCACTAAAGGAAATTAATAACTCGAAAACTAAAACGATATTGGTAATACATAAATTGGCGGAAATCAGGTACCCCTCAATGTAAATTAACAAACAATTTCTCTTTTCTGGCCATGCTGTATATAAGTACAGTAAGAACAAAACTTAAATGCATTCGTGAAGTTCGTACGTGTCATGCACAGTACACAGATGGAGCAAATGCGTTCGTGAAGTTCGTACGTGTCATGCGCAGTAGACAGATGGAGCTGAGAGGGTACAATGTTGCGCTGTCACTCTCCCGCTATACGGACTCTCATGCCATCTCTTTCTCACAACATACTCTAAGGTGTAATTAGCGTTAATTCAAACCGCACTGAAGTTTTGCGCGTACTGAGAACTGTAAAGACGGCTTGTTGTCTTGCCACGCATTAACTTGTACTTGACGGACTGTAAATACTATTGAATGAAAGGTGTTTATATATCGGCGTCAATGCAGGACCTTGCAGTTACAAGGTCCTGCATTGACGCCGATGATATTTTAGTGTATAAAATTTGTGTGAAAAAATTACAAAATAAAATATTGTATCTGGTAACACAAAAGTAGTTATGTCGTTTAGCCTATTATGAAAGTTATAATGATTTTTTTTTTAGTTTTAAGTTAGTTTTTACTAGAACTGTACCATGATTTCATTTGTTCATTAAAATAATCCAAATAGCCAATATGAACGTATTGTTTTTGTATTACAGAAGGCGATGTCAGAAGCCTTAAGAACAGACGAGCGTGCATGACAAGAGCTATGAATGTCAAAGAAGCAAGTGAGGTGTGTAAGGATAAGCCTGAATGGCGCTCTGTTGTCCGTGCCTACCCCGCAAGGGAACTGGCGTGAAGTTATGTATGTATGTATGTTTTTGTATTTTAAATTGTAATAATGTAATTCAATCTCCGCCGTATTGGTGCGCTGTTGCAACAAGAACGTTGGCATGTTAGTAAACAATAGTAATAGTAGAGACGCCTTTGTTGCCAATATGAACGTGTACCGTGACGTCACTATTCAATTAATGCATTGGTTAGCAATGTCTGAAAGGAGGAATATCTGAGGGTAAACCGCTTCGTTACGTAACGCGTTACGGCGCAAGTCTGTCTGGCTTCCCTTTCTCTCAGGCATAAGGCAGCGGTAGGCAGGCTCCTCCTCTCTCACTCTAACCCGCGCGCTATATACATATAATTTAACCCTTTTGAGGGTACAAAGTTAATATTATTTTCGTCCAAAGCCGCCGGCTGCCATCAAAATTGTCGCGCCAAAACCAAGAGAATCATATCGTCTCTTTTACTCTAATACAAATTCTATGTAGTTAGAGGGAGAACGCATCAGTTCAACGTTCGTTTCAATTATCTGTATTTGGTACCACAAATTTGTGGTGCTTCCCAATTAGCCGTGTGACAATCGATAACAAATTTGTGGTGGTCCCGTCATAAAGGGTTTTAAGTAATAACTTAGCATATCTCGAGTTAAACAATTACAATATTAAATAGTTCAACTTAGATTAGTTTAAGTTATCACTTCTGTCGGGGCTCCCGAGACGCAATCGTTTTTTTTTTTCTAATGAAGTCATAACTTGTTGCGTGTAATAATGAGATATAACACGTTAAATTTGTGTTGTTTTTAGACATTGTAAGTCATGGTGCAGTTCCTGTTTTAGTAATTACCCTCAAAATATATCGGATTGTTTCAGAGTACCCTCTTTTATAAATAAAATAAAAGGCTCATAAATTTTAACATATAGGTTAATACAATTTTATTGAAATTTGAAATATGTATATTTACTGTATGAATTTATTTGTGTACTTGATTTCTTTTTGGTCTAATGTTGACACGGGTTTTTGTACTTTGTTTCATTTTCGAATTAGAACGCATAAAATTTTCTTCTAGTTTTAACAATTGACTTGAATTTCTTATTTTAAAAATAAGACATTTAATAAATGCTGGACCCCGAGGTCTCGTTTGAAAAGTCACTGAAAATCCATATTAAAATATCTAAATTAATAATTTCTAGTTTGAAAGTGGACATTGAATAGACTGTGGGCCTGGGATCTCATTCTAATCCTCTGTGAATGGCTAAAATTATGATATTTTTATTTATTCGATTTTCTTGTTTCGGACCCCGGAGTCCTAATTTTTTTAATTTTAAAATCTGACGGGTTTCTTTTTATAGATTTGTATATTAATAGCGCGATTTTGACGCGTAAAATTTATTTCGTATCGGACCTCGGGGTTTTTATTGATTTAATTGAATACAGCTCATTTATTTAAGACTTATGGTTCAAATTATGATGAGTTACTTTTATAATTATTATAGTTGTTAGTATTTTCATGATAATTTTCCCGATGCACTTTCACATCAAATCGATGTGTAGTTTTTGTCGCGTTTTATTTTATCTTCAGCGAGTGGTCACTTACTTACTCACTCCGTTGGCTCAGCGACCCAAAGTGGGTCTTGGCCTCCGAAACGAGAACATGCCACTTTTCTTGGTCCTGTGCGGTTTCTTGCTAATTACTGGCTCCTAGCTCCGACAGGTCCGCCTCTACTCTGTCCTTCCAGCGATATTTAGGACGGCCGACTCGACGCCGAACTACCGGCCGTCCCAAATATGCTTTCCTCACGCTGCGATCCTCTCCCATCCGTTCTACGTGACCGAGGCAGCGAGTGGTCAGGGTCTCCCGATCGGGTAATATCCTGATGGTAGCATTTTCGCAATCTGACGGCCCAAAACGGTCGCCTTTGGCGAATCGCTTATTGAAATGGACACCTGTCTAGAAACACTGGTAGTTGTATGTTGATAGTTACGTCATACGAATTTTATGATTAATTTTTTTACCCCTCACGCGTCCTCTTCAGACACGCGAGACTCCTACCTCCCTATAATGAGATATTTTGCAACAAAAAAATATTAAATTAACAGCAGTTCCGTAATTCGTTTTTAAATTATTTTGTAAACACTATTCTCATACAGAGTTGGAAATACTTTGAAGATTTTCGTTAATATGTCCAATTAGGTGTTTTGAATATGTTCAATTTTGAAATGTGGCGTCACGAAATTTAGGGGGGAACCCCCCCCCCCCCCCCCTCTCCCCCCAATTCTTGTCACACAATGTCGGACTTCGTTGAACCAACGCCGCCGCCACGCCCCCCCCCCCCCCCTCCTTCCCCTCCCGCCCAAAACGAACGTGTGACGTAATTTATGGTTGATCCCTTTTATAAATCTGCGAATATCGAGCTCTTTAGGCCCTCTGCTCTCAAATAGCGCGCTGATTTTTCATATTCTAAAATTATTTCTACGAATTCGACAAAACTTAACAAGTGCCGGTCGTTAATTACTTCATCAGCTTTCGTTAGTGTTTAATACTTTCCATAAGTGCCTGATAAGTAACTTATTCGAATGATAACTATTGGTCAGCTATTTCAAGTTATATATAATATATATATATATATATATATATATATATATATATATATATATATATATATATATATATATATATATATATATATATATATATATATATATATATATATATATATATATATATATATACAGGTGGATTTTCCAAGTGGGCCTTCAAGGCCAAATTGTAAACTATACGAACTTATAAAATATCACCTGTATACTAGAGATTTCTATAACAATAAAACAGTGTAAACTCTATATAAAGACACTGAACGGTCTGTGCCTTTTATAGCGTTATAGACAGTTGTCGTTAAATGGAGAGAAGTCTGTTATTTTTCTCTGACGTCTTTTGCTGCACTCTTAATTTTGTTGTATTTTTTAAATTATTTTCTTCATGTCTTGGGATATTGAGGTATCTTGGTGATAAAGGAAGTACTTCGAAATTACGGTATTTCGGAATTTCTTGGAAATTTCGATGTGCATGATGCCGACAGACGAGTTTATTACGGGCTACAATAATAAAGCGATAAAAGAACGTACACAGCTGCGCAGCTTTTATAAATTTTGGCAATTTAGAAGGTACTTTTTAATACTTAATTATTGTCGTTATTGAGAGTGGGTGTAGTGCTATATAGAGTGTATCATTGTATGGAAACCAAGCTAAACCAACCAAAGGCAAGTGATTTCGACGCTTAAGGTCGTTAAATCGAGTGACGTTACGTGGAGTTTAGACTGTATTTGGAAAACAAACACACATTGTATATCACTAAGCTAAGCAATTTATGCTTGGATTATAGGTAATATACAACGGATCACTTTGAGGCCGATCCCAGACACTCAAACTGTAGTAACGGAAAATGCCAGGAATCTAACTCGGAAGTCTCTGCGTTGCAGTGGGCTCCGCCGGCAAAGGCTTTGGCCCTCTCGAGCGCAGATGTCATATTTTTATATAAATGCTGAGTTACACGCTCATATAAATAAGCAATAATAATACTAATGATAAAAAACAATTCATATAAAAATGTTAAAAAAATATATAATCCCTATTAATATTATAAATGCGAAAGTAACTCTGTCTGTCTGTTCCGTTTTCACGGAAAAACTACTGGACCGATTTGGCTGAAACTCAGTATATATATATATTTTCGATGCCGAGAATGAACATAGGATATTTTTTATCCCGAAAAATGGGATAGTTTCCGGGATAAAAATATATTTGTCTTTTTGTTTGTTATCCTTTTATGGAAAGACTATTCGACCGATTTGACTGAAACTCGGTACATATATAATTTGAATACCGAGAGTGTCCAAGGGATACTTTTTATCCCGGATAATGGGATACATTTTGGGATAGATTTATGTAAAGTTTATCCCGGAAACTAGGACAGGTTTTGTGATTTTGTCCAGTTCGTCCACTGGATCCACTGGGTCCACTAGGCCAGTTGGGTCCACTTTGTCCACTGGATCCACTGGGTCCAGTTGGTCCACTAGGTCCACTGGGTCCACTTGGACCATGTTATCTATTTTGTCATTTTTGTCAAGTTTTGTCATTTATGTAGTTTACATATAGACGGTGGTGGTATAGTTTGCGATATAAAATGAAGTGAATCTTTCGGGGCAAATACATACAAATTTAATACAATGTATCCTGTACCACTTGCTTTTTAAACAAGAGATACGCACTAGAGGTTGACCCGCGGCGCAGCCGCGGGGTAAACTCTAGTGATGTATAATTAAACAAATATGTTTTATGTTGTACTTAGTATTTGTACATTTCGAAAATTAGGCATAGAGATTTTTGATTTTGATATTTCATTAGTAAACTGAAATAGGCTGACTGATAGAAAACAAGTTTTGAGGTTAGTTTAGATTTGGGGTAAGTTCTTCTTGTGGCAAGTTCTTCTTGTGGCTCACAACGCCCAAAATGCAAGATTAGCCGTCCCACATAGCGCGACCACGGTCGTTGTAGTCGCCGCGAAAACGTCACTAATGCATGGTTTTCGCTCACGCAACGCTTAAACCGATCCATGTCAAGACGCGGGTCGAATAATCCGTTCCACTTGAGTCTACGATTGTAACGCTTGCAAGCAAGTGAAACGGCAAAAATCGCGATCGTGAGCGTAGTCGTTGTTAGTTTCATGTGAAACGTAGCCGTGATCGAGATAACGCCATTTTGTACGCGTCGCTATCAAAGGTTCAAACAAGTTTGTAAACTGTCCTAATTCTGCTAGGTCTCGTTCACACTATGCAACTGTAGTCCGCGCCACAAAAGTAGTCCCACGGAAAATAAAGGAATTTAAAATGGCGGCTCCGCTAGTTGATAGGATTTTGCTCGTAAAGTAGCCAGGAAATAGATTTTGTATTTATTATTCAGAAATTATCCACATCGATTTAAGGACTGCCAAATAATTACACTGGCAGGATTAAGTACGTACTTAAGTGGCGCGGACTCTAGCCGCCGACATGGAAGAAGTGTAGCGTGAACTTATAACCGTTGTTGGCACCCCAGCCAGTAATTGGCACCTAGTCAATTTATTCAATAAATTAAAATATGTTAATACTTTTTATTTTGTCCTACAATATTATTATATAAGTACTATTGGTTTTGGCAGTTGTTGTCGTGCCCTGAGAAAATAAAAATCTAGAACCTGATTCCAGCGCCACTTACCGGGTCTAATTATAAATCTAAACCATCCCCGGACCCACTCGTGGAACAGTAATTTTTTTACACCTTGGGTTACATTATTGAAGTTTTAGTAGGAATTCCGAATTTTTTCTAGTAATAAATATAATCTATATTAATCTGGGATCATGTAGCATTCTAATAGTGAAAGAAGTTTTGAAATCGGTCTAGTTTGGGTTTGAGGTTTGAGTTTATTCGTTACACAAATACAAATCTTTCCCCTTTATAATATTAATAAAATACGATATTTCATTTAAAAAAAAGAACAGAAACTTGTAGTCCGTCAGCAGCGGGGCCTGGGGTCCAAAACTACCGTTGATTAGGGCTCCAGACACAGGAACCTCCTCGCAATTCGTGCCGTGTCCAAGAGTGCTGCCTTTTTATCTGGGCCTTCAGCCTCTGTAAGCTCTTCGCTATAAGACCATTGACGTTGACAACTATCGGCACATTAGACAATATTATTAACATTGTATAATTAGGAAAGTGACAGGTGACATTCCCGCGGAATCACGTTTTGGCGAATTTCTCCTGGTTTTCTTTCGTGTTTTTCTGTTTTCCTGGCTTTGTGTTGTCATTTATCTGTTGGTGTTGGCTATTTTTAAGTTTATTATTAGTGGTAAGTACTTTACTTTATAAATGTCGCAGTCGGTGGGAGAGAAAGTCCCTCCTGATAGGGGGAGACATTCTTTAGGAATGGAAGTGGGCGAATCTCACGCTATTGGCCAAACTAAGGAGAAATTACGGGCTAAACGTTCTTTAGAGGCTCCTTCAAATACCCCCGAGAAAAGAATTTTGCCGCCTTCAGTCTCTATCCAACACACATACACCAGACCTGGATTTGAGGCAAACTCGGATCTCAGGTATTCTGAGTCTGACTCAGGCCCTTTTATTGTTTACGTTACGGGTCCCGATGTGGACCTGCCCAAATCATCCAACAATATGCGCGCCCTTAAAATAGCCCAAGTTATTTACAACAGCAAAGTCTCAGGGGTTGACGAAATAAAAAATATAGGAAGAAACAAAATTTCTATTTATTTTAAAACATTCTCTGAAGCTAACTCATTCTTATCCCACCCTGTCCTAGAGTTAAATAATCTTACAGCAATAATTCCCCGTTTCCAACTTACCCGTATGGGTGTAATTCATTCAATCCCTCTAGATTGGTCTTTGGAGGACTTGGTTTCATGGACTGAGTGCCGTCCAGAGTCTTCTATAGTAATTAAAGCGAGAAGACTAAATAAAAAAAAACGTGTTGAAGATACAACCTGATGGGAACCCACTGGTACTGTAGTTCTCACCTTTTTAGGCCAATCCCTCCCAAGCCATGTTTATTGTTGCAACCTCTCTCAACCTGTTGGAACATATACCCTTCCCACTATACAGTGCCTAAAATGCTGTCGTTTCGGACACATTCGTGACAAATGCCGCTCTAACTCACGCTGTTCTCGCTGTGCTGGCCCGCATGAAAATGCCACTTGCCAGGTACCTGAGGATAAAATTAGTTGTTTGTTTTGTTCTGGTAATCATGCAGCCACTGACTCTAGATGCCCCGAACATGCACGCTAAAGAAACATTAAAGTCATAATGTCCACTGAAAATATTGGATATGTTGAGGCAGCCCGTAGATTTAAACCTGTTCGGACTTCATATGCTGACATTTCCTCAACAGTTCCAAACAAATCTGCCTACATACCCTATCCCTCTCCTAATTCTGTTCCCTCCCCTATGTGCCCTGAACCTTCCCCCAGTACTGTTCAGTCTGCACCAAATTCTTCATATAGGAAAACTATCTATATACATAGAAAACCTAGACAGGAGCTAGGTACAACATATGATCATCTAGCCCATGCTAATATTGTCTCCTCACCACCTTCCTCTTTACCAAATGGTTGTGCTCTTGGCGATAACTCCCCTAATATCTCTACCGCTAATGATAATTTAGTACAAATTTTGTCAACAGCTTTAATTAACATATTTTCTAAATGTGGTGATATACAACCGTACAATGTCATAGATATGCTTCAAAAAATTATTACGTCACTTATAAACTCTTCTATCCAAAATGGCGAAGGTCCTTCAATGGAACTGTCGTAGTGTTAATAATAAAAAACATGAAGTATCTTTTTAATTAATCAGTTTAATCCTTACCTTTTTGCCCTCTCTGACACATGGTTGAACCCTGGTTCTTTATTTCGAGTGCCTGGGTTTTCATGTATCCGAGATGACAGATCGGATGGTTGGGCTGGTTGTGCTATTCTTGTTAGAAGAAATATTACATTCTCCCGTTTCACCCTCCCCCCTCACTCCCCAGATATTAATATTGTAGCTGTCCGTTGTCTTAATATAACATTTGTGTCTGTCTACATCCCTTACCCCAATGCTCTCCTCATACAAGAACTTTTCTCCCTCTTATGCCATCTTCCTGTCCCTCTCCTCATTCTAGGAGACCTAAATATCCGCCATACTTTGTGGGGTTCAGCTTCCTGTGATCCTATTGCTCCAGCATTTCTTGATATGTTAAATGATCTAAACTTATGCATCATTAATGATAGAACCCCTACGCGTAGAGTCTCTCCCCTTCAAAATCCGAGTGCCCCTGACCTTACTTTATCCTCTCCCTCCATAGCCTACTCTCTTTCATGGTCTGTTCTTTCTCACTGTTATGGAAGTGACCATCTCTCTATTCTTTGTTCCTTGCCTGATTCTTCACCCCCTCCTGTCACTCCAACGCCTCTCTTGAGATTTAGACTCGCACTAGCTGACTGGCATAAGTTCTCTTCCTTGGTACAAAGTAAATTAAACTCTCTTCCTGATGTTTCTTCTCTGAATTTTACTTCCCTATATGATGAGTATGTATCTGCATTGACATCTGCTGCTGAGCAATCAATCCCCTTAAAAAACTGTAAAAAATAAAATTCTCTCCCCTGCTTGGTGGGATTCTGAATGTTCCGCTATAGAAGACTCCACACCAACGTCACAAAGGCCCCAAACCACCTTCAGTTGAGCGGTGCCCTGCTACCCTACCCTACATCAAGGGGGTCACAGACAGAATTGGTCACATCCTCAGGCGAGCTTCAATCAAAACATATTTCAAGCCGCAGAAAAAGATTACCCAATTTCTGAGACCTGTGAAATGCAATATCCCACTCCAGGATGCAGGGGTTTACAAGCTTGATTGTGAGTGTGGATTGTCATACATTGGGCAAACAAAGAGGAGCATAAAAACACGAGTAAAAGAACACATTGCTGACATGAAACACACAAGGTCTACGAAGTCTGCGATCAGTGAACACACGCTGGATAAACCCAACCACTACATCAGATTCGATAACCCACAAATCCTCGCGAAAGAGAATCGTTTCATACCTAGAATGATGCGTGAGGCTATTGAAATCAAAAAACACCCAAATTTCAATAGAGAAGATGGTTGGCAAGTACCACCTGTTTGGGATCCAATTATCAAAACTATTAAGACCCAAACCCAGCAAAAACCAGCTGCCAGACCTCAAGACACTGTGAGCTCTTTCTGCGTACAACGGAACACAAACCAACTTGACTGATAATTACTTTTATTTTTCCTTCCACCCATTTTAATATTATATAAAATTATTAGAGCTAGGCATGTTTGCTGAAGAGTTTCTTGCGCCGCTTCTTCTCTTCAAGCCATAACATGTTGCGAAGCGGTAGTAAATTAGATTAGGCTCCCATAGATTAAATAATAACCATAAACAAAATTAAAAATTAAATAATTAAAATTAATAAGTTGGCGGTAGGCTAAATAAAACTTTAACAATACTCGTTGACACTTGACATCTTTGTCTTCCGTGATCACGGCCACTGAAAAGTGGCCGAAACGTCGGAAAAACCAAAATCAAATAAAATTACCGCGCTTAAAACCGTTAAAACGTAGTTTTATTATGTATACAAGTCGCGAAAACTTAAGAAAATATTATGTTCCGCTATAGTAAAAAAGCGCAAAGAAGCGGAGATTAAATTTACCAGGAGCCTCACATATGATAATTACTTAGAATTTCAGAAAGTCTCTGCTTCCTCTAAAAGACTGTTGCGTTCAAAGAAAAAAAAAGGTTGGCAAGCCTTCTGCGAATCCCTTTCTCCCAGGACTCCAGCTTCTATGATATGGAAGAAAATAAAAGCCTTTAGAAAGTCCCAAAGTGACGATAATATTAATTCCAATAATCCATCTTCCTGGCTTCCCAATTTCATGCACAAGCTTGCACCTCCTTTTGTTCCCCTTGAACCTTGTCCCCCCATCAGTTGTTCCCCTTCAGATGAGTTGAATCCCATGAATTCTAAATTTTCCTTTGGAGAACTATGCGCTGCCCTAGATCATCTCCGAGACTCTTCTCCTGGAGTAGACGGCATTACTTATTCCTTTGTAATTCAGTCCTGTGAATCTTCTAAGCATTTTCTACTGAACCTTCTGAATCAGATTTTTCTTTCCGGATCTATCCCAGAGTCTTGGAAAAAGCAAATAATTGTTCCAATATTAAAACCTGGCAAGGATGCTTCAGACTCTGATGCTTATAGACCTATAGCCCTATCTTCAGTCCTTGCTAAAATTATGGAGCATTTAATTAAAAATCGACTCGAGTGGATCGTAGAAAGCAAAGGCATATTAGCCAATAGCCAGTTTGGTTTTAGACGAGGTTTAGGTACAATGGACAGTCTCAGCCTTATTACCTCCGACATCAGATTAGCTTTTTCCCGAAATGAACATGTCGTAGGAGTCTTTTTAGACATAACGTCTGCATACGACAACGTCAACCTTCAAATACTCAGGCAGAAGCTGCACAATCTGAGTATCCCCCCGAGGATTGTCAACATTGTTTCCAATATGTTCATGGAGAGATCAATCTCCGTCCGCGTTTCGGGAATCGACTCCCCCCCGCGTCTTGTATGGAAAGGTTTACCCCAAGGCTCTGTCCTCCGCCCGATCCTCTATAACATTTATACGGCAGATTTAGAATCTTCTGTAAGCTGCTTTTGCAAAGCCCTTCAGTATGCCGATGACATTGCTCTATATGCCACTTCTGACTCTTTCAGTGATGCTTCAAACCGTATCAATTCTGCTCTTTTTTATCTTAACTCATGGCTTTCAGAGCACGGTTTGTCACTTTCTGCTTCAAAAAGCTCGGCTGTAATATTCTCCCGCAAAAGAGATATTCCTGCCCTAGACATTCACATTAACAATCATCCAATCCAAATCTCTAACTCTGTTAAATTTCTAGGTGTCTTCCTCGATGCCAAACTTTCAGGCCTCCCCCATCTCAATTATATTTGCGCAAAAACAGAAAACAACACTAACGTAATTCGAGCCCTGTCAGGTGTTAGGTGGGGATCTCACCCCTATTGTCAGAAGCTGCTTTATAATGCCATCATCCGCAGCCATTTTGACTATGCCTGCTTCATATTGGAACCCTGCAGTAAATCCGCTCTCATGAAACTGGAACGCATACAAGCCAAATGCCTCAGAATCATCACAGGCGCAATGAAATCTTCTCCAACAAATGCCCTTCAGGTTGAGTGTGTAGACCCTCCTCTTGCTCTTCGCAGGCAGCTTCTGTCGGACAGATTCTTTTATAAAGTGATAGAGCTCTCAGATCATCCCCTTCTAGGTATCTTAGATCAACTCCTTCAAATTTCGTTCACATCTAGTTATTGGACTCACAAATGTCTTCCACTTCTTATAAATTCGTATAAGAAACTAGTAGATCTCCCTCTTGGCATTTTCCAGAATTATAAAAATCCTGTTTTTGAGTTTAGTTTTGAAAGCCTTATTTATAAACCTAATGTTATTCTAAATCTAGATATTCACAAAAATTCTCCAGATGCTAATCAATTATTTTGTAAAATTACGCAGGATCGTTGGCCAGACCACCTTCAGTTTTTCACCGATGCATCACGGCTATCTCAAAATGGCCCTGTTGGTTCAGCTATTTGGATTCCCAAATACAAAATTATTTTAAATTTCAAAATTCCTCCTCCTAGCTCTGTGTTCACTGGCGAATCAATCGCTATTCTAGAAGCCGTCCTTTATATTGAATCGCATAACATAAGTAAATCTATCATTTTTACTGATTCCTTAAGCTCCCTACAGGATATCTCAAAATTACCTTTACATGCTAAACATAACTTTGTCATCTCTCTAAAAATAAAGGAAGCCCTCTTTCGTTGTCACTCGTCTGGTTTAGATATAGTACTTGCCTGGATCCCAGGTCACTGTGGAATTGGTGGAAATGAGATTGCCGACTGTTGCGCCAAGGAAGCTGTCTGTTCGGGTAGTAACAAATATAATAAATGCTTTCCCCGCGATTTACGCTCTCTCGCGCGGCCCCAGATGTTTGAGACTTGGAATGGTATCTGGCAACAGTCCCGTCTGACTGTTGGCAGATACTACGGTAGTTTGCAACCAACATTACGTCCCAAACCTTGGTTCTTCAACTATAGAAAACTACCCAAAAAAGTTATATCAACTATAATTCGCCTGCGTCTTGGCCACTGTTGCTGTCCTGTATTTCTTGCAAAATTAAGAATTCGCGATAATTCTCTCTGTGAGTGCGGCTTAGCTGACGGCTCTGTTCATCACATTTTTTTCGAATGTCCCAAAATAGTTTCTCCCCTCTACAGTATATTACTCAAAGATTTTCCCCGACCGGTCAATGTGGACTTTCTTCTTACCCTAGCTGATAGTAGACATGTACATATATTATCAAAGTTTTTAACAATAAATAACATCTATCTCTAATGTAGTTAGTCTAACACTCTATGTTTTGTGTTGTCCTCAGGATCTCGGAAAGGGATTTGGAAGATCACCGACCAAATTTTTCTTTTCGCATTTATACTCTTATATGCACCTGACATTTTACCACCTACTGTGAAATTGGCCAAATCAATGCAAACTGCGTTGGAGCCATAATCCAAAAAAAGAAGAAGATTGTATGACTACAAAATGAAAAAGATATTAAGACTCATTGTACACAAAATGTTAACTTTTGGATAAAGTAACCAGTGTTCCCTCCTTGCCTAGTATAAAGTAGGTAAAAAATAGCTCCATCAATTTTACTGTCTACCCTCCTTTCTGTGTGAGGCGACAGCGAACACAGCAGGGTATAGGCAGCCATTTTAGTTATGTTTCCGAGTCAACGTTTGATAAAGAACACTGAACCGTGCGCTCCTCTTTTCCCATCAACTAGTCTGAACTACAATTCATTGGGATTACTGGCCGTGCCTTACTTTTACTATACTTGGACTTTGTTAAAGTCCAAGGTATAGGTAGCCTGAATTGAGCCAGGAGAGGGCGGATCTCAAGGTTGGTGGAGCTTCTACTTTTCTAGTGCAAGGATCTAGGTCATATCTCTGTCATACAATCCATTACAAATTGAACCAACATATTATCCATGGGCCGTAGCGTCCGACAAGAGTGAGCTAATCATCATGTTGGGATCCTAACAATGGTATAGTTTCCTATCTACCATCTTCATCTAAATCGGCTTAAATATGAAGTTTTAATATATAATAAGTCCTAGTTGTGTTTGCTGTGTGTTTTTGGGGTGCCGCAAGAAAATTTATTGAATTGAAATAATTTGTAATCTTGGTACCTTATGATTAGTTTAAAAGTACTTTTAGGGGTTTTCTTTTTTGTATGTGGCAACGTTGATTGTAATTTACTTTTAATTAGGGGAGAGTATACTTTTGTCGGCACTCCTCCCTCTCGAAATGGCACCGTGTCCGATCAATTTATCAAACTATTAAGAAACTACTTTTTTTTATTTTGTACCCAAATGGTAATATTATTATTACATGCCCAAAAGGTGGTAAGAAAGATTTCTTAATGTCTTGAATAAATTTGTAGGTTGCTAATCAATGGGAAGCTGGGTGTCATCAATTGTATAGTTTACCCTATGTATCGTCTAACAGAAAGTTTTTGCCGGGAGTTTGATGCGTGAGGTTTTGCTTAACATCATCGCTGATTAAATTCCAGTGTGTCGTAAGTGTTCGCTTCGAATCCTAGGGTCCTAGAATGATATTTTGCTAACGCAATTTCATTCTCGAGACCTGTAAATTAGTGGTTAAAATTGGTTTATGCAATATTTCTTTTAATCTTAAAATTCGTCGATATTGTCCATTACCACGGTAGTAGACAGGGATATGGACAACACGAGTATCAAGTGTTCAAATACATTGCGCTTACATGCTCGCTATCCATTTTCTTGCTTGCTGCCGTAGAACTAGCACAGTGTAAACGAAGCATTATATAAAATAAAAAAAATTTAAGGCGGGGAAATGCTATTTACGCACAATACTGGGTCCTTTGCAAGGGATTAGACCATAGTTGATCATGAAGGCTTTCCTCTTTGATAAGGGGCAATCCGAACAATAATCAAGCCAGCTTGTGTGGAGACTCGGAGAAGTTGCACGGGCAACACCCACTACCCACTAAAACCACCCTCCTCCCATGTGCCCCGCGCTTTTTATGTAGGAAAGGCTAAGACTTAGAACGTAGTTACGCCCAGTCTGATCCAGCGCAAGTAAACGAAGCATTATATTACGTCATCCCTTATCAAGTTCCCCGCCAAAAGAACTGTCAATTTGATTTTTATTTTTTAAACCAGAGTCTCACTCGCGAACTGTTCTACTTTGTTTATGGATGAATGCTGATATTACTAAAATTTAACCGCTGTCAATTTAAATACACGTTTACAGAAAACGTCTTGGAAAAGAATATAACAATTTTTTTTGGTTCCAACAGCATTTATTTTGTCAAAATTTATTACTTTAACGAATTTCTGTTACTTATATTCGACATAACTTAACATTCTCCATTTTACCTTGATATTGGCAATTTGGAAGCCTACCAGCCATTAGTGTTGGAGTGAAAGGAGCCAAACCTCCTATAAATAGAATAGAATTCATAAAAATCATTTTAATGTATATATAGCAATCAGTTGTATTATAGTCCACGCAATGCTTATGGCCTTCCAGATGAACTAAAAAAGCAATATTTAATAATATGTGAAAAAGCGTCTATTGCATGATTTTTTGCTAAATAAGGGCGGCCAAATAGGTAGTATAACTATATATGTATATGCTAATACATTGAAGCCGGTCTCCTGCGTCAAATCTGGTTCGGTTTAATTTAGACATTATAAACATCGCCGGGTTAGCAGAAGACCGGCAACTTTTAACAACACAAATTTACTTACAAGCAAATGTTGCCACGGCCTAAAGTATAATATAATGTGTACATTATCTGTAAATTTTGACATGTTAATTATAAAAAAAATAAAAAATACATTAGTTAAATGCATGTTATAGTTTTATGCTAGAGATTTATTGTATTACAATAGTGTATGATTTAAATGAAAAAAATACGATACATAAGATTGTTTAGTAAATAATAATGATATGATACGACACCCACTAACTGATTTTTATTTAAATCCTTATACATTTTTTTTTAATATGACATCATTTTATTTGTGAATTTAGCCAGTGTCGAGTATTTATGAATTAATTTATTCCTGAAATGGACATCAAGCATAACCGGCAAAGGGGTGATAGTTCTGTTTTTTGCTTACTTAGGGTAGAAGTAAGGACTATCATCTCGGCGTATCGAAGTGTCCGTTGAAAAGCAGGCAGTTTAAATAGCGCCAAGTGGAAAGATTCTAAAAACTGCTTAAAATTATTAGAGTATGATAGACATATAAATGGGTTGATTTATCTAGGTAATTATAAAAGTTACAAATTGTTAATTTAGAACATAATAAAAAATATACTTAATCGGGCCATAAATACTGTTACAATTAAAAAGAAACAAAATATTAAATTTGAATTTGGAATCTGTCATATTTATATGATTGTTCATTGTGTTTTCTCATTTTGGCGCCAATACATTGTACAATATTTTGCGATATTAAAATGGAGTGGGGCGATAAAGAGAACCGAATCGCTGTGATTGCATTACACAGAGTAGGTATGGAGCCAAATGCAATTTTTAAAACTCCATACGCTTGGTATTAGTCAAATGTTTGTGTACCGGGCTATTAATAGGTACAATGAGAGCTCCTCTGTTTGTGACAGAAAAAGATCTGGCCGTCCACCTAGTGTTCGTACGAAAAAGGTGGTCAAAGCAGTAAGGGAAAGAATTCGAAGAAATCCTATCCGAAAGCAAAAGATTTTATCTCGGGAGGTGAAGATATCACCTAGAACCATGTCGCGTATTTTAAAAGATGACTTAGGACTTGCAGCCTATAAGAGATGCACTGGTCATTTCTTAACTCATAATTTAAAAAAGAATAGGGTGGTAAAATCGAAACAACTACTGAAGCGGTACGCAAAGGGAGGTCACAGAAACATTTTGTTTACGGATGAGAACATTTTTACAATTGAGCAACATTTTAACAAACAAAATGACCTAATTTATGCTCAAAGCTGTAAGGAAGCTTCTCAATTAGTCGACAAAGTGAAACGTGAGCATTATCCGTCTTCAGTGATGGTTTGGTGGGGTGTTAGCTATGAAGGAGTAACTGAGCCATATTTCTGTGAAAAAGATATCAAAACATCGGCACAAGTGTGTCAAGATACCATTCTTGAGAAGGTAGTTAAGCCCCTTAACAACACTGTGTTCAATAACCAAGAATGATCCTTCCAGCAAGACTCGGCGCTGGGTTATAAAGCTCGGTCCACGCAGTCTTGGTTGGAAAAAAACGTTTCGGACTTCATCAGAGCTGAAGACTGGCCGTCGTCTGGTCCCGATCTTAATCCGCTGGATTATGATTTATGGTCAGTTTTAGAGAGTACGGCTAGCTCTAAACGCCATGATAATTTGGAGTCCCTAAAACAATCCATACGATTGGCAGTGAAGAATTTTCCCATGGAAAGAGTGCGTGCTTCTATTGATAACTGGCCTCAACGTTTTAGGGACTGTATTGCAGTCAATGGAGACCACTTCGAATAAGCTTTTTATATTTTAAATTGTTTTATATTTATGTATTAAACTAACTCATTGTAAAACTTATAAATGTTATTTGCAATAGAAAAAAAAAATCTTTGTTACAATATTTATGGCAAAACTAGGTATATAATTAAATTTTCTCAACTACACAAGTCATTAAAGATACAGAATTTTTCAACTCTGAACACTTCACTCTGTTTATAACTGACAAATTCATATAATTTCCCTTTATCACGCTGGCGCTAATCAGTCGTGGTTTACCACGCTGACGCTAATCAGTCGTAGTACCGCAATGGCTAGCGGACGCATCCCACTTAGGCAGTTTTTTGACCTAATTTGCATGTTGTTACAATTCCTACGTGCTAACAAGCCAGTATGGAACACATTCCTATAGCCTAGCGTGCTCGTTCCACAAACTACTATGAATATGAGACTTACAACGACCACATTCACAACCGCGGTTTTTCCCGTTTTACTTATTTGCTGGCGTCACAATCGTAAACTCAAGTGGACCGGTTATTTAACCCAGCTATTGACACGGGTCGTTGTGAGCGCTCCGTGAGCGAAAATGATGACGTCATTAGTGATGTTTTCGCCGCGACGGTGGTTTTGCTGTTTTATTTCTCCTTTAAAATAAGTAAAAACTGTTTGGGATTTTTTCATAAACCTTATTTTTAGTATTTTTTGAAAAAAAATTGGGCATTGATTGACATGGTCATCTGGCAACACTAACGGCAATATCCAAATATACGTAGACATACGTAGTATCCATAGTAGTTTGTGACGTAGACCGTAGTATCCATAGTAGTTTGTGATGCATACTACAAAGAAACTTTCAAAACAACCGTTGGCCACAAGAAGCTTACACACAATGGAGATTGCAATGCTAACATTTTTTTGAAGACCAAAAATATGAACTCCATTGACCTTTGTTATGTCTTCCATCTCACTCGCTCTATCGTTCGGGTTACCAAGACATACGGTAAATTGCACCCAAATAACACTTTCTTCGATTATTGGTTTGGGGCTGAGTGCAAACGCGCTGAAGCTTGTAAACACCAGGCATATCTTTCATGGGTCAATGCTAGAAATCGAAAAACAGAAGACGTCAAAACCAAGAAGAGAGCTTTCAACAGGGTTACCAAATCCTACAAAAGACTCGATTTGACCACATAGGCCGGATTGGTACCAAACTGGCTTCTTATCCCACAGGTACCAAAGCCTTTTGGAGTCTGGCAAAGTCAGTCGAATCGAACTTCTGCCGCCCCTCACTTCCACCACTGCTGAAACCCGACGGATCACTAGCTCACACTGCTGAAGAGAAAGCTAATCTCTTTGTGGCTCTCTTTGCGGAATCTTCACATCTAGACAGCAATAACGCAAGACCTCCACGATTATCGCAGTGCTTGGCCTGCATGCCCGAAATACGCATACGCCAGAGCGAAGTTCGTAAAACCCTGCTAAATCTGGATGTGAACAAAGCTAGTGGCCCAGACGGTATTCCGGCCATAGTACTCAAAACCTGTGCGCCTGAGCTCGCTTCGATTTTGACACGCCTCTTTCGCCTCTCTCTAAAGACTGGACAAGTACCACAGTCTTGGAAGCTAGCTAACATACAGCCAGTGCCCAAAAAAGGTAGCCGTGCCAACCCTGCTAACTACAGGCCCATATCAATTACGTCCATACTTTGTAAAAGTATGGAACGTATTTTGAACGTCCGGCTCTTGGCGTACCTAGAAGACAACGACCTTCTGAGTGACCGACAATATGGCTTCCGCCGAAACCGGTCAACGGGAGATCTTCTTGCGTACGTCACCCATATCTGTAATGAGGCAATCGAAAGATATGGAGAGACGATGGCCGTCTCTCTTGACATCTCGAAAGCCTTTGACAGGGTATGGCACGACGCCCTCATAAGCAAGCTTCCAACTTATGGATTGCCTACCGGTCTTTGCGCATGGATATCCGATTTCCTGAGGGATAGATCGATCAGAGTAGTCATTGACGGATGCACATCTGATCAAATGGCTATAAATGCCGGAGTCCCTCAGGGATCGGTGCTCTCTGCAACACTTTTCGTGCTGCATATAAACGACTTGCTGAAACCCGGTATTTTGGGATATGCAGATGACAGCACTGTTGTAGAGAGCTATACATCCAACGCGCGAGCCAGTAGCTCCCAGATTCAGTCACAGAGGGAGACAATGATCACTAGTTGAAGGCAGTCTCCGATTGGGGTGAATCCAACCTAGTCAAGTTCAATGCCTCCAAAACCCAGGCGTGTCTCTTCTCTGCCAAAAGGAGTCCTTTTGACTTTACTCCTACTTTCCGAGGTGTATCCGTACCGATAACCGACAGTCTTCAGCTTCTTGGCGTTTCGTTAACACAATCTTTAAATTTTGGCTCCTATATAGAGTCTGTTGCTCAGCTGGCTGGCAAAAAGCTAGGGGTTCTATCAAAGGTGAGGCAGTACTTCACACCACTTCAATTGCTGAATCTCTATCAAGCACAAGTGCGGTCTTGCATGGAGTACTGCTCTCATCTTTGGGATGGCTCAGCTAGATACCAGTTAGAGACACTCGATTCAATAGAGAAAAGAGCTAGGAAACTGATAGGCAATAACCAACTATTCGACGAGAGGCTTCAGAGCCTAAGTCATCGACGTAAGGTCGCTAGTTTGTCGGTATTCTATAGGATACACTTCGGGGAGTGTGCCACGGAATTACATGAATTGGTTCCTCCCTCACCATTCTACCACCGGACAAGCAGACGTACGCACTCACGCCACCGATATATGGTGGAAATACCAACGAAGCGGACGAAACGCTATGCTTCCTCTTTCATCATACGCACCGCTGAAGAGTGGAACTCTTTACCGTCGTCTGTTTTTCCTGAAAAATATAATCTAGGTGTCTTTAAGTCTCGCGTGAACAGGTATCTTCTAGGTAAGCGTGCTCCACCTTAGACTGCATTTCCACCTGACGTCAGGTGCAATGTCAGTCAAATAAAATTAAAGAACCTGTTATTACTTTTATGTTATCATTTGATAATTTGCACCGACTAACATAAAAGCAAACTAACGCACGTGCGCTGTACAAAATAAATATTTTTATTATTGTTAATCAATTATTTGTTCATACATACATATATATTATCACGCCTATTCCCATGGGGGTAGGCAGAGACTATGGATCTCCACTTCCGACGATCTTGACAATCAACTTTCGCTTCATCTACTTTCATTAAACTCTTCATATACGCACGTTTGTTTGAGATGCTTTTTACGTGACCTTTTTTTAACACTTCTATTTGATCATGATGTGTACTTCGTGGTCTACCAACACCAACTCTGCTATTCACAATGCTGTATGACAGTTTGCTGATTTTAGATGAGAGAACTTAGATTATCCTTATTCTTACGTCATCTATAAATTAAGTGACATATTCGCGCCGACATATATACAAAAGTAAAAAAATTCGTCAATTTCCATCAGTTTTAAGAAATTATTATAACATTTGAAAAGTTTTTATTTTATTTGCAAACAATAGACAGAGATTAGTTTTATGTAATGGAATCTTTTATTAAATAAGAAGGAAATTTTCCTTTGATTCAAAATATTATAAATATTATAACAATATTATTTCACAAAGTTGTCCCCAGCATTCGTCAAAAATTAAAAATCTACTTTGGCAACACTGAAACTAGATATGGCTTCCTATCAAAAAGTTAGTTTATGAGTTTCGTCTAATTCGATCGTATAACTGAGATTTTATATGATAAATGGTGTGTGTAAGTGATATTCTAGAATGAGTTGTGTAGTTCGTGGTTGCAAAAGTGTTTGGCATCCAACATCAGGCGTGAAATTCCACAAGTAAGTTGAATTAAATTCTTTTCGAGTTACATTAACATTTTAGGGAAATTAACACTAAAAGTCTTGCTATTTTATAATAACACATACAGAAATTGACGACACTTTCTTTGCATCATCTCCCACAGCGAATTATTCTACTAATATGCAGTTAAATACGATTTATTGTATTGTAAACTATACATAAACAAGAGGAGTAGGGTGACAAGCTTCTTATTCTTAAAAATTGGTCTAATGATAAAAACTTCCTGTATAAAGTATTTACTGATATGTAGTGCTTGTAGTCTTGGCGTAACTTTTAATCTAAATAATGAAGATCCAAGATTTTAAAACATTGTGAATTAAATAAGCAAAATGATTTATTAAAAACAGTTTATAGCCTGTTGATTTCACTTACGTATACAAATAAAACGCACACACACACTTGTTATGAAACTTATATTGCCACCGCCGTGGCCACAAAAAGCAAACCAGATTTATGAAAAATATCCGAAGTCCAAAGAGATGGCGATCATTAAACTATTGCGCGTATCTAAAATGAACAACGCCATCTAGTGGCGTGCGTCCTAATCATAAATGTGAAGATTTAAGTATTTATATTAGGCTTTTCTTAAGTATAAATATATGGTATTTTCGACATAGCCTAATTTTGGACATTTCTACTATTTTTCTTTTTATTTCTATTTACAGTTTCCCTAAAGATCCAAACAAGAGGAATGCTTGGTTATCTGTAGTACCATTAAAGGGAAAATTTTATGAATCTGCGAAGATTTGTAGTCTTCATTTTAAGAATGCAGACTATAACTAGCAGGCCAGGTTGTCTGCTAAAAGATGCTGTACCAGTCTACTCATATTAATTGTGTAAATGTTGCAATGTGGTGGTAAGTGTTGGATAAGAACATTTGTGACCTTTATAGTATATATTATTATGTTCTTATGAAAAATGTATACCTCTATAAATCATTTTTAATTTCAGGATTGTGTTAATGTCACATCAACTTCATGGACTCAATCACATACAGCTGTCAATGATAATGTTCCCCTAATGCTATTTCCAAAACAAGATATTGTAAGTGAACAAACTTGTATATTAGCAAATTATCTTATTAGATAGACAGTATTCTGTGAATTACATTTTTATAAGTTTCCACTCATGAAAATAAAAACAATGAAAGTGAAATCTCCATTGGACATTTTTGACTCCAAATTAATTTTAACTTTCGACAGGATATTGAAAATTAACCACCATACAAACGGCGTGCTTTGAAAGATTTTAATGTTCAAGTAAACTTCAAGACATCACGTGAACAATCTTTAGAGACGAGTAGAAAAATATTGCAGCACAAGGTGAAGAGACAAGAGCGAAAAATTAGTGATATGATGTCGCTCATAAATGTGGTCCACGATTATACATCACAGTCTGAAATTGAAAATATTTTGCGAAATAACTGCTAATATTTGTGAAAATTTTCAGAAAGTTAGTAGAGTAAACAAGAAAAAAAATTACATATAGTGTTGACATCAAAGCTTTTGCATTGACTTTGCACTTTTATTCGCCGAAAGCATACAACTTTTTAAGAAAAATAAGTCTACCTGTTTCTTGATCAGCACTTCTATATAACCTACCTTGTGAACATAGGATTAACGGTTTTGCAGCGAAGGGTTCCTAACACTAAATGATTACGATTTATGGGCAATATTTTATGTTTTATTCATTTAATAAATTTTATTAATTTTCACTATATAAATTCTTTTATTCCATATCCCGCTCAATGCTTCGGCTTTGGTATGTCATTCCTAGACCTTTGAATCAGGGGGTGAGCGTCACATGCTCTATCAATTAAATCTAGAAATAGCAAAAACTAATTGTAATTTTATTTACCGAAAATCTCTATTGTTGATTATTATAAATAATTAGAAGTTTTAAAAATTATAGAGTATTAAATAAATAAGTAATCCTAAAGTTTCGACAATCATGTTTGGTATCGTCATTTGGGTAGTGATCATACCGCATATTGTCTAAAGAATATCTATCAGACAGTATGACGAGGTACTGAACAATGTATTCCGTATCCTCGTATAAAAAGTATAGAGGGATGACATGTTTGTTACAAAATTAAATAAAAAAAAACCAACAAAAAAGAAAAGTAAACATTTAAAAAGTCGAAAATAATACCTATCGTTGAGCCATCAAATTCGATAGAGATTGGCACGATAAGGTTTGCTGCGGGTTTGCGGGATACAAAAATTGTATCCGAATTGGTTGACTCGTTCAAGAGATACGGTGCCACAGACGGACAGCGGTCAAACTTATAATTTCTCTTTTTTCGTCGGGGGTTAAAAAATGGCAGCTATCAGGTTTTTGTTAATTGTTAAGCAAAATCAGTCATGGCAAACGTGATACAAAAACGAAAAGTAATTTATTATCCATATTTTTAAAAGAAAGTATTGTCACCCTAAAGAAAGAGATAAAAGACATAAGTGACGTCATTCAAGGACAAATTATTGGTCTTCAGTTAGGTATTCGGAACGAAATCTCCATTATGTATAAGCTTCTTGGTTGGCCACGATCCGTCATATGTTTTATAAATAAGGAGTTGCCATTTTAGGAATCGTAAAATTTTCTCTAGTATTCTTAACTTTATCTATTGCATGTTAAATATATACAATTTATTAATTAAAAATTCGAAATGATTTGAAAATCAAGAGTAATTAATTTTCAACCAAAAATAATATTATTAAAAAAAAAGTAAATTTTTAAAAAATATCCATTTCCATCCATTGTTTTTATGTCAAATTATGACGTAAAAGAGTAAGAAAGCATTTTAACTTCCTTATTGAAAAAGCGCGGGAAACCTTCGAAGTTGGCGGGCGCAGTTTTTCAATAATTTAATTTTACAAATTAATTTATAACCTAATAGTGATCAGAATAGTTATCCTTTGTAAATATTAGTATTTTTATATATTTCTATTCATTAGTTACTAGTCTAGTTCTCTTCTTAGGGTAAGTTTTTTCCAATTTTTATGAACGAACCTCCGGACCCGGGGGGCTTAGTGCCCCCCGCGAGTTCTTACGTGACGATTTCTAATGAGTCTGGCATGGATACAGACTGTTCTTTGTCGAAAAGAACACTAAAGCGCGAGTCTGTCATGGATATGGACTGTTCTGTGCCAAAAAGAATAATAAAGCGTAGTCGACTGCATAAAATATGCAAACACTAACAAAAGAAAGAAAAAACATAGTTTAGAGGCAAATCCTGCTAAGGACTCCGATTATCCTGCTAAGGACTCCGATTATCCTGCTAAGGACTCCGATTGTCACTGCCATAATAATGATTTGGTCGTAGTCTCTCCAGTTTTATCAACAACTGAATGCACTGATACTGCTATTCCTCAGCCTCCCACACAAATCGGCAGATGTCAATATGAATCGAACGATCACGGGCCTTTTATTGTTCATGTACAAAAAGTACAGACATCTGCTGATGATGGGACTTCTTTAAACCCCATCGTCTTTGGAAGATTTTTAAAGAAAAATACATTTAAAAACATTGTTAATGGCAGTCTGAAAAGAATAGGGAGAAACAAAATGTCTCTATCTTTCCAAAATTTCGTTGATGCTAACAGCTTTGTCTCTTCAAATATCTTAACTAATAATAATCTCAAAGCGTTTATACCTACTTTTAATGTTACTAGAATGGGATTAGTTAGAGGAGTCCCCGCTGATTGGTCTCCGGATGAAATAAAAGAAAACACAAATGTACCAATTGGCTGTGGTGACATAATTAAAATTAGGCGCCTAAACTACAAAGTGATTATTGAGGGATCCCCTACATGGAAACCATCACAAACTGTAGTGTTGACTTTTGATGGTCAAGTTTTACCCAAACATGTATTTATGTGTTTTAATTCGTTACCTGTAGAATTATATACCTACCCCACTATACAATGCTACAACTGCTGTCGTTTAGGACACACCAAAACACAGTGCCGTTCAAGACCAAAATGTTACAAGTGTGGTCAGGGCCACACTGGTGACAGTTGCAATGTTGAGAAGGATCGCGGATCTTGTTGCTTATGTTCTGGGCTGCATTTTGCTTTTAGCAAAAATTGCCCAGAATATTCGAGACAAAAACAAATTAAAATTACTATGGCTGAAAATAGCATATCGTATATGGAGGCTTCCAAATTACATCCCACAGTCTCTAAACCATATGCCGCCGATGTTTTATGTTCTATACCAAGCAAATCTTCCCAAAATGAAATTACAATTGTTCCGGGCTCACCACCTCAAAGAACTGTTTCATATAAAAAAACATACATACATACATACATAACTTCAAGCCAGTTCCCTTGCGGGGTAGGCACGAACAACAGAGCGCCATTTAGGCCCATTCTTACACACCTCACTTGCTTCTTTGACATTCATAACTCTTGTCATGCACACTCGTCTGTTCTTAAGGCTCCTAACATCACCCTCCGCTAGTACACGATCAATTTGATCATGGAAGGTGTGTCGTGGCCTTCCACGACTTCTGCATCCATCCACTTTTGCATTGTATATCAGTTTAGTCATTCTTTCATCATGCATTCTTTCCACATGCCCGAACCACCGGAGCATTCCTTTCCTTACCTTCACCCCGACACTCTCTTTCTGACCAACTCTCTTTCTTACTTCGGTATTACGAACGCGGTCCACGAGCGTCATATAAATAAACAGTTTTTTTAAGTCTCGATCACCTCCAAAACAAAACAAAGGCTATGACCGTGAGGCCCATGATGCCTTAACAAAAAATTATAATATGCCTGCTCCCTCCAGTGGTTGTGTTTTACCACCTCTTTCCAATGACTCCAATCCAACACTTGCAGATATTATTTTGTCTTTAATAAATTTGTTATCTCAATCCAACTTAGGCATACCGAACAACACAGCTACATTAATTAATACTTATTCAATGAATCTCAATAAAAATGGACAACATGGATCAAATAGTCCAATGGACCTGCAGAAGTGCAATAAATAAAAAACATGAATTAATTTATATTATAAATAAATTTAATCCCTTTATTCTTTCACTATCTGAAACTTGGCTTAAGCCAAATCACACCTTTAAAATCCCTGGTTATTCTTGTTTAAGGAATGACAGGGCTGATGGGTATGGTGGTGTGTGCCTACTCATTAGGAATACATATTTTATATCTCCTTTTCCCCTTCCCCCACACAGTGATTCTTTTTCTATTACCGCTGCTATTGTGAATAATATATGCTATGTTTCTATATATCTCCCTCATCCTTCTTCACAAACTTTCAATGAAATAAAAAATTTGATTTCTATTCTTCCTAAACCTTTTTTGATTCTCGTTGATTTCAACTCTCATCATAGATCTTGGGGCAGTTCAACATCTAACAGTTGTGGGGATGAACTGTTAGACATTCTGGACTTATATGATTTATGTGTTTTAAATTCAGGCACTCCTACTCGTCTCACTAAACCTGATGAAGCAATCAGTGCTGTTGATTTGTCTATGTGT
Organism: Dendrolimus kikuchii; assembly: GCA_019925095.2. Taxonomy (NCBI): domain Eukaryota; kingdom Metazoa; phylum Arthropoda; class Insecta; order Lepidoptera; family Lasiocampidae; genus Dendrolimus; species Dendrolimus kikuchii. The sequence continues at coordinate 4,276,244 of JAHHIN020000031.1, forward strand.
ACTTCCGATTTAGCTTCATCTTTGTCTTGGTCGACTTTAAGTTCTACTTTTAATAGTGACCATTACCCTATAGTTATTTCCTTGCCCTGCAAAAATAAAAGAAATCCTATCATAAAATATCCTCGATTAAAATACAAATTAGTTGATTCTAAGTGGGAGCAATACAAATTATCAGTAGAAGAAAACCTTGCACAATCCTCAGATATAAATTCTGATTCTTTTAAATGCATTTTACTGCAAGCGGCTGATAGTGTTTTTTCCAAGAAAACACCAAATAATAATAAATTGCTATCCCCACCATGGTGGGATGAAGAATGCACTAATGCTATTAAAAAACGGAAAACAGCTGAGAAGAATTACAGTAGTAATATGTCTTCAGAGAATTACGAAGCCTTGTTGGATATACAGAAGGAGACAAGGAAGTGGTTAAACTTTGCAATAGTGGTCACTGAATTTTAAGTAGTGGGGGGGCGGAGGGGGAAGGGGGGGATGAGTACTTCTCCCTACTGCAATCCCCATGTCTAGGAGACATGTAGTTTTTGAGATATGATTTTTTTTGTAAACATAACTTTACTATTTTTTTTCAAAATGGTGTACTAATTTCTTATGTCTAAAGACGAGAAATGCAGAAAATAGATAGTGGTCAATGTAAAAATCATTTAAAACAGTCTAAAAACGCAGACTAAAGCCCACAAGCCGAGCGAGTAAAGCGAGTGTGCCATGACAGCGGTCAGCAAATGTCACAACCGATTTGTTACCATCACTTAAATAGTTATCAATGAATAAATGGTGACCAGTCGGTTCTGGCACTCGCCGGCCGCTGCCGCGGCACGCTCGCTTCGCTCGCTCGGCTCGTGCGCTTTGGTTTAAAGACTAACATAACCTAACCAACTCACCGTTTTTTTAACTAGTCGCGACTTTTGACTACAGCCTTTAAGAGCAAGCGTGCAACGGCAGCATCAGCAAGTATCAGAACCGATTTATAGCCATTGTTTAAGTAATAAACAATGACTAAATGGTGACCGGTCGGTTCTGGCACTCGCCGGCCGCTGCCGCGGCACGCTCGGCTCGTGCGCTTTGGTCTGGAGACTAAATTAACCTAACCAACTCACCATTCTAGTCACTGGTCGCGACTTTCAATGACCCCTTACAATTTTAGTGACTATAAATACCCCTAACTCAAATAATAATTATTTTACCTCTTGTTTATTTATATCACACCCAAAAACTCAGATAAAGGATTTATTTAATAAAACATGATGTTTATATGGTTTACTTCAGTTCATAAACAAATTTAATTGCATTCACTAATTCCACAAAGGCATCTTTTTTAAATTTTATTACGTACCGTCGCCACAAGTATTCAATTATTAAATCGGTAAAATTACTCATATTTGTAAAGTGTTTAGTTCTAAAAAATGACTTCACAACTCGCCACTGTGCTTCTATCCTTTGAGTATGTATCCCGTCTGCCCCTACAAATGGGTTCTCGGGATCTGAATGGTTCACCTGTTTATGAACATATCCATAATCTGACAGGCAATTATATGCCCGCCAGCAATCAGTATGTATGGTGGTTCCCACCTGGACATGTTTTTGAATCAGTGGTATAAGAACCTCTGCTGATCTGATATTATCAGGACAGACTTCTAGGCGAAGATCCTGGGACCCATCTTCTATCATTCCCAATACCCAGTGTCCTTCGATATGACGTCCTGAAACAAATAAAAAATCTTCAGTAAAACTACAAAATTTACAAAAAACAATAAAAAAATTATACAACATAAATATTGTTGTACCTTTGTTTTATTTCCGTTTTCCAAACTTGCTTTCGTCTATTTGTACGATTTTTCCCGGCCCGCCAATTTTTCCAGAAAATTCAAGCTTTTTTTCTAAGTAATAAATAACTATCACCTCACGGCGGTACGAAAACCAATCCGCTATAGTGCATGAACTTAAGCATTTCGAGTTTAATTCTTTATAGGGATCTTCCAAAATTACATTTTCATGAGACCACCCACGAGCATATGCATAAATAAGGTAATAAACATGAATGAAATCAATTTTAGTATTTTCAAAAAAGGTTCCTTTTCTGCGTGATATTTTTCTACCATTGCCTCCAAATTTAGTTCTACATGTACCCTTTGAACATACAAATGTTCCAAAATGTTTACATCCAACAGAATATAAAATTTTCATGTTACTACGATGTACGGGGCATTTTTTTTCTTTTAGGACCAGCCCCTCTTGCTCACTGAATGCGACACATTGTTCATTAGTGCCAAGTTTCCGCAAAATACCTCCTAAATTCCACATGTTTAAAATGTCCCTGACATACAACTTTCGAGCCATGCACATATCATCATGATAGTAGTCAGCATTTGGCGCATCAGCAGACTGCTCAGCCACATCAGTAGACAGCCCCGCTACAGAAGAAGACGGCCCTGCTACATCAGTAGATGACCCTGCTACATCGGAAGACTGTCCTTGCACCAGCTCGTAATCGCTCATTATGAAGATCAGTGATCAATCAAAGTCCAGTAAAAACGCCAAATCAAAAGTTGAGTAATCCAATCAAAGTCCAGTAAAAAAGCCAAGTTCCAAAGTAAAGCAATGCAATCGAAGTCCAGTGAGAAAGCCAGTTAACGTAAATATAATGAATATAATAACCAAAACAGCGCAAGTCGTCGAAAAATCCAAAAACAAAACACAAAGTACATTCACGTAACTCACAGAGTAATGGAGGAGTGACGTCACGAACGGCAATTCGACGCTATGTGTTCGTAATTAATTTTGTCTTTAAAAATATGAAACTGCTATAAAACCTTGTACAAGTAGTAACATTTTCAGCAGTAGCATCGAAACTTATTGTGAAAGTGTTTGTGTAGTCAAAGGCGAAGTGAACTGCGAAAAATCAGTAATTAAGTGTCTATCAAAGCTGATTTGACAGTAATCATTTTTTATTTAAGCGGGTAGGAAATATTATTTCGCTAGCAATCATTTTTCGCAGATATGTTAAGGTTAACTAGCGACATCTACCGTAAAATATTGGTTTTATCTTGTTATCCAATATAAAAAGGAAACATGGCTAAATGCTCCGCGTGTGGCAAATTCCTCTCGCCGATAGGTGCCGCTACTTGTTCTATTTGCCCGTTAATATTTCATAGGGGCTGTGTAGCAATATCGGAAACGGCTATAGTGTCTAAAAATTGGGCGTGCCCCGAGTGTAAGAAGAAAGTACGCAAAGGTGACAATAGTATTACCCCGGTAAAAGGCATCTGCTGTAGCGAGTCTCCACCAACGGAAACAATGTCTTTGCATGTGGCTGGTCTTTCCGGGCCCGAGGCCTCTCACCCAGAAGAGGATGAAAATGAAGTGCGGGCCATGAGACGTGAGATTGCAGAATATATGGGGGAGCTACGTAGAGAAATGGTTGAGCTCCGCACCTCCATATCGGGATTTGGACTACGTTTAGATAGTATTGAGCGTAGGCTGGACGTGCTGGAGCAGAACAAGGTGATGACTAACACTAAAGGCACGGCGGAACTGGAGAGTACTATAGCCCAGCTAAAAATGGAACTAAATGAGAGAGACCAGGAGGCATTATCATCAGACCTGGATATTGGATGTCTCCCTGAAGAAAAAGGCGAAAACGTGTACCAGATAGTAACTGTGTTAGCTGCGAAACTAGGGGTCAAAATTGAAGGTCGGGACATTTGCTGTATTTGCTTGTATTTGCTGAGCGCGTTGGCGGAGTTGGTATGAGTAACGCCGTTAGCGGAAGTGAAATTACGGAACGATCACGCCGCGTTGTAGTGCGGCTCGCGCGTCGTAATCTGCGCGACGAAATCTTGCACGCCGCACGCGTGCGGCGCAACTTGACTGCATCGGATATTGGACTAGTGTCGCCTTCAGCATTGTCTCGTCGCATCTATATAAACGAGAGGCTCACCCGGTTAAACCGCTACTTGTTTTATAAAGTCCGTGAAGAATGTCGCAAACGGAACTGGCGATATTCATGGACAAAAAGAGGACGCATCTTTGCTCGACAAAGCGATGGCAAACAAGCGTTTTTAATTCGTTCAGAAAATGACCTAGCTCGTGTTTTTGAAATTAGTAATGTTACTTAATATTGTTAAAAAGTTTGTGTCACAGCAAATATGTATTCATGGAGACATTGTGGCAATCATCCGTCTTTACAAGTTGTTATTATATCTAACTATATATGTATCATTTCTAATTATCGATATTACAGCTATGAACTGTTTTAAATTAAGTCACTTATTATTCTTATATCCATTTATTTTCAAAAATTGTACATTTTTTTTAAATATTATTATTATTTAAACTTATTATTATTATTATATTTTAAATATTGCTATTCTAAAACTGTGTCATCATTTGAACTAAATTTAGGAAAATTGTGTATAAATTGTGAACTAATCGGAATTTTAATATTTTACAACGTATTACGTTTAACTTTTGTTTATATTCTTTGTGTTATATTGATAGATATTTTACATCTTGAAAATGATCAATAAACACTTAAAAATGGGTTTGTATAATGCAGGCTCTTTGGGAACCAATCAAGATAACTTTATAGTCTCCGTTATGCGTCATGATTTAGATTTATTGGCAATAAATGAGACATGGCTGAGGGTGGGTGAAGAAGGTCGAGCCCCAAACTTGCCAGGGTACCGACTTCGTCATATACTTCGCCCCAGCGGAGTGCGTTCACATGGTGGAGGCGTTGGGTTTTATATAAGGCAAGGTTTCAATGCGCGCACCTGGCCTCATCCTGTGAACCCACTACACAGTGCTATAGAGCAGATGTGGGTCACTATGACTATAAATGGGAAAAAGTTAGCAATCGGCACAGCGTATCGACCTCCTTGGATGGATGTGGACCTGTTTTTTGATGCCATTACAGACTCAGTAAATTGTTTAGGCCATTATGATAATTTGATTTTACTTGGAGATTTTAATATTAACTTTATGATTAAAACAGACTGAAAATCTCAAAAATTATTAACGTTTCTAGCACACTTTGATCTTTTACAAATTGTTAATGAACCAACTCATTTCACTGATACCTCGAGAACACTCATTGATGTAGTGTGTACAAATTTACATTCGAAAAAAATTGAATTCGATCACTTAGGCACCCTTCACGGTCACTGTCTTATAGTTTGCTCATTTAACCTTGAGCAAGACAGACCAACACTACGTACCATAAGGTACAGACCGATTAAAAATATTTCTCTAGATAATTTCAAGACTGACCTGCAGACTAAAAATGGGATCTTTTATTGACAATGGCTAACGTCAATGAAATAGTTGACGTTTTTAGCCACATTGTCATATCATTGTTCGACTTTCATGCGCCTGTAAGGTCGGGTGTAATTAGAAGCTGTTCTCTTCCGTGGATTACTGACACTGTAAAACTAATGATGAGACTGCGTGACAAAGTGCTAAAGGATTATCACAGAACCAAACTATTAACTAAAAAGGATTACTATAAATCATTAAAAGCTACTGTAAACGAAGCGCTCTACCGTGAAAAAATAGCATACTTTGAACACAATATCAATAACAAAATACACAATCCAAAACTATTATGGAAAAACCTCAAACACACTATTATTCCCAAAATCAGCTTAGAACTTCCCCCAAATTTCAATGACTCAAATAGCATTAATAAGCATTTCTTTAACACACCCGGTAGCTCAGATGCGTGTCCCGCTTTATTATCATATTTTGAAAACAATAAATTTAGTAACGCTGTGTTGTTTTCACTTACGTACACAAATGAAACGCACACACACACTTGTTATGAAACTTATATTGCCACCGCCGTGGCCACAAAAAGCGAACCAGATTTACGAAAAATATCCGAAGTCCAAAGAGATGGCGATCATTAAACTATTGCGTGTATCTAAAATGAACCACGCCATCTAGTGGCGTACGTCGAAATCATAGATGTGGAGTTTTGAATCTTTATATTAGGCTTTTCTTAAATTAAATATATGGTATTTTCAACATACCGCCCACTAAGGACTCGGGATTTATTTAATAAATCACAATGTCCTTCAACTACATTACATCATTCACTTAAATACATATATTTAGTTAAATAATATGAAATAAAAAAAAATCTGATGGGGGAGTTGTGTATACACTGCATCGACATTCAATAACGTAACTGTAACAAAATATAAATCTCCGCCCACTATCAAAAAAAGTTTTAGAAATGTTTGATATATAGAAAATAAACGAGCAAAACCAAAAAATACAAACAAAGAATACTATTCTTTGGGCAAAATACAAATCTTATTTACCGGCCGTTTGATGCACTTGTCTTTACATTTTAAAGTAACGACACGAGTTACATTGTCTTTGCCTGTATGTTTTTCAACTATTCTCCCTAAAATCCACTTAGTAGGGGGTAAATTTTCTTCGCGAATGATTACAACATCATCTATGTCCGGCTCACGAATGGTAGTAGTCCATTTGGAACGTTTATTTAAATTTAATAAATACTCATTTGACCACCTTTTCCAAAATTGATTTGTCATTTTTTGGATTGCTCTCCACCTATCCAAACAATTTACATTACTTGCTTGCTGTAAATGCGTATCATCGGCCACAGACGTAAGCGGTTCACCTACCAAAAAGTGGCCGGGTGTCAGGGGGAGAGGATCGTCAGGGTTGTCACTAATGTGACTGATTGGACGTGAATTTAAACATGCCTCGACCTGAATTAGCAATGTGGCTAGTTCTTCGAAAGTCAAAGTACTCTCACCGATTGTTTTTCTGAGATGCAGTTTTGCAGATCGAACTCCGGCTTCCCATAAGCCACCAAAGTTTGGTGCATGAGGGGGTATGTAATGCCAGGTAGTACCTTCTAAACTTAGGAGCTCTGATATTTCTTCGGGAAGTTTAGATTTCGCACGGACAAACATTTCCCTTAGGTCTTTGTCAGCTCCTACAAAATTTGTGCCATTGTCAGAGTAAACATCCTGACAACGTCCTCTCCTTCCTATAAATCTCCGAAATGCGGCGATAAATCCCTTTGAAGTTAGATCTGACACAACTTCCAAGTGTATAGCGCGAGTGATCATGCACACAAACAAGCATATGTAGCCTTTGTAAGATTTAGCTCCCCTGCCTGGCGAAAATCTTATATTAATAGGTCCAGCGTAATCCACACCAGTTGCCTTAAAAGGCTTATCCGGTTTTACTCGGACTTCAGGTAGTTGACCCATTAAAGGAGCTTCTTCCTTTGAGAAAATCTTAAACAAGTGATACACTGCTGATAGTGTTTCTTCACTAGATTGCGCACTCGTATGATCCAAAAACGGCTTCTAATATGATTAAGCATTGCTTGAGGTCCACTATGCATGGTTGCATTATGCGCATCTGTTATAATGACTCGAGTGAGATGACATCTTTGCGGTAATATAATTGGATGGCGCTCATCATAACTTAAATTTGCCATATGAATACGTCCACCGACTCTCAGAATTCCGTTGTCACATATAAACGGATTGAGTAAGTGAAGTTCACTTGCTTTCGTTAGATTCCCTCGTGTCTTTAATTGCATTATTTCAGTTTTAAACCACAATTCCTGAACTTGTTTGACACATGACAATAAAGCTACCCTAGTTTCTTTCACTGTAATGAATTTTGATTTGTTTCTTTCTTCCACTTCTAGGCCCCTTTTATTTATAAATCTTCTTATATATGAAACCACTCTTAGCATTTTCTTTAAACAGGAATACTTAGCCCAAATAAATTTATTTTCTTCTTCTGACATCCGTTTATCTCTGTCTTCTCTCAATGCAACTAAAGACTTGATTTCTTTAACTTTGCTCAATTTCTCTTCTTCATGAGTTATAAATTCGTTTTTAGACGAAGGAATAACGTCATGACGTAGCCAGTGAGGTCCATGCCACCACAGGGACTGATCTTTAAGTTTTGATGGTTGCATGCCTCTAGATGCATAATCTGCAGGATTGTCTTTTGTAGCAACGTGGCGGAATTGATCACACTCCAAAATATTAAGAATTTCAGACACACGGTTGCTCACAAATGTAGTCCATCTAGACGGCAAGCCACGCAACCAGGCCAACACCACAGTAGAATCCGACCAAGCAAATAAATTCTCCTTCTGTATATCCATAATTTGTGATACTTCGAATAATAATTTTGCAGCCAACACAGCTCCGCAAAGTTCTAACCTGGGAATCGTTAATTCCTTTTCTATTGGAGCTACTTTTGTCTTGGATGTGATTAAGTACACATGAACCTGACCTTGGGCATCAACCACTCTTAAATAAACAACTGCTCCGTAGGCGGACTGAGAAGCGTCAGCAAAGGCATGCAGTTCTGTTTGCGAGTCTTTTGTATACCGCAACCAGCGTGGTACCATGATCTTCTTTAGATTAACTAAATCCTCTCTATATTTTGACCATTCATTTAGTAAATCTCCAGTCAATTCATTGTCCCATGGCAAGCCTGACCTCCACAATTTTTGCATGAATATTTTTGCTGTTACTATGACAGGCGCTATCCACCCCATGGGATCATATTGCTTGGCTATATCAGATAGAACCTTTCTTTTTGTTATTGGTAAAGACAACTCAGGTAGATTTACAGTGTATTCAAAATTATCTGTATCCCGATTCCAGCGGATACCCAGTACCTTTACAGTGTTGTCGGATTTTATATCTAAAGTTTTCTCATCACTCTTGGACTTTTGATTGATAAAATTCATAAATTTATCACTATTGCTATTCCATTTTTGTAATTGAAAGCCGCCTGAGTTCAGTAATTGGTTCATTTGCTTGTAGATATCTATAGCTTCATTATCCGTTTCACAATTAGTCATCATATCATCGACATAAAAATCCTGTTTGGTAATCTTAGCAGCTATAGGAAACTTATTCTGCTCCTCTTCTGCCAATCGTTGCAATGATTTTACAGCCAAATACGGGGCACATGCTGTACCAAATGTCACGGTTTGCAATTCATAATGGCCCACAGGCTCATTAGAATTGTCTCTCCACAAGACTCTCTGGAAACGAGTGTCTTCGTTATGAACTCGCACCTGGCGATACATTTTAACTATGTCAGCCACTACGCAGATGGGGTGTTTTCGCCATCTCATTAAGATGTGTCGCAAGTCTTGTTGTAATTTTGGTCCCACAAGCAGGTTGTCGTTGAGTGATACACCATTCACTCCCTTGCAAGAGGCGTCATAAACAACACGTAGCTTACTTGTCTCCTTTTCTTCCCTCACCACGGCATGATGGGGGATGTAGACTGCTTTGGGATGATCGATGAGTTCGTACGGAACCTTGTTGGTAATTCGAGTCATATGATTTAAATCAATGTATTCTTGCATGACCCTCGCATACTCTTCTTGAAACTTAGGATTTTTCTTGAACTTTCTTTCTAATAAATAGAATCTCTTTTGTGCTATATCTTTTGATCTTCCATATTGGCATTCTGGGTTTTCATTAGTAAAAGGCAATTTCACGACGAATCTACCTTCCTTATTTCTAGTAGTGGTTAAATCATAGAATTCTTCACATTTCTCTTCCGTTCTTGTCAACTTCTTCCGAATGATATTTGGTTCGTTCTCTAATTCCCAGAACTTTTTTAGTACATTGTCTTCTCTTACTTGTACATGTAAGCTTAACATTTTCTCACCTGCTGAAGCTGATCGTGACACCTTCCCAGATATGACCCAACCAAAGATTGTATTCTGAGCTATAAGATATCCTTGGGGGTGTTTAATGACGTCACTTAATAAAATCTCAGCATACACTTCAGCTCCAAGCAAAATGTCTATTTTGCCTGGTGATGTATATCCTGCATCGGCTAGTGGTAGCTTCTCAATTTCTAACCAATCAGGTGATTGTACTTGATTTGATGGAATACGTGAAGTGAGTGATTTTAATACAAACGCGGTAACGTTGATTGAATATTGCGGATTATTCCGCGACTCTACTTGTAATGAAACCATATGCTTAAGCTGTAATTGACCCTTTCCCAAACCTGACACACAACCACTTATTGCTTTGCGCTTTAAGCCTAACAATTGAACTATTTCTTCGGTTACAAAAGAAGCTTGAGAGCCTTGGTCGATTAAGGCTCTTAAGAAATAGTTTTGTCCGGTTCGTGACGGAGACTGAACTACAGCCGTTGCTAGTAGTACGTTCCCAATCTCCTTCTTGTTGGCGAAATTTGCCATGATATCAATTTCGTCTATTTCGGAAGTTAATTTTGTTGATGATGTGGGTTCGCCTAATAGTGTGTGTTTGCTCTCTAAATTAATTGCAGTTCCTTGGTTCTTTTCCTTATCAAAATGTAGTAGTGAGTGATGTCGTCTTCCACATCTACGACAACTTGTACTTTGTCTGCATTGATTCACACTATGTGTTGGAGCCAAACAGTTATAACATAGTCGTTTAGACTGTACAAAATCGTTCCGTTCCTTTTGGGTTTGCTTACCAAATTGTGTACAGTTAAATAATAAATGACTGGATCCACACAAAGGACATTGCTTACTAGCAGCCTGAGATACTGTGCCTCTATCAGTTTTAGTTTCATGCATAGCTGTATGATACACCTTAGGCTTAGTGATAATCTTCTGTTGTGATGGCGTATGTCGCATGGTACTTCCGCCATCAATCATCTCCAAAGTTCGGAATCGTGACTCAAGGAACTGTGAAAGTTCACTCCACGTTGGCAGACTGTCTGCGTTTACATTATTTATGTGCATCTCCCACAGCCTGTGCGATTCCTTATCTAGCTTTGAAGTCACATAAAAATTGATGAAAGCATCCCAAGATGCCGTTGGTACGCCTAAGTTATCCAAACTGACTAAGCATGATGATGTTACGTCCAGTAAATGTTTTATGGCATTAGCAGACTCCTGTGTGATTTGTTTCTGAGAAAACAAAGTCTTCAAAATTGTGTTACAATTGTATCGTTTATTATTGTATCTCTTAGTGAGCTTCTCCCATGCAGCTTCGTAATTTAGTTCCGTAGTTGGTAAATTTCGTATTAATGATTCCGCTTCACCCGACAGTGTACTCTTGAGGTAGTGCAATTTTTGGACTGCCGATAAAGATACATTCTCGTGTATCATTGACATAAACATGTCATAATATGTTTGCCATTCGGCATAATTACCACCAAAATTTGGTAACTGTATTCGTGGTAACTTGAATAAAGATGGCGAGCAAGTTTCAGATTCGGACTCATGATGTATTTTTGCAGATGATCCTTTTGCTCGCAGAACATCTTTCAACAAGCATTTGTATGCCGTGTAATTTTCCTCAAACTTTTCGTACATATCGTTTTTAAAATAGTTAATCGATTCATGCTGATCTGCCTTTACGCCTGAAATTAGTTTCTTGTGAGTGTCTTTGAACTCTTTCCATAATTCTTCCAGTGTCTCCAAACGAGTTTCAATGTATCCTTGAGTGACTCTTTCCTTTGGACTCTTTCTATAATTAGTTTCTGCCTTAAGCAGTGATTTAAATCGATCATCTTGAAGATTTAAATAGCCTTCCATTTTATCGAATTATTGTTCCAAAAGATGAGATAAGTTATCAAAAATGTATATGGAAGTGATTGGAAACTTCACAAAATGTTTCTATGTTTCACGAAAAAATTTCAAAATTTTTCTAAGTGTTTGAAATTTTACCACTTATAAAATTTCAACGGGCGTAGGTTCCCCGTCTGAACACTTTTGCCTAAACTATTCTAAGTTCCTAGTTTGAAAATTTTACAAGTCCAAATTTATCACAAAATATACTAAGTCCCTAAGCTAAACGAAAAATTTTACAAGTCCAATATTCTCACAATTATTCTAAGTTCATTAAAAAATTCAAAGTTAATTTACCAGTGTCTTTAAAGTTCAATTTTGCACTAAAAACTCACCACTACCGTTCCCGGGTTTCGGCACCAGATGTTGTTTTCACTTACGTACACAAATGAAACGCACACACACACTTGTTATGAAACTTATATTGCCACCGCCGTGGCCACAAAAAGCGAACCAGATTTATGAAAAATATCCGAAGTCCAAAGAGATGGCGATCATTAAACTATTGCGTGTATCTAAAATGAACCACGCCATCTAGTGGCGTACGTCGAAATCATAGATGTGGAGTTTTGAATCTTTATATTAGGCTTTTCTTAAATTAAATATATGGTATTTTCAACACGCTGTTTTTAGTTTACAGCCGGTTAGTTTGGATGCAATACAAAAAATATTAAAAAGTTTAAAATCGAATGCAAATGGTTGTGACTTAATAAATCTCGACATGCTTATGTTGACAATACCTTGCACTATGAACATAATTAAGCACATCTTAAATACATCAATATGCACTTGTATATTTCCTGATACTTGGAAAAACGCAATTATCCGTCCCATACCTAAGACTCAAAACCCAACTGGTCTAAACGACTTAAGACCGATTAGTATATTACCGTGTTTATCTAAAGTCTTAGAGAAGGCAGTCTGCTTACAATTAACAGAGTACCTTGATTCTAATGGGATTCTACCGGAATTACAATCAGGCTTTAGAAAGGGTCGTGGTACGGTTACTGCTTTACTTGATGTTACAGATAATATACTTTGTGCACAAAGTGATGGCATGTGCACTTTGCTCGTACTGCTCGATTTCTCCCGCGCCTTCGATTGCATAAACATTAACTTACTACTATCAAAATTAAAATATTATGGTATCGACGGAAAAGCATTACGCTGGTTCACGAGTTATTTAAGTAACCGTTATCAATTCGTAAGACTTGATCATAGTAACGGTACCGCTTCTACTTCTGAAAAGTTGCTGATGAGTAGAGGAGTACCTCAAGGATCAATTTTGGGCCCTCTACTTTTCATTTTATATACGGCAGACATTATTCACCAAATACACAATTGCAAATTTCACCTCTATGCTGATGATACTCAGATCTATATTTCTTTTAAACCAGCCGATGTTGACTATGCTATTTCTAAATTAAACGAAGACCTGTCTAGAATAGCTGTTTGGTCTAAAAAGAATTGCTTAGTGTTAAACCCGTCCAAGACCAAATACCTCGTTTTTGGGAGCAAAAATAATTTAATAAAACTCAACCCAACAGTTACAGTCATGCTTGATGAAGTACCTACTGAACGAGTGTACGAAGCGCGAAACCTAGGTCTTTACGTTGACAGTGAACTTAGATTCGAAAGTCATGTAGCCAAATCAGTCAGATCTTGTTTTTATAAACTTAAAATATTATATAGGATTCGGCCATATTTAAATGAAAGTCTAAGAATCCAACTAGTTGAGTCACTAGTCTTGTCCCAGCTTAACTATTCTGATATAGTTTTTGGTCCTCGGCTACTGAACAGAACACAGCGACTCATCCAACGAGTACAGAACGCATGTGCACGCTTTTGCTTTAACATTCCTTTTAGAAATCATGTGACACCTTTTATAAACCGATGTTCAATGTTAAAAATGAAGCATCGCCGTAAACTACACCTTGCTTGCCTACTTTTCGGAGTTGTTAAGAACCAAGTTCGGTTCTCGGAGATCAGTTGCACTGCGGCAATGTGCTACGCAACTTGTGACGGTACGGCATGGCACAGTAGCTTTTAGAGGTAGTTTCAAGTATGCTGCCTCCAAATGCTGGAACAATATCCCACCGCCAATAAAAAATATAAAAAGTATTCATGGATTCAGACTAAAATTGAAAAAGTTCTTATATGACCATCAAGTGCGCCAGGCCGATTTTATTCATGATACCAGTGCTATATGATGGTGCGCATGTGGAGAGTGTGTGGTGTGCCTGATATATCCTGACTGTGTGTACTTATGTCGTGTGCTAAATGATGTATTATTGTATATTTAAGTTGTTTGATATTGTTCTTTTTAAATTTTATTGATAATAAGTAGCAATGTCAATTTATGAAAGTAATAAGTATTTAATCTTTATTTAATATTTAGTTAACATAAGCGCGGTAATTTTATTTGATTTTGGTTTTTCCGACGTTTCGGCCACTTTTCAGTGGCCGTGATCACGGAAGACAAAGATGTCAAGTGTCAACGAGTATCGTTAAAGTTTTATTTAGCCTACCGCCAACTTATTAATTTTAATTATTTAATTTTTAATTTTGTTTATGGTTATTATTTAATCTATGGGAGCCTAATCTAATTTACTACCGCTTCGCAACATGTTATGGCTTGAAGAGAAGAAGCGGCGCAAGAAACTCTTCAGCAAACATGCCTAGCTCTAATAATTTTATATAATATTAAAATGGGTGGAAGGAAAAATAAAAGTAATTATCAGTCAAGTTGGTTTGTGTTCCGTTGTACGCAGAAAGAGCTCAAAGTGTCCTGAGGTCTGGCAGCTGGTTTTTGCTGGGTTTGGGTCTTAATAGTTTTGATAATTGGATCCCAAACAGGTGGTACTTGCCAACCATCTTCTCTATTGAAATTTAGGTGTTTTTTGATTTCAATAGCCTCATGCATCATTCTAGGTATGAAACGATTCTCTTTCGCGAGGATTTGTGGGTTATCGAATCTGATGTAGTGGTTGGGTTTATCCAGCGTGTGTTCACTGATCGCAGACTTCGTAGACCTTGTGTGTTTCATGTCAGCAATGTGTTCTTTTACTCGTGTTTTTATGCTCCTCTTTGTTTGCCCAATGTATGACAATCCACACTCACAATCAAGCTTGTAAACTCCTGCATCCTGGAGTGGGATATTGCATTTCACAGGTCTCAGAAATTGGGTAATCTTTTTCTGCGGCTTGAAATATGTTTTGATTGAAGCTCGCCTGAGGATGTGGCCAATTCTGTCTGTGACCCCCTTGATGTAGGGTAGGGTAGCAGGGCACCGCTCAACTGAAGGTGGTTTGGGGCCTTTGTGACGTTGGTGTGGAGTCTTCAGCTGATTGCGTTGTAGAACTCGCTTGACATGCTGAAGCTCTCCAGCTATGTGGTTCTCGTCACAAATTTTCCGTGCTCTCTGAAACAAAGATTTGCCCACGGTAGCTAACTGACTAGGATGGTGGTGAGACGAACCATTAAGGTATTTATCTGTATGGGTAGGTTTCCTATACACCGTATGACCAAGAGTATTGTCAGGGTTCCTTAGGATGAGCACATCCAGAAAAGCTAATTTATTATTTGCCTCTAGTTCCATAGTAAATTTAATATTACTGCTAATGGAATTGAGATGATCTAGAAATGCAGAGACTTTATCGTTTGGGAGGACGGCAAAAGTATCGTCTACGTACCTTTTATACATCTTCGGCTTAGCCGGAGCGGTATCCAGTGCCTTCTGCTCGAAGTCTTCCATAAAAATGTCAGCTACGACAGGAGACACCGGTGAGCCCATGGCTAAACCGTTGATTTGGTCGTAGAAGCCGTAGTCCCACACGAAATAGCCAGATGTGAGGCAATGTTTTAGTAGATCTGCATATTCCTCAGGCATGTTGTTATCTATTAGCTTCCTTTTGACAATCTCAATGCAGTCTTCCACTGGTAAACTGGTGACATTGGCTGAGGATGAAGTACTAGTCAGTTTTGATGTCCAGTCCTTATTTCACAGTTCACTTTTTTGTCGGATGATTTTAGAAGATTTTTTTTAAGGATGAAATTAATTGTAATGAAGGTAAAATTGCATAAAGGCGGAACCTGAAAATTACGCATTTTTTGTATTCAAAGACTTTACATATGGTTTTCTATGGTACAATAACGACACTAAAATCATCGGTAAGCCATCATTTAGGCAAAAAATTAATAAACAATACAATTAATTAGGTACGAAATACGTGCATTATATCGCTAGAAATAATGTTCAATTTTAGCGTGACGACTTACCTACTAACTATAATAAAAACACAATTATTTTAATTTTGGGATTAGTCTGCAAATGTAACATATATGACATGATCAAAATAATTAATAATTATAAAATCAAATATTACGGCATTGCTAAAAAATCACGACATTTTGTAATTTGTAAGTAAAACCTCAGATTAATAATATTGAGAGACAAAGTTTTTACCTCACTTTGCTAAATGTCAGGCAAAGGAACTAAATCCGTACAGCATGAATATCAATATTATTCAATCAAACTGAACATCTTTGAATGACATAAAAATAAGGAATTTTAGATTTTTCACATTATTGTGATTAAGATCATTATTATATTTTTGTAGTTTGTATATATAATTACCGACAACATGCAATACTAATGTTAGACAAACAATATATAGGTGTGAGGGGTGTTCGAAGGTTATGGCAAGGACAGTGGGTTAGGTTAGGTTATCTTTAGACCAAAGCCCACGAGCCGAGCGAGCGAAGGAGCGTGCCGCGGAAGCGGCCGGCGAGTGGCAGAACCGACTATACCTTTTATTAAAATTATCAACGAATAAATGGTCACCAGTCGGTTCTGCCTTACGCCGGCCGCTGCCGCGGCACGCTCGCTTCGCTCGCTCGGCTCGTGGGCTTTGGTCTAAAGATAACCTAACCTAACCCACTGTCCTTGTCACTGGTTACACCTTCGACCACCCCTTACACCTATACTTTGTTCTGCTTACATTGGTATTGCATGTAGTCAGTATTTATATATACAAACTAGAAAAATATATTAATTATCTTAGTTACAATAATGTGAAAAATCTAAAATTCCATACTTTCATGTCATTCAATGATCTTCAGATTGATGAAAAAATATTAATATTCATGCTGTATGGATTTAGTGTTTTTGCCTAACAAGTAGCAAAGTGGCAGAACCGACTGCTTACCATTAATTATGGTTAAAGTCGATTCTGCCTGCAGCTTTGGTCTGAAGCTAACCTAACCTAACCCATTGACCTTCTCATTGGTCGCAACCTTCAACCGCTCCTCACAACCTATTTTTTGTGTTGCTAACATTGGCATTGCATATTTGAGCTCTAGTGTGAAGCTAACCCAACCTAAAGAGTGACAAGCAAAGGAAATAAATCCAAACAGCCTATTTTTTGTTAAGAATACAACAGACAACGCTGTATGGATTTATTTCCTTTGCCTGCCACTCTGATGAACTAAATTACAACAAAAAGATTTGTCTTTAGCAGTGTAGTTTACTTTATGTAGCATGGCGGTTTTATCTGGGAAGTGTTTTGTAGTTTTTAACCTAATAAAATGTGCTTTAAAATTTAATAAAGTAAGATATTGATTGTTTTTAAGTTAACTTATGTGTTTGTGCTCAAAATCATAAGCATTGAGATATAACATGTCTAGAGAGAGCATTGCTAACAAACAACATCGCCAAAAACGGCATCAAAAACGCGAAGCGTTGCTATATTCACTCTGTGTTTTCGGGATATCAGGAAAAAAATATTACCCCATTTTTAAATATTTTTTATGTAAG
This sequence comes from Dendrolimus kikuchii, assembly GCA_019925095.2. Lineage (NCBI taxonomy): Eukaryota > Metazoa > Arthropoda > Insecta > Lepidoptera > Lasiocampidae > Dendrolimus > Dendrolimus kikuchii. Next base: position 4,293,679 of record JAHHIN020000031.1, read on the forward strand.
TGAAAAGTTTAAATGATCATTATGATTTAATCGCTTTATGTGTTATAATTTAATATTACTCAGAGGTTTCTGTTTTTTTTTTTAATAAAGTATTAGCAACAAAAGTTGTGTGTCTTGGAACGAACCATAAAAAAATACATGCACAAATAAATTCATAACACATTCATAGCACATGTAGTAATTTTAATTCGCAATAAAATGTCTGTACAGATATTAGTACATATTTATAAGTCTGTTAATTACCAATACTAATATAATAATTAAAAAAAAACTATTCATAATGGCAAATTATTTTTGTGTTACACATCATGTTCACGAAGGTTATTAGATGACTATTTATAACCCAAAGATTATCCTGCGCTAAAAGTCAGTGAAATCATTTGTAATAGTAGACTTGGAACGATTCGATAGGTTCATATTGGCTAGTAGGCTTTATGTATAATCCAAAGTTTATATCAGTAGTAGGAACTACGGGGTAGGTACACGGGATAGTTTAATGCAGGGACTTAAGAGCAACTAAACCACTTGAAAAAGGCTATTATAGAAATAAATATATTCATATCCAAAAGTTTTTATTCAAACTAGTTCACTTTGATTATTTTCTGAACTAAAATTTGTTTTTTATCATATTAATATATTTAATTATTTCTTTATTAGGAATTAATGGAGATGCAGCTAACAGAATATAGACAAAATTAATATCTTAATTATGAGAATAAAGAGTTATCTATAATATTACTAGCGGCCCGGCGCGGATTCACCCGTGGTCTGTCCCGCTCCCGTGGTATAAAGCGTCATGTTATATAGCCTATGACACTCCCTGTTAACGTAGCTTTCCAACAGTAAAATAATTTTTAAAATCGGTTTAGTAGATCCCGAGATTAGCCCCTACAACGTCACAAACTTACAAACTTTACCTCTTTATAATATTAGTACAGATAACTCCGACCGAAGCATCTGCTTTAAACGATATTCAGTTTTTTTACATCCTCTTTAACGATATTTGCAGCACGCATTCTGTCAATTCTATGTCAAACGTCATAAGGTTACATTAAAAAGTTTATATTGTCCAAAGCGCTAAGGTTAAATTAGAAATAATTTTATATGATGGTTAAGTATTCTTAAATTTTCTAATTATCCTTCACACAACTTACATCTTATCGGTCACGATCATATATAAATATTTTAGGTACTTTATTTCAATACAATTGTGCCGTTGATAAGAAAATATAAAAAACATAGTGTAAAAATATCTCCGAAAATGATTCAAAATCCATCTCTTTGTCCAACAATATGCTACAATTGGATCCGTAGGAAGTCTAAAACGTAATATAAACTAGTTTAAGAAAACCGGACACACAAACATTACATGTCTGTTTTCTATAGATTTTTTCAATTATTCATATTTCATATATAAAAAAAATCGTAACAAAAGTCCCCAAATTTTGGAAAATAAGTCACACTTCTCACCTGACAACATCAATCAATTCGATAACCTTGAAAATGTCGAAATTAAATTTCACGTTTTTACAAAGAAATCACGAGCAAAGTGTTAAGTTTTCCGATTAAATGACATCTTATCCTTATCATTTCCCGTTTTAAAATAGTTCCGACACATTTGAATAGCGCAGGCCGGCATAACTATTTTTTTTGCGAGAGCTCTAACCAGTAAAGTAATCGAAACGACACTAATAGGCGTGGGAAGCCACTGAAGCCAGTGCACCAATTTTGGTGCACTGTTTTTGGGCCGTTTTTGTGCAATTGATGCGTGATCTAGACGTTTATATGATCTAAGATCATAAGTGTTTAGCAACGTGCCCTATTACTTTACAATAATAATATTAGCATAGTAGGCAGTCTGTGTATATTCTAAGGTAATTGTATTGTTTATTAATTATGTGCCTAAATGAAGGCTTTCCGACAATTTTAATTTCGTTATTGTTGAGATATAACATGTCTAGAGAGAGCATTGCTAACAAATAACATCGTCAAAAACGGCATCAAAAACGCGAAGCGTTGCTAAATTCACTCTGCGTTTTCGGGATATCAGGAAAAAAATATTACCCCATTTTTTATAATTAAATATTTTTTTATGTAAGTGAAAAGTTTAAATGATCGTTATAATTTAATCGCGTTATGTGTTATAATTTAATATTACTCAGACGTTTCAGTTTTTTTTAAAATAAAGTATTAGCAACAAAAGTTGTGTGTCTTGGAACGAACCATAAAAAAATACATGCACAAATAAATTCATAACACATTCATAGCACATGTAGTAATTTTAATTCGCAATAAAATGTCTGTACAGATATTAGTACATATTTCTACGTCTGTTAATTACCAATACTAATGTAATCATTCTAAAAAAACTATTCATAATGGCAAATTATTTTTGTGTTAGACATCATGTTCACGAAGGTTATTAGATGACTATTTATAACCTAAAGATTATCCTGCGCTAAAAGTCAGTGAAATTATTTGTAATAGTAGACTTGGAACGATTCGATAGGTTCATATTGGGTAGTAGGCTTTATGTATAATCCAAAGTTTATATCAGTAGTAGGAACTACGGGGTAGGTACACGGGATAGTTTAATGCAGGGACTTAAGAGCAACTAAACCACTTGAAAAGGGCTATTATAGAAATAAAAATATTCATATCCAAATGTTTTTATTCAAACTAGTTCAGTTTGATTATTTTCTGAACTAAAATTTGTTTTTTATCATATTAATATATTAAATTATTTCTTTATTAGGAATTAATGGAGATGCAGCTAACAGAATATAGACAAAATTAATATCTTAATTATGACAATAAAGAGTTATCTATAATATTACTAGCGGCCCGGCGCGGATTCACCCGTGGTCTGTCCCGCTCCCGTGGTATAAAGCGTCATATTATATAGCCTATGACACTCCCTGTTAACGTAGCTTTTCAACAGTAAAATAATTTTTAAAATCGGTTTAGTAGATCCCAAGATTACCCCCTACAACGTCACAAACTTACAAACTTTACCTCTTTATAATATTAGTACAGATAACTCCGACCGAAGCATCTGCTTTAAACGATATTCAGTTTTTTTTACATCCTCTTTGACGATATTTGCAGCACGCATTCTGTCAATTCTATGTCAAACGTCATAAGGTTACATTAAAAAGTTTATATTGTCCAAAGCGCTAAGGTTAGATTAGAAATAATTTTATATGATGGTTAAGTATTCTTAAATTTTCTAATTATCCTTCACACAACTTACATCTTATCGGTCATGATCATATATAATTATTTTAGGTACTTTATTTCAATACATTTGTGCCGTTGATAAGAAAATATAAAAAACATAGTGTAAAAATATCACCGAAAATGATTGAAAATACTTCTTTTCAAAATCCATCTCTTTGTCCAACAATATGCTACAATTGGATCCGTAGGAAGTCTAAAACGTAATTAATATAAACTAGTTTAAGAAAACCGGACACACAAACATTACATGTCTGTTTTCTATAGATTTTTTCAATTATTCATATTTCATAAATAAAAAAAATCGTAACAAAAGTCCCCAAATTTTGGAAAATAAGTCACACTTCTTACCTGACAACATCAATCAATTCGATAACCTTGAAAATGTCGAAATTAAATTTCACGTTTTTACAAAGAAATCATGAGAAAAGTGTTAAGTTTTCCGATTAAATGACATCTCATACTTATCCTTTCCCGTTTTAAAATAGTTCCGACACATTTTATTAGCGCAGGCCGGCATAATTATTTTTTTTGCGAGAGCTCTAACCAGTAAAGTAATCGAAACGACACTAACAGGCATGGGAAGCCATTGAAGCCAGTGCACCAATTTTGGTGCACTGTTTTTGGGCCGTTTTTGTGCAATTGATGTGTGATCTAGACGTTCATATGATCTAAGGTCACCATTCTAGTCACTGGTCGCGTCTCTTCACTAAAGCCCACAAGCTAAGCGAGCATGCCATAGCAGCGGACTGCGAGTGTCACAACCGGTGTGTAACTGTAACCATGGTTGCAATATATAAGCAAAAACTATTTTCGTATTTAAAAATCAATAAAGTAATTCAAAACTTGTTTACTAAACACAATTCACACTTTGTTATCAACAAAAGTGGCATACCCTTGTTTATCAAATGTATTTTTGTTTTTCTCATTATTCATTCAAAACTTGTTAACAAGTCTAGTGTCTATATATGAGGCATATGTATACCCCTAAACTCAATTTCCCTTAACCTCATGCCACTCTGTGCAAAAGTTCAGCCCTTGTACCTGCTAGGCTTGGCCTCGCCATATTCAGGTAATATAGAATGACTTTCTTCCTTCCATCTTCATCCTTGAAAAATTCTGGAATACAACAAAATGTGTGTAATAAGTATTAGTATTCAAACGATTGAAAATCAACCAGTCTAGCCTCCTTATTAAGACAGTTTTCACAAACACATATATAATGTATAGTTTACATTAATAAGAATATTGCATGCAAAATGCCAAATTACAAGTAGTTTTCGCATTACAGTTCAATAGTAATGATGGGAAATCACTCCTTGTGTGCTACTTATGCTGTGCACAGCTGAGGAGGTCATATCAATTGATGAAGAGGGCTTTGGAGGCCAATAAGTTGCTCACAGCTATTGTTAATAGTTCTGAAGTAAGTTTCTAGTTCTATGAGTATTGTATTCTGTATTTTGACAAAGTGTAGATTTGTTGCCTTAATATGAAGTGTTTTGAATCCAAATTTGGTTTCCCTAGCCACCTGTGCTTGCACAGCCAGACTTAACAAGGTTCGCCGTTGAAGGATACACCAAAGAGGACTATATATATACAGTGTAAACTCCATGTAACCTTACTTGATTTAAGGACAAACTCCCTTAAAGTTAAAATCACTTGGCTTTGGTTGGTTTATTTTGTCTTCCATAGAATGATACACTCTATATATAGCATTACATCCACTCTCAAAATTGACAACAATTAAGTAATAAATAGTACCTTTAATAAAACTCCACTGTTGGCATCATGCAAACCTTCATTTCTAAGAAATTCCAAATACCGAAATTTCTAACTACTTCCTTTATCCCTAAGATGCCTCAATATCCCAAGATATGAAAAATAAGTAAAAAATGCCACTAAATTTCTGATGCATCAAAAGACATCAGACAAAAATAACTGACCACTCTCTATAATGCCATAAAATGCACAGTCCCTTCAGTGCTCTTATAGGAGTATAGAGTTTACACTGTATGTACATGTATGAAGTATTTTTGTCATATTATTTCAACTCTAAAACAGACTTTCATGTTTGTTCTATGGCCTGCTTGGATTATGTAACTTGGGCTCATGATGAGTCGGTAGAGCCATGCTAGAATCATTATCTTGATTATAGTTCCTAGGGTTATATTGACTGGTGTAATACAATATTTACACAGAGTATGCGGATGACATGGTAAAGCTTTGACTGAGGATTCTGATTATTATTATTTTTTGTCTTAACTCTGGGAGACTGCATTTGCCCTCTGGCCCCAGGGGAGGTCACTGAGAAGTATGTGGGACTCCCTATGGCTGGTGGTAAAGACAACTTTCTTGAGATAAAAGGAGTTGCAAGCACTGACTGTTAAACCACCTACTAAAAAACCTTCAGGTGTCCCTCTGTATCAGAATGAGGAATTGCAGGAGCATACTCATAGATATCACTGTGGTGATGCCTCGATGAAAATCGGCATGACAGGGTGGCCCTGGGACCAGGACACAGTAAAGCGCCGGGTGTGGCATGCTGTGACGGTATTTTATCCTCCTTTGTCATTCCCTCTATTCCACATAGAGAATGGCAACTAGTTCACATCACCTTTGAAGTTTACTCGTCCATAAGCAACAGTGACCAGTTTCTACCAAATGAAACAGCTGACCCATTGCCCCCTTACATCATTTACTAGAATGGTGGTGGATCATTCACCTGACACTTCTCAGCTTGGCAACCGCTTTTGTCTTACTGTTGTGCTAAAAAGGTGTTACTAATACAGGTTTTCATAAAATGTGACCTTGCTGTGAGTATGTTACTTGTTACAAGGTGCATTTGACACTCGAAAATCTCTCTGGGGCCAGCATTTGAACCCCTATCACTGGGGTGCTTTGGTCATTGAGCATATGAGTTCTTCTGTTAATCTTTTTCATATATACAATATATATTTAAATTTCAGCAATCACAGAATGGATTATTATTGTTAGCCAGTCACTCATTTGGTTTTGATTATAAGTATACCATTTCACACCAGTACCGGCTAGAATGTGAGCAGTTTGTGAGAAATACTGAGGAAGAAAATGAAGAGGACAATGAAGACTTGAGTGTCATTAACATCAAAGAAGAGGAAGGAGGCTAGTTGCTTGTATAATGGATTGTATACATTTGGAGCTGTATACTTATTACATTTTCTGGAATTATAAGTGTTCTATTATGTTCATTTCTGGTCCCTGAATCAATTGAATACCAAATAAGCATTAACATACATGTATTTTTGTAAAATTTGTAGATATCACTTCACTACAAGTACAAATTAGCTTGTAAATGCCACCGCCTGGAAAATCTATCTTTGAAACAAATAATATTGTTATACCTTCTCTCTCATTTGTAGATTGATTGCTGTTTTTCACTTCGAAAAAAGTTGGTTTTTCATCATCCACTATTTTTGTGATTTGCCTATAGGGATCCTATATCAAGCACTATCTATGAAAGGTATCCTATGTCAATGACTAGCTCCTTACAGCTTCTTATTTGTGTAAATTACTTTGTAATATTTTTAAACTTTGAAACTTAAATTGTTTAATTGACTTAACTGTTGTTTGAGCTAAATATGTAGGCAATTTCTTTTAACATTGGTATGGCCACGTTTTATTGAGACAGGCTAAATATGTGGGGTACAAATGTCTAGCAATGCCACTTTCGCCAGGTCCCAGTCGAAGGGGCTGGCTCAAGATATGCTGGCTTGATGTTCTGAAGGGTGGCATGCATACCAATCGTCTGAAAACGAGGGATGCTGAAGACCGCGCGAAGTGGAGTATAAAAAGTAGGAAAGCGGACCCCGGGCGTCGGAGTAAACACTCCGATCGCTACCGGGATTCAACTCTTAGATGATGGTGATTATGATGACGAAATCTCTTTTTAATATTTAAATTTCTGTTTGAGCGTACCCTGCAGTCTCCATGTTTACTGATTCTCAATTCATACATTAGTTAGAAGTATTCTGATTATCAAATTTAAATATGGTAATTTTCTAGATGACCCTTTGTCTTTAATTTTTTCCTGGGTTAAGGAGCTAGTATATGTAAATAAAACTACAATTGCAACCCTAATTCACATAAAAACATGTTCCCTGATAGAGTCAAATCAATAAGACAATCTAGATAATACTGATGATGAGTCAGGCACACCTTTGGACGATAATACGCTTCTGAAGGAGATACTGGAAAGAGAAGTTCGAATTGTTGTTAAGAGGATGGATTTGGGTAAGAGTTTCTAGATTCATTCTCATTATCGTCATCAGTCAGACCCCGAGACTTTGTAACATTTAAAAAGAGCAATTTGTCTGATGCTATTAGTATCCGACTTTTGCTTAACTTTCATATTACAATAACAGTTTTAGAATTCTCAAAATTGACTATAGCCCTTGTTAAGATCCACCAATGTACTAGATAGTTAGCAAAAAGTATGACATATAAATTAACTTGAAGATATTTTAAATGCTGAATATAACAGGTGGTGGGGCATTTGCCCAACTGGATGGCTACCGCCCCTGGTCTAAAGTATGTCGCCATAACAACCTTGAGTTGTGTTCCGGCATTAGTGACCAGGTTCCAGTTTCCCTTAAGAGAGCAGCAGCGCATTTGTAACAACTTTGTTGTTGCAAATGTCCATAGGCGATGGTAACCGCTTTCCATCAAGTAGGCCGTCTACCTGTATGCTGATCTCCTGCAATAATAATAATAATAATAAACTTTATTTTCAGTAATAAAAAACAGCTAGGTAGCGTAACAAAAATTTTAGAAGTAGTACAGCATAAATATGTTTGTGACTAAGACGGAAACTAAGAATAAACTTGTATCTTCGGCCTCAGCACCTTCCCATTAAATTTGACAATATTGTAACACATAAATTAATAACAGCTGAATAACTCTTAGACAAAGATAAAGACAGTTAATATAATCTAAATGAAAAAGAAAAAAAAATAAACAAATTGAAAGATCTAACAAAGTAAGATTAAGTGTAAATTATAAAGAAAATAAATAAATAAAGAAAAGTGTTTTAGTGTCCTCTCTGTGTGTATTGGCAAGAGTGTATGTGAGTGAATGTGAGAGGGTGTGTGGAAGATCAACGAATTATAAATAAGGTGAATTATTAATTTTAATATTCATATTATTAGGTATATAAACCATATATATTCACCAAATTAAGGATAAGGATAAGTTAATTAAGTAGGCACCAACAATAAATCTTCTGTTTGCCCGTAGGATAAGTCTTGCAAAAATAACGAAATTTTTTCTTTAGAAACTTTCATAGTTAATGTATAGAAATTGATTTTGGCATTCAGACGATTGTAAAGTAAAGGTCCAAGGAAAACAGGAAATCGATTAATAAATTTAGTGTTTAGATGACATGGTTGTGGGCAAATTTGTTTTCTACGTGTAGCGACAATATTTGGGTCATACGTCAATAAGGAATGTTCTTTTAGTATTAACCTAAGAATAAATAATTGGCGGACGGTAAGTACCTTACATTCCCTGTATAACGTAGCAGTAGGGTAAAATATAGGCTTAGAAGTCATAACTTTCAGCACCGCACGTTGTGCGATTTCAGCACTTTTTAAAATAGTTTTCGAAGACCCTCCCCAGGAGGAAATAGAGTAAATTACAAGTGATTGGCAAAGAGCGAAATATATATTAAGTAATTTAAGGTCAGCAATATGTCGAAGCCTTTTAAATATAAAAATGAAATGAAATGAAATGAAATGAAATTTGAAATGAAATTTATTAGCATGTTTTTTTTTTTTATTGGACTTGACTTTATGTTGTTGGTCCGAAGACCTTACAACTTTACCGGGGTGTTTGGGGCGAGTGCCTTCGCGAAGCGAAGGCGCTCGAGCCCGGGGGGGCAACTTGCTCGAGGGAGCTCCCTAAGGAGTTTTACCTCGGCTGGACTGTTGCCATGAATGGGGAATGAATTTAATGATGCCCACCATAGGGCGACACAAAATACTATTAGCATGTAAGTAAGTAGTACAGGGTACATATAAAATAACTAAAATACAGAGAACAGTACAAATGGCGTCCCAAAGGAAACTCTGCTTCCCGCGCTAGGTCTCCTTAGAGCCTGTGTGGCGGGCCACAGTAGGATTCGCTTCGGTCATATAATTCTTATCATTGCTGATAGTACATTAATGCAATGTGTACTAAAAATTTATATGTATAAATAATATTTTCTATTGTTAAATTAAAAATTACAATTAAATATTTAAAGATGTTAGTAATGACAATATGCTTGTGTGTGTTTGTGTGCGCGTAGTGTCTGTATAGGCGTATGTGATAACTATTTTCAAATGACGGTTAGTAGAAGGTGACTAGCAAATAAGTCGTAAAAGTTCTTCAGCATCTTTAAATGGTAGAGAGTGTAAGTAATCATTTAAGCCTTTTCTTAATTGAAAGTGTGTCATGGTAACCAAAACTAATTTGCTGCTTATATTATTATACAATTTTGGACCTAGAAATTTTACAGATTTAGCACCAAAGCTTGTACGACAGTTCGATTGTTTGAAGACCAAATCTTGCCTGCGCTTTGTTGCCAATTCTTCCACAGTATTTTTAGTTACAAGATTGTGATGTTTCAAAACTATAGCCCGTATAAATAGTTTGCGGATATTCAGGACTTTACACTCATGATAAAGGGAGTCTGTGGAGAATAATCTAGGCTTGAAAGTCATGCACTTTAATAGCGCTCTTTGGGCACGTTCAAGAACCATAAGATGAGTCGGTATTGCAATAGCATAGTATTGATTCTGCTAGGGCAGTATATACTTTAAATAGAGAATCGTGATCAAGGACATGGCGTAGTTGCTTAAAGGCGTAGATTAACTTTCTTGTTCTGCTAGCAAGGTATTTTATATGCACCGTCCATTTTAAATGTTTGTCTAGGTAGACTCCTAAATATTTTGTATCTGATGTCGGCATAATTGCACCACAAGCACAAGATAGGCGTTGATTACAGCTTGTATCATGTATTTTAAGACAGAAAGAATTAGGCGGTTGTGTGCCTGCATTAATGCTGAAAGTGATAAAATGGGTTTTATTCACATTGAGAGTAAGCAGGTTTTGTTTCAGCTATGTCGACACTAGATTTAATCCACAGCTTGCTACGCGTTCAGTTTCATCCCATGTATCGCCGTGAAATAGCAGGACAGTATCATCTGCATAACTAATGACTTCCCCATTTAGTAGATCGATGTTACATAGGTCATTAATGTACACGAGAAATAGGGTAGGGCCCAAAATGCTTCCTTGTGGTACACCAAATTTAATGACGGCATTTTTACTTGTATGGGAACCTATTTTCGTACTTTGTTTTCTACCACTCAAGTAACTCTCAAACCAAGATAGCGGTAAACCACGTATTCCTAGTGATTCCAGCTTACTTAAAAGTATAGGTATCGATATGGTATCAAAGGCCTTTGTTAGATCTAAGAAGAGCCCTAAAACCCTTTGACCACTGTCAAGCCGTTCACATACTCTTTCTGTTTCTCTCAAAACAGCATCTTCTGTGCAACGACGGGGCCGGAAGCCGTATTGGTTGTTTGAGAGTAACGTTTTTGTTTCAAGATAGTTTTTCAGGCGGTTGTTCATCAGTTTTTCTAAGATTTTTGACACAACTGGTAGAAGCGATATTGGTCGAAAATTAATTATCTTACTAGCGTCACCTGTCTTATGTATAGGTAACACTATAGCTCTCTTTAAAGGTTCCGGAAATATTCCCGTATCAAGGCTTTTCTGACATATTTTAGTTATGGGTTCTATACAATAAGGTAATGCTAACTTTAACATCTTCGCCGTGATTCCATCCCAACCTGCAGAATGACTATTTTTAAGTGATCTAATAAGGTTAATTATTTCGGATGCTTCCGTATTTATCAGACCAAATGAATGGATTTCGCTATCTTTTCTAGCGATGGCTTTACATAGATCAATTTCTTTTTCCTTCGATTGGGATAATATATCTTGAGCTAGCTTCGCTCCAACATTAACGTAGTACTCATTTATACTATTTATCGTTTCCCTATACGTAGATTCATGTGTGAACAGTTTATCCACAGGGTTTGTCTTTGTAGTGAAGTTGCAGATTCTTTTAATATTTTTCCAAGTTTTCTTACTATCATTGTTACATTTCTCAAGTTCAGATTTTTCGTAAGTTTTTTTAACTTTACGCAATATTTTATTACATACATTTCGGTAATCTATATATACTTTCCTGAGTTCTTCATTATTGGTATCCTTCTTGTATGTTCTATGTAGTTTATCTCTCTTTCTGATACATTTAACAAGTCCTTTCGTTATCCAAGGTTTAATATTGGTGTTTCTGTTTGAGATTGATATAAGGTTAGAATGTTTTTTTACTATATCTGAAAATGTAGATAGGAAGTCTTCCGTAGCTTTGTCTAGATTTGTATAATCCAGTCTATTATTCCAGTTAATTCTCTTTAGTTCCAGAAGCATACCCTCGAAGTCCAACCTTGTGATAGTACGGCTATTTTTTGCTGTCAATACACGTTGCATATCAAGTTGTACAAGAACAGGAAAATGATCGGTAATTGAGGTTTCAATTACTAGAGTTGTAGCCTCATTTTTAGTCTTAATCATGCAATGGTCTAGGCAAGATGCCTCTCTTGTAGGCAGGCAATGCCCTGGCAGTAGGCCATGTCCAGCTAATAGGTTGAGATATTCTTCAGAGTGTTTATCATTATTCTTTGGTTTAGCATCAATATTAATAATTATATCACCGATCACTATTATATTTTTAAACAATTTCGCGTCAAATAGAACTTTATCTAGTGAGTCGAGAAAATTAGTAATATTACTAAAGGATGGTGGTCTATAGATTGCAACGATACAGATATCGGTTTTATATTGTATTACCAGACAGTTACCATCATTAAAGTTCGACTCTAATACTGTTACATTTATATTGCTTTTGATATATAAGACTATACCGTCGTTTTGATTTAGGTGTTTTGTAGTGTTGTGTATATTGTAATTATTTAAGGGTACAGGATTAATATTATCATCTAACCAACATTCAGTCAAAACAATAATGTCGATATCAAGATTAAGACGATTAAGAAATACTGCAAGGTCATTGAAATTTTTATTAATACTTCGTATATTTAAAGTAATAATCGAAAGTTTTTTTGTATCAGTTTTTAAGTAACTTTTGCAATCTTCTGGTTCTAGAAGTAGGTATGAGTTTGAGATATTGACATTATCAATATCTCCCATTATATCATTTATATCGATCATTATAAATAATTATCAGTTTTTGAGGGCATAGCCCATTTTGAATCAACATAGAACCATCAGAATTGCAAAAGTGAAATTTGTGATTAGGAAATACATGAGCGGCGGAAAATAATGTGTGTATAGATATGACAAGATGTATTGGCTTACTGAATGAGTTATACAGAGAGATGTTGTTAGTATAAAGAGATAAATTAAAATTAATTCTTAAAAACGAGATACTAGCTAGGGAGCAATGAAATACCCAGACTAGTCATTTTTCTGAATTCTTCAGAAGCTGTTGTATCTGGTCTTCACTTTTAATTTCGATTGAAGGATAGCCCTCGAGTTTTCTTATAAATATTTTTCCTCTATTAGACCAACAAAATTTCCAGTCACTGTTTCGAATTAGATCTCGAGCTAAATAAAAAAGATGGTTGCCTTTTTTAGTTAGTGATTCTTTAATGTAAATTTGTTGTTTATTTGTGCACCAGCTTGCAATAAATGTATTTAAGTTTTCAGTATCATTGTTGCTATTATACTTTTTGAATGCTTGCAGTAATTCGTGTTTTATCTTTATATTACTATATTCAACGATGATGGGTCTTGGGCCCAGACTTTTGGTTGCTACACGATAGGCATGTTTGATATCCCTAGGATTGTAGCTAACGTCTAAGGATTTATGTATTAACTCAATTGCTTGTTCCATTTGAGCGCTACTATCTGTTGGTATATTTTTGATTTCAATACATGTTTCTTTAAGTTTCTTCTCTAAAAATTCTACCTGTTGTTCTAGTTTATCAATAGTTTCGTTCGTCTTATTTTCGTTGTATTAAAGTTGGTCAACGCGTATGTTTAGTTTAACCTGCTCTTCCATAATAAGGGATATTTTCGAAGTGATTTCATCATTTGAGCGTAAAAGTTGAGTATTCTGTTCTTTAAGGTCACTTATGTCTTGCCTTATTTGACCAAATTGATTGTCTTGACTAACTTTCAAATCGCTGAACATTTTTTGAAGTTTGTCCGACATATCATTCATTAGTTGATCTAGGTTTCTAGTCGAGAATTCATACCTGTTCTTCTTTCTCAGGGTGATATTTTTATCATTTTCTTGGTAATCAGGCGAGCTGTATAGTTCAGGTTGTGAGCTTGCCTCACCAAGAGGTCTTGGAGGTGTACGATGGATTTTGCTGGCGCTCACGAAGGGTGAAGTCATAGTGATAAGCTTATTATTTGGACTATTTCTTATTGCCTATCAAAAGGAAGAGAAAGCTTGTTTATGTGCTATTGCTCTGAATTAGTTACAAGGCACAGTTGCGTATGTATGTAGTATCCGTGCTCTCGAAAAGCTTCAGGCGTTTATTATTTATTCTGCACCTAGCGACTAGTATATCTAAGCAGTAAGCAGTGCGTTGCCAGCTTTAGCGTTAAGAGAGAGATGCAATAAGTTTTAGAGCAGTGAGGCTAATACTACTGAGCAAGCGTTCTGTTGTAATAGGCACTTTATATATAAGGTTCAAAGGGCAATTGTTTTGGCCAGACGATATTTTGAGGATGTTAAATAATTAACTCACGATTTTCGTAGTGTTAATTGAAGTACACGTATTGTTCTTTTTGAGGGTGGCACTTCTAGGTTTAAGCACTAATAACAAAGAGTACTCGAGATTATTTTGATAATAATAGGCAGAAAAAAACTATACGGAGCGACTGGCACACGTCTAATTCGAACGAGGCGCCGAAGCGAATCGTGAAATGAGTTTGCGAAGTCGATTGCTTAAATGTTTTATATGTTCTTTGAAATTTAAATTGCAATCAATAATAACACCCAAATAACGTATATTATCGATTTTACTCAGGGATTTACATGTGCAATTGGTGTTGCTATTAGTGCAGTCATGAGCTATAATATTAAGATTGGATTCTGGTTCAGATTGGTTACGCATTGAAAAGCATATGTATTTAGTCTTTTCAGTGTTAAGAGTCAAGACATTATCCTGTAGCCACGCTCTAACAATATTTAAACCATTTTGAGCGGCGTTAAAAGTCTGTTCCCAGGTATCATTGGTAAATACAAGGGCTGTATCATCAGCATATGATATTATTTGACAATGTGGGAGTATCAGGTCTGTAAGACCGTTAATATAAATGAGGAATAATGTGGGCCCTAGTATACTGCCCTGCGGGACACCGAAGGTTACTGCAAGGTCATCACTAGAAAGATTACCTATTTTCACACATTGAACTCTATCGCTAAGATAATCTTCAAACAATAGAAGCTGAGTACCTCTTATTCCTAGCTTTTCAAGCTTGCTTATAAGTTTGGGGACAGAAATCGTATCAAAGGCTTTAGCTAAATCTAAGAATATAGTCAGACATTTATTTCCTTTATCCAAGTTAATACTTATATCATTAATTAGTTTGTTGACGGCATCATCGGTAGATTTGCCTCGTCTGAAGCCAAATTGGTTATTTGATAACAGATTATTTTTTTCAAGATAATTTACCAGTCTGCTGTTAATAATCTTTTCCATAATTTTAGATATTGAAGGAAGTATTGAAATTTGTCTGTAATTGCAAATACGATCTCTATCCCCAGACTTATAAATTGGCCGTATTTCGGATCTTTTTAATGAGGCAGGAAAGATGCCTAATCGCAGACATTCGTTAATTAAAAATGTCAAAGGAGGAATAATGAATTCAGCGTGCTCTTTTAAGAATCTATTACTAATTTTATCACGACCAATGCTACAATCATTTTTAAGCCCAAGTATAAGCCTTTCAATTTCTTTGTAATCGGTATTATATAAAACAAAAGAGTTCGGTTGAGAATAGGAGTAAGTTGGGAAAAATTACTTAAGGAGTTATGTTGACTACGGTTTCTTTGTATAATACTCTCAGCAAGTTCCTTACCTACGTTTACAAAGTAATTGTTTATTTTATTTAATGTTGTTTTAGGGTCACTTTTGTTTAGGAGTAATTCTTTAGGATCATCACGAGTTTTGGAAGTGTAGGTAATATCTTTTATAACGTTCCATAGCTTTTTATTATCATTTCGTGCATTCGATATTAGGTTTTTCTCATACGACATTTTAACTTTCTTCAATATACCAGTAAAATAGTTTCTATAACGAGTGTAAGTTAATTTTAAAATTTCATTATCAGGTGACGCTTTTGCCTCTTTGTGCAATTTGTCCCTGACACGCATACATTTAAGTAGGCCTGAAGTGATCCAAGGTTTAATAATTTTTTGTCTCCTTGGTAGGACGATTAATTGAGTATTACTTTGTATAGCTGATTGGATAGATGAGATAAAGTAATTCATCGCATAATCAAGGTTATCTGAATTATAAACGGGATGTAAATCTATCTTTAAAATATCACGCTGTAAGTTAGAGGAGTTAACTTTAGTAGTAGTTGTATAAGAATACTGTCGTTGTGTTTTAAAGTTGAGAGCCATTAAGACGGGATAATGATCAGTCAATGTAGCTTCGAGGACTATTGTATTAGCTGGGCACTTTGTTTTAATTAAAAAATGATCAATACTAGTGTCGCTATCTGGCCTGGTTATTAATGAATGTGCTGGTAGATGACCATGTGCTGCAGCAAGAGTTAAATATCATTCCGTGTTAGAAATATTTTTTTCGTAATTTATGGGTATATTTATATCACCTACAAATATGAAATTTTCTATGGAGGCATATTTTTGAAGTTCATCATCTAGTGAATTAAGGAATGGGTCAATATTATTATAAGATGGTGACCGGTAAATAGCTATTATTACAGTAATTTTATCTAAATTACCTATGAGGTAATTGGCTTCTTGGTAATGGTAGAGTATTGGTGAGGTAATGAACCTACCTTGGTTCATTGAAGGAGAGATTGAGATGATCCTTATAAAATATTACAACTCCATCATTTTGTTTGAAATTATTGGATGTAGCGTATGAACGGTAGCCTTTTAGTTTGGGAATTGTTGACAAATTTGAAAGCCAGCATTCAGTCAAGATTATAACGTCACAATAAATTCATAGTTCGGATAAAAGAATGTGTAATTGGGGCATATTACAGCTAATACTACGGAAGTTTTGCGTAAGTAATGTTAAACTTGTAGAGTAATGCGATAGTAGTTTGTAACATTCATCTACGTTCGCAGTACAGGCTTCAGAGATGGCCAACTCGTCAACATCATCTGCCATATCATTTACATTAAACACTGTGACTAAGTGGAAATAATGAGTCAAAAATATTTGTTAGACTAACGCATATACACTTAATTAAAACGCCCTTCTTTAGTAGTCGATACTGATATGCATTTAAAGATGTTATATCAAACAAATAGAGACAGAAAGTTAAATATGTATTAATATTGCTCATATCATGTTTACGTAATAGCCCCGACATACAGTGATTATAATATTTTATGTATAGGATTGAAATGAGGGTAGTTGATAAAATAATAGTATAAAGGTGTGTAGTGTAACGATCGGTAAAAATGTATAAGTATGATAACTCACAAGTATATTGAATGTAAATAATATTTAAGGTTAGATCTTTATGGTCATATAATTTAAGTTGAAAAATTACGATATTTATAAAAATCTTGACAAGTTCAAATAAAAACATTATTTGATAGTCTATAGGGTATAGCATTTTAAGTATATTTAATAGTGGTCAGAAGTTTAGTCTAAGTTTATCTATGTCAGCCTCAGATGTAATCCGAATTTGAGATGTATTTTCATTCTTGCGTAGATATACTATCCCGTTAGCAGTCCAGCAAAAAGAGAATCCGTGGTTCTTTTGAAAAATTCTTGCTAAATAAAACAGTTTTTGCGTTTTTTGACTCAGTGTTTCCGAAATATAAATAGGTTTTACTGGGTAACGTGTATCCATTGAGTTATAACATGTCTAGAGAGAGCATTGCTAACAAACAACACCGGCAAAAACGGCATCAAAAACGCGAAGCGTTGCTAAATTCACTCTGCGTTTTCGGGATATCAGGAAAAAAATATTACCCCATTTTTTATAATTAAATATTTTTTTATGTAAGTGAAAACTTTAAATGATCGTTATGATTTAATCGCTTTATGTGATATAATTTAATATTACTCAGAGGTTTTAGTTTTTTTTAAATAAAGTACAACAACAAAAGTTGTGTGTCTTGGAACGAACCATAAAAAAATACATGCACAAATGAATTCATAACACATTTCAGCACATGTAGTAATTTTAATTCGCAATAAAATGCTTGTACAGATTATTAGTACGTATTTATAAGTTTGTTAATTACCAATACTAATGTAATAATTCTAAAAAAAACTATTCATAATGGCAAATTATTTTTGTGATACACATCATGTTCACGAAGGTTATTAGATGACTATTTATAACCCAAAGATTATCCTGCGCTAAAAGTCAGTGAAATCATTTGTAATAGTAGACTTGGAACGATTCGATAGGTTTATATTGGGTAGTAGGCTTTATGTGTAATCCAAAGTTTATATCATTAGTAGGAACTACGGGGTAGGTACATGGGATAGTTTAATGCAGGGCCTTAAGAGCAACTAAACCACTTAAAAAGGGCTATTATAAAAATAAAAATATTCATATCCAAAAGTTTTTATTGAAACTAGTTTAGTTTGATTATTTTATGAACTAAAATTTGTTTTTTATCATATTAATATATTAAATTATTTCTTTATTAGGAATTAATGGAGATGCAGCTAACAGAATATAGACAACATTTAATATCTTAATTATGACAATAAAGAGTTATCTATAATATTACTAGCGGCCCAGAGCGGATTCACCCGTGGTCTGTCCCGTTCCCGTGGTATAAAGCGTCATGTTATATAGCCTATGACACTCTCTGTTAACGTAGCTTTCCAACAGTAAAAGAATTTTTAAAATCGGTTTAGTAGATCCCGAGATTATCCCCTACAACGTCACAAACTTACAAACTTTACCCTTTATAATATTAGTACAGATAACTCCGACCGAAGCATCTGCTTTAAACGATATTCAGTTTTTTTTACATCCTCTTTGACGATATTTGCAGCACGCATTCTGCCAATTCTATGTCAAACGTCTTAAGGTTACATTAAAAAGTTTATATTGTCCAAAGCGATAAGGTTAGATTAGAAATAATTTTATATGGTGGTTAAGTATTCTTAAATTTTCTAATTATCCTTCACACAACTTACATCTTATCGGTCACGATCATATATAATTATTTCACGTACTTTATTTCAATAAAACTGTGCCGTTGATAAGAAAATATAAAAAACATAGTGCAAAAATAACTCCTAAAATGATTCAAAATATTTTCTTTCAAAATCCATCTCTTTGTCCAACAATATGCTACAATTGGATCCGTAGGAAATCTAAAACGTAATATAAACTAGTTTAAGAAAACCGGATACACAAACATTACATGTCTGTTTTCTATAGATTTTTTCAATTATTCTGAATGAAAACTCTTTATTGTTCACCATAACTTAAACCTAGATATTTATTACAAACACATTTAAATTAGAACAATGGGCGGCCTTATCGCTTATAGCGATCTCTTCCAGGCAACCCGGTGTCTAAGGAGATATTACAAGAAAATTAAATAATATTTGGTGGCTTAACTAAATTGAAACTAATTCAATCGTAATTGAAGGAAAAAAAAATACAATAATAAACTAATAAAGACATACATAATTAAATTAAAATAATATAAATTACATATACTTACATGCGAATAATAATAGAATTCCATTTACTGCAACACATTTTATTTAGCGGACAAATAATGGTCAGTGATCAAGTGTTTGAATGTACCAATGGATGTAGCTTGTCTGATTTTCAAGGGAAGGGAGTTCCACAGGCGAACAGCCTGTACGGCAAAAGAGTTTCCTACAAAGGACGAAGTGTGTTTAGGTATCGTTAGCAGAAGATTTTCATTTGAGCGCAAATTACAGGAATGAGATTGATAGAGGAAACTAAAAAGTTCCTTTAAATATGGGGGAGTACAGGGATTGAAAAGGATATTGTGCAGAAGTGAGAGTAAGTGAACATTCCGGCGAAGGCGAATTGGCAACCATTTAAGCTTATTACGAAATTCGGAGATATGGTCATATTTACGCAACCCAAATATGAACCGGATACAAACATTTTGGAGGCGTTCAAGCTTATCTAGTTGTTCTTGGGTGATATCTAGATAGCAAGCATCAGCATAATCAATTAGAGGGAGAAGCAAGGATTGAGCAAGCATAACCTTAGTAGCAGTAGGTAGGAAATTCTTCAGTCTTCTTAGTGAAGCAGATGACGCGAAGAGTTTCCGACTGATTTCAGTCAGGTGAGGCCGCCAAGACAGTTCTCTGTCAATGATAATACTATTGTTGGTGTTGCAGTGGACTGTAGGACTGTAGAGGGTTGGTCGCTGGTTCGGGTAACCGATTTTCCGAAATGAAAACAACCGAAAACGATGCTACGGGAGGCTTCAACTTCGTTGGCGTCGGCGGGAGGGAGCTTCTTCTTATGAACTGCGAAACTACTAACGAACTATCACGAACTACTAACGAACTACAAAAATGCGCCCCAAAGGCGTCCTATATTTATAGAGGCTACCTCCGCCGACCCCTCGCTTCGTCGTAACACCCCCTTTACTTTATTTCCTTAATTTTACATACATTAAGCCTTATGTTAACTTACCACTATCATACATTTTGGTACACCCTAGATCTTAGTACATTTCGAGGGTCCTTACACAGTTGTGACCCATGGTTTTTGTTAGCGGGACGTCGTAATGGGCGTTTACCTCGCCCCCCGCTTCATTAGTATAAATATAAAGCGCTGAGCGCCCTTACCATTACCTCATTACAAAAACGTGCGCTGTCGAGCGCGGACCTCTGCCTGCACTATCATTATGGCCTACTCGCGTTCGGAGTAGGCAGTAGTGCAGGCATACCTCACGGATCCCGGGCTCCGGTTGCGTTCTGCAGTCCCGTAGCCCGGTTTCCGCTACCCTTTTGGGTCCCGGGTTCCAGGCGGCGTTCTGCACGCCTGTAACCCGGTTCCCTTTACATGCTGAGTCCCGGGCTCCAGGCGGCGTTCTGCACGCCCGTAGCCCGGTCTCATTTACCGGGATCTAATAGGGTCCTACTTTCAATAAAAGGCACAACGCTACAACATTTATTTCCTAGTGAGTTAAGGCTTATTACATTTTATATTCAATTCTTATTCTTATAATTTATTTATTTAATTTCAAATTAATAACGGTTAAAAATAAACTATATCTATCTCAGTCCGACCCGTCTCTTTCCTGCGCCTAACGGTCGCGTCTACATAGTCTATGAGGCTTAGCAAATTATACCTATGTTCTTATCGCCTATTGAGACGGGTCGGTGAGTTTCATACATTGTGTTTGTCGTCGTCAACATTCTCCCGCCGTCGCGTCTCGCGATTCTCCTATGGGCAGCACGACGACTCTCTTGGTAGGCCGCCTCAGCACTCGTCCGCTGGCCGTCGTCACGTCCAGGACTCGAACCTCGCCGTCTCTGCCGGGATGCACTGCAGTCACTCGTCCTCGGGGCCATGTGTTACGGGGCAGATTTGGGTCGCAAATAATAACCAAATCGCCTACCTTAGGGTTGTCACCACTTGCGTAGGGCTCCCGCCGGTATTGTAGTAGCGGCAGGTACTCCCGCACCCACCGTCGCCAGAAGACATCGGCGAGGTACTGCGCGCGTCTCCAGTGCGCGCGCGCAGTCACGTCGCTGGCCTCGAAGTTCCCGGGGGCCGGCATGTGGCAGTTCGGCCCCAGGAGTAGCAGGTTCGGCGTGATGGCTGGGGGCTCGTCGGGACCCACGGCCACATGAGTGAGCGGCCGCGAGTTCACGGTGGCTTCGACTTCGGCGAGCAGTGTGGCGAGCGTCTCATCGCTCGGGCGCTGCTCGCGCAGGGTGACGCGCAACGCCTCTTTGACGGTGCGCACCATGCGCTCCCAGGCGCCGGCCATGAAGGGTGCCGCCGGCGGTAAGAACCGCCAGGCGATCTGCCGGCGCGACGCTTCCTCTTCGACGGCGCGCCCAGCCTCCGCGAGTTCGCGGTCGGCCGAGCGGAAACACGTAGCGTTGTCGCTCCAGAGTTCGGTGGGGACGCCGCGCCGCGCTATGAAGCGGCGCAGCGCGTTGATGGCTGAGTCAGCACTCAGCGACGCGACGACCTCGAGGTGTAGTGCCCGTGACGTCATACATGTGAATAACGCCACATATCTCTTCTCCCGGTGACGGCCCACGGTCACCTCCAGTGGGCCAAAATAGTCTACGCCCGTGAAGGTGAAGGGGCGCGAGTGATGCGCCAGGCGAGCTGCAGGCAGGCTCCCCGTCGATGGACTCGCTGGCTGGGCCCTCCTCAGTCGGCATTGGAGGCAGTTCCTCAACACTGCTTTGACTGAGGGCCGTATCTTCATAACCCACAGCCGCTGTCGTAGCTCGTTGACCACCATCTCGACGCCACCATGGTGTAGTTTCTCGTGTACATGTTGTATGTACAACTTTGTGTATTTATGTTTCCCGTCTAAGATGGCAGGATTGGCCATCTCGTAGCTTATTTCTTGCGCCTCGTCGATTCTTCCTCGCAGCCGCAATATGTTATGTTCGTCGGTTTCTATAGTTAAACCGGCGAGCTCTCCCTTGTTATGACGTCGACGTATCGTATCGAGCGGTTTATCGCCGAACGATTCGCGTTGTGCGAGCGCAATGAGTTTACGCTCAGACAACATTAACATTTTCCCGTTGATTTTCTTGAATTTTCTTTCAACGTTATTTTCTTTTGGACACTTCGATTTTTCTTTGTTCTTCTTCTTTATGTTTTTCTTCCACTCTTCGTCTGGAGTAGGATTCTTCTTTGTTCTTTTACGGCGCGCGGCTGCCACCGTGTTCGTGGGTCGTTTGCATAGTCTGATAAATTGAAGTACGCGTCCCATCGTTCTCACTATGGTAGTCCAACGTGAGAAACGTTTGAAGTCGATGACGATGACGTCATTGTCTTCAGTTAATGTTGCGCACTTTTCTTCTCCGGTGGTTGGCACCTCGGTCTTCGTTTCTTGCGGCCATTTTTCTATGTCAAGATACAGGAACTTGGGGCCCGTAAACCACCTGTGTTGTGGGTTGAAGTCACTTGGTGTTTTACGCGTTGCGTCATCTGCAACGTTCTGCGCCGAGGGTAACCATCGCCATTCATTCTTCTTAGTGAGGTCTTCTATTTCGGCGAGGCGATGGGCCACGAACGTTTTGTAAGTTCGCGGTTCCGCTCGAATCCATGCTAGCGTAGTGCGCGAGTCGCTCCAGTATGTGTGACGGTGTAATTCCCAGTCGTGTCCCTCTTGCACGGACTTGCTCAGGCGGGCTCCCAGGACGGCTGCTTGGAGTTCGAGTCGCGGAATGGAGACTGGTTTCATTGGTGTCACGCGACTTTTAGCTGCCGCTATCATGACGTTGACCCGGCCGTCCGCCCGTGTCGTGCGTATGTACACAACCGCAGCGTATGCCTCTTCACTAGCATCGACGAATGTGTGCAACTCCCTGATCGCTGCCGGTGAATATTCGTAGCAGCGTGGAATGCGTAAGTTAGGTAGAGATATCAAGTCTCTCAGCCAATTTTTCCATTTGTCTTGCAGTTCCTCCGGGATGACTTCGTCCCATGTTGTTTTATATTTCCATGTATCTTGCATGATGCGTTTCGCCGGTGTGGTGAGGGGGGAAATGAACCCCAGGGGGTCGAATATTGACATGATGAGTCCCAGTGCTTCTCTCTTCGTCGGCATTCGACTCCCCTCCAATACTTCTGCCGGAACTCTTCTTTGATTGACACGAAAGCCAAGCGTGTCTTCTCTCACGTGCCACATCAGACCCAATGTTTTTTCTATTTCGCTCCCGCCGATTTCAACGGTGGTTTGACCGGATGGCGCGAAGCTTGAAATCGCCTCCTTATAATTGGAGGTCCACCCTCGGAGTTGGAAACCCGCTCGCCGCTGTATGTTGTCAACGGCAGCTGTCATTTTCCTGGCTTCTTCAACTGTTTGAAGGCTTTGCAGATAGTCGTCCATGTAATGATTGACCACTATTGCCCTCGCCGCTTCTCTGTCTTCATTTTCAAATTCCCTTGCGTTCTTGTTTTTCACGTACAAGGCTACGCAAGGCGAAGACGTTGCACCAAAGATGAGCGACGTCATTCTATATTCCTCTGGAGGCTCGCTATCGCGGCGGTTGCCACGCCACAGAAAGCGTAATGCATCCCTGTCGGCTTCTATGATCTTCACTTGCATGAACATTTCCTTTATGTCGGCAGACACTGCCACTGGATACTGCCGGTACTTCATGATGACTCCCGGTAGTGATCGAAGAAGGTCGGGTCCAGGCAGCAACATATCGTTCAGACTTCTGCCATGATACTTGGCGGCTGCGTCGTGGACCACCCTTATTTTCTCCTTGTCTGGATTCACGACGGCGAAGTGGGGAAGATACCACGTCCTCCCGCTGGTGGGGGGAGTGGAGGCGCGCTCGGCGTAGCCTGACAACATTAAATTTCCAATTCTCTCTTCATACTTCGCTTTAAGCTCTTCATCGCGATCCAATTTTTTTTCTAAGTTCTGAAGTCTCTTCAATGCATTTTCATAATTATTTGGCATAGGTGAACTTTCATCTTTCCATAAAAGTCCCGTTTCAAATTGTCCATTTTCCAAACGACGAGTTTTCTTTTCCAATATTTCCAAGGCGCGTTGTTGTGGATCGCTAACCTGCGTTCTGGGTTCGATTCCCAGTGATTCCAACGCGAAATATTTTTTCATAATTTCTTCAAGCGGGTCGTGGTCTTCTTCCATCATGCTCAAGTGTGAGCAGAACACGACCGGCGATGTGGTTGAGGTGCGGCAGCCGTGCAGCACCCAACCCAGCTGCGTACGAGAGGCGACCGGTTGGTGACGCGGGCCTTTACGTACTTCATTTGAAATAATCAGCTCCCAATTATCTTGGCCGATTAGTATCTTCGGTGTAGCTTTTTCATAGATGAGTACATTTTCTATCTCCTGCAGATGTGCACAGCCCTGCACATCGCTCCGATGAACGGTCTGGCTGAAGAAGCTCATGTTCTTTATTGTGCGAGCGTCCCTCAGTGTGTGTTCTTCTGTTTCATATGAGCCTCTTATCCTGGCGGACACTCGCATGCTGTAGTCATGCGATGATTCTTCACCGTTGACTCCCTGCATCTTCATGGGATCCCGTGGTCCGCTAAGTCCCAGTTGCTCGGCCAGCTGCGCATCAATAATGGTCACGGTGCTGCCTTCGTCCAATAGTGCGTAGGTGTGACGACTGCCCCTCGGTCCGGTTATAGCGACCGGGGCCACCTTCAGATAGGCACGTCGTTTGTTTCTTCCATCATTGATAACGCTGTTGATCGCGGACGCTAACACTTCTCCCGCCGGTTCTGACGTCACACTCACTGCACTTGGACTTACCTCGTTAACTTCAGGTCTCCTTTGGTGATGCAGCAAGCGGTGGTGGTGTAGCGTACACCTTTCCACCCCACACGGCGGGGCGCGGCACGAAGAACGTCGATGCCTACTTCGCAGGCAGCGGAAGCACACTTTACACTTTTTGGCTAAGTCCCACCGCGCGCTCACATCCGCACCGACGAACTTGCGGCAATCGCTAAGTTTATGATCGCGTTTGCAGACTGGGCACGGTTCACTTTTTCTCATATTCACGCGTTCACTGTCGTTGTTCACTATGTGTATGTGCTCCGTCCTCCTTTTCGATCGTGCCATCTCGCTCTCGCGTTCGATCGGTGCATACGCGGCGCACTTGTCTGCCTCTTCATTCAGGAAGCTCGCAAGTTTCTTAAGTTCCGGAACCCCTTCGGTCTTCACAGCTGCATAGTCGTACCACTTGTTCCTTACGATTGGAGTCAGCTTCTCCACTGCCGCGCGTAGCATCTCTGGGCTATGTAAATACTGCGGCTTGTTCAATACTTCAATTGTTGCTACTAGGTTTGCCATCTTGTTGGCAAATAAGCACAAGTCCCGAGGGCTGTCGGTGACTCGTGTCCATGTCTTCATTTTCTCCATTTCTCCCAGCACAAGGGCATCTGGACGGCCGAACCTTCTTTCCAATGCCTTCAAAATATCTTCAGGCCCCGTCTGGGTAATCAGCAGGGCACTGACGGCCTCCAGTGCGGCTCCCCTTAGGCTTCTACGTAGGCGCGCGACGTTCTCCCCTGCTGAGAAGCTCCCTCCCGATTCCCGAAAGGCTGCCTGGAAGGACAGCCATTCGCCACTATTTCCATTAAAGGTCGGGAGTTCTTGCATGTATCGCTGCGCCTGTCTTGTGCTCGTTCGCGCCGCTTCAGTGATCGCTTCTGCCAGTGACGTCACATCCATGACGTTTGAACGTGCAGGCGGGCCTCGTTCTGAGACCCGTTGTCCGCGTGCCATATTTCCGACGTGGACGCCCTGTCCCCGTTCATTCATTCTCCCTATATCGCTGGCTAACGTCGCTGGGGCGGGGGGGGGGTTCTGTGGCATGTGGTTCCTGCGTTTGCGGCAGTCTCTCGAACCACATGTCTACTCTTCTTGATGGTAGTTCGCTTTCTTCGATGACGTCATCATCGTCCGATGATTCGGCTTGTAGCCTATTTATTCTCGCTTGTTCGAGTTCAACGGCTGCCTCCAACTGTTTCAACTTCAATGCGGCTAGTCTCTCTTTGGCTTCCAGCTCGGCAAGTCGTCTGCGGGAAGTCGTGGAGCGTAGTGACTGCGGTCTTGAAGTTTCTTCTAGAGTGCATTCTTTTCTGCGAAGTATTTCGCGTAAAACTGGCGGTGGTTGTGGCTGCAAATCCGTAACAGAGACCGGCATTGTTGCTTTTACTGTCGTTGCCGACGCCGTTGGCGTTGCTTTTACGGCAGTTGCTTTTACTGTCGTTGCTTTTACGGTCGTTGCTTTTACTGAGCTAGTCTCTGTTCCGGATTCCGCCGTGACACTGCCAGTTGTCGTTGAGGTTGTTGCTACCTCTGTCGCACTCTTCTTGTTCGCCTGCGCAGCGTCCTTTTCGATTCTGCTTCTCGTATTCGGCATACTTCAGTTCTTCCAATACGGCTCGAAGCTGACCAGACGATGTTGGTGTTGCAGTGGACTGTAGGACTGTAGAGGGTTGGTCGCTGGTTCGGGTAACCGATTTTCCGAAATGAAAACAACCGAAAACGATGCTACGGGAGGCTTCGACTTCGTTGGCGTTGGCGGGAGGGAGCTTCTTCTTATGAACTGCGAACGAACTAAACGAACTACTCACGAACTACTACGAACTACTACAAATGCGCCCCAAAGGCGTCCTATATTTATAGAGGCTACCTCCGCCGACCCCTCGCTTCGTCGTAACACCCCCTTTACTTTATTTCCTTAATTTTACATACATTAAGCCTTATGTTAACTTACCACTATTATACATTTTGGTACACCCTAGATCTTAGTACATTTCGAGGGTCCTTACACAGTTGTGACCCATGGTTTTTGTTAGCGGGACGTCGTAATGGGCGTTTACCTCGCCCCCCGCTTCATTAGTATAAATATAAAGCGCTGAGCGCCCTTACCATTACCATTCGCCCGCTGTCGTTCGTCGCGCGCGCACGTCTCCCGTTCCGCCTCGGCAGTCCGTTATTCGTGTTCGTTGTGTTCGTTCGTTCACCCGGTCGATCTGTATTTTTTCTGTGACAGTGCAGTGAAAAGTGCGTCATCAGGTGGTTTTTCCACCAAATCGTTCGTCCCCCTCAGGGACAATGGACGGCGTGGAGCCCTCCCCATCGTTGCTAGAGGGTTTGCTGTCGTTTTTACGACAGCAATTCCCTCAAGCTCTCGACCAATTTTTGAGGACTCCGGAGTCCCAATCAATGGTGCCCGTTATTTCGGAACTTAATTCCGAGAAACCTGTGTCCCGCGAGTCACACGTGCAAAGGGCCCCCGCGCAGGCCCCCCTCCCCGCACCCGCATCTGCCGCGACCATCGCACCTGCCGCGACTAGCGCACGCCCCGCAACCCCCGCCGCCGCGCTTACCGCGGTCCACCTGCACTCTGCCGTAGCGCCCGCGCCCCCCGCATCCATACCCGCTGCGTTACCAGTGCGCCCGCCGCCCGCACCCCCGCTCAACGATGCCCATCGTGTGGCACCAAAGTCGCGCGCCTCGTTTTCTCGCGGTTCCGCATCGACAAAACCGCGTTCGAGCTCTGCGAGTTCGACGACATCGCGTTCACGTTCGCCCATCCATCGCGTAATCGATTCTCGTCGAGAAATCGATTTATCCTCTGAAGGTCCGCAAAACCTCAGGGATGCCCCTCTTCCACCGGCCGATGAAATTACTCCTATGGATGTCGCGCCTCCCGCGAACATCCCCTTAGACCGCGAAGACGATGACGGTTTTATAACCGTTAATCGTACTAAAAAACGTAAGACCCAGAGGGAGGTCCCCCCCAACCCCGCCCCAACAGCGGGCACAACACCGACAGCGGCACCTTCCAGCCGCCCTGGGCCACCTTCACAACGCCCGCCGCCACCCCTGACCATCCGCGAGAAAGCCCATTGGCTTCAACTCGCTAAAGAACTGCCAGGTAAGGCAATCTCCATAAAGGAAGCCCGTGATACTCAACACGGCATCAAAGTTATGGTCACGTCTTCAAGTGACCACCGCGCCCTAACTACTTTATTATGTGACCGTAAAATCGGTTACTACACTTACGCCCTGCCAGAAGAAAAACGCCTTCGGGCTGTAATCCGCGGACTTCCTCAGGAAATTGAAAGTTCCTATATTCTAGAGGACCTTAAGTCCCAAGCCCTACCAGTGCACGAAGTGCACCGTATGCACAGAGGCGACGCCACAAAGTCCCCTCTAAACCTAGTATTGGTTGTCCTCGACCTCTCCCCAGAGGGGAAAAAGATCTTCGATCTTGAGAAGGTCTGTGGCCTCTCTGGCCTTCGTGTGGAACGTCCACACGAAAAACATACACTGCGGCAGTGTCATCGCTGCCAACTTTATGGGCACTCTGCCCTACATTGTCAATCCCGTCCCAGGTGCGTCAAGTGCCTGGGCGACCACGGGACCTCGGAGTGCACTCGCACCCGGGACTCCCCGGAGCCACCGAGCTGCATCCTCTGCGGCCAAGCGGGTCACCCCGCTAACTACAGAGGCTGCCCTGCCGCCCCCCGACCCAAACGTAAGGTCGGAAAGGGCAATGCCCAAAAAGGCACTAGAAAAGTGCCGAACAAACCCGCATTCGTGGCGGCCCCCCCCCCAGTGGTAAACCACTGGACGGGTCTTCCCACGACGGAAGCGTTCCCTCCGCTAAGGACGCGTGCCCCAGTTATGGCCGGCCTACCCTCGGCCACCCCCGCCCCCGCCCTCGCCCCCATTTCTAAGGGACCTTCAGGGCCATCGGCCCACCACTCTATAGCGGAGGACTTAGCTTTGGCGACTAAATTCGCCAAGAACTTGCCCTTCGACCTGCAAGAGGTCCAACTCTTGGCTCGGAAACTGAGGCAAGTTTCAGAGTCAACACAACCCTCCCTCCGGGATCAACTCGTGATCGAAATGGATCACGCGTACCTCCTCCAAATACTTAGATCGTTGTAACTAAACAACCTAGTCAAATTATTGTTACCGGTAACAAATGGCGCATGTAGGTAGAAATAAACCACGCTCATTGACTCTGGCGACTTATAACGCCAATGGCCTTCGAAACCAGCGCGACTTGGTCCATGACTTCCTGGTTACCAATCAAGTAGATATACTACTAGTACAGGAGACCTTCCTGAAACCGAGTAATAGAGATCCAAAGATCTCTAACTATCGGATCACTAGACATGACAGGGTAGGCCGTGGTGGCGGCACCCTGATCTATTTCAGAAGATCCCTACACTGCATGCCTGTAGTCACCCCCCCACTAGACGGTATGGAGGTATCCGCCTGCAGACTAGCAATGACTGGCCACCAACCTCTAGTCATAGTTTCAGCATACCTCGCATGCCAAAAAACCCTTATTAAGAAAGACCTAGAAACCCTATTCAACTTAGGCCCGGCTGTTATTATAGCCGGAGATCTGAATTGCAAACACGAGCAGTGGAATTGCAATACCACTAACCCCAATGGCAGAGCCCTAATAAATATATCAGACAATCTTTTGTTTGATATACTAACTCCCATGACCCCCACAAGATACCCCCCCAACCGCGACTGGGGGACCCCAAACACTCTCGACCTAGCATTACTGAGGGGCGTAACCCTTCAGTTCCATTCGATCGAAACGATGGACGATATCGACTCGGACCATCGTCCGGTTATCCTCAGATTAGGACCACAGACAGACCAGACATCTGAAACTAGGACCTCTGTGGATTGGTTGAGACTTGAGACCCTCCTCAAGGCAACCAGCTCACAAGACCTGGACCGCATCCCGGACCACATCGTGTCCCGCCATGACACGGAGACGGCAATCGAGGCCCTCACCAGCCACCTTCAATCCGCAGTGCGGAACTCGTCCAGGCAGGTGCCAGTGGAGGATGACCGCCACTTATGCCTGCCGGACGAGGTGAGGGTACTGCTGAGGGAAAAGAGAGCCGCCTCCAGAGCTCACGACAGATATCCCACCGAGGATAACAGAGTCCGACTCCGCGAACTAGAGCGCGAGGTCAAACTACGTATCCGGGAAGTCAGGGAACAACGTTGGGACAGAACGTTGAGGGATATCGAGCCAACTCACCAGGCATACTGGAAGCTGGCTAGAGCTCTCAAATCAGACACCCTTACTGTCATACCCGCGCTAGAAAGAGCCGACAACACCGAGGCGTTCGATGACGAGGAGAAGGCCGAGTGCCTTGCTCAGAGTCTAGAGCTTCAATGCTCCCCCACTACGCAAAACGTCGACCAGTCACACCTGACGGAGGTAGACTCCGAGGTCGAACGTAGATCCTCCTTACCAGCGGAAACCACACTCGACACGGTCACGGTCGAAGAAGTGCAAGATCTGATCAAGTCTCTCAAACCGCGAAAGGCCCCAGGGACCGATGGCATCAACAATCGCGTTTTAAAACTCCTACCCGCCCATCTAATTATAATTCTAGTGAGCATCTTCAATGCCGCCATAACAAACTGCTCCTTTCCCGCGATCTGGAAGGAAGCAGATGTCATCGGTATTCACAAGCCGGGAAAACCGGCTAATAAACCGTCTAGCTACCGTCCAATCAGCCTACTGAGCGCACTCAGCAAGCTTTACGAGAGGGTCATCCTCTCTCGACTTAGAGATTTTGCCTTCAGCAAACATCTAATACCCGATGAGCAATTTGGCTTCCGTGCCAGACACTCATGCGTCCAACAGGTGCACCGCATCACGGAGCACATATTATCTCACTTTGCCCATCGCCCCCGCCCTATAGGAACAGCCGCACTGTTTCTAGACGTAGCAAAAGCCTTCGACAAGGTCTGGCACAACGGCTTGATTTACAAGCTGTACCAGTTCGGTATGCCAGACAGACTCGTGCTCATCTTGCGAGACTTCCTCCTAGGTCGTAGCTTCCGTTTTCGAGTGGAGGGAACGCGCTCGTCCCCTCACCCACTCACAGCCGGTGTACCACAGGGCTCGGCCCTGTCGCCACTACTCTTCACGCTGTACACCAGCGACATCCCAAAAACTCCAGATGTGGAGTTGGCCCTCTTTGCGGATGACACCGCACTCTATACATCAGATCAAAACCGACAAATGGCTTGCATCCGGCTGCAGACAGCTGTCACAGAACTAGGCGAATGGTTTCGCAAATGGAGGATAGAGGTAAACCCGGAGAAAAGCGCAGCAATGTTCTTTTCCCCGGGCACGCTTCGCTCCCCCAAACGCGCTAGCCTTCGCCTAAAAACCATTTCGCTCTATGACCAACAAATCCCCTGGGCAAAGTACACCAAATATCTTGGTGTCACCCTAGATCGGAACTTGCGCTTCAACGAGCATATCACTATAGTCCGAAATAGAGCGCGATTTGTGATGGGTCGTTTAGCACCCATGATAGACAAACGAAGCAAAATGTCCCTCAGACACAAGCTTACTCTGTATAAAACATGCATCCTCCCGATCATGACATACGCGAGTGTGGTATTCGGCCATGTCAAGCCTGCCCTTTTAGATAAACTGCAAATCGTGCAGAATAAATTCATGCGCAGAGCCGTCGGTGCTCCCCTCTATATGCGTAACGTCGACCTCCACCGCGATCTGGAGCTTCCCTCCATCAAAAACTACATTACGTCGCTCTCGCGTAAGTATTTCGATCTCGCGCCGCACCATCGAAATCCGCTCGTCGTGTCCGCGTCCGATTATAAGCCTCGTCGAAAGGCTCTTGTGCGACGACCGCGTAACGTCCTGACGGACAGAGTCGACGTTATTACGAAACGGCTGGCCCGGATCAGTCCGCCCACGGTTAGAACAGTAGGCTGGCAGGCACCGACAGACAGACACAGACGGCGGCGTCTCAGACGCCGCCAATCAAGATCTCTCCACGTCCCCGCGAGGGACGCTAGGAGACATAGCTCACCCCACAGGATAGACTAGGCGTGTTGCTGGGAAGTTTCTTTCGCCGTTTCTTCTCTCCCAGCCATAACACGTTGCGAAACGGCAGTAAGATAGCGTAGGCCACCGCAAACCACCGATCCCGGCCCGCCGTGATCCTTCCCTTCGGGCTTTATATTACCCGTCGCCCGTTCTCAATTAGTATTTTGTGTCGCCCTATGGTGGGCATCATTAAATTCATTCCCCATTCATGGCAACAGTCCAGCCGAGGTAAAACTCCTTAGGGAGCTCCCTCGAGCAAGTTGCCCCCCGGGCTCGAGCGCCTTCGCTTCGCGAAGGCACTCGCCCCAAAGACCCCGGTAAAGTTGTAAGGTCTTCGGACCAACAACATAAAGTCAAGTCCAATAAAAAAAAAAAAAAAAACTTACCATTACCTCATTACAAAAACGTGCGCTGTCGAGCGCGGACCTCTGCCTGCACTATCATTATGGCCTACTCGCGTTCGGAGTAGGCAGTAGTGCAGGCATACCTCACGGATCCCGGGCTCCGGTTGCGTTCTGCAGTCCCGTAGCCCGGTTTCCGCTACCCTTTTGGGTCCCGGGTTCCAGGCGGCGTTCTGCACGCCTGTAACCCGGTTCCCTTTACATGCTGAGTCCCGGGCTCCAGGCGGCGTTCTGCACGCCCGTAGCCCGGTCTCATTTACCGGGATCTAATAGGGTCCTACTTTCAATAAAAGGCACAACGCTACAACATTTATTTCCTAGTGAGTTAAGGCTTATTACATTTTATATTCAATTCTTATTCTTATAATTTATTTATTTAATTTCAAATTAATAACGGTTAAAAATAAACTATATCTATCTCAGTCCGACCCGTCTCTTTCCTGCGCCTAACGGTCGCGTCTACATAGTCTATGAGGCTTAGCAAATTATACCTATGTTCTTATCGCCTATTGAGACGGGTCGGTGAGTTTCATACATTGTGTTTGTCGTCGTCAACACATATTGTTGGACAAAGAGATGGATTTTGAAAGGAAGTATTTTGAATCATTTTCGGAGATATTTTTACACTATGGTTTTTATATTTTTCTTATCAACGGCACAATTGTATTGAAATAAAGTACCTAAAATAATTATATATGATCGTGACCGATAAGATGTAAGTTGTGTGAAGGATAATTAGAAAATTTAAGAATACTTAACCATCATATAAAATTATTTCTAATCTAACCTTAGCGCTTTGGACAATATAAACTTTTTAATGTAACCTTATGACGTTTGACATAGAATTGACAGAATGCATGCTGCAAATATCGTCAAAGAGGATGTAAAAAAAACTGAATATCGTTTAAAGCAGATGCTTCGGCCGGAGTTATCTGTACTAATATTATAAAGAGGTAAAGTTTGTAAGTTTGTATCGTTGTAGGGAGTAATCTTGGGATCTACTAAACCGATTTTAAAAATTATTTTACTGTTGGAAAGCTACGTTAACAGGGAGTGTCATAGGCTATATAACATGACGCTTTATACCACGGGAGCGGGACAGACCACGGGTGAATCCGCGCCGGGCCGCTAGTAATATTATAGATAACTATTTATTGTCATAATTAAGATATTAATTTTGTCTATATTCTGTTAGCTGCATCTCCATTAATTCCTAATAAAGAAATAATTTAATATATTAATATGATAAAAAACAAATTTTAGTTCAGAAAATATACAAACTGAACTAGTTTGAATAAAAACCTTTGGATATGAATATTTTTATTTCTATAATAGTCCTTTTCAAGTGGTTTAGTTGCTCTTAAGTCCCTGCATTAAACTATCCCGTGTAACTACCCCGTAGTTCCTACTACGGATATAAACTTTGGATTTTACATAAAGTCTACTACCCAATATGAACCTATCGAATCGTTCCAAGTCTACTATTACAAATGATTTCACTGACTTTTAGCGCAGGATAATCTTTGGGTTATAAATAGTCATCTAATAACCTTCGTGAACATGATGTGTAACACAAAAATAATTTGCCATTATGAATAGTTTTTTTAGAATTATTACATTAGTATTGGTAATTAACAGACTTATAAATATGTACTAATATCTGTACAGACATTTTATTGCGAATTAAAATTACTACATGTGCTATGAATTTATTTGTGCATGTATTTTTTTTTTATAGTTCGTTCCAAGACACAACTTTTGTTGCTAATACTTTATTTTAAAAAAAACTGAAACCTTTGAGTAATATTAAATTATAACACATAAAGCGATTAAATCATAACGATCATTTAAACTTTTCACTTACATAAAAAAATATTTAATTATAAAAAATGGGGTAATATTTTTTTCCTGATATCCCGAAAACTCAGAGTGAATTTAGCAACGCTTCGCGTTTTTGATGCCGTTTTTGGCGATGTTGTTTGTTAGCAATGCTCTCTCTAGATATGTTATATCTCAATGATGACATCTTATCTTTATCCTTTCCCGTTTTAAAATAGTTCCGACACATTTTAATAGCGCAGGCCGGCACAATGATTTTTTTTTGCGAGAGCTCTAACCAGTAAAGTAATCGAAACGACACTAACAAGCGTGGGAAGCCACTGAAGCCAGTGCACCAATTTTGGTGCACTTGTTTTGGGCCGTTTTTGTGCAATTGATGCGTGATCTAGACGTTTATATGATCTAAGCCGTAGTCATTTCAACAATTATCGGATTTGAAGTATCTTTCGATTTAATTCTGTAAATGTGAAATAAAAAATTAAATAAAAATAATAAAAAATATTTTAAATTTGACTGTAATCATTTAATTAATTTGTCCTTTATACATAATCTTAATGCCTTATTTATATTTACATTAGTTAAGAAGTGAGTTAATTTGTGAAACTGATAACTAAGCTCTTATCATCATTTTGACATAAGTCTGCTTAACCAACAACTTATAACATTAACAGACAAATTGTTTTCCAAACTATGATGAGATCTGAACTCACCAGTTTTGCATGTTAACTTCGCTTTTTGACTAATGCAAATGTAAATCAGCCTTAACATTCTGTTCTAGAATTAATAATGGCGGCCTCCAGCGGCTAGTGTTAAATGTCCTTGTGTCATTCTTTGATTATTCTCCTCCTCCAACACCCATGATAGATTATTATTGCATTGTCTCTGTCGACACTTGCTACTATTATTTACAATTAAAATCACCGGTAGTGTTCACATTAATTGTGTTCATTCTGTCAGGTCCCAAAGTCCTGAACTAAGATTCAACCTATAAATTACAGGTGACTTTGGCAACTTCCAGCTGCTGAGAATATAAAATATGACACAGGCTAATGTAAAAACTGGGCAATATTAAAATTCTGTGCCCTATATAAAAATTATCTTCAATAAATAGAAAGAGTGCCAGCAAAAGTATACAATTTACCCTGTACACATTCATATTAATTTAATTGCCAACACTGTAGAGAAGAAACAAAAAATGTTAGAAAACAACAATTTATTTATTAGATTTTTGGTGTGACAGGCGATTTGTGCCAGAATAGACGGTAAAGAAAGGAAAAGATATTGTTGTGCCGACCCCAATAATTTCGAAAATGAAATGGAGTTTAGTTAGTCAATAGTCACCTTGTCCTTGCTTTCAGGTGCATCGGCAAGAAAACGCACACTGAATGAAGTACACCAACGCGACACGAAGCGAGTGGAGCTTGATGAAACATTTAAAGACAGAAATCCTTTGACTAATACTGTCTTAAAAATATTTCCAAAAAGAAATCGAAAGACGTTATACAAAAGCTTCTCTAAAAAGTCATCTGTAGACTCAAATGTAAAAAATGCTAAAAACAAACTAAATATAAAATTAGTAGCTAATCGACATCAGGGAAATAGAATTTCACCAAAAGTTACTACTGTACCAAAACAGATACGAGTCAAAAATGTGGTTGCACAAAACAGTGAGACATCTACTTCTAAATTAGTTTGTAATAATGTTGAAAATGAAACCTTCAAGCCATGTCTTCCGAAGAGTGTAGATGCAGTTGCTTTAAATAGTCACCTTCATAAAGACACTGGAGAAGCCATATAAATGTGATTTATGTGATTATAGATCTTCACAAAGAGGTGATTTAGTAAGACATATTAAGTGTAAACACCCAAAGGAGAAGAACTTGTCATGTCACATGTGTCAGTACAAATGTGTCACAAAAAGCAACTTAAGTGTACACCTTCGTCAACACACTGGAGAGAAGCCATATAAATGTGATATGTGTGATTATAGATGTTCGCAAAGAGGTAATTTAGACAGTCATATAAAGTATAAACACACAAAGGAGAACTTCACATGTCACATGTGTCAGCACAAATGTGTCACAAATGGCGAGTTAAGTATACACCTTCGTCAACACAGTGGGGAGAAGCCATATAAATGTGATATATGTGATTATAGATGTTCACAAAGGGATCATTTAAAAACTCATATTATGTATAAACACACAAAGGAGAAGAACTTCTCATGTCACATGTGTCAGTACAAATGTGTCACAAAAAGCAACTTAAGTAGACACCTTCGTAAACACACTGGGGAGAAGCCATATAAATGTGATATATGTGATTATAGATTTTCAGAAAGAAGTCATTTAGTAAGACATATTAAGTGTAAACACACAAAGGAGAATAACTTCTCATGTTACATGTGTCAGTACAAATGTGTCACAAAAAGCAACTTAAGTATACACCTTCGTAAACACACTGGGGAGAAGCCATATAAATGTGATATATGTGATTATAGAGGTTCATCTAAGTCCAATTTAAATAATGATATATTATCAAAACATGCCAAGTGAACAGTTAGAATACTCACACCTGGCATTGCAAATGTGTTTAGAGATCATGTAAAAACTGTCTGAATAATTCGGCCAAGTGCGAGTGATCCCATATTCAATGAAATGTTCTGTGAAAATGAAGGACATCCACTGTTTATATATATTGGTTTTGGAAATCTAAAAACGAAGATCGAAATCTAATGAGTTGAGATATGGCTTAAAAGAGCGTTATATTTTCTGTTATAAAATAATAGTTTAAATAAACTAAAAAATACGCTTTTTAGAAAATCCGACTAAAAAATAGAATATAAATTTTAATA
Organism: Dendrolimus kikuchii; assembly: GCA_019925095.2. Classification (NCBI taxonomy): domain Eukaryota; kingdom Metazoa; phylum Arthropoda; class Insecta; order Lepidoptera; family Lasiocampidae; genus Dendrolimus; species Dendrolimus kikuchii. The sequence goes on from JAHHIN020000031.1 coordinate 4,330,923, forward strand.
AATTTGAATTAAAAATAGTCTAAGAAAAAAATGATTTTATTGTATCAAAAGTGTTGGGTGCTTTACAAACTATTGATACCATGCACCCCACGCTTTTTTTACAATAAAATATTTTTTTCTTAAACTATTTTTCACTAAAAAGCGTATTTTTTAGTTTTTTAAAACTATTATTAATTTTTCATTTGATGTGATTATTTAGTGATTTAATTCCCTTCTCCGTGGAAACTGAAAAAAGAATTAAAAACACTCTTATGATAAAATGGAATGTTATGTAAAAATAAGCTTTTTTAAAAAGGTTTTTAATTTTAAATACAAGCTTTTGAGATCCTGCATATCATGTAGCAGCAGATTGCTAACCAAGTCAAGTAAAACGAGCCCAAACACGACTGGTCTATCTTGTTTAGTACAGGAGTTCCTATGGCCACCTTCCGACTCCATCATCAGATCAGCTCCATGGTACTGTGGCGAGTAAACGGTCGAGTAACGAAAGTGCGTTACAACGAAGCACAACATCACGCCACTTCTACGTCACTCATCATACGATGGGATGAGTCATCGCTGCCCACGCGCCGGCGAAGTTCGCAAGCTACGCCTCCGGCGATAAGCGGCCTATGAACTCGTTGCAGCGCTACGACGCGCATCATGGCCGACGCAGTGCCCTTTGTCTCAGTTAGGCGACCATTTTAATCTGAGCCCGCCTACTTGCGCGCAACCAATCGATTAGCGCAAGTCATTAGTATTGTTTAATTAAAATATAAATTTCATAAATAAATTTCTCAGTCGAATACCATCTTTCATTACGCGTTCATGTCCAGACTCCTTAATAGTAAGTGTTAAGAACATACACACTTCAGTACCATATTATTGCATTGTCACGCGATATACACATGCATGCAAAATTTCAGCTCAATCGGAAACCGGGAAGTCGATCAAATTTAACTTGAAAGATTCCGTTACATACTAACATACGTATGAAGCTAATAAAAGCGTATTAAAATGGAAAATATCAGCCCTAAATTGTATCTGTCAGATGAGAAGAATAAGGTCACAAATAAGATAAATTATTAAGTTTATGGCTTGGTAACTAGGCCTTTAAGCCAGGCGTAGTTGTATTGTAGGCTACAATCCACACCATTCAACTGAGTTCTTGTGAAAACTGGAAAGGCCACATTTGACTATACAGTTGACATTTCTCACAAAAACACATAATTACTACTCAAAAACTATCGATATCCCACAACTATTGTTCATTTTAAAGTAATTTTACACATTTTAAGAAAATAAAACTGCACAGCACAGCACAACTTCTCTAAGTTCCCGCCAAAAACTCCCCTATGTGCATGTATTTGTGTACGTGCATAGATGAGTGAGAATCAAAGAAGTAAGATGACTTCAGTGACACCATTTTATTGTTGTCTCTATGCAACCTTCATAGTTCGTGGGTTGCCACAAACATGCCAGTGACTGTTATGCACCAAGATCATTAAAGCTCTAATTATCGAGCAAATTAATTTTACCTAAATGCTGGAACACGACCGCAGCGCCACTTACCGAGTCCAATTGAATAATCGAAACCATTCTCAAATCAACTTGAACACACACAAAAAGTTTCGTCAAAATCGATCCAACCGTATAGGAGGAGTTCAGTGACATGCACACGAACAGAAGAATTTTATATATAAAGATGTTATAATGTAGAGTTTATTTAATTGTAATTGCACAGAGGGGTCGAAAAGTCTGCTCTTAAACAAATAAATGATTGGGCAAGTTGGCAGTCGGGGCGTAACGAATGGTTGTGTAGTGGCGATCTTTATTGCCCACCAATTAAACAATTACAAAAAATGTAATATCACAACAATCTCATGGTAAAAAAAATAGGCGGCCTTATCGCTCAAAGCCTTGTCTTCCAAGCAACCTAACCTAAAGAATATTTTAGCATTACATAGAACATAAATGGATAAACTTGAACTACTTTATCAGTTAAATACATATAGGTACTTAAACATTTTGTAATTTAAAACACACTTAGAATGTTTTATAAATTAATTAAATACATACATATAATCAGGCCTTTTTTGTCACTCCTTTTTTGGGGTACGCTAATTCTCGAAATTTGTAAGTCTATAATTTTTTATTTGTTTGTTGTCAATGATTTATTGTATTTGGATAATTTTGATTAATTAAAAAAAAACAACTTTTTTTGGGTAAATGTTACCAAAATTGATTTTATTTCATTTTTTAAATTCTTTCTTTTTTCAGTTTTTATGATAATTTTTCGATATTTTCGAAATTTCCTTTATGGGCACTGAGTGCCCGCACAAAAAAATCCCCGCATATAATAAACAATTATATGATAGGTATAAATACGTGGGACACTCGGAAAGTTTAACAAAAATACAAAAAATGAATGAATGAATGAATGAATGAAAACTCTTTATTACGGCCTCTGTGGTTGAGCGGGCTAAGCCTTTGCCGGCCTACCTCACTACAACGCAGAGGTTCCGGGTTCGATTCCTGGTATAGTAAATTTCGGAAACGTATTTTCTCCGTTATTTACTATGGTCTAGGTGTCTGGGATCGGCCCCAGAGTAGTCCGTTGTATATTACCCATAACACAAGCGTAACTTGCTTAATTTGGGGATATACAATATGTGTGTTTGTCTGCCGATTATTATTATTATTATTATTGTTCACCATAATTTAAACCTAGATATTTATTACAAACACATTTAAATTAGAACAATGGGCGGCCTTCTCGCTTATAGCGATCTCTTCCAGGCAACCCGGTGTCTAAGGAGATATTACAAGAAATATTAAATAATATTTGGTGGCTTAACTAAATTAAAACTAATTCAATCGTAATTGAAGAAAAAAAAAATTACAATAATAAACTAATAAAGACACACATAATTAAATAGATTAAAATAACATAAATTACATAAGGTACCTTCGCCTAGGATGGCCCTGTTCCTATGATGGCCCACTTTCAAAATGTCGTACTTTTATAAATGCGAATGAGTTTAAATTTCGCGCCCATGTTCGGTTTGTACCAGAGACAAAACTGCAAGTTAATATTAAAGGAAGGGGACCGCCATCTTTGCAGTAGTTGACAGTTTGTCAGTAATGTTGCAAATGGCTTACGATTTATAACCTCATGTTCAGAAATCTTTTAGTATTTATTTAAAAAAACAAAGCATTTTCGTATTTTTTTCAAATACAAAGTTAATTAGATTTACGGGGCTCTCCTGAGAAGGTAAGTGTTGTTTATATTCTTTGTTAATTTTTATTTAAATGAACTAATTCTTATTACCGGGTAAAGTCTCTATAAAGGCCCATCACTCGGACCTTCAATATGGCCCGGGCCTTATTAAGACTAGAAAACTTACTACAATTACTTTGGAGACCATACAAGAAAATTAATCATTTTGGGTTATTTTTTAGATCCAGTGGTCTAGTACTAAGCCTGCATCTTATTTTAACTTTTATTCTACTTTAAGTTTGAAATTAAAAGCTTTTAGCTTTATCCAAATTTGTAAACTACTTTGCTAAATGTAACCACTTAACGTGGTGCTAAATTTTTTTTTCATATCTTATAATCGAAGTTTATTTTTTATATTAAGTTTATTACATTTATTAATAATTTTTCTAACGTTCATAAATGAACTTTAATTGTATTCAGATCTTATAAAAATGGAAACAACCAATAAGAAGCGACGTGGTGAATGGACTGAGCAACAGCTGAAGTCAGCTATTGAATCTGTAAAAAATTGCCATATGTCACAACGAAAGGCAGCAACTACTTTCAGTATTCCAAGAAGAACTCTAAGAAATCATCTAAAATCTGGCAGTGTTGAAAAGATAACTGGTCGAGCAACTACACTAACTAATACCCAAGAAAAAGATTTAGCAACGCGAATAATACGAATGGCTCAAGTAGGTGTACCGTTGACTCGCAAGTTTGTAAGATTGCAAGCCTACTTATTTTGTAGAGCCCATGAAATACCAAATTCTTTCAATGACAACAGAGGCATTGCAGGTAGAAAATGGTTAAAGAATTTTTTGAAACGAAACCCTGAAATTTCTGTTCGCAAAGCACAGTTTATGAACTCTGCAAGGGCTCAAAAGCTGAATAAGCATATTGTACAACAACATTTCACGGCAATTAAAAAAATATATGACGAATTAGACATTCCTCGACATCCAGAACGTTTATATAATATAGACGAAAAGGGCTGTCGGCTAACCTTGCACCACCAGCAACATGTTCTTGCACAAAAGGGAAGCAAAAGAGTCCATTTTATTGCACAGGAACATGCTGAAAATGTTACCATTGCTATGTGTGTCAATGCTTCAGGTAATTCAGTTCCACCTATGATATTATTTAAAGGTAAAAGACTAAGGCCGGAATTTAACGACAATTTGCCTGATGGCGCTATAGTCAGAATGGCACCAAAAGGAAGCATGACTACTGAATTATTTATTGAATTTATCCATCATCTTGGCAATTATAAATCACCCGGGAAATGTTTGCTAGTTTTTGATGGAGCTGCTTCGCATTTAGATGCTAGAATTGTGGATGCTGCTGATGAAAACAACATCGTATTATATTGTTTACCATCAAACACCACCCATGAGTTACAACCGCTAGACAAATCGGTAAATAAATCATATGAACATCATTGGGATGAAGAAGTATTGTTGTACGCTTATCATCATCCAGACCGCAAGCTCACAAAGGCAAGGTTTAACAAAATTTTCTCAAAAGTATGGCCTAAGTGTGTAACTCATGATAATATAAAAAACGGATTTAGAGCTACTGGGCTCCATCCTTACAATCCAAATGCGATCCCCGAGGAGGCTTTTGCACCTTCTATCCTCACTCAGCGGCCTACTCTACATGAAACTGCTTCTAACTCAGTTGCTTCAGCAGCTCTAGATTTTGAAGAGTCCGCTGTTCATCACAGTAATGACTCTGACACGGATTGTGAAGAAAGTTTTCGTATGTCGCCATCATTATTAGTTGAATACTATGATGTATCTGATTGTTGCCCTGATCCAAGAACATTACAGCCTCTAAGTTTACCATTCTCTGAATATTTACCTCCACATCCATCTACTCTTCAGACACAGAAACATTCGCCAATTTACACATCTAGGAAATTGGTTGATTACAGTTCCTCTTCTGAACCTGCTACTGAAGATATTGTAGAACAACCTACAGCAACAGACATGAATATATGCGATAGAGCGTCACAATTTCACTCTCCTATTCCCAGTACGTCTGGGTTAGGACAGAATGTACTACGAATACCAGTGATTAATTCTTCTACATCAAGCTCGGACAATGAAAATATAAACACATTGCAAAAATACTTTCAATACTCTGCCAGGAACTGTAAGATTTATACATCATCAGAATCGGAGTCAGAAGAAAAAAAACTAGATTCATGTAAAGAAATAGCCACTTGTATAGACCAACGGACACACCGCATCCAAACAGAGGATCATAATTCTGATGATTCTGACGATGTGCCACTGTCAAATTTAAAAGGTAGTAATAAGAAAACTCAAAAGAGGTCGCCGTTTCACGAACTTATACCAACGCCTAACTTTGCAACAATCAAAAGTAAACCAAGGCGAAAAGCAATTAATTACATGGGACAAAAAGTAACCAAAGATTTGTTTGATACTGTTCAAGAAAAGAAAGAAAAGGGATCAAAAACACTAAAAGTGAAGCCAAAATATACTAAAAGCCGAAAACATAATCAAAGAAACAAAAATGATAAAGGAGACTGGAAAGCAAAAGAAAACAGAATAAATGGAAAAAATAAAAGTACAAAAACAAAAGTTAATAACACTGAAAGATGGTATTGTCGAGCTTGTAAAACTGAACGCGTTGCAGATATGCGACAATGCATTGATTGTTCTTCATGGTACCACGAAGATTGTGTTGGACTAACTAAGAACGACATAGAGACATTCCTATGTCCAGAATGTAACTAAAATAAAAAGCTTTGGACTTTTATTCATTTCCATTTCATTGATTTTTTCCATACTCCTAATAAGGCCCACTGAATTCGTGAAGAATAATTTTTATTTCAAAATGTAAACGAAATATTGTTTTCACAATAATTGATCGTTAGAATAACGCCATAAAAGTGTTATTTATTGATTTTAATTAGACATTTATGTTTTTTAGTTAGATTAAGTTTTGCTAGGCCTAAGATAGCCCAAAGTACAATTTAAGACGAAAAAAACTAATGTGATAGACTGATAAGAATCTCAAATGTTACTTAGGTTAAGTTTTGTATAATACATATTTCTTTGCTTTGTTAACGTTTACAAATTGGGTAATTAATATTGGGCCATAATAAGTACCTATGTTTCTAACAAGGCCCACTTTAGACATTTTTAAAAACAATTGTTTTCTTATTATTTTTTAACAAAATATGTTGATTTATATGTTAATTTTATTCAGAAATAAATAAGCTATATTATAATACACTTTATTCTCTTAAATTATTTCAATGTTTTTATTTATTTCAATATTGCAAAAAATGGGCTTTACAAGGCGCATGTACCTTATACTTACATGCGAATAATAATAGAATTCCATTTACTGCAACACATTTTATTTAGCGGAAAAATAATGGTCAGTAATCAAGTGTTTGTATGTACCAATGGATGTAGCTTGTCTGATTTTCAAGGAAAGGGAGTTCCACAAGCGAACAGCCTGTACGGCAAAAGAGTTTCCTACAAAGGACGAAGTGTGTTTAGGTATCGTTAGCAGAAGATTTTCATTTGAGCGCAAATTACAGGAATGAGATTGATAGAGGAAACTAAAAAATGTTCTGTAGGTAAATATGTTTTATTCAATCTTTGCAAAGTACTCTCCACCTGCCTCTATACAAAGTTTCACGCGTCTGAATTAATTTTCGAAACACTTTTTCCAGTCCATCGCAGAAACCTCGTTTACAGCTTGCTCGAACGCTGACAGCGCATCTTCCGGCGGCGAAAATTGTATCCCTTTGAGCTGATTTTTTTTTTTCGGGAATAAAAAGAAGTCACACGGTGCTAGGTCAGGGCTGTAAGGAGGGTCTGCCAGGGTTGCGGAGAGGTCAGGTCATATACCCGTAGCCCTGGCATAAGGCGAAGGACGGAACACTCAGGGGTTTTAGTGGGTATCCCTAACCGGGAGTGGCCATAGCATGGCACCAGTTCTGACTGGGCATGCTAGTGCCACCCCCGATCTGGCGGATCCTACACTAGGTCGCGAATTATCCCCCCAAGGTTCTGCCCTTGTCGCGGCTTAGTCCTCAATCGTATTTCCCCTGGTAAAAAAAAGGGCTGTAAGGAGGGTGACCCAGGAGTTTGATCAGCGTATCGTCCAGGAAGTCCCTCGTTTTGAGCGCGGTATGGGCAGGCGCGTTGTCGTGGTGGAGCAGTTGCCCCCTGTGTCTAGTCGCTTGTTGCTCACAACAGAGAAAAGTTCTGCCAGGCATTTGGTAGTATAGAAAATGTCCAATCCGGAGACACAGTTATGCGCGAAATCTCCTCGCATGATTCCATCGCAAGGGTCCTCGCATCGTGGGGATATACATATATAGGGCACATTTATTTATTACTTGAGATATAAAATTAACTTTGGGTGGGTATAAAAAACATTACATCGAACTAACCTATATTAATAAGTTCGGATTTGTTCATTATATATATTTTTTTTTAATTTTTGGTTTTTCCACATGTAATTTAATATATTTAATATTTATTCGATAAAATAAATTAAGTACTCAAACTAAACTATGGTATGAAATATAAACCTAAATTTAAAAATTACAGCTAAATAAATAAAAAAACTTCGTTTAAAAAACCGACTTCAAAAACTAAAAAGTAAAAATTACTAAGCACCGACTTTAAGATGTTTTAGATAATATATATTAATAATAATAGCTTTAGAAATAAGTTATTTTATACTTTTTAGTTTTTTCGTTTTTGAAGTCGGTTTTTTTAAACGAAGTTTTTTTATTTTTTTGTTACTTTTTAGTGTCTAGCTATGTATGGGTAGACCTACGAAAGGTGCCGCGCTCCTTAAAAAATATAGGTCCCAAGAAACGGGAACAAAAAAATGTTCGTAAAATGAAAACTACTGGACCAAATAGCAACTATTCCACATCAAACTAAACAAGAATCACGTAAATTGGATCATAAATCTCAGCGTAATCGGTGTACATATGAAACGAAATGGAAAATTTTTCATAAAAATTGTTCATAAAATGAAAACTACTGCTCCAAAGTATTTCAAATTTTTAGGGGACCAAATGGTAGCTATTCCGCGTCGAACAAAAAAAAGTATCACGTAAATCGGATCATAAATCTCGGAGTAAACGGTGAACATTCATAAAAAAAAAAGATTCCGACGAATTGAGAACATTATCCTTTTTTGAATTCGGTTAAAAATTATAGTTACAATATTGGTCCCAAACCACTGGCACTTACCGGGAATGTTCCCAAAAGGCTGGCGGCGTTACCACGTTGAATAGCAATACTTCGACTTTGAACAAAATAGACGCCAGCCTCTTGGTCGCATGAGAGGTCTACTAAACGGTCGGCGACATCTTGATAAAGTTTTAGAGCGTTAGGATCCCACGGACCCAGAGTTTCCACCCCAAACACCGCAAATACATAACTATTTCCGATGGCCGCGTACTTGCGGCGCTTGAGGGCCTCCATTTCGGCTGCAGCACAACCGGCGGTAGCGGACTTACTTGAAATATGGGACGCCGCCAGAGTGTCAACGCAAGTAGCATCCCACACTAAGGGGCGGCCCATCTTCCAAGGTACTAACGTCATCCCATCCGGTCTCCTGCCATTGTCGCGGAACAAGACGTTCGGTTCCAGAACGGCAGGTACCCCGGCGGTGACAAGAGCCTGGCGGATAATGTCGTCGCTTCTGCTGCAAGATAATCCATGGTGTCCTAAGCGATCCACCTTATCTCCGCATTGACAGAGGTGAGGGATCACACAGGTTGCTCCCAGGCGAATGCTGGCGCAGATTCTGAAGGTAGTATCATCTAAAAGTGTGCCAAGATTCGCCGAGGGCAGTGCCTGTAGCCAGAGACCTGACTCCCAACGCGAGACAGCTAAGAGGTGAGCACGCTCAGCGTGCCCCGTACAAGAAGAAAAGAGTTTCTGATACTTTATAAGGCTGAGCGACTGAGAAAGACTCGATATGATACGAAACGTTTTCCCAATTGCGCATCATAACAAAAATCTCTTGACGTGGGTTGTTGTGAGCGCTGTGTAGTGACGGTACATTTCACTGATCACCGGTTAAATAGCAGTGATATAAAATAAATCACTGTTTACTCCAGTTACAAGAATCGGAAAGGACTGAAATTTAACGTGAGACAAGCGTTATATTTTATTGACCTTTCCTGTTCAAAGTGTCATCTAGTATGATCGCTTCTTGCAAAAATAATCGTCACCTATTAGAAATTATTCACTTTTTTATCGATATATTTAAGTAGAGATATTTTGCATCACTGGCGCTGTGTGATGGAAAGTGTTGACATCATTAGTGACGTTTTCGCCACGACCACAACGATCGCAGTCGCCTTGTGCACCGGTTAGCGAAGCATTTTGGGCGTTGCGAGCTACTTGTGGAACATTCTGCTAGTAATCTCTAAGGTTACGTTTCATTAGGGACTCACGACGACTTAACGACCACGTTTACGACCGCGGTTTTTCCCGTTCCACTTGCTGTTGCGGCGTTACAATCGTAAACCAAAGTTGAACGGTTATTCGATCCACCTCTTGATCTGGGTCGTTGTGAGCGTTGTGTGATCGGAAATGATATCGACTTTAGTGACATTTCACCATGACCACAATGACCGCGGTCGCCTTGTGGAAAGGCTGACGGAGCATTTTTAGCGTTGTGAGCTACAAGTGGAACGTGCTATAAAGCCTGTGCTAGATATTTCAAAACTATTCAAATAAGTTTGTTGTAGGAATGCATATATTTTTATAAAAACATCGATATTGCAATATCAATATTTCGGAAGCGAAATATCGACATTGATAATATAGATTTTTATGAATAATATATCGATATTTTTTTCATTTATCGTTCTTAAAAACTGAATTTCAAAATCGATATTTGTTGGTTATGAACCGGAAAATAATACAGCACATATTATGAATACTATTAGTTTTATTCTTACATTCATATAAACGTAGCGGTTTACAGTTTAACTGTATTTAACTGTAGTAATGACTTAACTATATTCTAATATAATTTAAATATAGAAAACGCCCTACTAAAAGGTTCTTGTTGAAATGAAAGGTTTATATCAACAATATTTAATAATTGAAAATATTATATTGATTTAAATGTCAATTTTTGTTTTTACTTTGATCTTTAGATATAAATATCGTTCATATTTACGAACAATATATTTTTCGTGATCTATCTATAGTTTTCAATATTTTCGACGAATATTGTTTTTGTGAATGATAATTTTAATCTTTAGACGGAAGTATCATATTTACTGGAAATATCTATAGTTTTAAAGAATCATATTTTTCGAAAAACATCAATATGTCCTTCACACTGAAGTAGGAGGTCCATGTGTTTTCGCCACGACGGTGGTTATGCTGTTTTATTTCTCCTTTAAAATAAGTAAAAACTGTTTGGGATTTTTTCATAAACCTTATTTTTGGTGTTTTTTGAAAAAAAATTGGGCGTTGATTGACATGGTCATCTGGCAACACTAACGGCAATATCCAAATATACGTAGACATACGTAGTATCCATAGTAGTTTGTGACGTAGACCGTAGTATCCATAGTAGTTTGTGATGCATACTACAAAGAAACTTTCAAAACAACCGTTGGCCACGATCTGTCATATGTTTTGAAAATAAGGAATTGCCATTTTAGGAATCGTAAAATTTTCTCTAGTATTCTTAACTTTATCTATTGCATGTCAAATATATACAATTTATTAATTAAAAATTCGGAATGATTTGAAAATCAAGAGTAATTTATTTTCAACCATTGAGTTTGTGGTTAACGCACGTGTGGGCAGAATTATTTAATTTTTCTAATTAATTTTAATAATACAGTACTTTTCTTGTTCTATTACTACTATATCTAAGTCTATGTGGTGTTTGTGCAAACAAGCTTGCTTTTAATTAGCTTTATTTTCTTTTTTTTATAACACTTGTAATCATAACCTAAAGGTAAAGTTTTTTTTTTCTCCTTTTTTTGCAATATTCATAGGGATCTCCGACCATGTCGGAGATCTCTCCGGCCCCGCCGGATCCTGATCCGGATCCTCCTCCACTGGATTCTGATCTGGATCCCCCTGCATCTCCCATATCATGCTCTACAAATATGGAGGTCAATCCACCTTCTATACGGAATCGAAAGCGCATTATATCCCGTTTTGAGGCGAACGATGCTGCTAAAAAATCACTAATAAACGAGTCTTCAACTAATCCTGGCCTATGGACCCACGCTTTGTGGAGTATGTCACATAATTATACCGAAATGGATAATGGCCCCTTCCTAGTTCATGTGCACAGGACGGAGAGCCACCCTAGAGCTGGTATATCTATTAACAAAATGGACTTTGGGAAACTTATGGTAAACGCCAAAATTGGCAAGATTGCCCAGCAAGGCATTAAAAATGTCGGCCGTAATAGAGTCTCTGTTGAGTTTCTTACCCCACACGATGCCAATGAATTTGTCTCCAATCCAATTTTAGCAGATTCGAAATATGAAGCGATGATTCCCACTTTTAATGTGACCCGAATGGGAATTGCCCGAGATGTCCCTCCAGATTGGTCGATGGAGGAGTTTGTAAACAAAATAGAACTCCCTCAAGGATGTGGGAAAATTTTAAAGGCTAGGCGCTTTAATCGGAAAGTACGTCATCAGGATGGCTCCACAGAGTGGTGTCCATCTACCACAGTTGTCCTTACCTTTAGTGGACAATTTCTGCCGAACTATATATATTGCTATTTTACCTCACTCAAAATTGAACCGTACATTCTTCCCACGATACAATGTTACTCTTGCTGCCGCTTTGGCCATGTGGGAGAGAAATGTAGGTCAAAACCCCGTTGTTACAAATGTGGACAGGCTCATACCGGTAATGCCTGCACCATCCATGTAGAAAATGCATACTGCTGCTTATGTACAGGTCATCATTATGCCATAGACAAAAATTGTGCCGAACATAACAGACAGAAACTCATAAAGAAAAAAATGTCAGAGGATAATGTATCCTATTCGGAAGCTGCAACTCTTTTCCCACCTGTCTTACGCTCTTATTCCGATGTTGCTAGAACTATGTTTGCTTCGCCACAATCTCCATCTAAAACTCCAACTAGACCGCAGGTCATTTCTACTACCTCCCCCCAATCCCCCTCGGGGCAGAGCCATAGGCGTACCATTTATGCTTCTCCTAAACCACGTTCACCTCTTGCTCCAGGCTATGACAGAGCTGCTCATCAAGCCCTAATTACCCAACGCGACCCTCCCTCACCACATAATGGTGTTGCTTTCAGCAACCACTATACCAATATTTCAGAAGACGATAACCTCATGGATATCCTTCTCGCTGCTTTAATTAACATATATTCAAGATTTGAAGATGTTCCCACACCGCCCAACGTTGCCCAAAAACTATCTTTGCTTACCTCTTTAATTAATAAACATGGATCTAATACAATGGAATAGCCGTAGTCTTATACCCAAAAAACACGAAATTTTTCAGATGATCCGCACCCATAACCCCGCTGTCTTTGCCATTTCGGAGACATGGCTTGTCCCAGGTACTCGTTTTCGAGTTCCAGGATATGCCTGTCTCCGCAGTGACAGAGATGATGGTTATGCAGGTTCCGCTATCTTGATAAAATCCTCTCTAACTTACTCCCGTATCCCACTTCCTCCTATCCCCGATTCTTTAAATATTGTGGGTGTCAAAATCCAAAATTATAATTTATCCATCCTCTCAGTCTATATCCCCCATCCTAGTCCTGACCTCATTCCAATCCTTGAAACCGTGTTTTCGTCTCTCTCTAGCCCTTTTCTTATTCTCGGAGATTTTAACTGTGCACATTTACTCTGGGGAAGTTCCCATTATGATGCCTTCGGGTACGATCTTGCGGATCTTTTTGACCGTATGAACGCCTGCGTCCTGAACGATGGTTCAGCAACACGTCGGACTGCTCCAGGAAGGCCAATTAGTATCCCTGACTTATCCATCTGTTCTCCTGATCTCCGATCCGTTGCGTCCTGGCTCGTTTTAGAGGATTCCCATGGTAGTGACCACCTCCCAATCCTTATATCCCTCCCTCGCCTTACTGTACCTACTCGTCACCATACACCACTCTTAAAATACAATACCAACAAGGCAAATTGGGATACATACAGCATTGAATCAGATCGCCTAACTCAAAATGTTCCAGATATAACAGAAGACAATTTGTTCGCCTCCCATGACCAACTGATTGAACATCTTCATACTGCAGCTACCTCCAATATCCCTCTGAAGAAGACAAGATTAAATGGCAAGTGCTCTCCGCCTTGGTGGGATGCTGAGTGTACCGACATGCTCCATAAGCGAAAAGCTGCTGAACGTGATTATACTGTCGATATGTCTGTTGAAAATTACTTAAAATATAAAAGAGTCCTGGCAATATCTAAACGTTTTTTTAAAAAAAAGAAAAAGATGTCTTGGGTCCAATTTGCCGAACACTTAAACCCCCGTACCCCGTCCACCCTTATGTGGCGGGCTGTGAAACGTTACCGTGGTTCTTTTCAGACTTCTAGCCTCGATTCCAATGATAAATCCGTTTGGATCTCAGCATTCTTCAACAAATTAGCTCCCTTCTCGGTTCCAAATATGAACTCTCTCCCCTCCCCCTACCCCAATTCATTTGACTGTCATAGATTCAATCAACCATTTTCAATGGCAGAACTTGTCCAAGTTCTTAGCCGACTTAAGGACTCTTCTCCCGGTCTCGATGGTGTACCTTACTCTTTTTTTGTTAAATCTGGTTCTATTACTAAGAACTTTATTCTATCCCTTCTGAACAAAATTTTTGAAATAGGTTCTATCCCGGAATCCTGGAAAACCCAACTCATAATCCCAATCCTGAAACCTGCCAAATCTCCATCTGACCCATCTTCCTATCGTCCAATCGCTCTCTCCAATACTTTAGCCAAGATTATGGAACACCTTTTGAAAAATCGTTTAGAATATTATATAGAGTCCAACTCCCTACTTCCACCTAGCCAGTTTGGTTTTCGAAAAGGCATGGGCACTGTAGATAGTCTATCGATCCTCACTACGGACATTAGGACCGCTCTGTCCAGAAAGAAAGTTCTAGCAGGTGTCTTTTTGGACATCTCCGCTGCATATGATAACGTTATGCTTCACCTCCTCAGGCAAAAGCTGCATCAGCTGAGGGTACCAGTGAGACTAGCACATTTCATATGTAACCTCCTTATGGACAGATCAGTTGTATTAAGGGTCGGTAATTCTCAACTTCCCCCTAGACGTGTCTGGAGAGGTCTCCCACAAGGGTCTGTTTTAAGCCCGCTTTTATATAATATTTATACGTATGACCTGGATCAGTCTGTTTTGTCTTTTTGCGATATATTACAATACGCTGATGACATTGTCATTTATGCAACGGCTGATACAGTTGAACAGGCTGAATCAAGATTAAATAGTGCTTTATATTATCTAGAAGGGTGGTTATCAAATCATGGTTTGGAAATATCCCCCTCCAAAAGCAGTACAGTTGTTTTTACTCGGAAACGCAACCCTCCACCGATCAAGATTGTTTGCGGCGGGAAGGTCATTCCTACTTCGGAGCAGGTTAAATTTTTGGGAATTATCTTGGACTCGAAAATGACAGGACTTCATCATTTAAATTACATCACTAAAAAGGCCGAATCAACTCTAAACATCCTTCGTTGTCTTTCTGGAGTATGGTGGGGTGCACATCCCTACACGCAAAAGCTTATTTATAATGCCCTAGTTCGGAGCGTGTTGGATTACAGTACATTTGTGTTGGAGCCCTGTCTTAAACTTCCTTTAGCCAAATTAGATAAATTACAATACAAGTGCCTCAGGGTAATTTTGGGTGCCATGAAGTCATATCCGACTAATGCGTTACAACCTGTAGGTTGAGGCCCTCGATCCCCCCCTCTCTCTTCGTTGACAGTATCTGTGTGATCGTTTTCTTTATAAAACTCTTCAAAATACATCTCACCCACTTATACCTAAACTGAAAACCTTACTTAGCTTAGTCCCCAATAACCCATATTGGTATCATAAAAACGTTCCATGCCTAATAAAAACATTACAAAAAATTTCTAGCTTGAATCAACCTTATTATGAATCCTCAAAACCTATTATTTATTCAGTTAAGTATGATGCCTTAAACTTTCAACCTAAAGTCTTGCTAAACTTTGATATATCCAAAAACGATCATAATGCTAATTCCACTTTCAACCAAAAGCTACAGTCGAAATGGTCTGATTGGACACCTATTTATACTGATGTTTCAAAACTAGACAAAAAGGATGAAGTCGGCACTGCAGTTTGGTGCCCTATTTTTTTTTTTTTTGTTTTGAGGCGAGGGAAAATGCTTAACCGATTTACGCACAAACGGGTCGTTGCTAGGGGAACGACACGCGTCGGTCGGGGGCGATAACACTGCAGCAATAGTATGCTCTTGGCGGTGCTCCGTCCGCGATCGACGTCACGGAATAGTGTGGAAGACTCCGAGCGTTGCTGCACGAGCGAGCAACCCCAATACCCACTAAAAACCCCCTCCTCCCTGTCGACCCTGCGCTTTTGTTTGTGTTGGAAAGGCTGAGATTTAGAACATAGTTACGCCCAGTCGATCCAGCGCAATAAAGTGCCTGGAGTGTGCCCTGGGAGAACACACCCCACTTCGTTGTGCGGGGGTAGAAGGTCCTTTGCTCTCCTAGCAAGCTAAAGGCCCCCCACGGTAAACGGAACCTAACTCAGGGAGGGAAGTAATGCGCGTACCTGCCTCTCCGGGTGCCAGCTGAAGGCCGGCGACCTCGAGAAGACGCATTAGCAAGCGCTGCAGGACTCCTCTCCCTATTGCGTTCTGCGGTCTCCTTGAGTGACATTACTGTCTCGCAAAAAGTAACCGCAGCCCCCCAATTGTCACTTCTCTGCAGCATGGCCTTGACCAAGTCGCAGAGCGAGTCGACCGGACCTACGTGCGTCTCAAGTTCGAAACGCTGCGGCGCCCATGCGGCGCACACGACTAACGTGTGTAACGCCGTGTCGGGCGCGCCGCACTGGCGGCAGTCCGGGGAAGGCAAGCAGCCCACAATACGATACAGATACTTATCGAAACATCCGTGTCCGGTAAGTATCTGCGTCGTTCTGAAGGTCAGGGTGCCGCTGGTGCGGTTGACCCATTCCGTCAGCTGTGGCCTGATTGCATCCACCGTGTAGCCGCCATAAGCCGCAGGGTTGTCGAGCTCTTGAGACCAGACGGCGATCATGGAGGCGTTTTCCCGCTTCCTGATCGCCTCGATTTCGACCTGACAGAAGGTCAGGCCTCTAGCTAGGGCATCCTGCCGGGTGCGACGCACCTCTGCCAGGACGTTCGCCTGGAGATGCCAGGGCGGATCGCCTGCCAGGAGGGTGGCCGCCGTCCGCGACACTGTGCGATACCCCCGTATGGTCCTCACGGCCAGAACCCGCTGCGCCCGGTGCAGCAGGGTTCTGTTGTGGCGGTGAAGTGCAGTGGACCAGACGGGTGCACCGTACAGCGCCATACTCCTCAGGATGCCAGAGTAAAGTTTCCGCGTCGCACCCCCCGGGCCCCCCACGTTGGGAAGCAGCCTCGAGAGTGCGCCCGCGGATTTGACGAGTTTGGGAACTAGCTGCTCAAAGTGCGCTTTGAACAGCCATTTCCCATCGAGAACTAGCCCCAGATATTTCATCTGGGGCCCTACTCTAATCGCCACCCCTTGGACCAAAATGGTCAAGTCCGCGGGGGGATTGCGAAATTTCCTATGGAACATGACGGCCTCCGTTTTCGCGGGGGAGACCCTCAAGCTCAGCCTAGCTATTCGATCTACGACAATCGCCAACCCGGCGTTGGCGACGTCCACGGATTCCGCAAATGACGCAGCGCGTGCCGTGAGTAGGGTGTCGTCCGCAAAGCAGATCAGCCCTACCCCGGGCAAGACCGGAACCCGAAGGATCCAGTCATAACCTACGTTCCAAAAATCGGCCCGAGGACCGACCCCTGTGGAACGCCGCACGCGACGCGTCGCCGACCTAACTCGGGATTGCCGGACTCACCGCCCTCCCAAAGGATATGTCGATCCTGCAGGTACGCGCTCAACAGCCTCGTGAGGTACGAGGGGACTCCATGCGCGCGGAGCCCCTCCCTGATCGTCTCATGAGGGAGGCTGTTAAAGGCGTTCGCTATGTCTAGCGACACCGCAAGAACGACATCCTTCGCTTGGACGGCTTCGTCCGTCAACGTTCGCAGTCTCTCGAAGGCGTCCATCGTGGAGCGCCTCCGCCGAAACCCGAACTGCGTTTCTGAAAGCCCCGGCTCCACAGCGTCGAGATGCTTCACGAGCCGCTCCGCCAAAATCTTTTCGAAGACCTTAGCGACCTCGTTCAGCAGCACTATGGGCCTGAAGGCGGACGGATCGTTGGGAGGCCGACCTCCTTTGGGAATCAGGCACAAACGCCCCTCCTTCCATTGTGACGGGAACCGACCTGCGCGAATACAGACTTCGAACAGTTCCCGCAGCTGGCCGCGTAGGTGTTTAGCGGCCAGGGAGAGGAGTCGACCTGGAACCCCGTCGGGTCCCGGTGCCGTCTTCCTGCCCCGGAGCCGGTCCTGGGCAACATCTAGTTCCCCCTCGGAGATGGAGTAAAGCTCCTCGTCCATGGGGGTGTCGAGAACGGGTGGACCCATACTGGGGGAGTGAAGTGTCCCGGATCCGGGAAGAGCCCATCGATAACCGACCGGAGCACCTCGGGTTCGAGCGTTTCCGTGACCGTGGATGTGCAAGGCCGCAACGTGTTGCGGGCCCCACGGTACGGACGCCCCCAAGGGTCCCGATCGAGCGCCTCGAGGAGCTCGGCCCGAGCCCGGGCTTTCGCTTGCAATATTGCAATCGAAAGGGCCTAAACTCGCCCACGAGTCCATTTTCCGCGACGTAGTCCGGAGGACGGCGCGCCCTGCAGCGTTTGAGTCTGTGGCTAATGATGCGAACTGCCTTTCGCATCTCGCCCAGCTCCTCGGTCCACCAGTGGACCTGCTTGCACGGAGGCTGCCGCTTGGAGACGCGAGGCATCGCCGCGTCGCAAACCCTCGTCAGGGTCTTGCGCATATGCTCTGCCTGCGACTCCAGATTCGCGAATTCGGCTGGGTAGGCCCAGCTTTCCGTGAGTGCCCACTCCTCGGTCTGCTCCGGATCGAGCTTGGTAAGGGCCCAACGCGGGAGGAGAGGGGGGCGATGAATAGGGCTCGGACCGGAGGAGGGGGTAAGCTCAAATCTGATGTACCGATGATCAGAGAGCGACTCCACCTCCTCCAGCATCCTCCATCCGACAACTCTGCGGGCGGCCGCATGAGTGACGAATGACAGGTCGATGACCGATCCACCCCGCGCGCGCACGCAGGTCTGGACCGATCCCTGGTTCAATATGGTCAGGCCGGATTGAAGAGCCCATTCTTCAACCGTCCGGCCCCTAGGTTCCGTGAACGCATTTCCCCGGGAACAGTGCTTTGCGTTAAAGTCGCCCATCACGAAAATCGTTTTAGGCGACAGTCTGCCTATGGCAGCCCTGATGGCGTCCAAGCGAAGCTCGAACTCCGCCAGGGGGCGGTTGCGCGAAAAGTAAACGCCTATGACGACGATACCCCCGCTCTCCGCCACCGCATAGCCCTTTCCTCTTTCGAGACATGTAAGCGGTGTGCCAGATCCGGCTCTGGCCACCACCGCTACCACGTCGTCGAGGTCGCCCACCCAATTGCCGCGAGGTGGCACGTAATAAGGTTCGCTTATTACGGCCAAGTTCGCTTGCCACTCCGCCATCGCCTGCAGGCACAAGTCCTGAGCGGTGGGGGAGTGGTTTACTTTCGCCTGAAATAGTGCTGTTACGGGCGTACTAGGCATTGGAGGTGTCCGTTGCGCGTACTCCCGATGCACCCGTACGTTGTTTCGTCCTCGGATGGACGAATTTGCCCTTCACGTAGGGAAGCTGGCAGAACCTCGCTAACGTGGGATGGGCAGCGTTGAGTCCCCCCGCCGCGCACGCCGCGCAGTGGGGGTTCCGAGCCGTGCAGTCCGGCATCTTGTGTCCGCTCTTACCGCAGCGGAGACACAAGTTAGTCCGGTCCGGGCACGTGTCCAGGTCTGGGCGCCATGGCCGACGTTGTAACACCGGTAACAACGTATCGGTCTGGCCTCCAGTGCCTCCACCCTCGCCGAGGTGAAGCCTACCACGAGGTAGCCCAGCTGGACGATGGCTTTGGCAGCAGCGACGGGGCACATCACGTACGATGCGCCCAAACCGCCCGGTCCTGCACCGATGTGCTTCGCGCGCACGTCGTCGCGCCGGCACTTGCCGACGCGCGCGATCGCGTCACGAAGCCCATCGACCGTGACCGATTCGTCCAGCCCAGAGACGTAAAGCTCCCCACGCTTTACGGGGCGGACGACTTCAGCCATTCCTACAAGGGCTCCGCGCAGAGCCTCGGCGACGCGGTCCGCCTTGGCCGCGCTCTCGGGTCCCGGCTGGAACTCGAGGAGACGCGCGTTCCTGACGGTACGCACCACCTTCAGCCCTCGCGGAGGCCCATGACCGCGATGTCGACCATCGTCGAGGCCTTTGCGAAGACCTCGCGATAACCGACACCCTTCGCGGCCGCTGTCGGCAGCAGTTTAACGATAACTGCGGCCGACTTGGCTCGCGGAATACGACCGCAGGCTTCGCAGCCTGTTTCCGCTGTTGCTGCCCCCGTCCCGTCGGCAGGGGAGCAGCTTGCGCCTGGGGGGGGGAGGGGGCCCGTGGGCCCTCGACCCCTTACCCTTTTTTCGCTTGACGACCGTCGTCCACGCCCCCCTCTCCGGGGCGGGGGCGGGGGCCACGGGCGCCGCCGCTGGCGCGACGTGCGCGACGCGAGCGCGGACGACGGGCGCCGCGACGACCGGTGTCGCAGCCGCGGGCGCCGCCCGCTGCCTAGGGGCCGGCCTAGGAGCCGACACCACAGGCACGGGTGCCGTGCCGTTAAAGCAGCGGCGGCGTCGCGTGCCACTCTCCGCTGCATTTTCAGCCCCTACTTCACCCCCCCTCTATTCGTCTTCTTTTTAGGGGGGGCCGGTGACGGTGGGGAGTCCGTCACCCCGACAACCGAGGCCGCCACCACCTCCATCGGAACCGGGGTACTTGCTTCCCCCGCATTCCGCCGGACGGCGGCTGCAGCCGTGGCCGCTTTTGGCCTAACAGCCACGTTTCGTGCCGGTCTGGTTGCCGGCGCCTTACCTCGGTCGGCCGTTAGCGGTGGATGGAGGTTCGGCGCGGCATTCAGCCGGTCCTCGATACCGGCGAACCGGGCATCGAGTATGGGGGCGACGACGTCGATCACGGCACGCACAAACATGTCGTAATCGATGCCGCCGAGCCCCGGTGGAGCGGGTGTCGGCGCCGCCCCGTTGGCGGTCTCCGGAGCCCGCTCCGTCCCGACGAAGGGAGCCGGTGTCGGCTCTGCTACCGCAGCAGGGGCCGGGCGCGATTTTTTAATCGCAGCGGGTGCGGCGGGCGGTTTCGGTACCGCCGCCGCCTCCGCCGTGGCGACCTGGGCCTTCCGCTTGACGGGTACGGGGGTCGGCGCCGCCATTATAGCAGGCGCCGGCTCCGCAACCGAAGCGGAGGCCTTTAGGGCCTTACGCATATCTTCAAACTCCCTACGGTAGGAGCGGTTTTCCTCCCGCAGCGAGTTTAACTCCATGCGTAGCCTGGCGTTCTCGTTACCGAGCTTCCAGGCCTCGGATTCCGGATTTCGCGTGACCAGTGTGTCGACGATGTCCGACACCCTGGATGCGGCCTCCTTCAGCCGGCGCACGTAGACCCCCTTCAAATTGCCCGACGTTTGGGCAATATGAATTATCTCAGCGACCTGGGCGCTCGCCGCTAGACGGAGCTCCCCAGGGCCGAGAGCCGATACGGCCCCGACGAGGACGGCGCACTGGCTAGCCGCGGCCACTTTGGCGGCGGTTGCCTTGCACGCCTTGCGCCCCCTTTCACCCCCCTCCGTACGGAGCTAGGCCTCCGCACCCGCGAGAACGCTAGAAGCCGCCGCGGGTGCGCCTCCCGTGGGGCGCAGAGGCGAGCGAGCGCGCGCTGGAGTGGAAGCACCCGACGTGCTGGCCGACTCGGCGCCGCTGCTCTGGGACCGGTCCCAGAAGCGCGACCTCGATCCGGGAACGAACATCGGGGAACACGATATCGGCACCGTTGCCGTTGAAGACGTGGACGGCGTCGCCGAACCCGATGCCGAAGACGGTGAGGCTGCGAACGAAGACGACGACGTACCCGCTGCCGCTGCCGCTAAGGACGAAGATGTCGCCGCAGCCGAAGACGCAGGCGCCGACATCGCGACAGCGGCTCCCATCCCAGTAGGGAATGAAGTCGAAGGGGTCGCCGCTGCCGCGCCTACTAAGTCCCTATTCACGACCCCGGCCGAGGGCGCGAGTGAAGCTCGCGCGACAACCGGTGTCGTGGGACGGCTGCTCTCGACGTTGCAGCCCGAAAGGTTGCAATTTGATGTCGTAGGCACAGGTGAAGCCCGTGCGCTATACGACACCGTCGTCGTAGGGCACCCATCCCCTGCCGTCGCTGAACCGGCCGCCGTGTATACCGGACTACAGGCAGGCGCTTCAGGGCGGGAATAACTATGATCGCGAATCGCACCATAGAGCGCGTGCTCCAGCGAGTCTGGGACGCTGCCGGACGGTGGGATGTCATCATGCTTTACGTAGGCGCCGCGCCCTTGCACGAGTGAGGCTCGCGCAGAGGTGGGTGGCGCCATGTAGGCGTATTGAACTATGGTGCTTGCAGCGCTCACGGCCAGGCAAACGGCCGAGTTCGCTGCAAGCAGCACGTTCCTATCTATCTCCGGGTATGCTGCGCTCCTGCGCGCGGCACGCCCGGATGGGGCCCTAGGCGCCATGGGAACCGGAGGCGGTCCCATCGCGCCGCACCTATCCTCATGCGTGGCGGCGGTGAGGTCTACCACCGCCGACGCACTCCCTACCGAGGCGGGCACATCGGCAGCCGTGAAAACGGCACTATCCGTGTACCCGAGGCGGGGCCCGGCAGCCGACCTGCTGCGACGGGCCGATGAAGAAGACATCTTCTTCACACGCGTCTCCCCGATCTCGGACATCATCCAGCCATCCTTGGCCTTCGTGTGGTCCCGCTTGCGCGGGACACTCGAAGGCCTCGGGGCCTTCTGGGGACCTGGGCCATTCATTGCTGGAGGCCCTTTCCCTTGCAGAGACCAGTCGACGCGCGTGAATATCTATCGACACAAACGACCGTTATTGCGTAATGCGCCTAGGCGCGCTGAAATGAACAAGCGAATAGAGCTTAACAACTCACCCCAGTCGAAAAACAACTGATTCGCGCCGGAATCGAACTAAATAACACTGTACACTATCACTACACAACTATTGTCGCAATTTGTCGCTTTTTAGGAGCGAAAAAGCGTGGAAAATTGCAATTTCCGTAAAGAGCACGGGCATTTGCGACTGCTTCGCACGGATGCCCTCCAGGAACTGATATTTATACCGATGCATCAAAGCATTCTATGGGATGAGTTGGTGTCGGTGTGTTCCATAAACAGTATAATATAGTTCAAAAAATCAAATTTCCTCCTGAAACATCCGTCTTTACTGAAGAATGTTTTGGTCTTTTAAGAGCCATTGAATATGTAATTACTTACAAATTAAGCAGAACTGCTATATTTTCTGATGCTCTAAGTTCCTTACAGGCCTTCGCAAAATTTTCAATAAAATAAACCCATATTTTCATATCACATTTAAATGTAAGAGAAAGCTGTTACATTGTCAATTAAATAATTATTTAGTAACCTTTTGCTGGATACCTAGTCACTGCGGTATAAGTGGAAATATCAGAGCTGATAGTTTGGCGAACGATGCTACTATGGATGGAGATGTTTATCCGTACAGGAATTTTGGCCATGATCTTGCTTCTTTTCCTAGCACATTCCTCCACGATTCGTGGAACATGTGCTGGAGTGAGAGTGGTCGGATCAAGGGTCTTTTCCTGTATGGATTGCAGTCGTCGTTCCCAAGAAACCATGGTTCGCCAAACTCCCGTTTGGTAAAACTGCTACTTCCATTTTGATTCGCATGCGACATCTCTGTACTCCGGTGCATTTACATAGACTTGGAATTGTCTCGAGTCCAGCCTGCGAATGCGGTGAGAGTTATTGTGACATGAACCATGATTTCTTTTCCTGTCCTGTGTATGATCACACTTCTCTTTACAACTCTTTAATTTCTCTTTCCGTTCCTCTTCCTACTTCTACGTCTTTATTACTTAAGGATTGTAAATTTTATGTATATAGTAAATATATTAAATTCATTTATTGTAAATAATCAAATTAAACTTTAATTTTAGTAGTTTGTACATATTTAGTAATTGTTTTGACACGTTTTTCCAAATTTTCGGTAAAGTTTCTATTTTTACGTTTCCCTCGTTTTATAAAACTGAATTGAAAAGCCATTTACACATGACTCTGGCTGAATGCACAAACCGTGCCAAGCCATTATTGAAAGAGTAGTAGGTTCAATAGCTTCACTATGGTGAAGCTATTGAACCTACTTAGATAAAAATAATATGCTTTAACATCTTTAGAGGAATAAACCAAAACTGATGGTGTCACTTCTTTGAATTTTGTATTCCATGTAAAACATCTACGGTACAAATAAAACTCATATTATAAACTTATGCCTTTATTAGTTTTACTTTAATAATAATTAACCAGGTGTACAAATTACCGTTTCTCGGAAACCCCAATCAACGCGGGTGATTTTTGTATTGTATGGTTAGTATAAAATAATGCCCGAACGGAGGGGTGGGGCAGTGAAGCGACGATTACGATACTAGCAAGACGTGTGTAGTACATTCGATGAGCGATATAGTGACGGACTTTGCGCGTGTTATTGAATCGTGCAGTTTGTACTAGTAGTGTCTAGTTATATTTATACCTATTTTACACGTGTTTGTGTAGTTTTAATAAATTCTATAGTAATTCCTACGGCATTCTAATTCGAGTCCTGCGTAACTCGTAACAATATGTTTAACTATCAAATTACATTCTATAAATGTTTCTCAGTTTTGTTCAGAGCAATTGCTTATTTTATAAGGTGATCAGCGTGATACCAGTGTGCTGGCTTCAAGGCCTAATAATATATAACCCAAGAGATAACGCGAATTAAAATATTGTTTGGTATGGTGCTTAATTTCAACGCCGCACCCCAGCATGTTGGGAACAAATTTGACTCTGTCACGAAATTTTCCTTTCATTGTGTAATGGTGCAAAAGTAAATTAATTAAATATCTCTCGTGATACAATTTCTAACCTTTCCTTACTAGTTTTCATTTAATCAGATGTCGTAAACACGCAGAGAGGAGCCTGCTTCAAATTTGTTTGTCATATAACGGCACCTGTTGAGAGGCACGTTATTAATACTGTAAGATACTATATTTTACTTAAAACAGTTATTTTAGGACCACTATGTTAGAGTTTGTATATCATAACTCTTTTTAGGTGAAGCTATGGAACCTTTTTACCTTAAGTAAAAGGAATAACCTTTGACACCTTTAAAAGCATAAAATAAAATGATGGTGTAACTTCTTTAAATATCTTATTCCATGTAAAACATCTATGCTACAATAAAACTCATATTATTCAATTTATGCCTTTATTAGTTTTACTTTAATACACTAAATAAAACCACACAAATTATCATTTGCCATTTCGCTGTAGAAGACTTTTTCATTTTATTTTGACATTGACAGGTTCACAAAACAATGCGTTCCATTTTACAAAAGTATCATTCCACCATTTTAGCAGGGATGGAAGGTACACCGCTGATATAGAAAGAAGAGTGAATTTGGGGAATAGTGTGAATGGAGCGTTAGGTAAACTTCTAGGCGCTAAGAACCTCAGCCAGCTGGCCCAGCTTGCCATACACAACGCGGTGCTAGTACGTACGCTCACGTATGGAAGCGAGAGTTGGGTATGGAAGAGAGAGCATGAAAGTAGAGTAAACGCGGTCGAGATGCGAGCACTGCGCAAAATCTGTGGAGTGACGCTCGCGGACCGCGTTCGTAATACCGAAGTAAGAAAGAGAGTTGGTCTGAAAGACAGTGTCGGGGTGAAGGTAAGGAAAGGAATGCTCCGGTGGTTCGGGCATGTGAAAAGAATGCATGATGAAAGAATGACAAAACAGATATACAATGCAAAAGGGGATGGATGCAGAAGTCGTGGAAGGCCACGACACACTTTCCATGATCAAACTGATCGTGCACTAGCAGAAGGTGATGTCAGGAGCCTTAAGAACAGACGAGCGTCCATGACAAGAGTTATGAATGTCAAAGAAGCAAGTGAGGTGTGTAAGAATAAGCCTGAATGGCGCTCTGTTGCACGTGCCTACCCCGCAAGGGAAGTGGCGTGAAGTTATGTATTTATGTATGTACCATTCCACCCGGGCCTGCTTCTGAGCATCGTTAAAGCTGTGCAGCACCCAGTATGAAACTATACTCCACACGCAAAGATGCAAGTGTAGAATCTCAAGGCTCCCGATCTAATGTGCAGTACGTGCTAAATCTCTTCATACGTAACTCGCCTATTGTCTTGGATTAAATATTTCACTGCTAGCATGTTTTCTTCCGTAACAGCCGTCATAGGGCGACCACTTCTTTCTTCATCCCTCTTAGTCGACCGCGCTCGAGTTCGTTGTACCAACGATACACTGTTGCCTTAAGTAACAACGGTGAAGGAAAACATCGTGATGCAAACTGCACATCGAGATAACCGATGTGTCAAACCTGCCAAGCCGCCTTGGGCCTGCGTGGCGGGTATACTGTCCGTTCCCCCATAAGGAGAAGACCGAGCCCAGCAATGGGACATTTATGGGCTGTTATTATTATTATAATATATACACTGGCGCTATTTTGGAATATTTTGGTGTGTCTTCGAATAATAACAGGTGAAAATTTTCAATTTGTCTCCCGTGCAAGACAATTCTCCTTTCTTTTACCCTCCATGCTTTTTCTGAAAAATATCTCTGTGTTTCTCCATCGAGATGTTGGAACGGAGTTTTTGGCGGGAACTGAAAGGAGATGTTGTGCTGTGCAGTTTTATTTTCTAAAAATGTGTAAAATTACTCTAAAATAAACAATAGTTGTAGGATATTGATAGTTTTTGAGTAGTAATTATGTGTTTTGTGAGAAATGTGAACTGTACAGTCAAATGTGCCTTTTGAGTTATCACAAGAACTCCGTTGAATGGCACTAGCTGATTACCTACAGTTCAGCTGTGCTACACATAGGCTTAAGAAAATGAAGAAACTATATTGTAAACTAAGATCTGGCTTAAAGGCCTAGCTGCTAAGCCATAAACTTAAATAAAATAAGATGTTGAAACAGTGAAAACCATAGATCAAAACAGACTAGTCATTCGTCTCTGCACTGACGAGAGTTTCCACAGCGTCGCCACCATCAGGCTGTAAATAAAAATACTAGTTAATGGCTAGTTATTATTATATTATCCTACACCAATGGCTAATCCAACGCGTTGTCAGCCCTTAGGATGGCATAGAAGGATCAGACAGGAAAAATTGGTTTGGAATATGGGATAGGATTTGAATATGGGACGAGATTGGAATATGGAATGGGACGGGATTAGAACCAGAGATGGCATTGGAATATGGGATGAGATTGGAATACGAGATAGGATTCGAATATGGGATGGGATTGGACTATGGGATGGGAGTGGAATATGGGACGGAATTGAAATAGGGAAGGGATTGGAATATGGTGTGTTGACAACTTTTTAGTTCATCACAGGCTGGTTTGTGTTAAATATAGAATTGACTGTTTACAAATGACTGTCAGAAAAAAAATATTGCAAAAAGTTAAAATTATATATTCTTCTCTGTACAAAGAACTCGTTTCTCTTCCATCTTCTGTCTATACCACCAAAAGTATAGGATTGGAATAGTGGCTGGGATTAGCATAGCATAGGGTATGGGATTTGATTATGGTATGGGATTCAAATAGTGGCTGAGATTGGCATAGGCGACGGGATCGGAATATGGGATAGAATTTGAATAGGCGGTGAGATAGGGACGTTAGAAAAGGGGTAGAAGAAGGCCATCGGAACTCTCACTCATCGAACGAAACACGATTAGTCGCAGGCTAACCGTTACACGCCGATAATCTGTGAGAGCGTGATATCATTCCGATCGCTCCGGCCCTAAGCTGTAATAAAGAGTATAGCTAGACTCTAAAATACACTCAATTATCAAATTGCCAGGTGGTAGGGCATTTGCCCGACTGGATGGCTGCCACCCCTGGTCTAAAGTATGTCGCCATAACAACCTTGAGTTGTGTTCCGGCATTAGTGACCAGGTTCCAGTCTCCCTTAAGAGAGCAGCAGCGCATTTGTAGCACCTTTGGTGTTGCAAATGTCCATAGGCGATGGTAACCGCTTTCCATCAAGTGGGCCGTCTGCCTGTCTGCTGAACTCCTGCAATAAAAAAAAAAAAAAAAATTACCTTCATATCAGCTACAGTTAATGGAGGTTCATCTTCTCTTAGTACAGTTTCTCCGTCAAGCTTCTTTAGGTTTGGTAGTCTTCTTGCAGCTTCAGCTCTCCAAATGTCTAGTTCACAGGCGTCGTACAATGGATTGCCGACAAAGAGGAGATCTTCTAGATTTGGGAGTTCCTTAGTTAGAAGAAAGAAATTTATATATTGTTACAATTGAAGTATTTCGAAAAGTTGAAATACTTGAGTAATCACGTGTTTTATTAGCTTTGGTATTTAAATCATCTGTAATCCTTTTATGGTTTCCTTAATTATTCACTGTTATTTGTTCGTGTTAATTTTCTGTGTCAATGGGTAATTGATTAGTTTTTAGGCCTAGCCGTTGAATAAGAAAGACGTCATAAACCTTTAGTATTCAAACGCTGCAGATTCTTAGAAGCCATTTAAGTTTACAAGTTCGAGAATTACAAAGAATAATGTGAATGTTGCTTAGGGCCATGTCTATTTCGCGAATATATAAGGTCGGGCCGTTGAGACAGAGTAAGTTGAGTTTTAACTGCGATCAAGGCACGGCCGTAGCTAGGGGGGGGGGGGGGCATTGTGGGGCCAATGCCCTACCTTAAAAATACCATAAACTAAGACAAATTATTATTATTACATTGTTTGTTCATTCTTTGAGATAAAAAATATTGTAGCGATAGGTATCTAAACTTTTTCGAACATACGACAGTTTGTGATATTCATTTCATATTATTATAACTCTTTGTTCTGTGTATAGATGACATTTGAAGCGCCATCACATGAAGCGATGGGTCTATTTAATTATAATATTTGTGATGCAGAAGGGATTCCCGTACCAAGATTGCAATATGGGCTATATTGCAATCTATGGTAGGGGAATCCCCTTTTAAACTAAAATAAACATAGAAATTATGATTTTTTGTAGTTTGGTTAAGTGAAGTGTCCTGGCGCGTTTCCATGCTTGCCAAGGCTCGGCAAGCGTCCACAAGCACAAGCGTGTAAAGAGGGCGTTTGGTTTGGCTTGCGTGAGCTTGTGGACGTTTGTATTCGATCCGGTCTAGTGTCGGTATTTGGACACAGATCAAAGGGCGTTTGCGGCAAGCTTTTGCGACGTCTTCACACGTTGGCGCGCTCTTAGTAGCCGCTGTGATCTCGCGACGAATGCACGTCTAGTTCTGTCAAAATGAGTGGCTGGTCGAACGTAGAGAGTTTATGGTTTTTAGAATATTACCAGACCGAAACGTCTATCTGGAACCTCAAAGACGTTAATCACAAAGATAAGAAGAAAGTTGCAGATGCTTGAAGTCGTCTTGTCGACTTCATGGGAAAGCCAGTAAAGGAATTAAAAGCCAAAAAATAAATATGGATGACAACTTTACGAAAATATTTAAAAAAAAATCAGGATTCTAATCGTTATCATCCACCATCTTCGTGGTCGTCGCGCTTTCCTTGCTTTTGTTTTACTTTGCTTGTATTTGAAATAAAAGTAAGTTAAACCAAACGTAATAGCCGATACAAGTTCGGTGTCCCCCATGCTTGGATGTATGTAGCACACTGACGGATTCACAAGCGCGTAAACGACATCTATATGCCAAGCGAGATTTGTGGACGCTTGGGGCTTGTGGATGCTTGTCGAGCCTTGGCAAGCATGGAAACACACCATAAGGTACACTTCCCGCCACGTAAAAAGACCGCTGAGCGGTAGTGGAGGGGATGTGTCTGCGCTACAGTCGTATCGTATAACGTCATCCCGTCTCGCCCCCTTCATACCACCAATTTGATCGATAAAACGCTCACTACGCAGGTTCAGAGCCAGCGTTCTTTTTACGTGGCGCGAACTATAAAGAGTGTTTTGGTCACGATCGATACAATTACTTGTTTTTTACTTCCGCCCTACTTGTAACCATGCTGCCCTACCTCAAATTCGACTCTAGCTACAGCCCTGGATCAAGGTGTTATTAAGTGTTTATACGGAACGAGAATCTTACATCGACGGACTGCGCGTTTTGTTTTCTTACGATCTTGTACCTTACAGTTTGGACTTATTATATATGATTGTGTTTGTAAGAACTGTGAATTACGTGTGTGTACTTTTAATAAAGTTTGTGATAAAACCCGCAAAAATGTAACACTATGTACTTTTCACCAGTAATACGGCATTTAATCAAACTATAACAAGTTATGGAAACAAGCTGTACTATTATACCTGTAACTTGTTGAATTCGCTCCATTCTTTCACGAGGTTGTTACTCATGTACAAGACTTTGAGGTTCCTCAGAACGTGAATCCCTTTAAGCTTCTCTATCAGGTTGTAGGAGATCCACAACTCTTCGAGAGTGTCTACCAGAGATTCCTGTTAAGACACGTATCACGCTTGTAGTATTAAAGTATAAGTAGTATTAAACCGTCAGAAGACGGAGCACTCGAAACGAGCAACTCGTTACTCGCGTGTTCGTGCTCGTTTCCACGTACTGACTGAACGAATGCTCGCTTTGCAACATGTTATGTTACTTTGCGCCCCGTAACACCGTTCAGTAACTTTGAAGGTGTGTTGTGGCCTTCCACGACTTCTGCATCCATCCACTTTTGCATTGTATATCTGTTTAGTCATTCTTTCATCATGCATTCTTTCCACATGCCCGAACCACCGGAGCATTCCTTTCCTTACCTTCACCCCGACACTCTTTCAGACCAACTCTCTTTCTTACTTCGGTATTACGAACGCGGTCCGCGAGCGTCACTCCGCAGATTTTGCGCAGTGCTCGTATCTCGAACGCGTTTACTCTACTTTCATGCTCTCTCTTCCATACCCAACTCTCGCATCCATACGTGAGCGTAGGTACCAGCACCGCGTTGTGTATGGCGAGCTGGGCCTTCTGGCCGAGGTTCCTAGCGCCTAGAAGTTTACCTAACGCTCCATTCACACTATTCCCCAAATTCACTCTTCTTTCTATATCAGCGATGTACCTTCCATCCCTGCTAAAAGCACATCCAAGATATACAAACTCACTCACTTGCTCCAGCAAGTGAGTGAGTTTACAGCTTATATTTACCATTCCTGAAAATGATTTGATATAATTCCTTCCCAATGACAAAATGCGGAGTTTCTTCAAGCTGTTCAATCCGGTTACCTTTTCAATCATATTTGTTGATAAGCTCAACTTTCTGTAAAAAGAAGTAGACAGGCTTTTGAACAGTTTGGTTTTAAGTCATTTCAGAGACACGGACGGCATTTTAATTTCTTTTGTTTTTTATTGCTGAAGCACAGCAGACACGCTGACATTAGCAACAACAGAAGTGCTGCAAACGTACTGCCGGCCTCGAAGGTGGAACTGGAACCGAGGCAATGATGCCGAAATACAACTTAAGTTGTTATGACGGCATACTGAACAGGGGTGGTAGTCATCCAGTCGGGCAAATGCCCTACCACCTGGCTGAGGGTTGTGTTGTCGCGTCTTACGACAGGCAGGAATTAGTATTATTTTTCCGTTCCTACACGGATTCGGATACCGAGTATACCCACCACCTATCCTTAATAGGCAAAGCGCATTAGTGGGTTTCAGACATCGCTAATCTTGAACTTCAAGTTATTTTAACTGCATAACTTCGTTGAGCTAAATTACTGGGAAGTTTTATTAAATCCGTTCATCGTTTTTTTCCGGAGCCTCCACGAACCCATGAGCCTTGGTAATGTGACGGACCCAACGTTGTCAAAAGGTGGGGTTTGATATAAAAATACGATTAAAACCATATATGTAAATAAAATAATCAAAATTTCAATTAAAGACATTGATTACATGTGAGAAGTGTGTATGTTATTGAACATATTAAATTACAGCGAGCAATTTATTGAATATATTAAATTACATATTCAATCAATCGAATATTGATTAATAAAAATGATAATGACATTCTTTTTATATATTAAAATTAAAATAAGAATAATGACATCTGGCGTCATTAACTTGGTTAATTCGTATAAATCGTTGTCAGACATTCTTCATTTTCATGTAGTTTTAGCATGCGATAATAGATGGCGCTGAAACAAAAATATGTTAACATAGGGGCGTTGCGTTTTGAAATTCTAATTTTCTTCGGAAATTCAGAGATTAGGGCATGCAAAATGCATTAGAAATAACCACAAGCATCTAATCTATGGTGAATTAACAAAAAACCTTTATTATGTTGGGAATGCAGGATTCATTGATTAGTGTAGCAGTCAAAACACATTTTTGAAAAATAGCTAACACTAGGGTTTTCTTCCTATTTGCTGAATATACACTTCAGTATATGTTTGTGGAGAGCGTGTCGTTCTTGGGTTCCGTAAAGAAATATGTGTTTTGCATTTGATAACAAGTTCAAAGAACAAAAGCATATCTCTGGAAAAATAGACAATTATGTTATGAGATCAAAATATGAATAAAGTTTACACACTGGAGTAAGTAGTTAGTGATTTGCAGACGTTAGATAACATGTATATCGTAGTATAATTAACACATTTTAGAAATGCTAGAGAATGACATTGACGGCTATTTATGAATTTATTAAATATGTTATTACTTATGTTGACAAAACAACTCCAGTGTCAACAATATACTGCGACATGAGCCAGGCATTTGACTACGTAGATCACAGCATATTAATGCTTAAACTTGAAGCCTATGGAATAAGAGGCAATATACTCGAATTAATGAAATCATATTTAAGTGACAGGCAGCAAATAACACAAATTTCAAAATTAAATACGAAAACAAAACGCGAAGTAATGTATACTTCTAAAAAACGAATTATTACCTACGGGGTACCCCAGGGCAGTGTACTAGGCCCTCTATTATTTATTTTGTATGTAAATGACTTGCCAAGATGCACAACACAATTTATGACATTATTTGCTGATGACAGCACATTATCAATACCATCTAATAATAACAATAGACATGAAATTGACATAAATGATAGTTTATCATCGGTGATAACATGGTTGACAAATAATAATTTAAAAATCAATATTAATAAAACGAAAATAATGAATTTTAGTCAGAAACCCCAAAACTCAGCAAATATTAATGTATCGTATGATAATAAAATCGTGCAAGAGGTAGACTCAGCTAAATTTTTAGGCCTGGAAATAGACAATAAATTAAATTGGAAAATTCATATAGATAAATTAAGTAAGAAAATTAGTAAATCATCATATGCTTTACATAAATTATCACCAACTGTTGACACAAAAACTCTGCTAACCGCTTATTTTGGTCTAGTCGAATCAATTTTAAGATATGGGATACTTTTTTGGGGTAATTCAACTGACGCAAATATGATATTCCTTATGCAAAAACGCTGCATTCGTTCGATGTTCCATCTACAAACTATTGAAAGCTGCAAACCGTTATTTATAAAACACAAACTGCTAACAGTACCATCACTATACATCCTCGAAGTAGCCATGTTTGTTAGATATAATAAAGATTTATTCCCACGTATGTCAGATAGTGTACCACGTAACAGACGGGATAAAGATAGGCTTTGCACGCATCCC
This sequence comes from Dendrolimus kikuchii, assembly GCA_019925095.2. Classification (NCBI taxonomy): domain Eukaryota; kingdom Metazoa; phylum Arthropoda; class Insecta; order Lepidoptera; family Lasiocampidae; genus Dendrolimus; species Dendrolimus kikuchii. The sequence goes on from JAHHIN020000031.1 coordinate 4,364,382, forward strand.
TGCAAAACAGCTCTATTGCAGAAAAGCATCGTATGCATGGCACCGAAAATATATAATAAGATTCCACAAAATATAAAATTGTTAAATACAAATTCTTTCAAATTTTATCTAAAAAAGCTGCTTGCTAATAAATGCTATTACACTATAAATGAATACATAAATGATAAACTATAATTCAACCTCATAATGATAATCATATTACCAATTAAAAAAATATTTATATTGACTGTTATAATTATCTGGCTATGGGACTGTGGGCGCTATTTATTTAATTTATTTAATTTTAATTGAAATTGTGACATAATTATGATAATATTTTAAACAATGTAAATTGTACGAGCTAAATCTGCACGCCAAGATGGCAAAAACATGTGTAACTAAATATAATTATTGTAACACCTTTTAAACCATGTTTTTTGCAATAAATAAATTTGAATTTGAATTTGAATGAATAAGTTTTTGGTAAAAACAGAAATGTGATTTAGAAGGGAAAATTCACAGAAACGATTTAAGTCATTTTACCTTGTTAAAACGGAGCTAAGAGTTAAGAAACTTATGAATAGATATGCAAGATTAATGTAGAAGAAGTAATATCACTTGCAAAAACCGATTAAAATTGGAAATTTAAAGATAAAAGGAATAAACTAAAATAAGTTAGCCAATAACACCTCACAATAAAGATGAGAAATTATCAATATAGGTTTATAAGTATACAATTAGTTATTACAATTAAAAATATAAATTTATGTACACAAATTAGTAATTAAATATTAAAAATTCCATGATGAATGTAATTAAGAAATGATTAATTATGTGAAATAGGAAATAATTAAATTTGAGAAAGATAAAAGAGGGTAATATTTTCTTAAGTTTTCGCGACTTGTATACATAATAAAACTACGTTTTAACGGTTTTAAGCGCGGTAATTTTATTTGATTTTGGTTGGTTGGATACTATCGACAGAAGATTTCCAAAACTACATTGATATTGTTAACAAGAGAGCAAAGGTCAAATATGAACAACTAAAAAACCGCCAAATTTCAAAATACAACCAAATGCTAACAAACCAAAACAAACATCTTGGTACAAGGAACGCGCAAAATATACCTGAGCTCCATTGTGAAGCAATTGTTGATGTGCACGGAAACGCGACCACTAATCATATGTCACTGTCGGTGGTTAACCTGTCAAAACAAACATTCGATAAAAACACCGTTTCGGTATTAGAAAAAGGCCTTAATTACGCAATAACCCCGCGAAAAATACCTTTTGAAAACATAATCTGCAACGTAGAGGAATGTCTGGTAAGGAACAGCATGCAGAAAGAGGATGCGGAAGCTATACGACAAGATATCTCATCGGTTTTACGCCGTAGTCGTCTACCCAAACCGAATCTCACTCGTGCTGAATATATTGCCTTAAAAAACATTCGCAATAAACCAGAAATAACCGTGCTCCGTGCAGATAAAGGTAACGCGACCGTCGTCATGGATACGTCTGATTACAATAGTAAAATACAAGATCTTTTATCGGACGAAAGCACTTATAAAAAGGTCAAAACTGACCCCACGGATAAAGTAACCAAACAAACAATCGCGGTTATGAAAAAACACTCCGAAAAATTAAGCTTAGACGTATCCGCACTCACACCATCTTGCGCCAAAGCGCCTAAACTGTATGGGTTACCTAAACTTCACAAAAACAACATCCCCTTGCGCCCTATAGTTAGCCAGCTTGACTCACCAACATACAGACTGGCACAACATCTCGCGAAGACACTCAACAATCTCCGCGGCAACACACCCTACCATGTCAAGGATTCCTTCGACTTCATCAGCGCAATTGAAAATTTGACATTGGCTGAGGATGAAGTACTAGTCAGTTTTGATGTCCAGTCCTTATTTACCAGTTTACCAGTGGAAGACTGCATTGAGATTGTCAAAAGGAAGCTAATAGATAATAACATGCCTGAGGAATATGCAGATCTACTAAAACATTGCCTCACATCTGGCTATTTCGTGTGGGACTACGGCTTCTACGACCAAATCAACGGTGTAGCCATGGGCTCACCGGTGTCTCCTGTCGTAGCTGACATTTTTATGGAAGACTTCGAGCAGAAGGCACTGGATACCGCTCCGGCTAAGCCGAAGATGTACAAAAGGTACGTAGACGATACTTTTGCCGTCCTCCCAAACGATAAAGTCTCTGCATTTCTAGATCATCTCAATTCCATTAGCAGTAATATTAAATTTACTATGGAACTAGAGGCAAATAATAAATCAGCTTTTCTGGATGTGCTCATCCTAAGGAACCCTGACAATACTCTTGGTCATACGGTGCATAGGAAACCTACCCATACAGATAAATACCTTAATGGTTCGTCTCACCACCATCCTAGTCAGTTAGCTACCGTGGGCAAATCTTTGTTTCAGAGAGCACGGAAAATTTGTGACGAGAACCACATAGCTGGAGAGCTTCAGCATGTTAAGCGAGTTCTACAATGCAATCAGCTGAAGACTCCACACCAACGTCACAAAGGCCCCAAACCACCTTCAGTTGAGCGGTGCCCTGCTACCCTACCCTATATCAAGGGGGTCACAGCTTCAATCAAAACATATTTCAAGCCGCAGAAAAAGATTACCCAATTTCTGAGACCTGTGAAATGCAATATCCCACTCCAGGATGCAGGGGTTTACAAGCTTGATTGTGAGTGTGGATTGTCATACATTGGGTAAACAAAGAGGAGCATAAAAACACGAGTAAAAGAACACATTGCTGACATGAAACACACAAGGTCTACGAAGTCTGCGATCAGTGAACACACGCTGGATAAACCCAACCACTACATCAGATTCGATAACCCACAAATCCTCGCGAAAGAGAATCGTTTCATACCTAGAATGATGCGTGAGGCTATTGAAATCAAAAAACACCCAAATTTCAATAGAGAAGATGGTTGGCAAGTATCACCTGTTTGGGATCCAATTATCAAAACTATTAAGACCCAAACCCAGCAAAAACCAGCTGCCAGACCTCAGGACACTGTGAGCTCTTTCTGCGTACAACGGAACACAAACCAACTTGACTGATAATTACTTTTATTTTTCCTTCCACCCATTTTAATATTATATAAAATTATTAGAGCTAGGCATGTTTGCTGAAGAGTTTCTTGCGCCGCTTCTTCTCTTCAAGCCATAACATGTTGCGAAGCGGTAGTAAATTAGATTAGGCTCCCATAGATTAAATAATAACCATAAACAAAATTAAAAATTAAATAATTAAAATTAATAAGTTGGCGGTAGGCTAAATAAAACTTTAACAATACTCGTTGACACTTGACATCTTTGTCTTCCGTGATCACGGCCACTGAAAAGTGGCCGAAACGTCGGAAAAACCAAAATCAAATAAAATTACCGCGCTTAAAACCGTTAAAACGTAGTTTTATTATAAAAGAGGGTAGTTTTTAAAAATAAGAAATTAGAATTTTATAGTTAATTTACGTTATTGAAGAAATATATCTATTTTTTGATTAGATAAAATAGTTAAAATTTAAGTAATTAATAGTGCATAAAGTAATAAACGTCGTAGGTAGGAAAACAAGAAATTATTGAAAGGAAAATGCAAAATACGAATGCTAAGTAGGGGGCGCTTTTAGTGATGTCGGATCATTTAATATGGAATATTTCGGTAATTATTAGAAATACGTATAAAATATTTATATCAGAAGATAGCAAAATAGTTTAAAAAGGTTTTATTATAATACAATGATTCGAAGTTTCTAATTTTACAAAATAACATGTAAAAAGCAATGCTGTTTTATGATTGGTTAAAAATAAGTGGTGCAAGTACGAGGGGGGTGATTGGGGGGGAAAGATGATGCAATAGTAGGCAAGTTACGGGGACTGGTGAAAAAAAAATATAAAGACCAAGGGGTGGAGAAGAATCGGGACAGTCAACGTGATATTTTACTACCACGAAGTGCTGCTAGTCGGATACTAGCGCCCCCTAGTGGCCATTCCTAGGGCGAAAGCGCTGCCGCTCTGCGCTGTTAAATAATTATTAAATTAATTTAAAAATTAAATAATTCAATAGTGCTGCGTCGTCGAGGAGGCCTGCGGTAAAGTTAAATCATTTATATTTCGATTTAGAATAGAATAGCTAGGTGATTCAATCAGGTTCTAATTAAATCAAAATCAAAAGGGTAATTTATAGTCGTGGTTAAGTAAATTTTAAAATGTAAGGAATTACGTGAGTTCATGCGATTTTAATTAATAAACGATTGTTTAATTTGTTTTAAAATCATATAAACAGCTCGTGTAATATTATTTCTAATTTCTTGTTCGTTACCAAATTAATACGGGAAATAATGTAATATTTTAATATAATCATAAGACGTCGCGTTAAATAAAGTCTACCTTCTTTTAAATCATCGAAAAAATAAGTACATCGATTCGCTAAATGAAACGACGATGAATTCATTAAAAATATTTAAAAATAAATCTACCTTCTTAATTTGATATAAAAATGAGAAAATAAAATTTATACAAGAAATTAAACGATATAAAATCCAATTTAAAATATACAATTTTAAGAGATGGTTTGTTTAGGGAATTTAATATTTTAAGTTTTATAAAGCAATCGTTTCGGTTAAGTTATAATAAAATTTGATGTAAAATTAATTCAGATCTGTATAACATAAACTAATAAATTATTTCCTGCAAGACATGTCTGATGCAACAAATTTAGTGTAACAAATGTTGAATAAAAGGGGTATTGATTTGTTTTAAATATTGTTGAATTACGTTAGATTGCTTAAAAATAAAACAATGATATATTAGTGGAGCCGTTACGTGTAAATTAATCCTGGTATTGTAGGCTTGATTGAATCTGTAAATTAGTAATTGTAATCTGCGTATAGATGGTAGAATACCTAGTGTCGGGAGGTATCTTAGTGTAGGAGACCAGTGCCGTGGGTCTAATAGGATATTTTGTATTAGAATCTCCAAGGATTAAGGTAAGTCGGGACAGGAGCTCCCGACTTCAGTGAGTTTTTGAACAAATTGACAGGGATTCTCAAGTTATATTTAATTTATGCATTTGTTGTTTTGCTGAAGGGTTTTATAATGTGCACTATGTATATATCTATGACCAAAATACACGTTATTCAGAATTTAAGTGTGATCAGTATAATATATATCAGAGTCGGTTGTAATGTAGGTAGGGCGGATAAGATGTATAATTTTAAGGCGTTATTTATAGGTAAGTAGGCGGTTATAAGGGGAATGTAGTAAGTAGGAATTACGTATAATTTTAAGGCGTTATGATAATTCGCGGTGCGTTAGTTTGTAAGTGATACGAACGGCTTTAGATTTAAGTGCGGCAATTATAAATGGTTATAACGAAAATTAACGGAACGTTTAGGTTAAGTGTATAGAGTTGCGTTAGTTGTAAGCGAATTATGTCTATCAGATACTGATAGAAATGGCTATAACGTTATTTCTAGTGCGTTGATTTAGGCGTTATTTATAGGTAGGTAGGCGGTTATAAGGTTAATGTAGTAAATAGAAATTATATATAGTTTTAAGGCGTTATGATAATTTGCGGTGCGTTAGTTTGTAAGTGATACGAACGGTTTTAGATTTAAGTGCGGCAATTATAAATAGATAATAAACAAAAAATAGCGGAACGTTTAGGTTAAGCGTATAGGATTGCGTTAGTTGTAAGCGAATTATGTCTATCAGATACTGATAGAAATGGCTATAACGTTATTTCTAGTGCGTTAATTTAGGCGTTATTTATAGGTAGGTAGGCGGTTATAAGGTTAATGTAGTAGGTAGAAATTACGTATAATTTTAAGGCGTTACGATAATTCGCGGTGCGTTAGTTTGTAAGTGATACGAACGGCTTTAGATTTAAGTGCGGCAATTATAAATGGATATAAACAAAAAATAGCGGAACGTTTAGGTTAAGCTTATAGAGCTACGTTAGTTGTAAGCGAATTAAGTCTATCAGATACCGATAGGAACGGCTAAAACGTTATTGCTAGTGCGTTGGGTTAGACGTTATTTATAAGTAGGTAGGCGGTCGAAAAGTTCGTTAGACACTACTATAGGAACCGACAAAACGTTATTATTAATGCGATGATGAATCATTAATTATAAGTATTCAAGCGTTCATTAAATATAATATATATATAGGAACTGGCCAATACATTATTAATAGTGCGTCGTAAAATATCGAATAGGCGGTAGGAACATTGAACGATATCTATAGGAGCTTGTATAAATAACTAAATCAATTAACTAAGAATTATCATAAATAACCTGAAGCTTGTTTTCCATCTACTGGTTAATTCGAAGTAAATTTAAAATAAATTTTACAGTGCTACTTTAACGGTTTATGTCTACCCTTAAATTATGTTTTCATTACATATGAAATAAGCCGAGCCTCCTTCGCAGAAGGTTATTCAAAATGGTACAGGCTTAAAAATGGTTCATCTCAAGGACTTGTTAAATAGTTTGTTATGTATGTGATATAAACAAATTTAAATATTATAACACTTGTGTTATCATAGTCCAAGGGTTAGATACTATTACATAGGTTCAATACTTATATCATTAAATATCTATACATAATACTAAAGTTTGGAATACAAACAATATTTAAATATTCTATCACTTATGTGTTATTATAGTCCAAGAGTTATGTATTTATTACATGTATCTAAAGCCCCATTCCTTAAAATATCTATACATACTGGGTCCAATATCAGTAATGAATCGAGATACTAGATAGAGTATGAAATATTGAGACCCAAACAATTGCTCCGTGTTTTAATGTTTTAAAAAGAAATAAAGTATTAATACTAATCGCTTTTTAGTGTATAATAATCAGTACAGTGCATTACGTCGAATCAAGTGTTAAAAATCATTATAGACTAAATTTAAACAACTTTAAAAAAATGCCTACGCAAAGGTGTGGTTGCTGTCGTAAATTTATGTCACCAGCAGAGTGTGTTAAGTGTGCCAAATGCGGATTATCGTATCACAGATTGTGTATTAGACTCTCAGTTAAAGGAAAAATAGCTTCAACTTGGCGTTGCCCTGTGTGCGAAAAGAGCGAGAACAATGATACCTCATTACAAGACAGATCGATAATCGTACAAAATATGGAAGAGTACGAGGACGGTTGCTCGACTGACAACAGCCCAAAACTTCATATTAAGCTTGGGTGTGACGATACCAAGGATTTTACCATTAGACATGTCATGGAAGAGTTACGAGCAATGCGCATGGACTATTTAGACTTCCGTAAAGAAATGTCAGACCTGAAAATTATGGTGCAGTCATACAATACACGTGTGGAAGGTCTGGAAGCTCGAATGGAAGCTTTGGAGAATCGTGTTATGCAAATGGAGGAGCCTGTTGATTACGATAGGGTGATAAAACAGCTAAAGGAAGATTTCAATGAACAAGAACAAGATAATTTTCAAAATGATTTAGTGATTAGAAATGTTCCCGAAGAAAAAACTGAAAATCCTAAGCAACTGTTGACACTCGTAGCTGCAAAGTTGGGTGTACATTTAGAGGAACGGGACATCGTCAGCGTAGAGCGAAGAGGTACGCTTCATGTAAACCCTTCTCACTCTGAGGAAGTAATTAAACCACAGCGACCACGGGTCATCGTAGTTCGCCTGGCGAGACGTGATATAAGAGACACGGTACTGCGTAATGCACGTACCCAGCGTACGGCTAACACCAATGACCTGGGGATATCTGAAAAGTCACATCGCTTCTACGTGAATGAAAGGTTAACCAGAACAAACAGCCAGTTGTTCCGCTTGGCGCGCGAGGTGGGACGTCAGAACGGATGGCAGTTCATTTGGACGAGGCACGGCCGCGTACTCGCAAGGCGCAAGCCAGGGGATCCTGTGCTCAGAGTGCGACATGGAAAGGATGTGTTTGACAATATTGGCCACTGTGCTTATACTTTTTAAAATAATGTTAATGTAAAAAGTGTTTGTTGGACATAGCACATAAAGTACACGATGTTTTAGTATACTTTTCTCTTTTTACACATACATGTTAACTAATAAAAAGCAAATGGATCACTATCTTGTCATGAAATATTTTTTATACATATTTTTAAGTATTTATTATTAGGTATTATGTACACTCTTATAAGTCGTTTTAAATATATTTTTATACTTAAAACAACATTGAGTATAATACTTTTATCACAATATCAATTATTGTAATAAGTTTATGTATATAATTTCTACATAAATATATTTATATATAAATCTAATTAGTTTTTTATAATCATTATTTATTTTCGTAATAATATATTACTAGTTACCTCCCTTCAATATTTCTAGTTAACATTTGTTTTATAGGATAGTTAGTTATTTCTATTCTTTCATAACAACACAACAGTAGGTATCTATGTTTTTTTTTATTTTATTTAAAGGTACGAGTAAGTACCCGCCACGTAGTATCAATAGTAGTTTGTGTACTCGCCTTACGTGGATGTGATACTTCATGCTTTTTTTATATTTTTTACTGTTATTAGTTATTGTGTTATTAGTTTAGTGCAACTTAAAATTCATTAATGATTTATTATATGTAAATTTCTGTGAATATACTTCTGTATGAAGTTAAATTATCACTTTTGTTTGGGTCATTGTTTTCTTTGTATAAAGGCTGGAACTGAAAATCAGCGCTGCGTCAGTCCTTGTCGCAGCATAATGCTGAGTTCCAGCCTCATTGGCGTGAATGTTATGTACTTACGTTTTTTGTGTTTGGTTAACTACAATTGTATTATATTTTTGATTTATATGTACAGCGTCTTATTACACGTATTCTACTTTCTGTGTGTATATACATTTACGTCAATAAATCGTTTCTTTCTTTCTTTCTTTAGATACCAAGATTTATGTATGTATTATATATGCACTCGCACTCTGCATTAATGAAATATTTATATGATGATATATATACCAAACTCTAAGATAAGGTTAATATCAATATTCTAAAGGATTATACCTGTATTATAATATATATATATATATATCTACTACATACACAGTTTAGTTATTTATGTATGAACATATGCTACATGTATCCAAGTCCCATAATTCTATTTTAATAGATTACTATGTATATAATTACATATCTACTGATACCCCACTTTATAAGTATTTATGTACTTGTAGATATATGCTGCATGCATACATATTTTATAATACTATTGAAGTTATATGCGTTAATGGGATACTATGTATATAATTACATATCTATTGATATCCTATTTTATAAATATTTATATCTGTGGATAAATGTTACATGCATACATATTCCATAATACTATTGGATTTAATATTTAATGGTTTATTATGTGTATAAACCCTGCTTTACATGTTTAAGTATGTATACTACTTGCATGTAAGACTATTTACAATAACATACAATAATCTATGGTACATTTGATATGTATTTACAATATATTTTCTTTGACACGTTACACTCGACAAATAAACTAGATTCACTAGTTGTGCTTCTGGTGAAGTATGTGTTGAGGTTTTTAAGACATCGATGCCAATCGTAGTCCAACGTTCGACTCTCACGAAAGGCGTTTTACTATAGGGTTCCCAAGTCTGTGAGTTGATCTGAATCGGCCCTAGGCGAGCGATAACGAGATTTAGTGTATCTACCGTTGTACGTCATCAAAGTCGTTGGCTTCTTAGTGAATTGCTTTGATTTCGTATCGTTCCAGCATTGTTAAACGATGATTTGGCTAGGAGCCTAACCAGTCGTAGGATAACTAGGCCTTCCTATGTTATGTCTGGTTTAGACTTCATGTCCTATATGTCAGTTTAACGTGTTGCGAGACAGGGGTCGAATCTTTCAACCAAACGGAACTGTCGGCTTGTACTGATAGTCTAGGTAAGTCCTCTTTGTGTTGGTATCCACTGAGGGCCCAATGTTGGCCTAAAAACGATTGTATAATCAACGATCGGTTCTTATGAGCTGAAACACATATATTACAGACTAAACAGATGGTGGTAAAATCCTCCAATATACCTGTCCGATATTTTTATATATACAAACTATACCAGGTGGTGGTGAAATTCCCCAGATTTACCTGTTGATTTAACTACTATTGATTTAAGATCATATTATTACATATATTATAAACTAAACAGGTGGTGGTAAAATCCTCCAATATACCTGTCCGATATTTATATATATACAAACTATACCAGGTGGTGGTGAAAATCCCCGAATTTACCTGTTGATCTATCCACTATTGGTTTGATATATATTATATATTTACATATATCGTATTATACACAGGTGGTGGTGAAATTCCCCAAATTACCTGTCTGATCCGTCCTTATGGGTTCGAGATCTTATAATGAATAAATTTAATGATGTATGAAGTATTATCATACACAGTTGATTTATATGCTTGAAGTAAATGAAACGTTCGAGTGGTTGTCTTATGACTTCCATTTTATCAGGCTTCAAATACACATATGCGAGCTGTTACACCGCTGAGTTGCATATATCAGCTTCTTTAGTCACGTAAGTCACAAATATTGTAGACTCATCTATTGATGTACGTTGACAAGCTGGCACTCCTAGGCGGATCATCGGAAGCTTCGCTCTCAGGTCTGCTTGCAGCCTCGAGAATATACCAAACTGCCTTTATGATATACGAATCCGAACGTGGAATTACTAAAGCAATTATCAGCAGTAATATAATATTTTGGACGAGGGTTTCGAACCTTATCCTTGTATCCGTCCTAAACAATGGTGATGCCCTGTTTGTAGTGGACAGCCCTAAGCTGTTCGGGCGGTGGTTTCTTGGGAGACCTCTCACCATATTTTTATATATTTTATATAAAATATGAAGAGAGAAACAGTTCCTCACAATTGTTCATCTAAAATATACTTTTATTCATTATACTATATCAATTATATAACGACCTTCTATATAACATTATTATCCATATACTATTTACCAATTATTTATATGTATGAGGAAAAAGAATATATATTTTATAATATTGCATGCGCGACCCGTAACAATACAATTCTAATTTTATTATTTAAAATTTAATATACTGTTCTTGCAGCCGTAACACTATGAGTTTTAGGATATTGTCAAAATTTATATCATAGTAAATTTATACTTTACCCATGATTTATGTTATATGAGTATTATACTATATTATTTTGTCTTTATGTAGAATATAGTAATATTGACTTCTATTCATCTATAACACAAATATATTTTATATCTAATACTGCAGTGTAAGGCCAAAGTTCATATGTAATAGGTTTTCAACAGTATCTGTAATACATGTAGAAAATCTTAGTGTTTATGAATATAAGTATCGTAATAAGCAAATTAATATATGGATGTATAATAACTGTTCTCTAAACTGGTTGTTAAATGCATATCTTATATCTAATATTGTAGTGTAGGGCCAAAGTTCTTATGTAATAAGTGTTCATCAGTATCTTATATCACATGTAGAAAATATTAATGAGCAAATTAATATATGGATGTATAATAATTATTCTCTAAATTGGTTGTTAAATGAAGTTAATCATAGTAAGGTTTTAAGTAAATAAATTTAATTAAACTTGTGATTTATTGGTTTCATTTCAAGACATTTCGGTTGGCTAAGCAGTCCTGTTCGATAGACCTCCATAAAAGACTAAGGGTTACTGCAATACACAACAAAGAGTCCTACTCTGACGATTCACGCCAAATAATATAAAGTTAATTCTATATTCATGAGTGTATATCAGAAGCCTATGTGTATGGGTATGTGGAGTGATATACATGATCTGCTTTACTCGTGTGTAGTGATGCGGATTGGTAAATTACTCCATATATGTGGCATGTATGGTTTGAGATATAATCTCATGCAATATTCTAATTGATGGTTACACACACATCATATATCATGTGTTGTTCATATGTGTGTATTATTACTCGTGTGCGGGTAATAGTTCAAAGTTGTTTTTAGAGGGGGGGGGGATGATACAGTAACAATCAGTGAACAAAATATATTGGTATTTTGACTTTGAAAATGCAAGAATTTTACAGATAATTAAATTATATAACTTTAAACAAATTATATATCGTATCAACATGAACAACATGTAAACCCCCCTCCCCCACATCAACAAATAAAAAGACTCAAATAATGTAAAACACAATATATCCCAGCTTAAATACGAGTGGGAGACACCCGAACGCTGGGCCTTAATAGAGGACTCGAGCCGATTTAATCACTATAATAGTCATAGAGGACATTACGATGTTTGCATAGAGCGTTAAAAATAACACCGCTAATGACTAGCTCCATATAATATATAGTTTATATATTATTGGTTAATGTTTAACGTCATTAGCAATTAATAACAATGCTGGTCACAAGTAACGGAATAAACCCATCTTAATGCTTTTTTTTTAAGGCGGGGGAAATGCTATTTACGCACAATACTGGATCCTTTGCAAGGGATTAGACCATACTTGATCATGAAGGCTTTCCCCTTTGATAAGGGGCAATCCGAACAATAATCAAGCCAGCTTGTGTGGAGACTCGGCGAAGTTGCACGGGCAACACCCACTACCCACTAAAACCACCCTCCTCCCATGTGCCCCGCGCTTTTTATGTAGGAAAGGCTGAGACTTAGAACGTAGTTACTCCCAGTCCGATCCAGCGCAAAAAGTGCCTGAATGTGCCCCGGGAATCAGAACACATTCACTTCGTCAGCGGGGGTGATGAATCCTTTGCTCCCTTGATAGCTAAAGGCCCCCCGAAGCGGTATTATTCAGGGTGGGAAGTCATGCGCATACCTGCGTCTCCGGATGCCAGCCAACCGCCGGCGTCAGCGTGGATTCGCATTAGTACGCGCAATAATACTCCTCTCCCTATCAAACCCATCTTAATGCTTTTTTTTTTTTTTGAGGCGAGGGAAAATGCTTATCCGATTTACGCACAAACTTGGTCGTTGCTAGGGGAACGACACGCGTCGGTCGGGGGCCATAACTCTGCAGCAATAGTATGCTCTTGGCAGTGCACCGTCCGCGATCGACGTCACAGAATAGTGTGGAAGACTCCGAGCGTTGCTGCACGAGCGAGCAACCCCAATACCCACTAAAAACCCCCTCCTCCCTGTCGACCCTGCGCTTTTGTTTGTGTTGGAAAGGCTGAGATTTAGAACATAGTTACGCCCAGTCGATCCAGCGCAATAAAGTACTTGGAGTGTGCACTGGGAGAACACACCCCACTTCGTTGTGCGGGGGTAGAAGGTCCTTTGCTCTCCTAGCAAGCTAAAGGCCCCCCGCGGTAAACGGAACCTAACTCAGGGAGGGAAGTAATGCGCGTACCTGCTTCTCCGGGTGCCAGCTGAAGGCCGGCGACCTCGAGAAGACGCATTAGTACGCGCTGCAGGACTTCTCTCCGTATCGCGTTCTGCGGTCTCCTTGAGTGACATTACTGTCTCGCAAAAAGTAACCGCAGCCCCCCAATTGTCGCCGCTCTGCAGCATGGCCTTGACCAGGTCGCAGAGCGAGTCGGGGTGGCACTAGCGCGCCCAGTCAAAACTGGTGCCACGCTATTGCCACTCCCCAGTTAGGGATACCCACTAAAACCCCTGGGTGTTCCGTCCTGCGCCTTATGCCAGGGCTACGGGTAATTGGGATTCCCGGCTCCGCATGCCCTGGCAGGCGTGGGCCTCCCTCACGAGGCCTCTTCCATTGCCGGGGGATTAAATCCCCAGCGTCGTCCATGTCTAGTCCGGGCGTGGGGCGGTCTGTAACGCGCCCCACGGGAGGAGAAATGAGCGCGCGCGGAACACTTGCGCTCTCATCTCGACGGCGTGTGCGGGTGAGTGAGAACCCCTATGCCCCAAGGGGCCCCACCCGCGCCGCCCGCTTACGGTGGCCGAAGGTCGAAGTCCGCCCTCCGGCGTCGGCGCGTCCTCCTTTGGCGGGAGCGGAGCAATGACGTCCGCTCACGCTCCCGCTCCGCCTCCTCCTTCGCAAGCATGACGCGCTCACAGAAGAAAGAGACGGCGTCCCATCCGGGTTTGCTCCCGACCATGGTGCGAACCACGGCCGGGAGCGAGGTGTCAAATCCGGTAAAGGCGACGAGGTCTCGGCGCTGCTCTGTCCATGCTGGACAGTCCTGGAGTGTGTGCAGCGCCGTATCCTCGTCGCCTGTGTCACAGTGATGGCACCCTGACGTTAGCTCGCGGCCGAGGCGACACAGGTACCTCCCGAAGCAGCCGTGCCCCGAGAGGACCTGCGTCAGCCTGAACGTCAGGGTGCCGTGACGTCTATTAAGCCATTCGTGCAGGACGGGCCTCACCGCCTCGATGGTGGCGGGGCCCGCGCTGGGGCGTCGAAGGCGTTCTTCCCAGACCCCCACGGCAACCTGGCGGAGCTCCGACCGGCACGCCTCGATCTCGCGAGGCGCGGGTCTGGTGCCCCTGGCCAGGGCCTCTTTGCGCCACGTATACAGCGACGCTAGGACCCTGGCTTCCAGGTCCCATGGGGGGGATCCGGCGAGTAGCGAGGCCACTTCGAAGGACACCGTACGGTATCCTCTTATTGCTCTGACGGCCAATACACGCTGTGCCTGACGAAGCAGCGCAGCGTTTCGGGCCGTCAGGCGGTCCGCCCACACTGGGGCCCCATAGAGGGCCATGGAGCGTACGATGCCTTCGAAGAGTTTCCGACACGTGGCGTTCGGCCCCCCAATGTTGGGGAGCAAGCGCGATAGCGCACCCGCCGCCCCCTTGAGTCTGGGGAGCAGCTGCCGAAAGTGTGCCGAAAAATCCCACCGGCCATCGAGGACCAATCCCAGGTACTTCATGGTCTCGCCGATGCCGATGCGGATGCCTCCTACTATTATGCTGGTATCTGGAGGTGGGCGATTACGAGGGCCGTGAAACATCACGGCCTCGGTCTTCTGCAACGCCACCTCCAGTCCAAGACGCCGGATCCTGCCTACGATAGACGACACCCCAGCCGTGCCTAGAAGGCACGCCTGTCGATGGGTCCTCCCGCGTGCGGCGATCAGCGTGTCGTCTGCGTAACATACGACGCTGACGCCCGGGAGGACCCGACACCTCAATATCCAGTCGTATGCGATGTTCCACAGGAGGGGACCTAGAACCGACCCCTGTGGAACACCGCACACCATAGCTCGCCGATTCCATCCCTCGTGGACCGGGTAGATGACGGCTCTTTCACATAAATATGCCCCGACTATTCGGCGGAGGTAGGACGGCACCCGGAAGTACCGGAGTGCCTCCATGATGCACGGCCAGGGCAAGGAGTTGAAGGCGTTGGCGATGTCTAAGGACACCGCCAACAGGACCTCGCCCTGGGAAACTGCGTCCTCCGCCAGGCCTCTCAGGCGCATGACGGCGTCGATTGTGGAGCGCCCCGTGCGGAAACCGAACTGGTTGTCCGCCAGGTCCGGCCCCGTCGTCGATAGATGCTGGACGAGGCGGTCTACGATGATACGCTCAAAGAGCTTTCCGACTTCGTCCAGCAGCACAATGGGCCGGTAGGCGGATGGTGAATCCGCAGGGCGCCCCTCCTTACGCAGCAGGACGAGTTTTCCGGTCTTCCACCGTTGCGGAAACTGGCCCTGCTCCAGACATGCGCCGAAAAGCCTTATCAGTCGGGGCTCCAGGGCGTTGTAGGACAGAACCCACGCACGCCCTGGTATGCCATCGAGGCCGGGGGCGGTGTTCTTGGCCTTCAGCCGTAGCATGGCCACCCCCAGCTCTACCCGGTCCACGGTGGGCACAGGGTCTCCATCCGCGCTGGGCTCCGCCTCTGGCGGAACCATCGCAGGAGGCATATGCTCAGCCCGTGAAGGGAACAGAGCGCCAACTACTTCGCATACGACGTCCCTGGGGAGAGACTCGGTTAGTGGGGGCGCCCAGGCACGGAGCTTGTTGCGCGCCATTTTGAATGGACGCCCCCAAGGGTCTTGGTTTAGACTATCCAAGAGCTCCCCCCAGGCCGCGTTCTTCGCATCGCGAATTGCGAAGCGCAGTGCTTCTCTGGCGCTCCTGTACCCCTCGTACAGCTGAGCCTCTACGGTTGCTGCGTCCGCTGCGCGGCGACGCCGTCTTCTATGACGGGTGTACTGGCGGTGCGCACTATTGCACGCGCGCCTTAGCCCCTCGAGTACGGGGTTCCACCAGTACACCTTACGGGAGGGCCGGAATCGGCCCCTCCTCGGCATCGCCGCATCGCAGAC
Source organism: Dendrolimus kikuchii (assembly GCA_019925095.2). Taxonomy (NCBI): domain Eukaryota; kingdom Metazoa; phylum Arthropoda; class Insecta; order Lepidoptera; family Lasiocampidae; genus Dendrolimus; species Dendrolimus kikuchii. The sequence goes on from JAHHIN020000031.1 coordinate 4,380,688, forward strand.
ACCAGTTATGAGCGACCGTAGGATTTCTGCCTCCTGCTCTACATTTAGATTTAGATCGGGAGGGTCCACCTCGCGCCCTGACGCCCAAGTGGCGACAATCAAGGCCTCTTTGAACGCCTCCCGATTCAACTTTTGCAATGCCCAGCGCGGACAGTCCCCTACTGGGGGCTCTCGGGACGGAGAGTCTGGTTGCCGGGCGGAGACGCTGAACCGTATATAACGGTGATCGGAGAGCGTCTCCACCCCTGTGACGACCCTCCAGTCCCGCACACGGCGCGCCAGTTCAGGGCTAGCAAACGTTATGTCGACTATTGAGCCGCCCCGCTGGCGCACACACGTGTATTCGGAGCCCCGGTTTAAGACTACGAGACCCTGTTCGATGGCCCATTCCTCCAACGACTCGCCACGCGCGCATGTGCTCGGGGAGCCCCAAGCCACGGATTTTGCATTAAAATCCCCGAGCACGAGCACGGGACGAGGTCGGCTGCGGGCCACCACTGTGCCCACTTCCTCGATCCATCCCTCGAAATCGGCGAGCCCTCTGTTCGGGGAGAAGTAGCCCCCCACGACCGCTATCTCCCCGATCGTTGCCACCACGTAGCCCCGTCCCTTTACCACGCCAGCTAGGGGGGGGCAGGCGGCGGCGGTCCGGATAATGATGGCCACCGAGCCATCAAGGTCCCCTGCCCAATCAGACCGGGCGGGGACGTAGTATGGCTCGGCGACCACAGCCAACTGGATGGCCCACTGCGCCATGCTTTGAACCAGCAGGTCTTGAGCAGCGGCGCAGTGGTTCAAATTGCCCTGGACCACTAGGATAGCCATTAGAACTACTTTTATTCCTCCATCCTAGTGGCCCCGGGCTCCGGTATCAGCGGCGACGGCGGCAGCGAGCGAGGTGCCGGCTGTGGCGGTTGCGACGGCAGTGGCGGATTGTTGTTTGTCACTGCTGCCTGCCTAGGTCCTTTTCCCTTTTTTTTCTTCCTTTTCTTCTTCGTCCTTTGGGGACCTTCTTTTGGCTTATTTTTAGTCTTGACGGGGGTGGTAGTGGTGGGGGGGCCCGCGCTTTTACGCGCGGCCGGCACTCCCCTGCACATCCAGTGCCCTGCCGCACGGCCCGCCGCACTACAAATGCTACAATGCGGGGGGTTTTGACATGTGGCGGCAGGGTGACCAGCCTGACCGCAGCGGTAACAATCTTTGCTGCGGTCGACTGGGGAGGAGCAGGCGCAGGCGACGTGTCCTGCCACAAGGCAGCGCCAGCACCGCTCAGACCGGCTCGGCAGGATTTTGACGTCTGCTGAGGCCCACCCCACCATTATCTTCTTGCGTTCCTTCATTTTGATGGCCGCCGCCACGGGACAGGCTAGGATAACGTATCCCAGCCTGTCCGGGCCCGAACGTATGTCGCTGGAGCTGAAACGCTCAGCCGAGACGTCCGTGACCCGGGCGACGGCGGCCACAACCTCTTCTTTGATGGTGAAGTCATCCAGACCCGAGATCCGCACGTTGAGACATCTCTCGGGCCTGGACACCTTCACTTCGTCCTCAGGGAGAACCATTTTGAGCCGCGCGGCGAGGGCATTAGCCTTCTCCCCACTATCCTTGCCGGGGAGAAGGAGCATACGAGCCCCCGTGCGCGCGGTCTTCAACTTCACTCCAGGAATCCCAAGGTCGCCGAGCTTTATGTTGGCCTTGGCCCTTTCCATGATGTCCGCGTAGCTGATGCCTTTTTCCACCGCTGCGGGTAAAAGTGTGAGTATCACCGCAGTGGTGTTAGGCACTCGCATACGCGGACCTTTCTTCGCCTGAGGCATCGGCGGCCTTGGCTTTCTTTTAGCCTGGGTTTGGGCCTGGACAGCCCTACCGCTGCTAGTTTGTTGAGTTGGTGGTTTCTTCTTCTTGCCCTTGCGGGCAACCACCGACCAACCTTCCTCTAGTCTTCTGGACGGCTCTGGGGCTGAGGTTTCGGCCCTGGCTTGCCTCGCTGGACGGGGGGTAGCTGCAGCTGACCCCCCAGCGTCATTCTCAACGGCCCCGCGCTTTCTTTTGGCGGGTAGTGGAGGGAAATCCTCGGGAGGGCGGCGGACCTGACTTCTCCCAGGTGCCGGGGATGGCAGCGCACCCTCCCGCCGGGCGTCTGTTGCCAATGGTGGGCGGACTCGCTTCTCCGGGAGAAGTCTGTCATCTAGGGCGGCCAGCTTCGCGTCCATCATCGCCCCCAAGGAAAGGGTTAGATGGCGCAGGAGTTCCTCCTGGTCTTTAAACCGCCCTCCCACTACAGATGTTGATGGTGGCGGGAGCGGTGGCTTCGACTGTGGTTCAAGGCTGGATTTAGATATTGCGGCCCGGAGGCTGGCCATTTCCGCCCGCAACTCTTTTACCTCTGCCTCCAGACGGCGGTTGGCCGCCTCAAGTCGCCGAACCTCCTCCGACTCGGTACGGCCACGCAGAACCTCAAAAGCGTCGTTAAGGATGCCGACCGAGTCGTTCAGCGACTTGACGAATGTCCCCTTTAGGCCCCGAGGAACTTTCGCCACGTGGCGTATCACCCCCAGGGCGTTACGGACATCCGTCTCTACGGCCAAAGCCGTCCTGGCTCCTACCTCGTCTATCATGGTACTGGAGTGACCCATGAGTTCGGGCGCCTGCCGAGCGATACGCGCCTCCTCGGCTGCTCTAATCAACTCGGTGGCACGTGACTCATGGTCGTCCAACTCTCGGTTTCTACTTCCGGCCTGGACGATAGCCTCTTTAGCTTTGGCTAGACTCGTGGCTGCATCCAAGGGTCCCGGAGTGGGGGGAGAAACTCTACGGGGAGCCTTGGGAATATTACCCTCCTCGCCGCTGGATGCGGGGAGGTTATGCGAGCCACGATACGGAGCCGGCCTTAGCCTTTTTTTGCGCAACCTTTCGGACCTTCTTTCTTGGCGCGTGCCGGACCCGCAAGGGGAGCGTGAGCGCGATCGTGATCTTGAGCGGGAGCGAGAGCGAATGGAGAACACCGAAATGTTCGAGTCAGAATCTTCGGTGACTCCACCCGCAGTTCCGCTAACAGCGCAGCTCATAGCAGACGCAGCTCTGCTGCCACTGGCTCTGCTGCTGCTGCGTGTAAAAACTACTTCTCCGCCCATCTCGGGCAACTTCTCTTTGGACAACGTCCAGAATTGTGGTGAGCGCAAAGACGTCCCCCCCCCAGAATACGATGGGGGACAGCTGACTTTACCATAGGTGACGGCATCGGTGCGGGATTCGCCCTCCTTTTTTTTTTCAGCGGAAGATCGACCCGCCTGGGGTAGTACTTCTTGACTTTGAGCTTGCATTTTGGTTATTTGAACTCCGAGGAGTTACTAAAACTAAATTTGTCTCCACTACGGGAGACCATCTGAGTGCTTAAAACTAGACTGTGGGGGGCGTGCGAAGAGTCCGCAGGGTGCAGAAACCCCACACGCCGCCCACAGGGCGCTAGCAGCCGGGATGACCCGCCCGGCATGCAGCTACAGGCACGCCCAACCAAGCTTCGGGTGGGTGGGGGGTTCGATCTGCCCTAAGGGCGAGCAGACCGAGCAAACTCTCCACCCAGAGTCATCTGAGGGTCTTCAATTTCTACTTCCGCGGTGCAGGTGCGGTCGGGTAGAACCGCCGCCACCACACCCTACATCGCGCGACGGTGGTGAAGTCAGAAAAGGAGCGGACCGCCCTTAGGCCCACTCCGTCGCCGGCCCGGGGATCGGCAAAACGCCTGGCCGCCGGACCCGTCGCCGCCACATCGCGAGAGACCTCTCCGCTGAACGGAGAGGTGCGAGTGGCCCGTCAAACTGGGAAAGGATGGGTAATTGTGAAGGAGCGACACAAGGGAGCCTTCTAGGGATTGGAACGAAGGTGGGACACCACTGTCACGGAGAGAAAGGGGGAAATGTGACAGTGGCCGCTCGGGGCCCCGGGGACGCTTCCCCGTGTGCCAACCGCGGTCCGGGTGAAGCTCCTCGTCCGTGGGGGTGTCGGGAACGGGTGGACCCATACTGGGGGGAATGAAGTTTCCCGGATCCGGGAAGAGCCCATCGATAACCGACCGGAGCACCTCGGGTTCGAGCGTTCGTATCGGCACCGTTGCCGTTGAAGACGTGGACAGCGTCGCCGAACCCGATGCCGAGGACGGTGAGGCTGCGAACGAAGACGACGACGTGCCCGCTGCCGCTGCCGCTAAGGACGAAGACGTCGCCGCAGCCGAAGACGCAGGCGCCGACATCGCGACAGCGGCTCCCATCCCAGTAGGGAAGGAAGTCGAAGGGGTCGCCGCTGCCGCGTCTACTAAGTCCCTATTCACGACCCCGGCCGAGGGCGCGAGTGAAGCTCGCGCGACAACCGGTGTCGTGGGACGGCTGCTCTCGACGTTGCAGCCCGAAAGGTTGCAAGTCGATGTCGTAGGCACAGGTGAAGCCCGTGCGCTATACGACACCGTCGTCGTAGGGCACCCATCCCCTGCCGTCGCTGAACCGGCCGCCGTGTATACCGGACTACAGGCAGGCGCTTCAGGGCGGGAATAACTATGATCGCGAATCGCACCGTAGAGCGCGTGCTCCAGCGAGTCTGGGACGCTGCCGGACGGTGGGATGTAATCATGCTCTACGTAGGCGCCGCTCCCTTGCACGAGTGAGGCTCGCGCAGAGGTGGGTGGTGCCATGTAGGCGTATTGAACTATGGTGCTTGCAGCGCTCACGGCCAGGCAAACGGCCGAGTTCGCTGCAAGCAGCACGTTCCTATCTATCTCCGGGTGTGCTGCGCTCCTGCGCGCGGCACGCCCGGATGGGGCCCTAGGCACCATGGGAACCGGAGGCGTTCCCATCGCGCCGCACCTATCCTCATGCGTGGCGGCGGTGAGGTCTACCACCGCCGACGCACTCCCTACCGAGGCGGGCACATCGGCAGCCGTGAAAAGGGCACTATCCGTGTGCCCGGGGTGGGGCCCGGCAGCCGACCTGCTGCGACGGGCCGATGAAGAAGACATCTTCTTCACACGCGTCTCCCCGATCTCGGGCATCATCCAGCCATCCTTGGCCTTCGTGTGGTCCCGCTTGCGCGGGACACTCGAAGGCCTCGGGGCCTTCTGGGGGACCTGGGCCATTCATTGCTGGAGGCCCCTTCCCTTGCAGAGAACGACCGTCGTCGTAGGGCACCCATCCCCTGCCGTCACTGAACCGGCCGCCGTGTATACCGGACTACAGGCAGGCGCTTCAGGGCGGGAATAACTATGATCGCGAATCGCACCGTAGAGCGCGTGCTCCAGCGAGTCTGGGACGCTGCCGGACGGTGGGATGTAATCATGCTCTACGTAGGCGCCGCTCCCTTGCACGAGTGAGGCTCGCGCAGAGGTGGGTGGTGCCATGTAGGCGTATTGAACTATGGTGCTTGCAGCGCTCACGGCCAGGCAAACGGCCGAGTTCGCTGCAAGCAGCACGTTCCTATCTATCTCCGGGTGTGCTGCGCTCCTGCGCGCGGCACGCCCGGATGGGGCCCTAGGCACCATGGGAACCGGAGGCGTTCCCATCGCGCCGCACCTATCCTCATGCGTGGCGGCGGTGAGGTCTACCACCGCCGACGCACTCCCTACCGAGGCGGGCACATCGGCAGCCGTGAAAACGGCACTATCCGTGTGCCCGGGGTGGGGCCCGGCAGCCGACCTGCTGCGACGGGCCGATGAAGAAGACATCTTCTTCACACGCGTCTCCCCGATCTCGGGCATCATCCAGCCATCCTTGGCCTTCGTGTGGTCCCGCTTGCGCGGGACACTCGAAGGCCTCGGGGCCTTCTGGGGGACCTGGGCCATTCATTGCTGGAGGCCCCTTCCCTTGCAGAGACCAGTCGACGCGCGTGAATATCTATCGACACAAACAACCGTTATTGCGTAATTGCGCCTAGACGCGCCGAAATGAACAAGCGAATAGAGCTTAACAACTCACCCCAGTCGAAAAACAACTGATTCGCGCCGGAATCGAACTAAATAACACTGTACACTATCACTACACAACTATTGTCGCAATTTGTCGCTTTTTAGGAGCGAAAAAGCGTGGAAAATTGCAATTTCCGCAAAGAGCACAGGCATTTGCGACTGCTTCGCACGGATGCCCTCCAGGAACTGATTTAACACCTGACTACAACGACTGACAACAACAAAATGACCCATCTTAATGCTTGCGTGAACGGTTATTAAAGTTATCTAATATGTAGCAATGACATAGGCTAAGCTAGAACTACGATTACCAATAAATTGTAGTGCATACACTCATACAGTGTACTGTTTATTATCACGGAAGAGAAATATTAATCTTTTTTCCTTGTTATTATTTATTATTTAGGGGGTCATGTCAGAAGCGTGCTCGTCGCGATCCCCGCTGGCCCAGAGGGCCACAATTCTGACCAGAGTTCACCCGAGTGCAGTGCACGATAGGGCGTCCCCCGCAGGCGACGCTCACCGATGCGCCCCCGTCGGTGTGGATTCTCGCGCATGCGGCGAAGGGGGCCGCCACCCTTCACGCAGCGCCAAACCTGGCGGGTCGAGAGGAGCAGAGTGCCGTATAGGCACGTGGAATGTGAGAGGTGGAATGAAAGATAAGATGGACGAAATGATTGATATAATGAATGAGAGAAGCCTGGATGCCTTATGTCTGACAGAGACAAAGCGGAAGGGGTGCGACGTCGATGACCTCCCCGGTGGCATGCTTGCTCTGTGGTCCGGCGTGGACCTGGATGAGCGTGCGAGTGGGGGGGTAGGCGTCTTACTCTCATCCCGCTTTGTGTCTGGAGTAAAAGCTTATTGTCTGGTGAACCCGAGACTTCTCTGGGTCCGCCTAAAACTGGGGATCACGCGAGTTTTTCTGGTCGCAGCTTATGCTCCCGTAAGCTCAGCGGATCCCCAAGAACTCGAGAAGTTTTGGGAGTCTGTGAGAGAAATTCTGGATCTGGCTGAAGGGAACGAAAGACTAATTATGTGTGGTGATCTTAATGGCTGGGTGGGGACCAAACGAGACGGCCTTGAGGCTGTCCTTGGACCCTATGGTGACAAGAGAGTGAACGATGCTGGTAGGCCAATCATAGACGTATGCATGGAAAGAAACTTACTTGTGTCGAACACCCTATTCCATCATAAGGATATTCACACGTATACATGGAGAATGATTGATCAGAAAAGTATGATTGATCTGATTTTAATTGATAGTCGCCTCCGAAACACAATAATGGATACAAGAGCCTACAGAGGCCCCACTCTTGAAATGGACCACTACCTGGTGATAAGCCGGTTTGTGGGCCTTTTCAAGAAGTGGAGACACTGGCGAGTGCGTACCAATTTCGGGGAGCTTGAAAGAATAAAGTGTGAAAAATTGGAAGATGTTAGTGTAAGGAGTATGTATGCGCGCCTAGTCGAAGAAAGGCTTGCAAAAGCGGACTTCTCCGACTTAGATGTGGATAATGACTGGGATAGTATGAAAGAAAGTATAGTGGAAAGCGCAAAAGAAGCATGTGGATGCGCGAAGAGGCACATAACAACGAAAGGTGATGAATGGTGGGACGCGGATGTTAAATCCAGCGTAGAGAGAAAGAGAAAAGCCTGGCTGGATTATGTTGCTTCCTTGCAACAGAAAGACAGTATGAAAGAGATGAAGAAAGAAATTTATCGCCTCTGCAAGAATGAAACCAAAGCTTTAGTGAAAGAGAAGCGTGAAAGAATAAAATTGAAAGAAGAAGAGAAGCTGACGGAGAACTTCGAGGCGAATACCAAACTCTTTTGGAGAGAGGTTAAGAAGTCTCGGGGTTGTTCGTCAGCTTCCAGAATGGAAAGAATAAAATCTAAAGCAGGGGACGTTCTTGCTAACCCACAAGAGGTATTAGCGCGATGGAGTGAATATTTTAGAGAAATGTATGATAATATCCCGGATGCTGGCACCACGACTGAGTCTGTGACCGACTCCGAGGAGTCAGCATCCGAGATCACTTTGGAAGAGATCGAATGGTCGATAAGAAGTCTGAAAAATGGAAAGGCAGTAGGAATCGATAGTGTGTCTGCTGAGATGATCAAATATGGTGGAACCTGTGTCCGGGACGCTTTCCTGTCCTTATGCAACTTGTGCTAGAGGACGGGAAAGGTTCCCAAGGACTGGAGGCGCGCTGTCATCGTGCCCTTGTATAAAGGCAAGGGGTCACGTATGGAGTGCGCCAGCTACAGGGCCATCAGTTTGATCAGCACAGCATCTAAAGTGTATGCGAAGATTATTGAAAAGAGAATGAGAGTTGTATCCGATGGATTACTGTGGGATGCACAAGGTGGTTTCAGAAATGGAAGGGGATGTATGGATCAAGTTTTCTCTCTCCGCAATATCGTAGAGAAGCAGCTGGCTATGGGCCGGAAGGTTTTCTGCGGTTTTGTGGATCTAGAGAAAGCATTTGACAGGGTTGTGCGGAAGGACCTCTGGGACATATTGCCCGGATATGGGATTAATGGCCAATTGATGCGTGCTGTGCAGTCCACTTACGAGGGCTGTATGGCATGCGTGCGAGTGGAAGGCAGCCTGTCGCCCTGGTTTGACGTCAATATTGGCGTCCGCCAGGGCTGCGTGCTGTCGGCTTTGCTGTTCATCCTATATCTGGACGATTGTCTCCAGAGAATAAGATTGATGGATGTTGGGGTGCGGATGAGTGATCTAGTTGTAAGCACCTTGCTTTATGCGGATGATGCCGTGCTTTTAGCCGAATCGCCATCAGAACTGCAAACACTAGTCACAATGATGAAAGATGACTGTCGGGCGAGAGGCTTACATTTGAATGCGAAGAAAACAAAGGTTATGGTGTTTGAAAGAGAAGAAACCAGAACGAATGCAAGGATAATGGTCGATGATGTTATGCTGGAGCAAGTGAATGAGTTTGTATATCTTGGATGTGCTTTTAGCAGGGATGGAAGGTACACCGCCGATATAGAAAGAAGAGTGAATTTGGGGAATAGTTTAAATGGAGCGTTAGGTAAACTTCTAGGCGCTAAGAACCTCAGCCAGAAGGCCCAGCTCGCCGTACACAACGCGGTGCTGGTACCTACGCTCGCGTATGGAAGCGAGAGTTGGGTATGGAAGAGAGAGCATGAAAGTAGAGTAAACGCGGTCGAGATGCGAGCACTGCGCAAAATCTGCGGAGTGACGCTCGCGGACCGCGTTCGTAATACCGAAGTAAGAAAGAGAGTTGGTCTGAAAGAGAGTGTCGGGGTGAAGGTAAGGAAAGGAATGCTCCGGTGGTTCGGGCATGTGGAAAGAATGCATGATGAAAGAATGACTAAACAGATATACAATGCAAAAGTGGATGGATGCAGAAGTCGTGGAAGGCCACGACACACCTTCCATGATCAAATTGATCGTGTACTAGCAGAAGGTGATGTCAGGAGCCTTAAGAACAGACGAGCTTGCATGACAAGAGTTATGAATGTCAGAGGCAAGTGAGGTGTGTAAGAATAAGCCTAAATGGCACTCTGTTGTTCGTGCCTACCCCGCAAGGGAACTGGCGTGAAGTTATGTATGTATGTATGTATTATTTATGGCAGTGCTTGTTTAGCTTTAGGGGCTTACGCGAACAAAACTTATGAGTGTATGGCCGGGCTTATATACAGTACTTACTTGCAGTTACTAAGCGCTGATAAAGAATTATCCATTTTCTCAATGGGGGGCCATTGGAAAACGAGGCTTACTTCAATTGCTGTCGCAGCGTGCTGCCCGCTTTTCTCCTCCCATCTTTTTATAGCCTCTTTAATAGTTGTTGCCTTTGCCATTTTTTTAAATATCGCTTATGTCTTTTCTAAATATAATGATTGATACATCTTCTATATGTAACCAATATTAATTAAATTTAATATTTTATTTGATCTTTAAGTAAACATCTCTATGGTCTGGTCGAGGCCATAGATGGCCTACAAGCTGAAGCTTACCTCGTTCGGGAAATTGGCCTACGTGTAAAATGAAAAGGACCCTTAATTTAGAAAGAAATAGGCGTAGAATTACTGTCTATCTATTTAACTCCATCCTATTTTAATTTATATAAATATAATAAACCGACCTTTGCGCTATTACGTATTCTTTTTTTTTTTAAGTTTATCGATCAAACTTAGTTTATAATAGCCATAGACACAGGTTATCCGTCAAGTTAATTGTCGTTATTATTACTAAAAGTGAGTTAATTGTAATCTACTGTAGAAGTCCCTTACTTGAAAATATATAGAGCATTTACTTTTTTGCCATGAACTTAATCGAATTAGAATATAAATGGCTTTCGCAATTTAAAACTGTGATTACGGTGGGTAGGTAGCCATACATCAAATTTGAATATACCCACCATAACTTTAATGACACTGACAGTAAATGTGGAAGAATATACCAGAGAATGTTATTAATCGAGAATATCATGAATTTTTTCTTTCATTATTTTAAAGAAATTACTAAATTTTATATATTTATAACTCGAGTTTTACGTCAAAAATGTTTTCCTTAAATTATTTTTATTCATATTAATGTGTACCTTAATGGAAAAGTATAATAGTAGTAGGTGACCTTACCTTAGGTCACACTGGTCACAGTCATTACTATCCTTATGTTGATGACATTTATGGTTCGATTGATTGACTACATAATAATTGTAATATAATAATCTCAAATAAATATTGTTTATTAGATCTGACTATTTCATAGTAAATAATGACAAGAAATTATATAAAAGAAATTACTAATTCAATATAACCTATACAATTCAGCCCTATGGTTATCTGTTCATCGACCGATCAAAAAATGGCGTCACTTGTTAGTCTAAAAAGCCACGCCTTTTGTATTCTTTAACATTTAACTCATATTTGGTGTTATAACAGTAATTTCTATGTATTTCAATCCGTCCGCTAGCATTTCTCAACAAATGTAATTTGAGTGTGTCATCCTTTTTGACATTAATTTGAAATTCTCCATACCTTTTTTATTTTTCTTTTCCGAGATTCTTTTTTTTAATTAAAAAAAAAGCAAACGCCAATCTATATTGAATTCAGATATTTAAAGGTAAATATGATATATTTTAGTTTTACCCAATGAATTACAATTATAGGAAACTTTGTGGAAAGGATAATCAATATAAAATGTTGCAATAGGTTAATCTATTTGCAACGAGAGATTTATCAATAATGTACTTTTTTAAAATAGCGACGCTATAGCCTTATGTTTTTGTTTTTAAATTTTTATTAAAAAATAATTTTGACAATTGATTCCCGCTTTTGAGTTTGTATTTTTGAATTATTTGCGATATGTGCCAAGTTTTATAAATATTTACAAAAATAACAACTAATATCTTTATCAAGTAATTAGTAAGTCGCTTATAAAATTGCAAGACCGCTAATTATAGGTTAGGTCCCAAGATTTTATCATATCCCTGGTGTATATATTATTTCCAATGTAAATGAAATTTAGCTATTCTCGCGTCTTACAGGTGTATTTATTATATTTGTACGATGTCACAACAATCGAGTTCCGGGAGATATGTGAACGTTGTTCCTGTTGCTAAAATAAAGGTAAGATAATGGTAAGACCTATAATGGTTTCATTTGGAAATGACTATTTGACTTAGATTTATGGCAGAAAGGCGTTCGTTTCGTGATTTGTTCAACATAGACGAAATTGCACGTTGAAGCTATAACTTTACTTTTACTTGCATCCAGCATGTTGCTGTGAATAGAGTAGTTCCAGATAGTCCTTTCACATATCTCTGGAGTACTAATGTTTGTAAAAGTCTTAATTATAAGTCTGCACTATTGACACAAATTATCAGAACTACACTTAATTGTTTTTATGTAGTAGTTGTATGACTTACAGTATTTTGATAGTGTCTATATAGTAGTACAAAAATAATTATATGTTTTTATTTTAGTTTTAGTAAGAGTTAGGCAGATGGCCCACCTGATGGAAAGCGGGGTGAAGTATAGTTATAGGGCACACTTATTTATTTATTATTAAATTATCTTATACTAATTTATAAAGCTGAAGAGTTTGTTTGTTTGAACGCATTAATCTCAGGAACTTCTGGTCTGATTTGAAAAATTCTTTCAGTGTTAGATAGCCCATTTATTGAGGAAGGCTATAGGCTATATATCATCACGCTAAGACCAATAGGAGCGGAGCACTGATGAAGAATGTTTCAAAATGGGGGATTATTATAACTTACTTTTTTCAACTATACCACGACAATGAAGTCGCGGGTAGAAGCTAGTTGAGATATAAAATCAACTTTGGGTGGTTATAATTTAATTTAATTCATTATAAAGGTGACACATTCAAACTTGTTTATTTACAGAAAGAAGTAATTGATGATGTTGAAGACACTGTTTACTGCAAGATTTGTAAAAAAGGCTATGCCAGTGAAATGGCTTTGAACAATCATGCCAGGATGGAGCACACTGAGACATACTCCAACGGAGATCCTACAGTGTGGACTCAGTATGTGGAGCATAGTCCATCTAAAGTAAGTTATGTTACTTATCTACTGTATACCAGTGTGAGGTGGCGCCATCACATCAAAATTCATTGATATGCAAAGAGCTCAATGCTCCCTTCTTAAAGTCCTTAAACACTACACATTTTCTACTGAAATGTTATATTCCATTACGGACGTTCTCAATGTTAGAAATTTATATGTTTTATATATTACTTTGAAATAACATAAAAAGAGTGACTATGGCGAATCTCTCAGTATAGGTTTTTATCCGTGCAGGAACTGAGAAAGAATACAATTTCCTGCGGCCTGGCAGCCTGTCATAAGAGGCGACTTAACAACCCACAGCCAGGTGGTAGGGCATTTGCCCGACTGGATGGCTTCCACCCCTGGTTTAAAGTATGTCGCAATAACAACCATGAGTTGTGTTCCGGTATTAGTGACCAGGTTCCAGTCTCCCTTAAGAGAGCAGCAGCGCATTTGTAGGAACTTTGGTGTTGCAAATGTCCATAGGCACTGGTAACCGCTTTCGATCAAGTAGGCCATCTGCCTGTCTGCTGATCTCCTGCAATAAAAAAAAAATAGGTAGAAGAAATTTTAGAATCCTAACTCATATTACAAAAACTCCATTTGCTTCTCGTCAGTGCGAACAACAATTGAAACTTATATATTAGGACCTTGAATAAGTTCTCGCTGTTACTTTTACAAATTTTTTTGGTGCGCCAGAACCTTCTTTATCCACAAGTTCAATATTATTATTTTTAAAGAGTCAAAACCAGTCTGCATGTCATATCCAACAAAGTATTGTCACCAGAAGTCTCAACAAGAATTCTATGTCTTTCAGCAAATTTCTTTTGAGTAAAGTAGTGCAATAAATTTCCCCGCAAATTTACTTTATTTGGCACAAAAGTAGACATTTTTAGAACTAAGAAAAAATTACTTTGTTTACACTAAAGTGAACTACCGTACACTGAAATTTAGGGTTAGATACACTACTGCCTTGTATGTGTGTTACCATTCGAAATTCCAAGAACGGGGTACTGCTACTGTCATCTTTGAAGAAACAGTGAGAAATTATTCAAGGACTTAATATAAAAGAATACACAACAAACTAAATATATATCCCATGGACTACTATAATTGTAAAATGGCCATTTTAAAATGGTTAAAATTTAATACATGTAAAATAGATATGTTGACTAATTCCTCTCTAATACTCAATGCACGTATTTAAAAACTAAACACACACATGACGCAAATATATATATATTTCCCCCTTTTCATACATATAAAAATTTCTTTTTTTTTATTGCAAGAGATCAGCAGACAGGCAGGCGGCCCACTTGATGGAAAGCGGTTACTATCGCCTATGGAAATTTGCAACACCAAAGTTGCTACAAATGCGCTGCTCTCTTAAGGGAAACTGTAACCTGGACACTAATGCCGGAAAGCAACTCAAGGTTGTTATGGCGACATACTTTAGACCAGGGGTGGTAGCCATCCAGTCGGGCAAATGCCCTTCCACCTGGCTGTGGGTTGTCAAATCGCCTCGTACGACAAGCCGCCTGGCCGCAGAAAATTGTATTCTTTCTCCGTTCCTGCATGGATAAGGATGTTTGTAGCTTTTGGCTGATGACAGACAGAGATGACAGGGGAATGAAATTTATGGATGACCCCTTATATGAGCTTAATACTTGCTTTACAGACCAAAGAGCCGGTTATCATGGACGAGATCCAATTGAAAACCGTAGAGGTGATATCGGAGATGAAGCCAACGAACATGATGAGTTTGGCGTCCAACGACGTCAGCTACATAATCATCAAGAGCGACGAACTGACACCGAACCCCCCCAGGAGACGGGGCAGAGGACTGAAGGAGGACAAGAATAAATCCAAAGATACACAAGCTATTTCGTGAGTATATTTTGTAGTGGTTCCTAGAGATACTGGGGGCGGGGTATAGTTATAAGGCACATTTTTTTTTTTTTATAACAACTACGGCCTCTAGTTCCGTACCCTATTTTTACAATTAAATTTAAGAAAAAGTGTAGAATTTGTACATGCTTATTTGTTACTTTTGTTATTGTGTGTGACATTTAATGAATGTATGTTTGTGTTGTGGTGTACCTTAAGAATTACTTCTTTATTAAAAACATTACATTTATTTATTAACAACTATTATAAACAAATCCCAACTTTTTAAAGTGATTACTTGTTGTGGGAGGGTAAACCGCTTCGTTACGTAACGCGTTACGGTGTCAGCTTGTCTGGCATCCCTTTCTCCCACGTATAAGGCAGCGGTAGGCAGGCTCCTCCTCTCTCACTCTAACCCACATAATGATACTAATAATGGACATACACAATAAAGGATCTTATTAATAAATAACCTTTCTTTACATTATCATATTAATATACATAAAATTTAAGTAATAACCTAAGCTTTTCTCAAGTTAAACAATTTCAACATTAAATAATTCAACTTAGATTACTTTAAGTTATCACTTCTGTCGGGTATCCCAAGATGCACTTTTTTTTATTTAATATAGGTTAGAAGCCTTCGTGGTCATTTTTTCTATAACAATCCAAAATTAATTTTATCTCTTGCTAAGTCACGTACATGGAATAATTTTTGCTGCATAAAAGCAACGTTAAAACTGAGTAGTCCATGTACTGCCAAAATCTGTGAATCCTGAAATCAGATAAAACTTTCACAGATGTATCTGTGAACATGTTTTGGCGTTTTACAAATTTTGACTTAGCAGTACATATTTCTGTATATATGTATTGTCTAAGTTTAATTGTGTACAGATATTAACAATAATCGAATACAATGCAAGAAAACTTAACTTATTTGTATTGTATTCTACTCATAGTCCCTCAAGACAATAAGTAGAATACTGAGCCCAGATCACCGTCTTCTATGGGTAAGGTGCCCAGAAGGCTGGCTACGTTTCCTCGCTGGATCGCCATACTGATCCGTTGGCCGAGGTAAGCACCAGCCCTCTGATCACCCGAAGAGTCAATGAGTCGTTTCGATAAATTTTGGTAGAGGCTCATGGCCTCAGGACGCCACGGTCCAAGCGTCTCGACAGCAAACGGCACAAACATATAACTCTCACAGAGGGTTGCATATTTGCGCCGCTTGAGTGATTCGGCTGTTTCCGCCGCTGAACCGGCTGATTTAGACGTGTTTGATAAATGGGATGCGGCCAACGTGTCTACGCAAGTCGCATCCCACACCAAAGGCTTGCCACGCTGCCAGGGAATTAGAGTCATTCCATAGGGACGCCTAGGTTTAATGTTAAATTGATTAAGCAATAAGTACATAGAGAGTAAAACACGCGTCGTCTTATTTTGTACTCCTCTCCAGTGGTTGAGCCTGGCTCCCGCTGCGATGGCGCCATGGACTCTCGCCAGTGTTGCATCACCCTCATCCAACAGAGTAACATAATCACCACACACATAAAAATAAACCCCCACATAACTCAAATAAGAAATTAATGTGCCCTATAGCTATACTGGAAAGCGTTCCACCAGGTGGGCCAGCAATAGAAAATAGCGGTGTGTAACTCCTGAGTGATTTACTCAAAAAATATATATCCGAAGCGAAGAGAGATTAGATCTGGATCTGTATATCACTTGCGTTCAAAATGTGTCTTTATATCTTTAACTCTTTAGTTCATTCCTGTTCCACGCGATGACTATAGATCCGAATATATATCCGACGCGAAGAGTGATTAGATCTGTATATCACTTGCGTTCCAAATGTGTCTTTATATCTTTAACTCTTTAGTTCATTCCTGTTCCACGCGATGACTATAGATCCGAATATATATCCGACGCGAAGAGTGATTAGATCTGTATATCACTTGCGTTCCAAATGTGTTTTTATATCTTTAACTCGTTAGTTCGTTCCTGTTCTACGCGATGACTATAGATCCGAATATATATCCGACGCGAAGAGTGATCAGATCTGTGTATCACATGCGTTCCAAATGTGTCTTTATATCTTTTACTCGTTAGTTCATTCCTGTTCCACGCGTTGACTATAGATCCGAATATATATCCGACGCGAAGAGTGATTAGATCTGTATATCACTTGCGTTCCAAATGTGTCTTTATATCTTTAACTCTAGTTCATTCCTGTTCCACGCGATGACTATAAATCCGAATATATAGCCGACGCGAAGAGTGATTAGATCTGTATATCACTTGCGTTCCAAATATGTCTTTATATCTTTAACTCGTTAGTTCATTTCTGTTCCACGCGATGACTATAGATCCGAATATATAGCCGACGCGAAGAGTGATTAGATCTGTATATCACTTGCGTTCCAAATGTGTCTTTATATCTTTAACTCGTTAGTTCATTCCTGTTCCACGCAATGACTATAGATCCGAATATATATCCG
This sequence comes from Dendrolimus kikuchii, assembly GCA_019925095.2. NCBI lineage: Eukaryota > Metazoa > Arthropoda > Insecta > Lepidoptera > Lasiocampidae > Dendrolimus > Dendrolimus kikuchii. The sequence continues at coordinate 4,397,595 of JAHHIN020000031.1, forward strand.
ACGCGAAGAGTGATTAGATCTGTATATCACTTGCGTTCCAAATGTGTCTTTATATCTTTAACTCTAGTTCATTCCTGTTCCACGCGATGAATATAAATCCGAATATATAGCCGACGCGAAGAGTGATTAGATCTGTATATCACTTGCGTTCAAAATATGTCTTTATATCTTTAACTCGTTAGTTCATTCCTGTTCCACGCGATGACTATAGATCCGAATATATATCCGTCGCGAAGAGTGATTAGATCTGTATATCACATGCGTTCCAAATGTGTCTTTATATCTTTAACTCTTTAGTTCATTCCTGTTCCACGCGATGACTATAAATCCGAATATATATCCGACGCGAAGAGTGATTACATCTGTATATCACTGGGGATTGTTCACTTTTTTTCAATTTAGCTATTTGAAAAACCATTTCGAGGAATAGTCTTCCTAATCATTTCTGTCTAGTCAAAATTCAAAAAAACGTACAATCCCCTTGTATTTTGAAAGAAATGTGTTTGACCTTTGTTTGACCTTACTAAATCCTATGACGTCATTAGCATCTGGTGAAATGCATATGAATACCGTAGCCATTCAGTTTTAAAACACAAAACGACCGACATTTTCCTTTTTATGTCATTGTTATGTCATACAACATAACATAAACAAACATTTCATTCGACGTATTCCAGAATAAAATTATGTAAATTAGCTCTTACATAAAATAACTCGTTGCTTTTAAATCCAGCAAAAACAAAATACCTTGTTTTTGGTAGTAAACATCAACTTGCCGAACTCAATCCTTTAAACATAGTGATGCTAATGGATAAGCCAATAGACAGGGTTTATGAAGCGCGTAATTTAGGTTTGATTGTAGATTGTGATCTAAGGTATGAAAAGCACATAGCTGATTCTGCAAGAAGCTGCTTTTATAAACTCAAAATTTTGTATAAGATAAGACCATATTTAAATGAAGCTCTTCGGGTTAAATTAGTGGAATCTTTAGTTTTGTCGCGATTGAACTATGCTGACGTAGTGATTGGCCCTCGTTTGCTAGCCAGAACTCAGCGGCTTATCCAAAGGGTTCAAAATTCTTGTGCGCGGTTCTGTTTCAATATTCCATCAAGGGCTCATGTGACATCCTATTTGAATAAATATTCAATGTTAAAGATGAAGCATCGCCGCAAGCTCCACTTGGCGTGCCTCCTCTTTGGAGTTATAAAGCACAAATCTCTGGCTTACTTATACGAGAAGCTCTCATGGGCGTCCAATAGAAGGAAAATTGAAAGTCGTCAGTGTGCAATACAGATTACAATGGAACGTTACAGAACAGCTGTATTCAGAGGTAGTTTCCGTTATGCAGCAACAAAGTGCTGGAATAACATTCCTCCACCTATAAGAAACGCCTCATCAGTGTCACTCTTTAGGGTCACACTAAAGAAATTCCTTTGCGAACATCAAAAGGCACAAAGTAACTTAAGGCATGATACAAGTGCTTTATGACCATTGTGGGAGCGTAGAGGCCAAAGGCCCTGATTAAAAATGCGGAATGGCGGTGAAAGAGTGTAGCCACGTCGTAATTGTTCACGATTCAAAAATGAGTAGATCAAAACGGTACTCACGATTGTCCCGTCGCCACGATGCTTTTACCAGGCCTGATATGATTATTCGAAGGTGCAGTATACCACTCGCGATGGAAATATTGTGAGTAAGAAGGCTGCGCACACGACACTAGTTTTTGCGTAAAGGTGAGAATAGCCACTGAAGCATGTCGCGGGGTGCATTTTTTGGTTTAACCAGCGCGTGCAGGCGACAGCGGTGAAGTGCGGTGTGGGGCGGGGGTGAGAACAAACCGGAGCGCGTTTGTCCACCTTTCTTTGAATGAAGGAAAATCACGAAGTGGCCCAAACAACCATTTTTACCAATATAATTCTGTTTATTTTATTTACATACTTGTTTTTTGTTCACGTATCTCACTATGGTTATATATCTATGTATATATGTTTATTATATCATTTCGATGTAAGTATGTGTAATAACCCGTTTTGATATATTATTTGTGTTGTATTGTCCTCCGTGACTCTACCTGCTGGTCCCAGGCGGAAGAACAGCGCTGGCCTTAGCAGCTAGCATTACGCCGAGTCTGGGTCCAATTTTAGGACTTATATTTGATGCAGTTGTCTTTTATTTTACTGATTATTGTTAACATGTTTATTTGTCCTAAATAAAATAATTCTTTCTTTCTCTTCAGACCAATATTTAGCAAATATCTGTATACTAAATACTTAAATATGATCTTAAACTAAAAGTCAAAGAAAAAGTGCATTATGTAAACAAGCGTTTTCGTAAACTGCGGTTGGAACGATGTTGAAACCTTTTCAAGAGATACGATCCAAAAGTAACCTGTTTACCAATAAGAAGATCATCATAGTGGAAGAAAAGTTTAATGCGGTAATACACCTTACGCCAGAAGTTAATGCGTTCAGCCTTCTGTACACAATGTCCACCACATTCATCATCAGGAAGTGTAATGATTTGATGAGGTGTTTCCTACGAGGAGGTCACTTCAAGGCGCAACATTTCCAAAATCACATATAGGAAGCAACGATTTAACCATTAAGTGATACTCTATTCCCTGGATAGCAGTGGATTTTCCAACAGGACTCTGCACCCTCCCATAAAGCTAAGTCTATCTAAAATTGGTTGCAAACCAATTTGCCGGGCTTTGTTCGGAACGAAGATTGGCCATTGTTGAACTCTGACTTGAATTCTTTGGATTATTCTTTATAAACTGCATTAGAGCTAATGGCATACAGAAAATTTACTAGAACCTGAATTTATCTCAAGCGAGCCCATACCAATAAATCAAAAATTATTCCTATTGAAATGATTTGAACCACCACAGAAGAATGGCCCACACCTTTAAAGCTTATTAATTAATTAATTGAAAACAAGGATGGCTATTTTGAATAATTTAATTTTATATATACATAAATCTAGATGTTAAGTAGTTATAATTCATGTAAACAATTATGAATATTTAACATTCCTCCATAAAATATTTCAGTTTTATTTTGTCTGACGCTGGCCCAGAGGGCCACAATTCTGACCGGAATTCACACTAGTGCAGGGCACGATAGGGCGTCCCCCGCAGGCGACGCTCACCGATGCGCCCCCGTCGGTGTGAACTCTCGCGCATGCGGCGAAGGGGGCCGCCACCCTTCACGCAGCGCCAAACCTGGCGGGTCGAGAGGAGCAGAGTGCCGTATAGGCACGTGGAATGTGAGAGGTGGAATGAAAGATAAGATGGACGAAATGATTGATATAATGCATGAGAGAAGCCTGGATGCCCTATGTCTGACAGAGACAAAGCGGAAGGGGTGCAGCGTCGATGACCTCCCCGGTGGCATGCTTGCTCTGTGGTCCGGCGTGGACCTGGACGAGCGTGCAAGTGGGGGGGTAGGCGTCGTACTCTCATCCCGCTTTGTGTCTGGAGTAAAAGACTATTGTCTGGTGAACCCGAGACTTCTCTGGGTACGTCTAAAACTGGGGATCACGCGAGTTTTTCTGGTCGCAGCTTATGCTCCCGTAAGCTCAGCGGATCCCCAAGAACTCGAGAAGTTTTGGGAGTCTGTGAGAGAAATTCTGGATTTGGCTGAAGGGAACGAAAGATTAATTATGTGTGGTGATCTTAATGGCTGGGTGGGGACCAAACGAGACGGCCTTGAGGCTGTCCTTGGACCCTATGGTGACAAGAGAGTGAATGATGCTGGTAGGCCAATCATAGACGTATGCATGGAAAGAAACTTGCTTGTGTCGAACACCTTATTCCATCATAAGGATATTCACATGTATACATGGGGAATGAATGATCAGAAAAGTATGATTGATCTGATTTTAATAGATAGTCGCCTCCGAAACACAATAATGGATACAAGAGCCTACAGAGGCCCCACTCTTGAAACGGACCACTACCTGGTGATAAGCCGGTTTGTGGGCCTTTTCAAGAAGTGGAGACACTGGCGAGTGCGTACCAATTTCGGGGAGCTTGAAAGAATAAAGTGTGAAAAATTGGAAGATGTTAGTGTAAGGAGTATGTATGCGCGCCTAGTCGAAGAAAGGCTTGCAAAAGCGGACTTCTCCGACTTAGATGTGGATAATGACTGGGATAGTATGAAAGAAAGTATAGTGGAAAGCGCAAAAGAAGCATGTGGATGCGCAAAGAGGCACATAACAACGAAAGGTGATGAATGGTGGGACGCGGATGTTAAATCCAGCGTAGAGAGAAAGAGAAAAGCCTGGCTGGATTATGTTGCTTCTTTGCAACAGAATGACAGTATGAAAGAGATGAAGAAAGAAATTTATCGCCTCTGCAAGAATGAAACCAAAGCTTTAGTGAAAGAGAAGCGCGAAAGAATAAAATTGAAAGAAGAAGAGAAGCTGACGGAGAACTTCGAGGCGAATACCAAACTCTTTTGGAGAGAGGTTAAGAAGTCTCAGGGTTGTTCGTCAGCTTCCAGAATGTAAAGAATAAAACCTAAAGCTGGGGACGTTCTTGCTCACCCACAAGAGATGTTAGCGCGATGGAGTGAATATTTTAGAGAAATGTATGATAATATCCCGGATGCTGGCACCACGACTGAGTCTGTGACCGACTCCGAGGAGTCAGCATCCGAGAAAGGTTCCCAAGGACTGGAGGCGCGCTGTCATCGTGCCCTTGTATAAAGGCAAGGGGTCACGTATGGAGTGCGCCAGCTACAGGGCCATCAGTTTGATCAGCACAGCATCTAAAGTGTATACGAAGATTATTGAAAAGAGAATGAGAGTGGTATCCGATGGATTATTGTGGGATGCACAAGGTGGCTTCAGAAAGGGAAGGGGATGTATGGATCAAGTTTTCTCTCGAAGCGAGAGTTGGGTATTGAAGAAAGAGCATGAATGTAGAGTAAACGCGGTCGAGATGCGAGCACTGCGCAAAATCTGCGGAGTGACGCTTACGGACCGCGTTCGTAATACCGAAGTAAGAAAGACAGTTGGTCTGAAAGAGAGTGTCGGAGTAAAGGTAAAGAAAGGAATGCTCCGGTGGTTCGGACATGTAGAAAGAATGCATGATGAAAGAATGAATAAACAGATATACAATGCAAAAGTGGATGGATGCAGAAGTCGTGGAAGGCCACGACACACTTTCCATGATCAAATTGATCGTGTACTAGCAGAAGGTGATGTTAGGAGCCTTAAGAACAGACGAGCGTGCATGACAAGAGTTATGAATGTCAAAGAAGCAAGTGAGGTGTGTAAGAATAAGCCTAAATGGCGCTCTGTTGTTCGTGCCTACCCCGCAAGGGAACTGGCGTGAAGTTATGTATGTATGTATGTAATTTTGAATCGAATATTAATGTTCAATTCGATTCGAACCGTATTCGCACACCCCTATTATCTATCTTCTAGGGGTCCCTTTGAATGTCTTCAACCATCGACGACAGTTGAAGACGGCACTTGCCACCAGATCTTCTTCTCTTGCTGCGAGTACTCCATACACTATAGGGACGAGCACACGAGGCGTCGCAAGGGACTCCGGTGCCAGGTGTGCGAGAAGCCCCTGGCCTGCAACGGAGTGGAGCCCCAAGCGCCTTATACTTGCGAGGTATGTAGTAGTATATCCTCTCACTGACCGACTGCTAGAAGGTCCAAAAAAAGTTTTCGATTTAATTGGTTTTTCTTTTATATGTTTGTTACGCGATTTTTCTTTCAATTGTGAACCGATTTTCAAACTTTTTGCTTTATTATAAATGGTATTTTCCTGAGGTGCTCCCATTGTCACCGAAAGCTTGCCAGATGTGCCAAGTAAAACAAAAAACAACAACAAAATTGTCGGTGGCCACTAATTCCGGAACACAAGTCAAGGTTATTAGGCGGCATATCTAGACCAGGGGTGGTACCTATTGAGACGGGCAGAACCCTACAGCGGACAGACCGCCTGGCCACAGGAAATTGTATTATTTCTCCGTTCCTACACTGATAAAATCAACATGTACAATTGTACATATTTCATGTATATTGATTATATCATGTATGTAATAATTTACTAGTTAAAATAATACGTATAGCACCTTTTTTTATATGGCAATCACATCTAGGCCCTGACGGAAGACCAGTACTGGTTTTTAACAATTAGTATTTGCTGAGTTAAGGCCTATTTAGAGTAAAGTTTATTTAATATCGCTATATATTTATTTATTGCCTGAAGTAGGCAAACAGGCAGCTGACCCACCAGATGGAAAGTGTTGAAAGATTATATAAATCATCCTTTTTGATTACTTTTATTAAATTTATGACAGCTATACGAGGCTTATCAAAATGTAGTCAAAGAAGTGTTTTTATAATCGCATTTAGATTGTACTTATTTTTTAACAAACTAATAAATTTCGTATACCTATTATGAATAAGGGGGTTTAGAGACGTTTCCCTTTCTTTATTTCTTAATATATCATAATGTCTCTTTCCCATAAAGGTAGCCATACAAAATAATACTTCTCTTGCTATGATATTTGCATATACCTTTCGCTTTATCTATTCTCATTAATCTCGCTATTTAGGCACTTCTGATTGAAGTGACTAAATAGAGAGAGTTTTTTTTTATTGCAGGACCCCAGCAGACAGGCAGACGGCCCATTAGATGGAAAGCGGTTACCATCGCCTATGGACATTTGCAACACCAAAGGTGCTACAAATGCGCTGCTGCTCTCTTAAGGGAGACTGAAACCTGGCCACTAATGCCGGAACACAACTCAAGGTTGTTATGGCGACATACTTTAGACCAGGAGTGGTAGCCATCCGGTCGGGTAAATGCCCTACCACCTGGCTGTGGGTTGTTTTGTCGCCTCTTACGACAGGCCGCCCGGCCGCAGGAAATTGCATTCTTTCTCCGTTCCTGCACGGATAAAATAATAGTCTCTCGCTCTCCTTCGCTCCTTCTCCTTCTCCTTCGCTCAGAATTTCTGCAATTTGTATGTGGTAAATTGGCGGTGATCCATCAACACTAGCTCTACCATCCACTCTGCTATTATATACTTCTTTTCTCAGTTACCTTTTCTCCATACTCACTACTTAACTAAAATAGTATCACATTTTTCATCGTCTTTTTCCATGTATTCATATGGTTAACGCATGGTGATCTAATATTTAAAAATATTCCTAGTTAATTTAGCCTTCTAAGCAACTAATTTTGTCTGATCGTTTTCTTATATCTGCAAATGGTCTTTTGGGAAATTGAGGTGATCTCACAGGCATTTTATTTTGATTAAATTATCTTTAGTCACTGTTTCTCCTGTTGGCAGGTCGTTCCCTCTCAAACACGTCACCCATTCGGAATTTATAACGTAAGTCGTAATCGTTAAGCACACCTTAACTGCATCTGAATGAAGCATGTTTGTGACTCATACTGCAAGAAAAAGGAGATTTTTTTATATATTGTAGTGATTTATAAAATTAGATTTTGTAAATCATTGAAATTTACTTTTTGACTCATATCTATGATTAATTTGAAATATAAGTATTATTCATCAGACGTTCGTGACGAAGAAGATCGAAATATCATCAGGAAGATACGATTTGTCATATCCACTAATGATATGAATCATGCAATATACGAATTTTAGTTGTAAAATTTAGACATTTGGATTTACCATACTTAAAAACATGGTGCATGCACAGAAAACATAATTTATATCCACTCTGACCCTCTTTCGCGATATAATTTTGATTAAAGAATCATTCAAAAAGCAATGCTTCTGAGATTGATTTTTAAAGATTTGTAAGTATAAGACAAGTAGATACTACTTGCCTTATTTGTAACTAATAATTATGCTCATTGCAATAGATATATTTTATAGTATAGTATATAAGTAATAATTTTATACACAACCTATGCTAGTTTGCTTGATTACCAATTATTATGATTTAAGAGATAATAGAAAAACTCTTCTAGACAATATTCTCATTTTAATACTATTCGGATTTTACGACTCTTTTTTAATACGTTATTATTACTGGCGAACTACAGACAGGCTATCGACCCGCCTGTAGGAAGATGGTTGGTTTCCTTCGCCTATGGATATTTACATACATACATAACTTCACACCAGTTCCCTTGCGGGGTAGGCACGAACAACAGAGCGCCATTTAGGCCCATTCTTACACACCTCACTTGCTTCTTTGACATTCATAACTCTTGTCATGCACACTCGTCTGTTCTTAAGGCTCCTGACATCACCCTCCGCTAGTACACGATCAATTTGATCATGGAAGGTGTGTCGTGGCCTTCCACGACTTCTGCATCCATCCACTTTTGCATTGTATATCTGTTTAGTCATTCTTTCATCATGCATTCTTTCCACATGCCCGAACCACCGGAGCATTCCTTTCCTTACCTTCACCCCGACACTCTCTTTCAGACCAACTCTCTTTCTTACTTCGGTATTACGAACGCGGTCCGCGAGCGTCACTCCGCAGATTTTGCGCAGTGCTCGCATCTCAACCGCGTTTACTCTACTTTCATGCTCTCTCTTCCATACCCAACTCTCGCTTCCATACGTGAGCGTAGGTACCAGCACCGCGTTGTGTATGGCGAGCTGGGCCTTCTGGCTGAGGTTCTTAGCGCCTAGAAGTTTACCTAACGCTCCATTCAAATCCATCCTATGGATATTTGTAACACCAAAACATTTAATGACACAATTTTTAAACAAAACTCAATCATAGTATTGGGGGCATACAGCAGGAAACATTCCAAATTTCTAGAGGAGTGAAGAAAATATTCTATAGAAACCTTTACGTGTATTAAGACAGACAGGTAGACATTTTTAGCTCCGTATTAAATCAACTTTTTAACAACTCCAGTGGAAAATGATGTTTTTCAATCATGTATCTATCCCATTGAAAGTGCCACAATTTTTATAGATGATCCTGGGCTTCCTTGAAAGAAAGGCAAAACTTGCCTCCAAGAAACAGGGAGAACTAAACCGGTCCAAGCCGTACTTCACTCCGCGCCAACGGCTTGTACTTTATAAAACCCAGGTAAGGCCGCATATGAAGTACGGCTCACACATGCGGGCTGGAGTACCAGCGTACCAGCTTAATCCCCTGGACTATATTCAACGTCAAGCCGTTCGTATTGTCGACGATCCCATACTCACAGACGGTTTAGATACGCTTGGCCTTCGGAGATACTTCGCGTCTCTCAGTGTATTCTACTGACTATACAACGAAGTGTTCCAAGGAACTGTTCAGAATGGTGCCTTAGTCTTCTTCCTACTACCGCACAGCAGGTCATCGGGGATGAACCCCCACTTCCTCGAGCCGCTTCGCTCTCGTACGCAACGGTTCTCTAGAGCGTTTCTCTTGCGCACCGTGGGGATTTGTGGGTGGTTTTTCTCTTTAGGGTGGGGTACTCCAGCACATGCGTATGCATACCGGAGACCGTCCGTTCCCCTGCACCTTCTGCTCCAAGGCCTTCACCCAGAAGTCGGGTCTGGACCAGCACGTCCGTATCCACACGAAAGTGAGGCCTTACCGGTGCGTGGTGTGCACCAAGACCTTCAGCCAGAGCGTGCACCTGAAGCAGCACATGAGGACCCACACTCAGGTGGCGCCGTTCCAGTGCGGGTTCTGCAATAAGAGGTGAGTACCTCGAATAGAATGTAACATGAGGTATAATAATCACAAAACCAAAAACTAATGAACGGATTTTGATGAAACTTAGCTTATACCAAAAGTCAACACTGGCCGTGTGCCAGCGATCCCTGAAACCTATTATAACACACGGCACACGGAATGTGGTAATTAATACTCGGCAAGCACTAGCGAATTGTATTCGAATAAATGATTGACAAGTTGATACACGAGTATTTATTTTAATTTTGTAGCAACGTATTTATTGTTCGTAATACCGAAGTAAGAAAGAGAGTTGGTCTGAAAGAGAGTGTCGGGATGAAGGTAAGGAGAGGAATGCTCCGATGGTTCGGGCATGTGGAAAGTGGATGGATGCAGAAGTCGTGGAAGGCCACGACACACCTTCCATGATCAAATCGATCGTGTACCAGCAGAAGGTGATGTCAGGAGCCTTAAGAACAGACGAGCGTGGCGGGTATACTGTCCGTTCCCCCTGTAATGGGAGGCCCGAGCCCAACAGTGGGATGTTTATGCGCTGTTATTTATTTATTTTAGAATACGATCTATATTTAGACTCCAAAATACGGATAGCTGCGGGCAATATTTCATAGATTATAAGATTTTAACACTTCCTTGCTTATGTATTTATGAAATCTGTTTATTTGTTAGAAATAATCCTCATTTGTGCCCAAGCATAGGTCAAACTATAAAACGCAATCGACACGATAATGACAGGCTTTGCATTCATAGTAGTAAAACTACACTAATGCAAAGAAGTGTATTATGTACGACACCAGTATTATACAATAAATTACCTAATTATTATAGTAATTATTTCATGTTATTAGTTTCAATTTAGATTTAATTATAAGATGTGAAAATTGCACGCCTAATAAGGCAAAATGTATTGAGGCAATTACCACAAAAAAACACCTATGTACACATACATTTATAGCAATAAATGATTATTTTATTCTATTCTTAATATTAATTCTCTTCTTAAAATTAATTCTTAAAAAAAAATAAAAAATAAAAATTCTATCTATGACAAAGTCCCAAAAACAGTTTTTTTATTTTTTTATTGCAGGAGTTTTTTGTTGCCTATGGACATTTGCAACAACAAAGGTGCTACAAATGCGCTGCTGCTCTCTTAAGGGAGACTGGAACCTGGTCACTAATGCCGGAACACAACTCAAGGCTGTTATGGCGACATAATTTTAGACCAGGGGTGGTAGCCATCCAGTCGGGCAAATGCCCTACCCCCTGGCATAGTTGCGAGGTGTATATGGTAATTTTCAGTTACTCATCGTGCCCTGCTCAACACAAGCTGTACGCACTAAACATTTCAGATTCAAGCAATCGAGCCACCTGAACTACCATCTAAAGACTCATAACCCGGCAAACATGAGCGAGAACCAGAAGGCCAAGTATTCCGAGCTCATCGGCCTCATCGCCAAAGAGTACGTGGAAGTGGGAATGGACCAGGGCGAAGTGGAGTGTGCCGAACAAGAGCAGAGCGAGGTGGAAATGGAGATCCAAGAGACGGAGAACGAGCAGGAGGTGGAGGAAGAGAAAGTCATAGTCGAAGGTGAGGAGATATGGATTAATGTTAGTATGAATGAGTGAAAAAATGGACACTCACTCGGTGAAGTCAGAATGTAAGTCACTCGATCGGAAAGTTGCTTACGAAAATAAAGTCGTTTAGAACTTTGAATATCTACAAGTAAACATTGGTAATAATAAATACTTAAATTTCAGTATTACAACCAATTACAGTCGTTCTAGTAACTAAGTTATTAAGTCAAAAAATTCAACTGAATCTCAACCGACTAACTTGCTCAAACGCTAGTCATACGATAAAAAGTCGTGTAATCCGCAATGTCGCTTGTTTGATTGTTACATTTATCTATAATTTCCAATTAACAAAGTTACTCAATCCATAATCACAATGAATAAAGTCACTCAATTTACATATAGACTCAAAACAATAATCAATTAACATATTCACTCAATCCATAATCACACAGTCGACAAAATCAATCAACCAACAAGTTAATAATAATCAACAACTTCACTTCATCGATAGTTATTACGAAAGAAGACTTTCAACCGACATAGCCAATCAAATATCTCCAATTTACTAAGTCACTCAATTTACAATCACACTTAACAAAATCACTCGATTCATAATCACCGAGTCAACCAAAGCACTCAACCACAAAATGTTAACAATAGTTGACCAACAAATTCACTCGATTCATAATCACCGAGTCAACCAAAGCACTCAACCCCAAAATGTTAACAATAGTCGACCAACAAATTCACTCGTTTCATAATCACCGAGTCAACCAAAGCACTCAACCCCAAAATGTTAACAAGAGTCGACCAACAAATTCACTCGATTCATAATCACCGAATCGACCAAAGCACTCAACCCCAAAATATTAACAATAGTCGACCAACAAATTCACTCGATTCATAATCACCGAGTCAACCAAAGCACTCAACCCCAAAATGTTAATAATAGTCGACCAACAAATTCACTCGATTCATAATCACCGAGTCAACCAAAGCACTCAACCACAAAATGTTAACAATAGTCGACCAACAAATTCACTCGTTTCATAATCACCGAGTCAACCAAAGCACTCAACCCCAAAATGTTAACAAGAGTCGACCAACAAATTCACTCGTTTCATAATCACCGAGTCAACCAAAGCACTCAACCCCAAAATGTTAACAATAGTCGACCAACAAATTCACTCGATTCATAATCACCGAGTCAACCAAAGCACTCAACCCCAAAATGTTAACAATAGTCGACCAACAAATTCACTCGATTCATAATCACCGAGTCAACCAAAGCACTCAACCACAAAATGTTAACAATAGTCGACCAACAAATTCACTCAAAAACAACTTTCAACCGACAGAGTCAACCAATCAAGTATTTCCAAATACTCCACTCACAAGTTCACTTTAACAATAGTCACTCAACCAAACTCAAACAACAGATTCTCAACCGATATGCAACAAACAATACAATATCTGAGAAAATATCTCAGCGATAGACACTTGTGGCTGCTTCTTATAACTTACTATTCATTCACTTGCCCTACCATCGGATGAATTTTGAGATTACTTGGAGCTCATATCAAAATTTAACCAATGGCAATGCAAATGTACGGTCAGTAAGTTATAGGAACGAACCGTTAATAGTCAATGAAAGACATTGTTTGAAAACCTATGTAAATATAATAACAGCCCATAAACGTCCCACTGCTGAGATCGGACCTCCCTGTAAATCGGAACGGACAGTCTACACGTCACGCATGTCCAAGGCGGCTTGGCGGGTTTGACACATCGGTTATCTCGACGTGCAGATTTCATCACGATGTTCTCCTTCACCGTTCTTAGCACTGGGTAATTGTAACGATGAAATTTTGCTGAACTATGATTATTCTTAATCTACGCGAGCGAAACCGCGATCAACAGCTAGTTTTGTATAAACATACGCATATTCCATAGTTTATATACATATAACTGATAATTAGTTTGTATAATATTTATTAATATAACGTTATTATAGAAGAATCTAGGAATGAAAATAGGTACATACATACATAACTTCACGCCAGTTCCCTTGCGGGGTAGGCACGAACAACAGAGCGCCATTCTAGCTTATTCTTACACACCTCACTTGCTTCTTTGACATTCATAACTCTTGAAACTCTTGAAACTTGAACTCATGAAAATAGGTAATCTCTTTTATCCGTTCAGGAACGGAGAAAGAATACAATTTCCTGCGTTGGGGCGGCGTGTCGTAAGAGGCGACAAAACAACCCACAGCCAGGTGGTAGGGTATTTGCCCGGCTGGATGGCTACCACCCCTGGTCTAGAGCATGCCGCCATAACAACTTTAAGTTGTGTTCCGGCATTAGTGACCAGGTTCCAGTCTCCCTTAAGGGAGCAGCAGCGCATTTGTAGCAACTTTGGTGTTGCAAATGTCGATAGGCGATGGTAACCGCTTTCTATCCAGTGGGCCGTCTGCCTGTCTGCTGAACTACTGCAATAAAAAAAATTTAAAAAAAATTGTTCAAGTAAAAGCAGATCTAAACCACATCACTTTCTATTCTTGCGGAGTAAACCGGTTAAAGCAGGTTTATCATATAAGGCCCTTTATAAGATTTTTCGCAAGTATCAATACATGAATGAAAAGGACATACAACAGTTCCTTATTTTTGAGTCTTAGCAACAATTACGTTCGTTAGTCGCGCTAAAACTTGAGAATGGCTGGTCTGATTTGGCTAATTTTGGTTTTGAATTATTTGTGGAAGTCCAGGGAAGGTTTAAAAGGTGAGTAAATATGAACAAAATGCTTGGAATATAGTAAAAACAACAATTTCGCTTTCCCTTAGAAACGATTTCTATTTGTCAAACATTTGATGTTCGTTCCGTAATTTAGAAATCAATTAAATTTAAGTCGTTCAGAAATCAAATTAAATTTAAACGTGAAGTTTTTTTTGGTTATGAATGTCAAACTCTTGATGTTGGTTCTGGTTAAGTTTTGACCACATTTTTTAAACTATTCCTACTTGTCAAACATTTGATGTTCGTCCCGTCATTTAGAAATCAATTAAATTTAAGTCGTTCAGAAATCAAATTAAATTTAAACGTGAATTATTTATTTTTTTTGGTTTTGAATGTCAAACGTTTGATGTTGGTTCTGGTTAAGTTTTGACCAAATTTTTTACTAAAGTTGAATCATTCTGTAATTATCATTCAGCTTTTTTATTTATTGATTCTGTGGCGGTACGAATTTTGCCGGGTCAGCTAGTTTAATAATATTAATAATACCAAAAAAACTAAGTTGAAGCTTGCCTTAAGGTGATTCACTCGGTCCTTTACTTTTAATACCTTCGCAATAAATGTAATAGTCAAGCGCCGACACTGAATATCGCTTCATACAATTAGTGTCATAATTATCCATAACAGATATAACCGGTTAACTACAACCGGTTATAACCGACAAAATTAAAACCGGTTTTAAGCCTCGTGCGCGAGCGAGTTAAAAAATTACATTTAGGTAGCAATTTAATAACTGTATAAATAATGAATTAATGTGCTATTAGATTCTTGTATAAAGTTGTGAAGTCATAAGTTGGTACTCGTACAAAATCTATCGAGGCTTCGGCGTTTGTAAGATGATAAAAAGTAAGTAGATTTGACTGTCAACTACCCTGTTGTTCTTCTAGTTATTAGGCGCCATAATGTTTGGCGCGAACTGGAATAGTGTATATGTATTAATTATAAGGTATGTAAATAGTATATAATAATAATATAAATAGAAATAAAAAATTCTAATAGTGTATGATTTTTATTTGGGTTACTGAGATGAGACTGCATATCGACCTTCACCCATCTGAGACATATTTTTAACAATTTATATTGATAACACACATATATCCGTGCAGGAACGGAGAAAGAATACAATTTCCTGCGTTGGGGCGGCCTGTCGTAAGATAATAATAATAATCGGCAGACAAACACACATTGTATATCCTCAAATTAAGCAAGTTACGCTTGTGTTATGGCTAATATACAACGGACTACTCTGGGGCCGATCCCAGACACCCAGACCATAGTAAATAACGGAGAAAAGACGTTTTCAGAAATTTACTATACCAGGAATCGAACCTGGAGTCTCTGCGTTGCAGAGTGAGGTAGGCCGGCAAAGGCTTAGCCCGCTCAACCACAGAGGCCGCCTAAAGAGTAAGAGTAAAGAGTAAGAGGCGACTTAACAACCCATAGCTAAGGTGGTAGGGCATTTGCCCGACTGGATGCCTACCACCCCTGGTCTAAAGTATGTCGCCATAACAACCTTGAGTTGTGTTCTGGCATTAGTGACCAGGTTCCAGTCTCCCTTAAGAGAGCAGCAGCGCATCTGTAGCACCTTCGGTGTTGCAAATGTCCATAGGCGATGGTAACCGCTTTCCATCAAGTGGGTCGTCTGCCCGTCTGCTGATCTCTTGCAATAAAAAAATTTAAAAAAAAAAACGCCTATGATCGAAGTGTTCATGGCTATTTTTGAAGTCTTCAAAGCATGGCAATAATATTCCATATATGTCTTCTGAAAATGTATGCATATGTTATGTCAGTATTTAGCATCATTAATAGACATCGGATTATATGCATTTGCATTTTTGCATATGGCAATGCATATAAATCTATTTTTATAGCGTTATTGCATATTTGGGTACTTTTTCATTGTCAGTGCTTATTTCGGTAGTTATACGTGGTAGGCGTCTTGTATTATGCCGACGACACGACGAAAAAATAATTGAACAGAGTAACGCCCTTCCGAGTTCACTATTGCAAGAGGTTTGTGGCAAATTAAATGCTGTTTTGTATAAAAACCCCGGTCTTGAAAGAATAAAGAAAATTGACGCATTTATCAATGGCACCGGACAAACTACCTGACGAAGTGTTTGCAGAAATGGCGCCAAATTTCAAGTTCTGTCCGGTGACGTCAGTTGACGTCGAAAGGTCATTTTCAGCCTGTAAATTAATATTAAGTGACAAGCGTCACAAGTTTGCTGCAGAAAGCCTGGAAAAATATGTTATTGTTTACTGTCACAAGAATTATAATAAGTAAATTATTATAATAATAATTTATAACTAATATTGGGATATCCCTATTAATATTATAAATGCGAAAGTAACTCTGTCTGTCTGTCTGTTCCGTTTTCACGGAAAAACTACTGGCCCGATTTGGCTGAAACTCAGTATATATATATATATTTTCGATGCCGAGAATGAACATAGGATATTTTTTATCCCGAAAAATGGGATAGTTTCCGGGAGAAAAATATATTTGTCTTTTTGTTTGTTATCCTTTTATGGAAAGACTGTTGGACCGATTTGGCTGAAACTCGGTACATATATAATTTGAATACCGAGAGTGCCTAAGGGATACTTTTTATCCCGGATAATGGGATACATTTTGGGATAGATTTATGTAAAGTTTATCCCGGAAACTAGGACAGGTTCTGTGATTTTGTCCATTTCGTCCACTGGGTCTACTGGGTCCACTGGGTCCATTTGGAACACTTCGCCTACTGGGTTAACTGGGTCCACTGGGCCCAATGGATCCACTTAGACCACTGGGTCCACTGGGTCCACTCTGACCACTGGGTCTACTTGGTCAACTGGGTCCACTGGGTCCACTAGGCCAGTTGGGTACACTTTGTCCACTGGATCCACTGGGTCCAGTTGGTCCACTAGGTCCACTGGGTCCACTTGGACCATGTTATCTATTTTGTCATTTTTGTCAAGTTTTGTCATTTATGTAGTTTACATATAGACGGTGGTGGTATAGTTTGCGATATAAAATGAAGTGAATCTTTCGGGGCAAATACATACAAATTTAATACAATGTATCCTGTACCACTTGCTTTTTAAACAAGAGATACGCACTAGAGGTTGACCCGCGGCGCAGCCGCGGGGTAAACTCTAGTGTATAATATATAAATATAATGTGAAAATAAATTTAAATTCTAATTAATCTAATAATAAATGGTTTATTGATTGTGCATATTTCGCCCCTTTTTAGTGCATATTTTGCCATTTTGATAGTGCATATAATCCGATGTCTAATCATTGACAATAATTACGCATTGCACCCGTCGCCACATCCGAGTGAAATGACGTATACCTTTAACATGAAGGGTCAATATATACTGGCGCAGAGTCGAAGCGCATCGAAGCGTCAAATTCTTTACAACCAAAGCGAAGCCGCACGAATACGCGCGCACTCTTTTACGTGTAGTAATTGGCATCAACAGCAATGCTATTGAATTACTTGCCAATTGGACCTACTTATGCAAAACAGAACCAATCCACAAACATGCCAAAATTGGGTTAAGGATGCAAGACTTTCAAAATGCACCTTCTATCGACTCAATAAAAATCATAACGAGAAAATATAATATAACTGTTTTGCATTCCAACAAAACAGGTATTATGTGTTGACTGAGACACACAGTGTTGTTAGAAGAAAGCATGTAATAATTTGCCACTATTTAATATCTATAGTATAAAAACTCACCAATTTCATCATGATTTTATACCTTTCTCTTTTACTCACCAGCATGACATCTCTTTCCTTGATGTGACAGATTTGAGATAGCTGTCAATTCATATGGTCTTCAGCACACCAGCAAGAAACTTGCTGCAACACTGTGTGTCTCAGTCAACACATAATACCTGTTTTGTTGGAATGCAAAACAGTTATATTATGTGTCTCTGTCGACACACAGTGTTGTTAGAAGACCTGTTTGTTATCTGCTGGTGAAAACACAAGTAATACAATGCATATGATGATTAGAGATTTAAAATATTTCTCAAAGTATATCCGATTTACTTTAAGAATTTTAATTTGTCTGTGAAGGAAAATAAAAAAAAAAATAATACTATTATCTTATGAATCTTCCATTAAAAATGGAAAACCTAAAGGTAACCATAACTAAAGAGCCTTAATAACAACTAAAATTAGCTTATAGCTAATCTTGACTAGGTTTGATATCATTAATAGAAACATCTGTATGTTCCAATACTTATAAGATTCCTCTAATATCTCTTGTACTGGTCATTTTATAACTAACATCTTGTATAAACATCTAGCTAATAGATATATATGTAGAGTAGTATTAATCTCTCCCCCCCCCCCCCCTTTTTTTTATAGAGTACTATATTGTATATTTACAAAAAATATTATATACAATGTCTCTGAAAACAGTAATTATGGTTCTTTAAGCAATTTTTATCTTTCAAGATAATGATAGAAATGTATAAACTTGTACTCATTCTCTATCTAGGCTTTTTGACCTTTCAGATACTGTTATAAAATGTTTAATGTGTGTTACAGGACAAAACAATAATTTCGGTGTTTCCGTAACATCCAGCTAGACTGCTTATTATTTTATTTATAATCTTGTTATTAAACAAAGTTGTGGCTACCAGCCGATTGTTTTGATTGTCTGGGGATGCCCTGGTGTCAACAGATCATAGATTCTACAGCCTGAGGCAGGTAATAGTAGTGACTATCCAGCTACTAATATGAAATTATATATACTTATATATATATATAATTTTATTTATTTATTTTAATTTTGTCAAATAGAAATGCTAATATTCTAGACAAATAGCATTTTAAATTTCTGGTTTAACAAGTGAAATGGTCTTAAGTATTTGATGATCATCTTACATCTCTGATAATGTTATTATATGATAGATAGAAAACACTTTAATTTACACCATTTCAAAAAACTTAAGAACTAGTAATATATGGTAGCCTTTTAAAATTTCTTTTTGGCAATGTCTATTGTAGGTATATAGTAATTGTAAGTGGTAAGTATTATTAAGTAGGTGTCTGCCAACTACTTTGATAAGTCTTGCCATTTGTGATTCAGTAAGAGACTTGATCATTCAAACTCTAAATTTTTAAGCAAAAAGGGGCAATCTGTCTGTCTGTCCATCTACTGAGATCTTCCTCCTGTCTTAAATGAAAATTGTTAATAATCTTTGCTTTCAAGTTTGGCCTCCGAAAGCCCTTGGTCTATTCTGGTATTAATAAAAGGAAATTTCCTTTAACCTGGTTCAAGTAAGACAGTATTTCTATTAGGCTGGGTGGGGAAAATTGCCAAGCCCAGCCGAAAGTCTCATTTCTACTGAATACATTGTAGAAAAAATGAGCACACCATGTCTGGGGCCACCCATCACATACTTTGATGAAAATAAGTTCATGCCTTGGACGCTCCAAATTTTGAACATAGCCTCCATGGCCTGGAGCAGAAGAAGCCACTTCAGAACTTTAGGACCATTTGGCATCTGGCTTCTCGTTCAGTTTAGCTTCCCCGAGAGCTAAGTGGCAGAGAAAGAGAGTTATGCTCCATTGTTCTGTGAGATTCGACAATCTGGTAAGCATCTTTATTTATTTACTTTTTTAGGTAAAGGGATTACGTCCTTTTCTCACCATGCATTACAATATGCACCTCTTTGAGTCATACACTGACTATTTATTGTTACAAACATAGTATACATCTCGTTCCTCTTTGAACTCCAAGAAATTGGTTACAGGCCCACTTTCCAATCAGTGAGCAAATCCTGTTTAGCTGAGCACCTCAACCTGAATTTGAGGTCAAAAGACTGAATAATACAGCTATTTGAGCACTGGTTCTGAGCCATGCTCTCCTTTGATCAACTTTATTTCAGGTCTTGCTAAACAGTAGGGTTAGATATTCCCTCTTGGCCTGCTCTATTTGAATAATTTTAGGAACATTTGCATACAGTGATTGTGAAGTCAATTCTTTAAAATTGCATAGTATGCAAAATCTCAATTTAGTCATAACCCCTTTAGGAGTAGTAATATGTCTATTCCACATGTTTGAAATCAGAACTGTTATTTTTAGTTATGGTTTTTACAACAATTTCACTCT
Source organism: Dendrolimus kikuchii (assembly GCA_019925095.2). Taxonomy (NCBI): domain Eukaryota; kingdom Metazoa; phylum Arthropoda; class Insecta; order Lepidoptera; family Lasiocampidae; genus Dendrolimus; species Dendrolimus kikuchii. The sequence goes on from JAHHIN020000031.1 coordinate 4,417,742, forward strand.
GCCTCGCCTGGTGTCCCAGACAGTTATAACAATAGGAAAACAGACCTTAGACATTGGAGCAAATAATTTGATCACACCTGAGATTTAATGCTCACATAATGGCGATTGTAAGATAGACTCTTTGATAACTTATATGCCATCCTCGTATCGAACATTCTCAGAGTTTCTGCAACCTGAGAATCAAGGACCTTCCGTCCTGACTGATTCTAGAGTAACTGGATATGGTGTCTATAGGATTTCTGCAATCCAATTTGCTATAATAGCAAATATTTTTGTGCCAAATGTTAAGCCACAAAGCAAGAGCAATAAAGAGGGGAGTTTCCAGTCTTTAAACATCAATTGAGATACTTCTTATCATCTTACAGAATGTCACAGTCTCATAGCATAGACACTTATGATATTATAAGTTTGTATAAATAAGGTTTAAAATTAGTATACAAATAGACCACTACTTTGCTGTCTTAAGATTAATCAAACTATCTCTTATGTTATTATAATAGTAAGATGATAAGCTGTTGTTTTAACCCCTGCTCTCTTATATGTAATTAATACAATTACTTATTGTAATGTGTAACTAAATGTTTGCTGGAAATCTTGCTATAAACCACTCGGAGGAATGTCCGGTTGAGGTTTAGCTATTGGTAAGTGAAAATATGCCTGTTGAATGTTTGTTGTCACTAACCAATATGTCTTAACTTTAATTAATCTATTATTTGTAATATAAAATGTTTTACAATATATTACATATGAATTGAGACCTCTGAGGTCCAAGAGGGCAGAAATCAACATCTGACTTCTTTATCAAAAACCATCTGAATGCAGCTCTTTGGATGGAGTCTGTTATATTCACTACTTTTAATAGGTGAACTATCTCTTTTCTCATTATGTGTATTGTGTAGTCTAAACAATTTACACTAAGATTTATAGGCTTGGCTGTATAATTAGTAAGGCTTAGATCACTTGTCATATAAGACATTAGATGTGTTACTTTTTAACTTAAAGTACGTACTTGTCTTTAAATTTTAATCACCCTTGTAAGCCACTCAATGATGCTTTAATAAGTTGTACAACATCAGAACAAAAATATAGTCTTGACTACAAATAATTTGCAATGTAGTCTCTAATATTTAATTATGGGACATTGGTCCCACTGACTTATTAATCCTGTCAATGAGTAATGTAAAAATTACTAGGCTTTGGTGAAAATCAGTTGTGGTGCCTCCTGTGAGGACTTAATTTACAAGCCCTTGTTTACAAGACCAATGTTCAGGTGGGTTACAGTCACATGACACATCTATGCACCATGAACAGATCCAAACTTTCTTTAATATAGGTTAGAAGGCTATAACCACCCAAAGTTATCTTTATATCTCAAATAATAAATAAATGGGCCGACTATCTATACACACCCCAGTGTTTTATCACTGAATTAAAGAAGCTGTTCAGCTTCAGCCAGCAGCAGCTGGATGTTGTTTAGAAATTGTCATTGTTCTAGAATATTATAAAAAACAAATTTGTCCACAATGGTTCTGCACCGATAAGTGGTCTTCTTTTACAGTGAAATGACAAATGTTATGTCTTAGTACAACACTATTAGCAAGACAAGTTTGTGATAAATGTCCTTTCAATCATATTAATCAAAAATCAATTTAATTTTTGACACTAACTCTTGGTTAGCTTAAGTAAACAACCGGTTTATTAACCTCGGTGTTTTATTTCCCCTACTGAGATTTTCAGTTAGGTGTTAAAACAAGTTCAATCCTGTTTGAAAACTCGTAATTGTACTTACATCTCATGTTCAGTAGAATAAAGCAAAATACTTCCCCTTCGTCCGAACTTGAGAAACGAAGATAATTTATCGTAATTGGTTTCACTCGAAGTTCTGGTAATAACAGAAATCACCAAAGGCTTAAAGATTTCGAATGTTGCACATTCCACTTGGAACACTTGCTTGTCATAGTTTGTACTTATTATAACACAATTAAAAGACGAATGGTAAGTGTTATAATGAAGTACTATATTATTTTCTTGGCACTGTGTTGTCAACACTTCAAAATTCTATTAATATTGAATAGTTTTAACACTTTGAAATAATTTACAAATTTTGCAATGTTTTACCGGCAAAATTTTACAACGCATATGAATTGACAGCTATCTCAGATCTGTCACATCAAGGAAAGAGATGTCATGCTGGTGAGTAAAAGAGAAAGGTATAAAATCATGAGGAAATTGGTGAGTAATTATACTATAGATATTAAATAGTGGCAAATTATTACATGCTTTCTTCTAACAACACTGTGTGTCGACAGAGACACATAATATACAATATTCTAAACGTTTTTTCCAAAATATAGACATATTTTTTTGTACGCAAAATTTTAATAAAAACGGCTTTTTCTCAAAACTGTTAGTATGTGGGTTGGTTCCATTTTGCATAAGTAGGTCTAATTGGCTCTCGTAGCTGAAACGTGTGTAAAATGGTTGACATTGATCTTGCTATGGTATTACTTATATCGGAAGTTGATCGTGATCAACACCGACGCAGGCCAATTTCCGACTGATGACTAGGGATGCAAACAAAACATCGATGTATCGTTCATAAAAATCGATGTTGAAACCAAAACATCGACGATACATCGTTGTTCAAGAACGATGTTTTATAGTACATAGACGTAACGCGCCATCTTGCGCTCTATTTTTCATATTTTTTCTTATTGCCAGTAATAATTTATATATCTATTTCTTTCATTTCTATCAAAAATAATCATTTTTCTTAGATGTACATTTATTTTAAATGGTGATAGGGATGTGTTAGTGTGTGCCTACGCTGTTGAATAGTAAGTACGGTGCTGAATGTGGGTAAGAGAAAAGACATATAAATAGAATAAACATAGTATTTAAGTCGTGGAAGTCGTGGAAGGCCACGATACACCTTCCATGATCAAATTGATCGTGTACTAGCGGAGGGTGATGTCAGGAGCCTTAAGAACAGACGAGTGTGCATGACAAGAGTTATGAATGTCAAAGAAGCAAGTGAGGTGTGTAAGAATGGACCAAAATGGCGCTCTGTTGTTCGTGCCTACCACGCAAGGGAACTGGCGTGAAGTTATGTATGTATGTATAGTATTTAGTAACATGAGAGCATTGAGAAATGGGTGTGGTATTTCTTTGAAATATGGAGTAACAGCGGCATAAAAGGATGATGTTAGTGAAAGCAAGAATTAAGAACGGTGTACTAAGGTGGTTTAGGCGATACATCGATGTTAAAAAAAACGATGTTTCATTTGCATCGCAGGAACAAGCGTCAAAAGCTTATGTCAATGCTGATAAAAAACATCGATATATCGTTCATAAACGTCGATATTTTTAACATCGATATTTCATAATATTTTCTTAAGTTTTCGCGACTTGTATACATAATAAAACTACGTTTTAACGGTTTTAAGCGCGGTAATTTTATTTGATTTTGGTTTTTCCGACGTTTCGGCCACTTTTCAGTGGCCGTGATCACGGAAGACAAAGATGTCAAGTGTCAACGAGTATTGTTAAAGTTTTATTTAGCCTACCGCCAACTTATTAATTTTAATTATTTAATTTTTAATTTTGTTTATGGTTATTATTTAATCTATGGGAGCCTAATCTAATTTACTACCGCTTCGCAACATGTTATGGCTTGAAGAGAAGAAGCGGCGCAAGAAACTCTTCAGCAAACATGCCTAGCTCTAATAATTTTATATAATATTAAAATGGGTGGAAGGAAAAATTATTATTATTTTTCCTTCCACCCATTTTAATATTATATAAAATTATTAGAGCTAGGCATGTTTGCTGAAGAGTTTCTTGCGCCGCTTCTTCTCGTCAAGCCATAACATGTTGCGAAGCGGTAGTAAATTAGATTAGGCTCCCATAGATTAAATAATAACCATAAACAAAATTAAAAATTAAATAATTAAAATTAATAAGTTGGCGGTAGGCTAAATAAAACTTTAACAATACTCGTTGACACTTGACATCTTTGTCTTCCGTGATCACGGCCACTGAAAAGTGGCCGAAACGTCGGAAAAACCAAAATCAAATAAAATTACCGCGCTTAAAACCGTTAAAACGTAGTTTTATTATCGATATTTCACTTATCAAAACACCGATATTCTAACATCGATGTTTTTTTATGAGCGATGTGCATCCCTAGTGATGACGCGTAGGTTCGCTAGTGGGCGCATGGATACGCGAGAATGCGCGCGCACCAATCGGCGTTGTAAAGGCCTGAGCCTGATCAGACTCCGGTTATAAATTTGTGGACTGTACTATTATGATGAATGATGAACGTTTTGTATATATATATATATATATATATATTTATTGCTTTGCTGGTATTAATTACATTTAATTATATGTATATGGTGCGCGCGCGTTGATGTGAGAGGATCGTTAGCAAAAAAGCTTATGATATGTGACACCGGCCGATGCGCCGCGTCGCCCCCACCGCAGGTGCCGCCCCGCGCCAACCGGTCCAGTTGCTGGCTGCAGCCGTAACAGGCGTTGTTTCGATTCCGAAGAATGCGCGCGTCTTTTTACAATCTCAGAAGTAATGTGTGCGTTACGCTGTGGAGTTAAGGTTGAATTTGTTATATTCAGTTTTGGATAGACGCTTCGATGCGCTTCGACTCTGCGCTAGTATAAATTGACCCTAACCGAGATGAAGCCACACCATTAATAAAATTCCAAATAAAACTCATTCATAGAAAAAATACATTTATTTTTCACATTAACTTTACTTATTTATTATATACCTAATTATTGTACACACTTCACAGAAGGCGTTGTTGACGAACTTCACGCTATCATCTTACTGGGGTAAGCAGTGAACTTCAGTTTCAGTTTTTACACATCTACGAGCCAATGTGGAGCAATCATACGCCTAACTCGATGTGTAGATTTCATCACTATTTAATCGATGCGCAACTTTCATCACGGTGCATAGATTTCATCGCGACGCAATCGATGCGCAAGCGTCACCGGCCGATATACTCGTGTAAGCGCAATTGCGATGTGCAAATTTCATAACGATGCGTGACTTACATCGCGATGTCATCGATGTGCTAGCCTCACGGACTCAATACCGATGTGTGTTTCATCACGATGTTGCGCTGTCTTTTCACCATCAGGGACACTAAGGCGCTTCATCTACATATAAATCCTTCTCAAATGCTGCGCGGTTGTTATTGCATTGCATTGCGGACAGATTTTCTTGGCTTTCAATGATTGCAACCAACAAACCTAGAAGAAAAGAGAAAATTCATCAGCAGACAAACACACATCAGTATATCCCAAAGCTCAGCCAGATTAAATAACGCTGCTATTAGACGAATCAATCAAATCTATACATATAATAAAATTGTAGAGGTCAAATTTCTGTACAATAAAAATTTTTACTAAAAACCGAGTCAGGGGGATGTAATAAGTGAAATAGGACTAATTTAAATTTTTTCCAAATGTTTTGTTTCTCTGTTTGTACGGGCTAATCTCCGAAACGACTGGACCGATTTAAATGAAATTTTGTATGGTGGCAGCTTATATCCCTAGTCAACATATAGGATACTTTTGATCCCGGAAAATTAAAGAGTTCCTGTGGGATAGTTAAAAAAAAACTTTAATTTATCCGTGCAGGAATGGAAAAAGTATACAATTTCCTGCGTTGGGGCCGCCTGTCGTAAGAGGCGACTTCACAACCCACAGCCAGGTGGTAGGGCATTTGCCCGACTGGATGGCTACCACCCCTGGTCTAAAGTATGTCGCCATAACAACCTTGAGTTGTGTTCCGGCATTAGTGACCAGGCTCCAGTCTCCCTTAAGAGGGCAGCAGTGCATTTGTAGCACCTTTGGTGTTGCAAATGTCCATAGGCGATGGTAACCGCTTTCCATCAAGTAGGCCTTCTGCCTGTCTGCTGAACTCCTGCAATAAAAAATTACTGAAACAACTTATTATAAAACTTATGCACCTAATTAAGTATTGATATTGCCGTTATCATCATACAATAAAACAATTTATCAATAAAAAACAACTAGGCTATATATCATCACGCCAAGACCAATAGGAGCGGAGCACCAATGAGGAATGTTTTAAAATCAGGAGGGCTTTTTTTAACTATTCCACGCGGACGAAGTCGCGGGCAGAAGCTAGTCAATCAAAAATCAATTATATCCGTGCAGAAACAGGGAAAGAATACAATTTCCCGCTCTGGGGTGGCCTGTCGTAAGACGTGACGAAACGACCCACAGCCAGGTGGTAGGGTATTCGCTCGTCTGGATAGCTACCACCACCGGTTCAGAGTATGCCCGCTGTGACAAGCTTGAGTTGTGTTCCGGCATCAGTGTCAGCACCTTGCGTTTTATAAATTTCCATAGGCAACGGTGACCACTTTCCATCAGGTGGCCGTCCCGCCTGTTGGTCCGCTCCGTCCGATCGAAAGAGATCAAACTCACCTCGCAGTAAACGTGCCAGCACTGTATCGACACCGCTGGCGACGTGTAAGCGCCCAAACAGATCAGACACTTCATCTGGAAACAGAACAATGGCTAAGTGCGTGTCGGTGTATGCACTATGAACTATTCTACGGTCGGGCCGTTCTCCTCAGCGCTCACTTTTAGCACAAATTTGTACGTTGTGACACTCGCTGTCGCAACGACGTATTTGGCACAAGTGGTTGAATTTAAAACAAAACAATTTATTGTTGTTGTCTCACTTGTCTCACTCTGTTTATATATATATATATATATATATATATATATATATATATATATATATATATATATATATATATATATATATATATATATATATATATATATATATATATATATATACTAGTTGTATGCGGCAGACGTTGTCCTGCCTTTAAAAAATAAAAATCTAGAACCCGATTACAGAGTCATCTACCGGGACCAAATGTTAATTTAAACTCGAATTTGTAGCACCTTTAGTGTTGCAAATGTCCATAGGCGATGGTAACCGCTTTCCATCGAGTGGGCCGTCTGCCTGTCTGCTGAACTCCTGCAATAAAATAAAAAAGAATCAACCTGAACAGAGTAGAAAATTATTAAAGTACTTATATCCCTATTAAAAAATAGGGGTTGGTGATACAAGGATAAAAATTTAGGGTGGTATGTATTTTTCAATGCTAAATCATAATAAATATAAATAAGAAATTTTGTCAAAAAAATAAAATAATATATTAAGCGGTGGGTCACCCTTTATCATTTAGGGGTATGAAAAATAGATGTTGGCCAATTCTCAGACCTACCCGATATGCACACAAAATTTCATACAAATCGGTTCAGCCGTTTCGGGGAAGTTTGGTAACAAGCACCGCGACACGAGAATTTTATATATTAGAGATATATATATATATATATATATATACTAGCGGCCCCGGCAGACATTGTCCTGCTCTGAAAAAATAAAAATCTAGGACCCGATCCCAGCGCCACCTACCGGTTCCAATTGTGAATCTAAACCATCCGGAAACCCACAAAAACAAAATCACTAAAATCGGTCCAGGTGATTAGGAGGATTCTAGAACCCGATCTCAACGCCACCTACAAGTTCCAACGGGATAAAAAGTATCCTATGTCCGTCTCCCGGTTCTAAGCTAACACCCCATCAATTTTCAGCCAAATCGGTACAGCCGTTCTTGAGTTATAAATAGTGTAACTAACACGACTTTCTTTTATATATATAGATTTGTATGAAATGGGTATATATACGATTAAACTTTATAATTCAGTCATTTGAGATTTGCACCTGAAACTGATATTAGGTCTTTATTATGAGACAGGGCAGAGAGCTTAAGGGCATATTTGGCATCTTTTTTTTTAATTTGAGTTTATGGCTTGGCAGCTAGGTCTTTGAGCCAGGTTTTAAATTACAATTTAATAAAATAAAAATGTGAAAAAAATCAGGGTGTTAATCGGACCAGGACATGCCGCAAATGAAATTTTTAGAAAATTTGTCCGTCTGTCTGTTTATTCCGGCTGATCTCTGAAACGGCTGGAGCGATGTTGACGGGATTTTCACTGGCAGGTAGCTGATGTTATAAGGAGCAACTTCGCAACTTTTTTTAGGATTCTGCGAAAAAAATTCCACGCGGTCCAAGTCGCGGGCACAGCTAGTACGTTTAAAATATAATAAGAGGTTATCATTCAGTTTTAATAAGGATTTTAACATTCAACACACTCTGATTGAAAATTGCTTAGACAGTGAAATACGTGACAGACAGACAGGAGATTATAGGAAAACTTACATCATACTAACCTCTGAATCTCCATTGTGCTTCCTCTCCAACTCCTTTATCTTCGCCTTTAAAGCTTGTATCCTTGTCTGAAAACATATTAAAAGCTATACAGTTTTAAAAATTATAATATTGCAACTTTACAGCAAATTTGTATGTAGATCAACAGTTGCCCCCAGAACTTTTTGACTATCTCATTTTTCGGGACCAAAAGTATCCTATGTCCATTCTTGAAACTATGTATAATATACATAGTCTTAAGACTATGTATAATACACATCCTCCTCCATCCGCTCCACATGACCGAGCCAGCGGAGACGGTGAGATTTTATCTCCCCAATTATGTTGGGCTCGGCCATGAGTTCTTCTATTTCGGAGTTGGTTCGGACCCTCCAGCTGCCATCTTCTTTTATTGTTGGGCCCAAGATTTTTCTGAGAACCTTCCTCTCTGTGACCAACAATTGGTTCTCCTCCTTCAGTGTCAGTCCAGGCCTCACAGCCGTACATCAAAATTGGTCTAATGACAGTTTTGTAGACGCGAATTTTAGTCTTCCTGCTTAGGAGCCTGGACACTAACACCTTATGTAAGGCAGCACTGCACCTGAGGGCATTTTGGACACGGATGTGTATTTCTTCCTCTCGGGAGTTCGTGTCTGTGATTGTGCATCCCAGGTATTTGAACTTGCTCGCACCTTTATACAGTGTATTAAGAAAATGAAGAAACTACATTGAATCTAAGATCTGGCTTCAAGGCCTAGCTGCCAAGCCATAAAATCCAAAAAAAAAAATCAAGAATGGAGATAGGGTTACATGTTATCCCGAAAAATGGTATAATCAAACAGTTCCGGGGACAACTGTTGATCTAGATACAAAAATTAATACTATGTAGCCTGGTGAAAATACAAGCTTGCTCCATAAACTACGTCATAAGCTCAGGGGGGGGGGGGACCGACGACGTAAAATATTTCTTGACGTCACATTTCAGAATCTAATATATTTAAGCTTATTATGGAACTGCTGTTTTAATTTAATAATTTCTTGATGTAAAATTGCAAGATATGATGGTTGGCCGTTTCTACGGAGGAAGCCGGTTGGTGGCCGAGCCGGTTTAATTTGGCCACAAACTGTATAAAGTCTATACATCGTATTTGCTATACACTAACCTACAATGCAATATTGTAGATGAAAACAATATTTACATGACATCTTAGGTATCGATATAATAACGACATAATGGTAGACACGTAGACAGTACAAACCGTATTTGATGACATCACACTAGGGAGGGAGGGGTCTCTCACGAATGTGACCAGCCGTAAAAAGAACGGGGGACGGTCAAAAATAAAAAGGAGATATTGTGAAAAAATAGCAGTTTTTTCACAATATCTCCTTTCAAACTCGTTTTACATTAAATCATACATACATACATACATAACTTCACGCCAGTTCCCTTGCGGGGTAGGCACGAACAACAGAGCGCCATTTAGGCTTATTCTTACACACCTCACTTGCTTCTTTGACATTCATAACTCTTGTCATGCACGCTCGTCTGATCTTAAGGCTCCTTACATCACCTTCTGCTAGTACACGATCACTTTGATCATGGAAGGTGTGTCGTGGCCTTCCACGACTTCTGCATCCATCCACTTTCCACATGCCCGAACCACCGGAGCATTCCTTTCCTCACCTTCACCCCGACACTCTCTTTCAGACCAACTCTCTTTCTTACTTCGGTATTACGAACGCGGTCCGCGAGCGTCACTCCGCAGATTTTGCGCAGTGCTCGCATCTCGACCGCGTTTACTCTACTTTCATGCTCTCTCTTCCATACCCAACTCTCGCTTCCATACGTGAGCGTAGGTACCAGCACCGCGTTGTGTACGGCGAGCTGGGCCTTGTGGCTGAGGTTCTTAGCGCCTAGAAGTTTACCTAACGCTCCATTCAAACTATTCCCCAAATTCACTCTTCTTTCTATATTAGCGGTGTACCTTCCATCCCTGCTAAAAGCACATCCAAGATATACAAACTCATTCACTTGCTCCAGCATAACATCATCGACCATTATCCTTGCATTCGTTCTGGTTTCTTCTCTTTCAAACACATAACCTTTGTTTTCTTCGCATTCAAATGCAAGCCTCTCGCCTGACAGTCATCTTTCATCATTGTGACTAGTGTTTGCAGTTCGAATGGCGATTCGGCTAAAAGCACGGCATCATCCGCATAAAGCAAGGTGCTTACAACTAGATCACTCATCCGCACCCCAACATCCATCAATCTTATTCTCTGGAGACAATCGTCCAGGTATAGGATGAACAGCAAAGCCGACAGCACGCAGCCCTGCCGGACGCCAATATTGACGTCAAACCAGGGCGACAGGCTGCCATCCAGCCGCACGCATGCCATACAGTCCTCGTAAGTGGACTGCACAGCACGCATCAATTGGCCATTAATCCCATATGCGGGCAATATGTCCCACAGGTCCGTCCGCACAACCCTGTCAAATGCTTTCTCTAGATCCACAAAACCGCAGAATACCTTCCGACCCATAGCCAGCTGCTTCTCTACGATATTGCGGAGAGAGAAAACTTGATCCATACATCCCCTTCCATTTCTGAAGCCACCTTGTGCATCCCACAGTAATCCATCGGATACCACTCTCATTCTCTTTTCAATAATCTTCGCATACACTTTAGATGCTGTGCTGATCAAACTGATGGCCCTGTAGCTGGCGCACTCCATACGTGACCCCTTGCCTTTATACAAGGGCACGATGACAGCGCGCCTCCAGTCCTTGGGAACCTTTCCCGTCCTCCAGCACAAGTTGCATAAGGACAGGAAAGCGTCCCGGACGCAGGTTCCACCATATTTGATCATCTCAGCAGACACACTATCGATTCCTGCTGCCTTTCCATTTTTCAGACTTCTTATCGACCATTCGATCTCTTCCAAAGTGATCTCGGATGCTGACTCCTCGGAGTCGGTCACAGACTCAGTCGTGGTGCCAGCATCCGGGATATTATCATACATGAGAAATGTAAAATATTCACTCCATCGCGCTAACACCTCTTGTGGGTGAGCAAGAACGTCCCCAGCTTTAGGTTTTATTCTTTACATTCTGGAAGCTGACGAACAACCCTGAGACTTCTTAACCTCTCTCCAAAAGAGTTTGGTATTCGCCTCGAAGTTCTCCGTCAGCTTCTCTTCTTCTTTCAATTTTATTCTTTCGCGCTTCTCTTTCACTAAAGCTTTGGTTTCATTCTTGCAGAGGCGATAAATGTCTTTCTTCATCTCTTTCATACTGTCATTCTGTTGCAAAGAAGCAACATAATCCAGCCAGGCTTTTCTCTTTCTCTCTACGCTGGATTTAACATCCGCGTCCCACCATTCATCACCTTTCGTTGTTATGTGCCTCTTTGCGCATCCACATGCTTCTTTTGCGCTTTCCACTATACTTTCTTTCATACTATCCCAGTCATTATCCACATCTAAGTCGGAGAAGTCCGCTTTTGCAAGCCTTTCTTCGACTAGGCGCGCATACATACTCCTTACACTAACATCTTCCAATTTTTCACACTTTATTCTTTCAAGCTCCCCGAAATTGGTACACACTCGCCAGTGTCTCCACTTCTTGAAAAGGCCCACAAACCGGCTTATCACCAGGTAGTGGTCCGTTTCAAGAGTGGGGCCTCTGTAGGCTCTTGTATCCATTATTGTGTTTCGGAGGCGACTATCTATTAAAATCAGATCAATCAAACTTTTACATTAAATCATCAAGTACAAAAGTAAACTAAAGACAATTTCCTACAATTTATGTAGTTTTTTTTTATTTTGTAAAATCACCAGTTTTTGTGTACGAGCGATGCTATTATAAAAACCTAAATAAGTTTTTATGTATATAAAATAGAGTTACTAGGGTTTTCCCTGCCATAGTAAAACTCAAGCAAAACTATAAAAAAATCTGTGCAGGAACAGAGAAAGAATACAATTTCATGTGTTGGTACGGGCGGTTGTTTCACCGACTGGATGGCTACCACCCCTGGTCTAGAGTATGCCGCCATAACGGCCTTGAGTTGTGTTTCAGCATTAGTGTCCGGGTTCCAGTCTCCTTTAAGGGAGCAGCAGCGCATTTGCAGCACCTTTGGTGTTGCAAATGTCCATAGGCGATGGTAACCGTTTTCCATCAGGTGGGCTGTCTGCCTGTCTGCTAAACACATGCAATAAAAAAAATCACTCTTCAGTCGATTTCTTCATCATATTTCACATGAAACATCAATCAATGGCTTAATTCGGGATTTCACCATGACACGGTCGTAGTGCTCCCGACATTTGGGTGGCTAAATGGTTAAAGGCTCATTTAAGAGGAGAAATGTTCAAACTGACCTCCGCGCTGGCTTCCACTAAGCCGTTTGGCTTCGTCAAATGCTCCTGTTTGTCCGTAAAGTGGTTCTCTCGTGATCTACCCTCATCCATTGTTTCGTGATCATTCACTCCCCTCTCTTCCGCGGTAGATGCTTCTGCCTGAAAGTTATTAACAAAACTACATTGTGATAAAGTAAACAGCACTGAGATCTTTAAAAAATAATAATTGATGAGTGACATTTTAAAATGGTGAGAGGGGGGGGGCGTAGGGGGGAGGGGGGGAGAGAGGGCGGAGGGAGAGAGATAAGACTTTACTGTATCGTGTTATTTATTTACCATTACAGAAAATACACAAAACATAATATAGCCTAAAAATATTCCGAATGTGCACAATGGGCGGTCTTATCGCTAAGAAGCGATCTCTACCAGACAACCCGTGGCAGGAATAAAACAGATTCAACTTTTCAAAGGTGGTATACATACATATTATATGATATACATCTATACTAATATTATAAAGAGGTAGTTTGTGACGTTGTAGGGGGTAATCTCTGGATCTAATAAACCGATTTTAAAAATTCTTTTACTGCTCGAAAGCTACGTTAACAGGGAGTGTCGTAGGCTATATAACATGACGCTATATACCACGAGAGTGGGACAGAGCGCGGGTGAAACCGCGCCGGACCGCTAGTATTATATAAAGTAAGATTTATACTTAATAGACACATATATATACCTATTAATATTACATACAAACAAACAAAGTGTTTAACTCTTAAGACAATTGTCGATATACCAAAAAGCCGCAATACTAACACTATTACCATCTCGTAATATACCCGTTTCATACAAATCATACAACTCCTATATAAACAGAGTGAGACAACAACACAATCAACGATCACGTGCACAAACGCGATCTGCACTTTCATCGCAGACACTTATATGCTGTGAGCTAAAGGGTTAAAGTTTTGTAGTGGTACACTTACAAGCCAATAGATGGCGCTGTGCAATAATCGAGGTCGCAAACGTTTCCCGAAACATACAAAGAATATATACAAATTGTTGTTTATTATTATGTTCTACTTGGCAACGACGGGCGGCGTCGTCTTTGTGCGAAGCTGAATGCTGACACCGCCCGTTCCCGGTCGAACGGATTAGTCATGGGAAAAATCACTCACCAAGAAGAAAAGAGTGATATATATCTTTTTGATGCAAAGGTATATATCACTCTTTTATATCTTTACTTCTTTATCTTTATAGTGAATAGTGTCAGTGTCAATTGGAGACAAGATGATCATCTGTGAGTGATATACTGAATACTGATAAACTTCCTTGGATAAACTGATATGAAAAAAATATAAACAAATACGAGTGAAAAAATATAATAAAACTAATTACATTAAAACCAAATTACACCATAACTATAGTGTTACGATTTATTTTGGCTTGCTATTATATTCGGTTTCCTCGTTCACTTACTACGCATGCGCAGTGCGCGGGCTAATCAGCCATTCTCTTTTCTTTCTAGTCTAGTTTCTCCTCATTCGGATCTCTAGTTATCGCGTGGAACAGGAATGAATTAAAGAGTTAAAGATATAAAGACACATTTTGAACGCAAGTGATATACAGATCCAATCACTCTTCGCGTCGGATATATATTCGGATCTATAGTCATCGCGTGGAACAGGAATGCACTAAAGAGTTAAAGATATAAAGACACATTTGGAACGCATGTGATATACAGATCTAATCACTCTTCGCGTCGGATATATATTCGGATCTATAGTCATCGCGTGGAACAGGAATGCACTAAAGAGTTAAAGATATAAAGACACATTTGGAACGCATGTGATATACAGATCTAATCACTCTTCGCGTCGGATATATATTCGGATCTATAGTCATCGCGTGGAACAGGAATGAACTTAAGAGTTAAAGATATAAAGACACATTTGGAACGCATGTGATATACAGATCTAATCACTCTTCGCGTCGGATATATATTCGGATCTATAGTCATCGCGTGGAACAGGAATGAACTAAAGAGTTAAAGATATAAAGACACATTTGGAACGCAAGTGATATACAGATCTAATCACTCTTCGCGTCGGATATATATTCGGATCTATAGTCATCGCGTGGAACAGGAATGAACTAAAGAGTTAAAGATATAAAGACACATTTGGAACGCAAGTGATATACAGATCTAATCACTCTTCGCGTCGGATATATATTCGGATCTATAGTCATCGCGTGGAACAGGAATGCACTAAAGAGTTAAAGATATAAAGACACATTTGGAACGCATGTGATATACAGATCTAATCACTCTTCGCGTCGGATATATATTCGGATCTATAGTCATCGCGTGGAACAGGAATGCACTAAAGAGTTAAAGATATAAAGACACATTTGGAACGCATGTGATATACAGATCTAATCACTCTTCGCGTCGGATATATATTCGGATCTATAGTCATCGCGTGGAACAGGAATGAACTTAAGAGTTAAAGATATAAAGACACATTTGGAACGCATGTGATATACAGATCTAATCACTCTTCGCGTCGGATATATATTCGGATCTATAGTCATCGCGTGGAACAGGAATGAACTAAAGAGTTAAAGATATAAAGACACATTTTGAACGCAAGTGATATACAGATCTAATCACTCTTCGCGTCGGATATATATTCGGATCTAGTCATCGCGTGGAACAGGAATGAACTAAAGAGTTAAAGATATAAAGACACATTTGGAACGCAAGTGATATACAGATCTAATCACTCTTCGCGTCGGATATATATTCGGATCTATAGTCATCGCGTGGAACAGGAATGAACTAAAGAGTTAAAGATATAAAGACACATTTGGAACGCAAGTGATATACAGATCTAATCACTCTTCGCGTCGGATATATATTCGGATCTATAGTCATCGCGTGGAACAGGAATGAACTAAAGAGTTAAAGATATAAAGACACATTTGGAACGCAAGTGATATACAGATCTAATAACTCTTCGCGTCGGATATATATTCGGATCTATAGTCATCGCGTGGAACAGGAATGAACTAAAGAGTTAAAGATATAAAGACACATTTGGAACGCAAGTGATATACAGATCTAATCACTCTTCGCGTCGGATATATATTCGGATCTATAGTCATCGCGTGGAACAGGAATGAACTAAAGAGTTAAAGATATAAAGGACACATTTGGAACGCAAGTGATATAAAGATCTAATCACTCTTCGCGTCGGATATATATTCGGATCTATAGTCATCGCGTGGAACAGGAATGAACTAAAGAGTTAAAGATATAAAGACACATTTGGAACGCATGTGATATACAGATCTAATCACTCTTCGCGTCGGATATATATTCGGATCTATAGTCATTGCGTGGAACAGGAATGAACTAAAGAGTTAAAGATATAAAGACACATTTGGAACGCAAGTGATATACAGATCTAATCACTCTTCGCGTCGGATATATATTCGGATCTATAGTCATCGCGTGGAACAGGAATGAACTTAAGAGTTAAAGATATAAAGACACATTTGGAACGCATGTGATATACAGATCTAATCACTCTTCGCGTCGGATATATATTCGGATCTATAGTCATCGCGTGGAACAGGAATGAACTAAAGAGTTAAAGATATAAAGACACATTTGGAACGCAAGTGATATACAGATCTAATCACTCTTCGCGTCGGATATATATTCGGATCTATAGTCATCGCGTGGAACAGGAATGAACTAAAGAGTTAAAGATATAAAGACACATTTGGAACGCAAGTGATATACAGATCTAATCACTCTTCGCGTCGGATATATATTCGGATCTATAGTCATCGCGTGGAACAGGAATGAACTAAAGAGTTAAAGATATAAAGACACATTTGGAACGCATGTGATATACAGATCTAATCACTCTTCGCGTCGGATATATATTCGGATCTATAGTCATCGCGTGGAACAGGAATGAACTAAAGAGTTAAAGATATAAAGACACATTTGGAACGCAAGTGATATACAGATCTAATCACTCTTCGCGTCGGATATATATTCGGATCTATAGTCATCGCGTGGAACAGGAATGAACTAAAGAGTTAAAGATATAAAGACACATTTGGAACGCAAGTGATATACAGATCTAATCACTCTTCGCGTCGGATATATATTCGGATCTATAGTCATGGCGTGGAACAGGAATGAACTAAAGAGTTAAAGATATAAAGACACATTTGGAACGCAAGTGATATACAGATCTAATCACTCTTCGCGTCGGATATATATTCGGATCTATAGTCATCGCGTGGAACAGGAATGAACTAAAGAGTTAAAGATATAAAGACACATTTGGAACGCATGTGATATACAGATCTAATCACTCTTCGCGTCGGATATATATTCGGATCTATAGTCATCGCGTGGAACAGGAATGAACTTAAGAGTTAAAGATATAAAGACACATTTGGAACGCATGTGATATACAGATCTAATCACTCTTCGCGTCGGATATATATTCGGATCTATAGTCATCGCGTGGAACAGGAATGAACTAAAGAGTTAAAGATATAAAGACACATTTGGAACGCAAGTGATATACAGATCTAATCACTCTTCGCGTCGGATATATATTCGGATCTATAGTCATCGCGTGGAACAGGAATGAACTAAAGAGTTAAAGATATAAAGACACATTTGGAACGCATGTGATATACAGATCTAATCACTCTTCGCGTCGGATATATATTCGGATCTATAGTCATTGCGTGGAACAGGAATGAACTAAAGAGTTAAAGATATAAAGACACATTTGGAACGCAAGTAATATACAGATCTAATCACTCTTCGCGTCGGATATATATTCGGATCTATAGTCATCGCGTGGAACAGGAATGAACTAAAGAGTTAAAGATATAAAGACACATTTGGAACGCAAGTGATATACAGATCTAATCACTCTTCGCGTCGGATATATATTCGGATCTATAGTCATCGCGTGGAACAGGAATGAACTAAAGAGTTAAAGATATAAAGACACATTTGGAACGCAAGTGATATACAGATCTAATCACTCTTCGCGTCGGATATATATTCGGATCTATAGTCATCGCGTGGAACAGGAATGAACTAAAGAGTTAAAGATATAAAGACACATTTGGAACGCATGTGATATACAGATCTAATCACTCTTCGCGTCGGATATATATTCGGATCTATAGTCATTGCGTGGAACAGGAATGAACTAAAGAGTTAAAGATATAAAGACACATTTGGAACGCAAGTGATATACAGATCTAATCACTCTTCGCGTCGGATATATATTCGGATCTATAGTCATCGCGTGGAACAGGAATGAACTAAAGAGTTAAAGATATAAAGACACATTTGGAACGCATGTGATATACAGATCTAATCACTCTTCGCGTCGGATATATATTCGGATCTATAGTCATCGCGTGGAACAGGAATGAACTAAAGAGTTAAAGATATAAAGACACATTTGGAACGCAAGTGATATACAGATCTAATCACTCTTCGCGTCGTATATATATTCGGATCTATAGTCATCGCGTGGAACAGGAATGAACTAAAGAGTTAAAGATATAAAGACACATTTGGAACGCAAGTGATATACAGATCTAATCACTCTTCGCGTCGGATATATATTCGGATCTATAGTCATCGCGTGGAACAGGAATGAACTAAAGAGTTAAAGATATAAAGACACATTTGGAACGCATGTGATATACAGATCTAATCACTCTTCGCGTCGGATATATATTCGGATCTATAGTCATTGCGTGGAACAGGAATGAACTAAAGAGTTAAAGATATAAAGACACATTTGGAACGCATGTGATATACAGATCTAATCACTCTTCGCGTCGGATATATATTCGGATCTATAGTCATCGCGTGGAACAGGAATGAACTAAAGAGTTAAAGATATAAAGACACATTTGGAACGCAAGTGATATACAGATCTAATCACTCTTCGCGTCGGATATATATTCGGATCTATAGTCATCGCGTGGAACAGGAATGAACTAAAGAGTTAAAGATATAAAGACACATTTTGAACGCAAGTGATATACAGATCTAATCACTCTTCGCGTCGGATATATATTCGGATCTATAGTCATCGCGTGGAATAGGAATGAACTAACGAGTTAAAGATATAAAGACACATTTGGAACGCAAGTGATATACAGATCTAATCAACCTTCGCGTCGGTTATATATTCGGATCTATAGTCATCGCGTGGAACAGTAATGAACTAACGAGTTAAAGATATAAAGACACATTTGGAACGCAAGTGATATACAGATCTAATCACTCTTCGCGTCGGATATATATTCGGATCTATAGTCAACGCGTGGAACAGGAATGAACTAAAGAGTTAAAGATATAAAGACACATTTTGAACGCAAGTGATATACAGATCTAATCACTCTTCGCGTCGGATATATATTCGGATCTATAGTCATCGCGTGGAACAGGAATGAACTAAAGAGTTAAAGATATAAAGACACATTTTGAACGCAAGTGATATACAGATCTAATCACTCTTCGCGTCGGATATATATTCGGATCTATAGTCATCGCGTGGAACAAGAATGAACTAAAGAGTTAAAGATATAAAGACACATTTGGAACGCAAGTGATATACAGATCTAATCACTCTTCGCGTCGGATATATATTCGGATCTATAGTCATCGCGTGGAACAGGAATGAACTAAAGAGTTAAAGATATAAAGACACATTTGGAACGCAAGTGATATACAGATCTAATCACTCTTCGCGTCGGATATATATTCGGATCTATAGTCATCGCGTGGAACAGGAATGAACTAAAGAGTTAAAGATATAAAGACACATTTGGAACGCAAGTGATATACAGATCTAATCACTCTTCGCGTCGGATATATATTCGGATCTATAGTCATCGCGTGGAACAGGAATGAACTAAAGAGTTAAAGATATAAAGACACATTTGGAACGCAAGTGATATACAGATCTAATCACTCTTCGCGTCGGATATATATTCGGATCTATAGTCAACGCGTGGAACAGGAATGAACTAAAGAGTTAAAGATATAAAGACACATTTTGAACGCAAGTGATATACAGATCTAATCACTCTTCGCGTCGGATATATATTCGGATCTATAGTCATCGCGTGGAACAGGAATGAACTAAAGAGTTAAAGATATAAAGACACATTTGGAACGCATGTGATATACAGATCTAATCACTCTTCGCGTCGGATATATATTCGGATCTATAGTCATCGCGTGGAACAGGAATGAACTAAAGAGTTAAAGATATAAAGACACATTTGGAACGCAAGTGATATACAGATCTAATCACTCTTCGCGTCGGATATATATTCGGATCTATAGTCATCGCGTGGAACAGGAATGAACTAAAGAGTTAAAGATATAAAGACACATTTGGAACGCAAGTGATATACAGATCTAATCACTCTTCGCGTCGGATATATATTCGGATCTATAGTCATGGCGTGGAACAGGAATGAACTAAAGAGTTAAAGATATAAAGACACATTTGGAACGCAAGTGATATACAGATCTAATCACTCTTCGCGTCGGATATATATTCGGATCTATAGTCATCGCGTGGAACAGGAATGAACTAAAGAGTTAAAGATATAAAGACACATTTGGAACGCATGTGATATACAGATCTAATCACTCTTCGCGTCGGATATATATTCGGATCTATAGTCATCGCGTGGAACAGGAATGAACTTAAGAGTTAAAGATATAAAGACACATTTGGAACGCATGTGATATACAGATCTAATCACTCTTCGCGTCGGATATATATTCGGATCTATAGTCATCGCGTGGAACAGGAATGAACTAAAGAGTTAAAGATATAAAGACACATTTGGAACGCAAGTGATATACAGATCTAATCACTCTTCGCGTCGGATATATATTCGGATCTATAGTCATCGCGTGGAACAGGAATGAACTAAAGAGTTAAAGATATAAAGACACATTTGGAACGCATGTGATATACAGATCTAATCACTCTTCGCGTCGGATATATATTCGGATCTATAGTCATTGCGTGGAACAGGAATGAACTAAAGAGTTAAAGATATAAAGACACATTTGGAACGCAAGTAATATACAGATCTAATCACTCTTCGCGTCGGATATATATTCGGATCTATAGTCATCGCGTGGAACAGGAATGAACTAAAGAGTTAAAGATATAAAGACACATTTGGAACGCAAGTGATATACAGATCTAATCACTCTTCGCGTCGGATATATATTCGGATCTATAGTCATCGCGTGGAACAGGAATGAACTAAAGAGTTAAAGATATAAAGACACATTTGGAACGCAAGTGATATACAGATCTAATCACTCTTCGCGTCGGATATATATTCGGATCTATAGTCATCGCGTGGAACAGGAATGAACTAAAGAGTTAAAGATATAAAGACACATTTGGAACGCATGTGATATACAGATCTAATCACTCTTCGCGTCGGATATATATTCGGATCTATAGTCATTGCGTGGAACAGGAATGAACTAAAGAGTTAAAGATATAAAGACACATTTGGAACGCAAGTGATATACAGATCTAATCACTCTTCGCGTCGGATATATATTCGGATCTATAGTCATCGCGTGGAACAGGAATGAACTAAAGAGTTAAAGATATAAAGACACATTTGGAACGCATGTGATATACAGATCTAATCACTCTTCGCGTCGGATATATATTCGGATCTATAGTCATCGCGTGGAACAGGAATGAACTAAAGAGTTAAAGATATAAAGACACATTTGGAACGCAAGTGATATACAGATCTAATCACTCTTCGCGTCGTATATATATTCGGATCTATAGTCATCGCGTGGAACAGGAATGAACTAAAGAGTTAAAGATATAAAGACACATTTGGAACGCAAGTGATATACAGATCTAATCACTCTTCGCGTCGGATATATATTCGGATCTATAGTCATCGCGTGGAACAGGAATGAACTAAAGAGTTAAAGATATAAAGACACATTTGGAACGCATGTGATATACAGATCTAATCACTCTTCGCGTCGGATATATATTCGGATCTATAAGTCATTGCGTGGAAACAGGAATGAACTAAAGAGTTAAAGATATAAAGACACATTTGGAACGCATGTGATATACAGATCTAATCACTCTTCGCGTCGGATATATATTCGGATCTATAGTCATCGCGTGGAACAGGAATGAACTAAAGAGTTAAAGATATAAAGACACATTTGGAACGCAAGTGATATACAGATCTAATCACTCTTCGCGTCGGATATATATTCGGATCTATAGTCATCGCGTGGAACAGGAATGAACTAAAGAGTTAAAGATATAAAGACACATTTTGAACGCAAGTGATATACAGATCTAATCACTCTTCGCGTCGGATATATATTCGGATCTATAGTCATCGCGTGGAATAGGAATGAACTAACGAGTTAAAGATATAAAGACACATTTGGAACGCAAGTGATATACAGATCTAATCAACCTTCGCGTCGGTTATATATTCGGATCTATAGTCATCGCGTGGAACAGTAATGAACTAACGAGTTAAAGATATAAAGACACATTTGGAACGCAAGTGATATACAGATCTAATCACTCTTCGCGTCGGATATATATTCGGATCTATAGTCAACGCGTGGAACAGGAATGAACTAAAGAGTTAAAGATATAAAGACACATTTTGAACGCAAGTGATATACAGATCTAATCACTCTTCGCGTCGGATATATATTCGGATCTATAGTCATCGCGTGGAACAGGAATGAACTAAAGAGTTAAAGATATAAAGACACATTTTGAACGCAAGTGATATACAGATCTAATCACTCTTCGCGTCGGATATATATTCGGATCTATAGTCATCGCGTGGAACAGGAATGAACTAAAGAGTTAAAGATATAAAGACACATTTGGAACGCAAGTGATATACAGATCTAATCACTCTTCGCGTCGGATATATATTCGGATCTATAGTCATCGCGTGGAACAGGAATGAACTAAAGAGTTAAAGATATAAAGACACATTTGGAACGCAAGTGATATACAGATCTAATCACTCTTCGCGTCGGATATATATTCGGATCTATAGTCATCGCGTGGAACAGGAATGAACTAAAGAGTTAAAGATATAAAGACACATTTGGAACGCAAGTGATATACAGATCTAATCACTCTTCGCGTCGGATATATATTCGGATCTATAGTCATCGCGTGGAACAGGAATGAACTAAAGAGTTAAAGATATAAAGACACATTTGGAACGCAAGTGATATACAGATCTAATCACTCTTCGCGTCGGATATATATTCGGATCTATAGTCATCGCAGGGGAACAGAAATGAACTAAAGAGTTAAAGATATAAAGACACATTTTGAACGCAAGTGATATACAAATCTAATCACTCTTCGCGTCGGATATATATTCGGATCTATAGTCATCGCGTGGAACAAGAATGAACTAAAGAGTTAAAGATATAAAGACACATTTTGAACGCAAGTGATATACAGATCTAATCACTCTTCGCGTCGGATATATCTTCGGATCTATAGTCATCGCGTGGAATAGGAATGAACTAACGAGTTAAAGATATAAAGACACATTTGGAACGCAAGTGATATACAGATCTAATCAACCTTCGCGTCGGTTATATATTCGGATCTATAGTCATCGCGTGGAACAGGAATGAACTAAAGAGTTAAAGATATAAAGACACATTTGGAACGCAAGTGATATACAGATCTAATCACTCTTCGCGTCGGATATATATTCGGATCTATAGTCATCGCGTGGAACAGGAATGAACTAAAGAGTTAAAGATATAAAGACACATTTGGAACGCAAGTGATATACAGATCTAATCACTCTTCGCGTCGGATATATATTCGGATCTATAGTCATCGCGTGGAACAGGAATGAACTAAAGAGTTAAAGATATAAAGACACATTTTGAACGCAAGTGATATACAGATCTAATCACTCTTCGCGTCGGATATATATTCGGATCTATAGTCATCGCGTGGAACAAGAATGAACTAAAGAGTTAAAGATATAAAGACACATTTGGAACGCAAGTGATATACAGATCTAATCACTCTTCGCGTCGGATATATATTCGGATCTATAGTCATCGCGTGGAACAGGAATGAACTAAAGAGTTAAAGATATAAAGACACATTTGGAACGCAAGTGATATACAGATCTAATCACTCTTCGCGTCGGATATATATTCGGATCTATAGTCATCGCGTGGAACAGGAATGAACTAAAGAGTTAAAGATATAAAGACACATTTGGAACGCAAGTGATATACAGATCTAATCACTCTTCGCGTCGGATATATATTCGGATCTATAGTCATCGCGTGGAACAGGAATGAACTAAAGAGTTAAAGATATAAAGACACATTTGGAACGCAAGTGATATACAGATCTAATCACTCTTCGCGTCGGATATATATTCGGATCTATAGTCATCGCAGGGGAACAGAAATGAACTAAAGAGTTAAAGATATAAACACACATTTTGAACGCAAGTGATATACAGATCTAATCACTCTTCGCGTCGGATATATATTCGGATCTATAGTCAACGCGTGGAACAGGAATGAACTAACGAGTTAAAGATATAAAGACACATTTGGAACGCAAGTGATATACAGATCTAATCACTCTTCGCGTCGGATATATATTCGGATCTATAGTCATCGCGTGGAACAGGAATGAACTAAAGAGTTAAAGATATAAAGACACATTTGGAACGCAAGTGATATACAGATCTAATCACTCTTCGCGTCGGATATATATTCGGATCTATAGTCAACGCGTGGAACAGGAATGAACTAACGAGTTAAAGATATAAAGACACATTTGGAACGCAAGTGATATACAGATCTAATCACTCTTCGCGTCGGATATATATTCGGATCTATAGTCAACGCGTGGAACAGGAATGAACTAACGAGTTAAAGATATAAAGACACATTTGGAACGCAAGTGATATACAGATCTAATCATTCTTCGCGTCGGATATATATTCGGATCTACAGTCAACGCGTGGAACAGGAATGAACTAACGAGTTAAAGATATAAAGACACATTTGGAACGCAAGTGATATACAGATCTAATCACTCTTCGCGTCGGATATATATTCGGATCTATAGTCATCGCAGGGGAACAGAAATGAACTAAAGAGTTAAAGATATAAAGACACATTTTGAACGCAAGTGATATACAAATCTAATCACTCTTCGCGTCGGATATATATTCGGATCTATAGTCATCGCATGGAACAAGAATGAACTAAAGAGTTAAAGATATAAAGACACATTTTGAACGCAAGTGATATACAGATCTAATCACTCTTCGCGTCGGATATATCTTCGGATCTATAGTCATCGCGTGGAATAGGAATGAACTAACGAGTTAAAGATATAAAGACACATTTGGAACGCAAGTGATATACAGATCTAATCAACCTTCGCGTCGGTTATATATTCGGATCTATAGTCATCGCGTGGAACAGTAATGAACTAACGAGTTAAAGATATAAAGACACATTTGGAACGCAAGTGATATACAGATCTAATCACTCTTCGCGTCGGATATATATTCGGATCTATAGTCAACGCGTGGAACAGGAATGAACTAACGAGTTAAAGATATAAAGACACATTTGGAACGCAAGTGATATACAGATCTAATCACTCTTCGCGTCGGATATATATTCGGATCTATAGTCAACGCGTGGAACAGGAATGAACTAACGAGTTAAAGATATAAAGACACATTTGGAACGCAAGTGATATACAGATCTAATCACTCTTCGCGTCGGATATATATTCGGATCTATAGTCATCGCGTGGAACAGGAATGAACTAAAGAGTTAAAGATATAAAGACACATTTGGAACGCAAGTGATATACAGATCTAATCATTCTTCGCGTCGGATATATATTCGGATCTATAGTCAACGCGTGGAACAGGAATGAACTAACGAGTTAAAGATATAAAGACACATTTGGAACGCAAGTGATATACAGATCTAATCACTCTTCGCGTCGGATATATATTCGGATCTATAGTCATCGCGTGGAACAGGAATGAACTAAAGAGTTAAAGATATAAAGACACATTTGGAACGCAAGTGATATACAGATCTAATCACTCTTCGCGTCGGATATATATTCGGATCTATAGTCATCGCGTGGAACAGGAATGAACTAAAGAGTTAAAGATATAAAGACACATTTGGAACGCAAGTGATATACAGATCTAATCACTCTTCGCGTCGGATATATATTCGGATCTATAGTCATCGCATGGAACAGGAATGAACTAAAGAGTTAAAGATATAAAGACACATTTTGAACGCAAGTGATATACAGATCTAATCACTCTTCGCGTCGGATATATATTCGGATCTATAGTCATTGCGTGGAACAGGAATGAACTAAAGAGTTAAAGATATAAAGACACATTTGGAACGCATGTGATATACAGATCTAATCACTCTTCGCGTCGGATATATATTCGGATCTATAGTCATCGCGTGGAACAGGAATGAACTAAAGAGTTAAAGATATAAAGACACATTTGGAACGCAAGTGATATACAGATCTAATCACTCTTCGCGTCGGATATATATTCGGATCTATAGT
Source organism: Dendrolimus kikuchii (assembly GCA_019925095.2). Taxonomy (NCBI): domain Eukaryota; kingdom Metazoa; phylum Arthropoda; class Insecta; order Lepidoptera; family Lasiocampidae; genus Dendrolimus; species Dendrolimus kikuchii. The sequence goes on from JAHHIN020000031.1 coordinate 4,444,143, forward strand.
CATCGCGTGGAACAGGAATGAACTAAAGAGTTAAAGATATAAAGACACATTTTGAACGCAAGTGATATACAGATCTAATCACTCTTCGCGTCGGATATATCTTCGGATCTATAGTCATCGCGTGGAATAGGAATGAACTAACGAGTTAAAGATATAAAGACACATTTGGAACGCAAGTGATATACAGATCTAATCACTCTTCGCGTCGGATATATATTCGGATCTATAGTCATCGCGTGGAACAGGAATGAACTAAAGAGTTAAAGATATAAAGACACATTTGGAACGCAAGTGATATACAGATCTAATCACTCTTCGCGTCGGATATATATTCGGATCTATAGTCATCGCGTGGAACAGGAATGAACTAAAGAGTTAAAGATATAAAGACACATTTGGAACGCATGTGATATACAGATCTAATCACTCTTCGCGTCGGATATATATTCGGATCTATAGTCATCGCGTGTAACAGGAATGAACTAAAGAGTTAAAGATATAAAGACACATTTGGAACGCAAGTGATATACAGATCTAATCACTCTTCGCGTCGGATATATATTCGGATCTATAGTCATCGCATGGAACAGGAATGAACTAAAGAGTTAAAGATATAAAGACACATTTTGAACGCAAGTGATATACAGATCTAATCACTCTTCGCGTCGGATATATATTCGGATCTATAGTCATCGCGTGGAACAAGAATGAACTAAAGAGTTAAAGATATAAAGACACATTTGGAACGCAAGTGATATACAGATCTAATCACTCTTCGCGTCGGATATATATTCGGATCTATAGTCATCGCGTGGAACAGGAATGAACTAAAGAGTTAAAGATATAAAGACACATTTGGAACGCAAGTGATATACAGATCTAATCACTCTTCGCGTCGGATATATATTCGGATCTATAGTCATCGCGTGGAACAGGAATGAACTAAAGAGTTAAAGATATAAAGACACATTTGGAACGCAAGTGATATACAGATCTAATCACTCTTCGCGTCGGATATATATTCGGATCTATAGTCATCGCGTGGAACAGGAATGAACTAAAGAGTTAAAGATATAAAGACACATTTGGAACGCAAGTGATATACAGATCTAATCACTCTTCGCGTCGGATATATATTCGGATCTATAGTCATCGCAGGGGAACAGAAATGAACTAAAGAGTTAAAGATATAAAGACACATTTGGAACGCAAGTGATATACAGATCTAATCACTCTTCGCGTCGGATATATATTCGGATCTATAGTCAACGCGTGGAACAGGAATGAACTAACGAGTTAAAGATATAAAGACACATTTGGAACGCAAGTGATATACAGATCTAATCACTCTTCGCGTCGGATATATATTCGGATCTATAGTCATCGCGTGGAACAGGAATGAACTAAAGAGTTAAAGATATAAAGACACATTTGGAACGCAAGTGATATACAGATCTAATCAACCTTCGCGTCGGTTATATATTCGGATCTATAGTCATCGCGTGGAACAGGAATGAACTAAAGAGTTAAAGATATAAAGACACATTTGGAACGCAAGTGATATACAGATCTAATCACTCTTCGCGTCGGATATATATTCGGATCTATAGTCATCGCGTGGAACAGGAATGAACTAAAGAGTTAAAGATATAAAGACACATTTGGAACGCAAGTGATATACAGATCTAATCACTCTTCGCGTCGGATATATATTCGGATCTATAGTCATCGCAGGGGAACAGAAATGAACTAAAGAGTTAAAGATATAAAGACACATTTTGAACGCAAGTGATATACAGATCTAATCAACCTTCGCGTCGGTTATATATTCGGATCTATAGTCATCGCGTGGAACAGTAATGAACTAACGAGTTAAAGATATAAAGACACATTTGGAACGCAAGTGATATACAGATCTAATCACTCTTCGCGTCGGATATATATTCGGATCTATAGTCATCGCGTGGAACAAGAATGAACTAAAGAGTTAAAGATATAAAGACACATTTTGAACGCAAGTGATATACAGATCTAATCACTCTTCGCGTCGGATATATCTTCGGATCTATAGTCATCGCGTGGAATAGGAATGAACTAACGAGTTAAAGATATAAAGACACATTTGGAACGCAAGTGATATACAGATCTAATCAACCTTCGCGTCGGTTATATATTCGGATCTATAGTCATCGCGTGGAACAGTAATGAACTAACGAGTTAAAGATATAAAGACACATTTGGAACGCAAGTGATATACAGATCTAATCACTCTTCGCGTCGGATATATATTCGGATCTATAGTCAACGCGTGGAACAGGAATGAACTAACGAGTTAAAGATATAAAGACACATTTGGAACGCAAGTGATATACAGATCTAATCACTCTTCGCGTCGGATATATATTCGGATCTATAGTCAACGCGTGGAACAGGAATGAACTAACGAGTTAAAGATATAAAGACACATTTGGAACGCAAGTGATATACAGATCTAATCACTCTTCGCGTCGGATATATATTCGGATCTATAGTCATCGCGTGGAACAGGAATGAACTAAAGAGTTAAAGATATAAAGACACATTTTGAACGCAAGTGATATACAGATCTAATCACTCTTCGCGTCGGATATATATTCTCGCGCTCTGTTGATCGTGCCTACACCGCAAGGGAGCTGGCGTGAAGTTATATATGTATGTGTATGTATGTATTATCTTAAGTTGTAATTCGGTTTTCTAATAATTAAAATTTAATAATAAACTTCATAAGTAAATTAATCTTGCATTAATATCGCTCCCCCGATCTTGACTGACTTCAAAATGTTGTAGAAAATAATTGTTGTTTGTTTTTGAAATCAGTTTTTTTTAAATATTTTCTCCTTATTTGTCACGCAAATACTTTTGGGTAACAATATATGAAACACATTGTAATATTCGAGTGTAGCTCACGATTCCCCTGGGTTCCATTCATAAGATCCTGACTTCGTGACGATGCGATCACCCCAGGAATGCACTTATTCGAATAAAAAAAAAACTGAAAACTGGTTTACAATTGACAGAGAAATCGCGTAACAAACATGCAGTCGAATCGAGAACCTCATAATTTTTGAAGTCGGTGAAAAAAGCATGTTTTTTTTTTTTTATAGTTTAGAACTCGCTGTGCCCGCGACTTCACCCGCGTGGAGTTTTAATTCGCGTACCCTTAAAAAAAAATATAGCCTAAGTTACTCCTTATAACAGCCGAACGCAGTGAAATTCCCATCAAAATCGGTGCAGCCGTTTCAGAGATTAGCCGGAACATCCATACAGACAGACAGAACAAATTCTAAAAATCAGTCCGATTTTTTTTTACAGTTCCCGCCAAAAACTGACGAAGAAGCGGAAAGGAGCGAACGCAGCGCCACGGACTAATAGTGTTACATGTATTAAAACAGACTAGGGTGTCAAATTCATAATACCAACAGTATAAACACTGACACTCACAACCTCTAAAAATAAGCTGTCGATAAGCGAAAACCGCGTCGAAATCGGTCCAGTCGTTTTTATGTGAATCCCGAACAAACAGACAAAATGACAAACAGACGAGAAATCTAAAAAAAAATGCATCATGTTCTCCGTCGTTTATAGAGTTTATGCCAGTTGTTTTTTTTTTTTAGCAAAATCTGCGGAGTGACGCTCGCGTACCGCGTTTGTAATACCGAAGTAAGAGAGAGAGTTGGTCTGAAAGAGAGTGTCGGGGTGAAGGTAAGGAGAGGAATGCTCCGGTGGTTCGGGCATGTGGAAAGAATGCATGCTGAAAGAATGACTAAACAGATATACAATGCAAAAGTGGATGGATGCAGAAGTCGTGGAAGGCCACGACACACCTTCCATGATCAAATTGATCGTGTACTAGCAGAAGGTGACGTCAGGAGCCTTAGGGGAAGACGAGCGTGTATGACAAGGGCTATGAATATCAAAGAAGCGAGTGAGGTGTGTAAGAATAAGCCTGAATGGCGCTCTGTTGTTCGTGCCTACCCCGCAAGGGAACTGGCGTGAAGTTATGTATGTATAAACACTCACATCTGGTGCTATCCTGGACGGAGAATACTGTGGTGGACCATACAGCTCTGCATCCTCATCGCCATCCACTACCTGCAATTGGGTAGGTGACACATTCTATAATACTGTTACATGTTTGCGGGGTGTGAATTCAAAATGCCGTTGGAATCATCACAATGTTTATTACAAGTTTTTTTTTATGGCTTGGCAGCTAGGCCTTTAAGCCAGATCTTAGATTCAATTTAGTTTCTTCATTTTCTTAAACCTATGTGTAGCACAGCTGAACTGTAGGTTATCAGCTAGTGCCATTCAACGGAGTTCTTGGGACAACTCAAAAGGCCACATTTGACTTTACAGTTCGTATTTCTCACAAAACACATAATTACTACTTAAAAACTATCAATATCCTACAACTATTGTTCATTTTACAGTAATTTTACACATTTTTAGAAAATAAAACTGCACAGCACAACATCTCTTTTCAGTTCCCGCCAAAAATTCCGTTTATTACAAGTACACAGTTCATACAAACTAGGGATGGACCGAAATTTGTTTTACATTCGATTTGACCGAATATCGGCAGCTTGAGCCGAACTTCGGCGTTCGGCCGAAATTCGGTTTAAATGCCGGACATTCGGTGCAAGGAAAAAGTAAAACACCTACTTGCACTATTTTAACTGAAGTTAATAGAAATCATATCCATCATAACCGTATTATAAAAATTGGCATCTATATACTCGTGGTCATTTATTTTAGTTAGGAATATATAAATCTTAATGTGCAATGTGATAAAAAATAAATAATATTAGTTCTTGTTTCAGTCTTTGCCTAATTAAAGAGACATCAAATTAAAACAAAAATAAAATAAACTTATTATTCCTCTAAGAAACATCAGTAAGTAGTGCAACTGCTTAATTATAATGCGTAACTTGAATTTAACAAAAACACGTCTAAGGGACATCAGCAAATATAATTTTAATTTTGATTGAAATCACTTCTTTACGAATTAAACATGATGAATTTAGAATTATGAAATGGTGATTTTTTTCAATTAAAGGTCTAAAATCTATTCTTTTATCCACCTACTCATACTTAAAATTTACTAGAGGCAGGTTATCGTTTAAAAAAGCCAAAAATTCGGGTGTTATCAAGTTGACGTTGTTAACAGGTAACGATGTGTTGCTCTTGAGAAAAGAAATAAAAGCGTGGCGAAGTCAAACCGAAGTTCGGCCGTTTTTTTTGTTTTAACCGAATGTTCAGTCGAAGTTCGTATAAATAAATAAAAATTATTATCTTCTAATTTTTTTTGTGTATGTAATAATATTTTTATGGTAGATATATAGACGCATCTAGAAATAAATTTAAATTACAATGTCAAAGCCCAAAAATCAAAGTGTGATAGTTTTTCAGTACAGTGTACCAAAAAATGCCTAGATTGTGGGTGACGAGCAATAATATTACAGCAAGCAAATTAGAATAAATTAATATAATAAGTTATTCTTAAGGTACACCACAACATAAAAATCACTAAATTAATGTCACACACAGTAACAAAAATGAACAATAAGCGTGTATGGACCCTAAAATCTTTCATAGAAATTAAATTGTAAAAAAGGGTACGGAACTCGAGTCCGTAGAGATGTTAATATAAAAAAAAGAGCAATACTACAGCTCTATGCTCCACACTTGCAATACAGAAAATAGTCGATCGCAGCTGTCATTTTATATCAGCAAAATTAAAAGCCAAAGTACAGTTGAGTATATCAATAGGAGGTGGCAGTAAAAACAATATTATAAATTTTTGATTACTTTACAATCCAAACTCACCAAAGCTTGGTCATTGGAGACTCTTCTGACGCAAGTCGCGGCCCTGGCGTCCGTGTCTTGCAAGGCAGTAGCCCTCACGCGCCACTCCCCACACCACTGGTACTCCGCCCCGAATGTGCCACCCGAGGGCTCCCCTGCAGCCAAAGGCTCGTCATTCTTCAAAGAGAGAAATATAGAACTTTTCAGATTGAAGTATCTTCAGCAACTTTAAACTTCCCGGAAGAACAGGCTTAGACATTCTTCGACGCTCCTAGGGTGATTTACAGCTTATAATAACAGCCCATAAATGTCTCACTGCTGGGCTTGGGCCTCCAAATTATAGGGGAATGGACAGTATACCTGTCATGCTTGTCCAAGGCTTACATTAAAGACATTTAAAAAAAAAACCAACTGTAATACACTACAATATAAACAATGGAGAACACAATGCGATTTTTTTTTTATTGCAGGAGATCAGCAGACAGGCAGACGGCCCACTTGATGGAAAGCGGTTAGCATCGCCTATGGACATTTGCAACACCAAAGTTGCTACAAATGTGCTGCTGCTCTCTTAAGGGAGACTGGAACTTGGTCACTAATGCCGGAACACAACTCAAGGTTGTTATGGCGACATACTTTAGACCAGGGTGGTAGCCATCCAGTCGGGCAAATGTCCTACCACCTGGCTGTGGGTTGTGAAGTCGCCTCTTACGACAGGCCGCCCGGCCGCAGGAAATTCTATTCTTTCTCCGTTCCTGCACGGATGAAGGATTTCTTGTCTTTTTGTTTGGGATACACGTAAAAACTACTGGGCCGCTTTCGCTGATTGACAGCAAATTCTTAGACTCAAACTCTGCGCTACTTTTTGCCCTGGGAATCCCGCGGGAATTTTACTAGGGATGATTTCAAATGGCCATATAAAAAAAAATCGAATTCCGATGTGATTTTCTAAAAGATCGATAGCAAATTTAATGTAATAAAATGTGTGATTTTTTATACCGGGAATCCCGCGGGAACTTTCCCGGGAGCGGTTTGAAGTTTTCGAATGCACAATATGTAATTTGTTTATACTGACATAGTTTCTACTAAAGCAATAGCTTACTTTATTTTTTTAAATGTTGCGGTACTTCGGGTCCCGGGATTTTCAAGTCAAGAGTGGACAAAGTCAGGGGCATATCCTAGTATAAATATATATTTTTAATTTATCAATACATTCACCTTCTTACTCCAAGATCATCTTCCTTTAGCCAGCTTCACTCTCAGAGCTCGGGGCTCATTCTGTCTATTACATTCATCTGTTATAAGCTGTATATCTGTTATAATAAACATTTCAATTCCATAACCCTTCAGCTCTTCCAAAAGCCGCAAAACTAACACTATCACTATCACAAATAAAATTACAGCGCTTAAAACCGTTAAAACGTAGTTTTATTACTATCACTATCTCATAATATATCAAGAAAATATACCCATTTCATACAAATCCTATATAAACAGAGTGAGACAACAACACAATTAACGATCACGTGCACAAACGCGATCTGCACTGTCATCGCGGACACATATGTGCTAATAGTGAGCTGAAGGGGTTAACACACCTCTACATCAATACTGCCTTCCTCAGAACTAGTATCAGGTACATCTTCATCCATCTCCGCTCCGGTCCTTTTCAGGCAGCGCAGGGCATGACGCTGCAGCCTCGAGTATGGCAGAGTGACATTGCATACTGGACATTCGCCGGTTTGGGGTGGTGGGGTGCCACGTCGGCGTGCTCTCAGTCTTCTTAGACGGTTTGTGTGGACTCTCTGAAAAATAGTGTACATTATGTCACATAGAATGAACTAGGTTATTGCTGCATAATTTAGCAAGCTTTCAGCAGTCCACCAAGGTAATAAAACCTATCCCTACTAAAAGTATATATTACCAGTACAGAAGCAGAACACTAACATTTTGCCTTGTAATTAAAGGTTCCTAAAGAAGGTATAATAAACATCAGAATATAAGTTTTAAATAATGAATGAATGAATGAATATGCTTTATTGTGTTTTAAAGATACAGTTAGCAGGGATGGAAGGTACACCGCTGATATAGAAAGACAAGTGAATTTGGGGAATAGTTTGAATGGAGCGTTAGGTAAACTTCTAGGCGCTAAGAACCTCAGCCAGAAGGCCCAGCTCGCCATACACAACGCGGTGCTGGTACCTACGCTCACGTATGGAAGCGAGAGTTGGGTATGAAAGAGAGAGCATGAAAGTAGAGTAAACGCGGTTGAGATGCGAGCACTGCGCACAATCTGCGGAGTGACGCTCGCGGACCGCGTTCGTAATACCGAAGCAAGAAAGAGAGTTGGTCTGAAAGAAAATGTCGGGGTGAAGGTAAGGAAAGGAATGCTCCGGTGGTTCGGGCATGTGGAAAGAATGACTAAACAGATATACAATGCAAAAGTGGATAGATGCAGAAGTCGTGGAAGGCCCCAACACACCTTCCATGATCAAATTGAACGTGTACTAGCAGAGGGTGATGTCAGGAGCCTTAAGAACAGACGAGCGTGCATGACAAAAGTTATGAATGTCAAAGAAGCAAGTGAGGTGTGCAAGAATAAGCCTAAATGGCGCTCTGTTGTTCGTGCCTACCCCGCAAGGGAACTGGAGTGAAGTTATGTATGTATGTATATATGTAAAGATACAGTTAACAGAAATAAAATTTTACAATACAATAGGCGGTCTTATCCCTATTAGGGATTTCTTCCAGACAACCTTTGGATGGACAAAAAATTTGATAAGAACAGAGGTATGTTGCATTATTCTCACTAGGGAATCAGTATCTTATAAATATAATATAACATAGCTTTTAATATTTTTGTATAATAATTAAGTTTTCAATCAAATAAACAATTAATTAAATAACACATATATAGAGAGTACAATATTTGCAATACCAGGGTTGATGCTTGTCCTAGATCACCTAAGTTACACTTTGTGACTGCGATATAGTGATGTGTGAGGCAGTACATTTGTCCCATACAAAACAGATTTGTTAACTAACATATCCGAACCAGAAGTTTTGTACGGGACAAATGATGCTCTCCACCTCACCAGCCTCATCACTTCAAATGTACTGCCACGGTACAAACCATACTAATCTCGATTCAACTGATTTTGAAGTGGTACATTGTACTAGTTCAGTACAAAATGTCATGTTACTCTTACAAACTCATTTTAAAATCATGTCCTACCCAACTCTCATAGAGAGTTTTGCTATACCAGGGTTGATGCCTGTCCTAGATTTAGATGATTGAAGTTGCACTTTGTGACTGCACTGCTAAATAAAAACACTTGCTCACTTGTTTGCACTGGTTTATTGAACTGAACTATGAGGTCAATAGACAAATTATTTGCATGTGTCAAAAAGTAGCATGTTTAATTAGGAGACAGCGCCGTCTGGTTTTGTACTGGTTAAACTATAGAAGTAAATATGGTGCTATCTCCGTCAATGCCAGCCTCTGATGGTTATTTTATTGAGACTAATTATCCATTTACACAATTACAATTATTTATTACAATAAATAAAATAAAATAAATAATCGGCAGATAAACACACATATTATATATCCCCAAATTAAGGAAGTTAAGCTTGTGTTATGGGTAACATACAATGGACAACTCTGGGCACGGCCCCAGACACCCAGACTATAGTAAATAACGGATAAAACACGTGTCCGAAATTTACTATACCAGGAATTGAACCCGGAACCTGTTTTTTTTTTTTTTTTTGTTTTGAGGCGAATGAAAATGCTTAACCGATTTACGCACAAACTGGGTCGTTGCTAGGGGAACGACACGCGTCGGTCGGGGGCGATAACACTGCAGCAATAGTATGCTCTTGGCAGCGCTCCGTCCGCGATCGACGTCACAGAATAGTGTGGAAGACTCCGAGCGTTGCTGCACGGGCGAGCAACCCCAATACCCACTAAAAACCCCCTCCTCCCTGACGACCCTGCGCTTTGAATGTGTTGGAAAGGCTGAGATTTAGAACATAGTTACGCCCAGCCGATCCAGCGCAATAAAGTGCCTGGAGTGTGCCCTGGGAGAACACACCCCACTTCGTTGTGCGGGGGTAGAAGGTCCCTTGCTCTTCCTAGCAAGCTAAAGGTCCCCCGCGGTAAACGGAACCTAACTCAGGGAGGGAAGTAATGCGCGTACCTGCCTCTCCGGGTGCCAGCTGAAGGCCGGCGACCTCGAGAAGACGCATTGGCACGCGCTGCAGGACTTCTCTCCCTGTCTCGTTCTGCGGCCTCCTTGAGTGACATTACTGTCTCGCAAAAAGTATCCGCAGCCCCCCCAATTGTCGCTGCTCTGCAGCATGGCCTTGACCAAGTCGCAGAGCGAGTCGACTGGACCTACGTGCGTTTCAAGTTCGAAACGCTGCGGCGCCCATGCGGCGCACTCGACAAGCGTGTGTAACGCCGTGTCGGGCGCGCCGCACTGGCGGCAGTCTGGGGAAGGCAAGCAGCCCACAATGCGACACAGATACTTATCGAAACATCCGTGTTCGGTAAGTATCTGTGTCGTCCTGAAGGTCAGGGTGCCGCTGGTGCGGTTGACCCATTCCGTCAGCTGTGGCCTGATTGCATCCACCGTGTAGCCGCCATAGGCCGCAGGGTTGTCGAGCTCTTGAGACCAGACGGCGATCATGGAGGCGGTTTCCCGCTTCCTGATCGCCTCGATTTCGACCTGACAGAAGGTCAGGCCTCTAGCTAGGGCATCCTGCCGGGTGCGGCGCACCACTGTCAGGACGTCCGCCTGGAGATGCCAGGGCGGATCGCCTGCCAGGAGGGTGGCCGCCGTCCGCGACACTGTGCGATACCCCCGTATGGTCCTCACGGCCAGAACCTGCTGCGCCCGTTGCAGCAGGGTTCTGTTGTGGCGGTGAAGTGCAATGGACCAGACGGGTGCACCGTACAGTGCCATACTCCTCAGGATGCCAGAGTAAAGTTTCCGCGTCGCACCTCCCGGGCCCCCTACGTTGGGAAGCAGCCTCGAGAGTGCGCCCGCAGATTTGACGAGTTTGGGAACTAGCTGCTCAAAGTGCGCTTTGAACAGCCATTTCCCATCGAGAACTAGCCCCAGATATTTCATCTGGGGCCCTACTCTAATGGCCACCCCTTGGAACGAAACGGTCAAGTCCGCGGGGGGATTGCGAAATTTCCTATGGAACATGATGGCCTCCGTTTTCGCGGGGGAGACCCTCAAGCCCAGCCTAGTTATTCGATCTACGACAATCGCCAACCCGGCGTTAGCGACGTCCACGGATTCCGCAAATGACGCAGCGCGTGCCGTGAGTAGGGTGTCGTCCGCAAAGCAGATCAGCCCTACTCCGGGTAGGACCGGAACCCGAAGGATCCAGTTATAACCTACGTTCCAAAGAATCGGCCCGAGGACCGACCCCTGTGGAACGCCGCACGCGACGCGTCGACGACCTAACTCGGGATTGCCGGACTCACCGCCCTCCCAAAGGATATGTCGATCCTGCAGGTACGCGCCCAACAGCCTCGTGAGGTACGGGGGGACTCCATGCGCGCGGAGCCCCTCCCTGATCGTCTCATGAGGGAGGCTGTTAAAGGCGTTCGCTATGTCTAGCGACACCGCAAGAACGACATCCTTCGCTTGGACGGCTTCGTCCGTTGACGTTCGCAGCGTCTCGAAGGCGTCCATCGTGGAGCGCCTCCGCCGAAACCCGAACTGCGTTTCTGAAAGCCCCGGCTCCACAGCGTCGAGATGCTTCACGAGCCGCTCCGCCAAGATCTTTTCGAAGACCTTAGCGACCTCGTTCAGCAGCACTATGGGCCTGAAGGCGGACGGATCGTTGGGAGGCCGACCTCCCTTGGGAATCAGGCACAAACGACCCTCCTTCCATTGCGACGGGAGCCGACCTGCGCGAATACAGGCTTCGAACAGTTCCCGCAGCTGGCCGCGTAGATGTTTAGCGGCCAGGAAGAGGAGTCGACCTGGAACCCCGTCGGGTCCCGGTGCCGTCTTCCTGCTCCGGAGCCGGTCCAGGACAACGTCTAGCTCCCCCTCGGAGATGGAGTGAGGCTCCTCGTCCGTGGGGGTGTCGGGAACGGGTGGACCCATACTGGGGGGAGTGAAGATTCCCGGATCCGGGAAGAGCCCGTCGATAACCGACCGGAGCACCTCGGGTTCGAGCGTTTCCGTGACCGTGGATGTGCAAGGCCGCAACGTGTTGCGGGCCCCACGGTACGGACGCCCCAGAGGGTCCCGATCGAGCGTCTCGAGGAGCTCGGCCCGAGCCCGGGCTTTCGCTTGCAGTATTGCAATCGAAAGGGCCTTTCTGGCCTCCCCAAACTCTCCCACGAGTCCATTTTTCGCGACGTAGTCCGGAGGACGGCGCGCCCTGCAGCGTTTGAGCCTGTGGCTGATGATGCGAACTGCCTTTCGCATCTCGCCCAGCTCCTCGGTCCACCAGTGGACCTGCTTGCACGGAGGCTGCCGCTTGGAGACGCGAGGCATCGCCGCGTCGCAAACCCTCGTCAGGGTCTTGCGCATGTGCTCTGCCTGCGACTCCAGGTTCTCGAAATCGGCTGGGTAGGCCCAGCTTTCCGTGAGTGCCCACTCCTCGGCCTGCTCCGGATCGAGCTTGGTAAGGGCCCAACGCGGAAGGAGAGGGGGGCGATGAACAGGGCTCGGACCGGAGGAGGGGGTAAGCTCAAATCTGATGTACCGATGATCAAAGAGCGACTCCACCTCCTCCAGCACCCTCCATCCGACAACTCTGCGGGCGGCCGCATGAGTGGCGAATGACAGGTCGATGACCGATCCACCTCGCGCGCGCACACAGGTCTGGACCGATCCCTAGTTCAATATGGTCAGGCCGGATTGAAGAGCCCATTCCTCAACCGTCCGGCCCCTAGTTTCCGTGAACGCATTTCCCCAGGAACAGTGCTTTGCGTTAAAGTCGCCCATCACGAAGATCGTTTTAGGCGACAATCTGTCTATGGCAGCCCTGATGGCGTCCAAGTGAAGCTCGAACTCCGCCAGGGGGCGGTTGCGCGAAAAGTAAACGCCTATGATGACGATACTCCCGCTCTCCGCCACCGCATAGCCCTTTCCTCTTTCGAGACATGTAAGCGGTGTGCCAGAACCGGCTCTGGCCACCACCGCCAGCACGTCGTCGAGGTCGCTTACCCAATTGCCGCAAGGCGGCACGTAATAAGGTTCGCTTATTACGGCCAAGTTCGCTTGCCACTCCGCCATCGCCTGCAGGCACAAATCCTGAGCGGTGGGGGAGTGGTTTACGTTCGCCTGAAATAGTATTGTTACGGGCGTACTAGGCATTGGAGGTGTCCATTGCGCGTACTCCAGTAACACCCGTGCGTTGTTTCTTCCTCGGATGGACGAATTTGCCCTTCACGTAGGGAGGCTGGCAGAACCTCGCTAACGTGGGGAGGGCAGCGTTGAGTCCCCCCCGCCGCGCACGCCGCGCAGTGGGGGTTCCGGGCCGTGCAGTCCGGCATCTTGTGTCCGCTCTTACCGCAGCGGAGACACAAGTTAGTCCGGTCCGGGCACGTGTCCGGACAGGTCTGGGCGCCATGGCCGACGTTGTAACACCGGTAACAACGTATCGGTCTGGCTTCCAGTGCCTCTACCCTCGCCGAGGTGAAGCCTACCACGAGGTAGCCCATCTCGACGATGGCTTTGGCAGCAGCGACGGGGCACATCATGTACGATGCGCCCAAATCGCCCGGTCCTGCACCGATGTGCGTTGTGCGCACGTCGTCGCGCCGGCAGGTGCCGGCGCGCGGCCGGCGCGCGCGATCGCATCACGCAGCCCATCGACCGTGACCGATTCGTCCAGCCCAGAAACGTAAAGCTCCCCACGCTTTACGGGGCGGACGACCTCGGCCATCCCTGCAAGGGCTCCCCGCGCAGAGCCTCGGCGACGCGGTCCGCCTTGGCCGCGCTCTCGGGTCCCGGCTGGAACTCAAGAAGGCGCGCGTCCCTGACGGTCCGCACCACCTTCAGCCCCTCGCGGAGGCCCATGGCCGCGATGTCGACCACCGTCGAGGCCTTCGCGAAGACCTCACGATAACCGACACCCTTCGCGGCCGCTGCCGGCAGCAGTTTGATGATAACTGCGGCCGACTTCGGCTCACGGTATACTACCGCAGGCTTCGCAGCCTGTTTCCGTTGTTGCTGCCCCCGCCCCGCCGGCAGGGGAGCAGCTTGCGCCTGGATGGGGGGAGGGGGACCGTCGGCCCTCGCCCCCTTACCCTTTTTCCGCTTGACGACCGTCGTCCACGCCCCCCCCTCCGGGGCGGGGGCGGGGGCCACGGGCGCTGGCGGCGGCGCGACGTGCGCGATGCGAGCGCGGACGGCGGGCGCCGCGACGACCGGTGTCGCAGCCGCGGGCGCCGTCCGTTGCCTAGGGGCCGGCCTATGGGCCGGCCTAGGGGCCAGCCTAGGAGCCGACACCACAGACACGGGTGCCGTGGCGGGGGCCGTTAATGCAGCGGCGGCATCGCGTGCCGCTCTCCGCTGCATTTTCAACCTCCACTTCACCCCCCCTCTATACGTCTTTTTTTTAGAGGGGGGGGGGGGCCGGTGACGGTGGGGAGTCCGTCACCCCGACAGCCGGGGTCGCCACCACCTCCATCGGGACCGGGGTGCTTACTTCCCCCGCATTCCGCCGGACGGCGGCGGCAGCCGTGGCCGCTTTAGGCCTAACGGCCACTTTTGGTGCCGGTTTGATTGCCGGCGCCTTGCCTCGGTCGGCCGCTAGCGGTGGACGGAGGGTCGGCGCGGCATTCAGCCGGTCCTCGATCCCGGCGAACCGGGCATCGAGTATGGGGGCGACGACGTCGATCACGGCCCGCACAAACGCGTCGTGATCGATGCCGCCGGGCCCCGTTGGAGCGGGTGTCGGCGCCACCCCGTTGGCGGTCGCCGGAGCCCGCTCCGTCCCGACGGCGGGAGCCGGTGTCGGCCCTGCTACCGCAGCAGGGGCCGAACGCGATTTTTTGACCGCAGCGGATGCGGCGGGCGGTTCCGGTGCCGCCGCCGCCTCCGCCGTGGCGGCCTGGGCCTTCCGCTTGACAGGTACGGGAGTCGGCGCCGCTATTACAGCGGGCGCCGGTTCCGCAACCGAAGCGGAGGCCTTTAGGGCCTTACGCATATCTTCGAATTCTCTGCGGTAGGAGCGGTTTTCCTCCCGCAGCGAGTTTAACTCCATGCGTAGCCTGGCGTTCTCGTTACCGAGCTTCCAGGCCTCGGATTCCGGATTTCGCGTGACCAGTGTGTCGACGATGTCCGACACCCTGGACGCGGCCTCCTTCAGCCGGCGCACGTAAACCCCCTTCAAATTGCCCGACGTTTGGGCAATTTGAATTATCTCGGCGACCTGGGCGCACGCCGCTAGGCGGAGCTCCCCAGGGCCGAGAGCCGATATATCCCCGACGAGAGCGGCGCACTGGCTAGCCGCGGCTACTTTGGCGGCGGTTGCCTTGCGCGCCTTGCGCCCCTTTTCACCCCCCTCGGTGCGGAGGTAGGCCTCCGCACCCGCGAGAACGCTAGTAGTCGCCGCGGGTGCGCCCCCCGTGGGGCGCAGAGGCGAGCGCGCGCGCGCTGGGGAAGAAGCACCCGACGTGCTGTCCGAATCGGCGCCGCTGCTCTGGGACCGGTCCCAGAAGCGCGACCTCGATCCGGGAACGAGCATCGGGGCACACGAAATCGGCACCGTTGCCGATGAAGACATTGACGGCGCCGCCGAACCCGATGCCGAAGACGATGAGGCTGTGGATGAACATGCCGACGTCGTGCTCGCCGTCGCTGCCGCTGAAGACGAGGACGTAGACACCGCCGCAGCCGAAGACGCAGGCGCCGACATCGCAACAGCGGCTCCCATCCCATTAGGGAAGGAAGACGAGGGGGTCGCCGCTGTCGCGCCTACGAGGTCCCTATTCACGACCCCGACCGAGGGCGCGAGTGAGGCTCGCGCGACAACCGGTGTCGTGGGACGGCTGCTCTCGACGTTGCAGCCCGTCAGACTGCAATTTGATGTCGTAGGCACAGGTGAAGCCCGTGCACTATAGGACACCGTCGTCGTAGGGCACCCATCCCCTACCGTCGTTGAACCGGCCGCCGTGTAGACCGGACTACAGGCAGGCGCTTCAAGGCGGGAATAAGTACGGACGCGAATCGCACCGTCGAGCGCGTGCTCCAGCGAGTCTGGGACGCTGCCGGACGATGGGATATCGTCGTGCTCTACGTAGGCGCCGTTCCCTTGCACGAGTGAAGCTCGCGCAGAGGTGGATGGCGCCATGTAGGCGTATTCCACTATGGTGCTTGCAGCGCTCACGGCCAGGCAAACGGCCGAGTTCGCTGCAAGCAGCACGTTCCTATCTATATCCGGGTGTGCTGCGTTCCTGCGCGCGGCACGCCCGGATTGGGCCCTAGGCGCCATGGGAACCGGAGGCGGTCCCATCGCGCCGCACCTATCCTCATGCGTGGCGGCGGTGAGCTCTACCACCGCCGACGCATCCCCTACCGAGCCGGGCATATCGGCAACCGTGAAAACGGCACTATCCGCATGCCCGTGACGCGGCCCGGCAACCGACCTGCTGCGACGGGCCGATGAAGAAGACGCCTTTTTCACCCGCGTCTCCCCGATCTCAGGCATTAACCAGCCATCCTTGGCCATCGTGTGGTCCCGCTTGCGCGGGACACTCGAAGGCCTTGGGGCCTTCTGGGGGCCTGGGCCATCCATTACTGGAGGCCCGTTCCCTTGCTGAGACCAGTCGACGCGTGTGAATAACTATCGACACAAACGACCGTTATTGCGTAATGCGCTTAGGCGCGCCGAAATAAACAAGCGAATAGAGCTTAACAACTCACCCCAGTCGAACAACAACTGATTCGCGCCGGAATCAAACTAAATAACACTGTACACTATCACTACACAACTGTTGTCGCAATTTGTCGCTTTTTGAGAGCGAAAAAGCGTAAAAAATTGCAGTTTTCCGCAAAGAGCACCGGCATTTGCGACTGCTTCGCACGGATGCCCTCCGGGAACTGGAACCTCTGTGTTGCAGTGAGGTAGGCCAGCAAAGGCTTAGGCCGCTCAACCACAGAGGCATATTTATGGCATTAAGATGAGTATGCGAGTGGGGTATGGCATTTATTATGAACAGATCTGAATTTTGTTAATATAGACTAGAAGGCTAAGGCAGGTGAGAAGCATTGCTATCATCTTTTCCTTCATGGTTATTTTTTTATAATCACCCAACATTCAGTTTATATCTCAAATAACTGCTCCATCTTAAAGATAGAACATTAAAATTTCAATCTAATGTAAGAAACAAGACTAATAAGTAATTTAAATATGACCTAAAAATAGATTTCTTTTATATAATTCAAAACAATTATAAAATTACATATAATAAAATACAGTGCAAGAATACTTTTTTTAATTTTTTTTTTAATGCAGGAGTTCAGCAGACAGGCTGACGGCCCACTTGATGGAAAGCGGTTACTATCGCCTATAGACATTTGCAACACCAAAGGTGCTACAAATGCGCTGCTGCTCTTTTAAGGGAGACTGAAACCTGGTCGCTAATGCCGGAACACAACTCAAGGTTGTTATGGCGACATACTTTAGACCAGGGGTAGTAGCCATCCAGTCGGGCAAATGCCCTGCCACCTGGCTATGGGTTGTTTAATCGCCTCTTACAACAGGCCACCTGGCCGCAGGAAACTGTATTCTTTCTCCGTTCCTGCATGGATAAGTTTGTTGTTTGTATTGTATTCTACTCATAGTCCCTCAAGACTATAAATAGAATACTGAGCCTAGATCATCATCTTCTATAGGTAAGGTGCCCAGAAGGCTGGCTATGTTAATAAATAAATAAATGTGTGCTATAACTATACAGCACCCATAATAAAACTATGTTTTAATGGTTATAAGGCGTGCGGTAATTTTATTTGATTTTGGTTCTTCCGACGTTTCGGCCACTTAGTGGCCGTGATCACGGAAGACAAAGATATCAAGTGTCAACTAGTATTGTTAAAGATTTTTTTAGCCTACGCCCAACTTGTTAATTTTAATTTTCTTTATGGTTATTATTTACTCTATGGGAGCCTAATCCAATTTACTACCGCTTCACAACATGTTATGGCTTGAAGAGAAGAAGCGGTGCAAGAAACTCTTCAGCAAACATGCCTAGCTCTAATAATTTTATATATTAGAATGGGTCGAAGTTGGTTTTATGAAGGAAGTGAAACTGAAGTGGCGCCACAGCATTACCGGATGGTGTCACTGCGGCGCGCTATGAGGACCTGTTAAATACAAGGTGTTCGGGCAGAGGAGGGGCAGTCTTAAACTGACAGTCTACGAGTCTACAACCAAGTTTACGACCGATAGTCTACATTGGTAGTCTTGGACGAGAAGCACATGATATATTGTGGTCGATAATTACTGCTTGATAATGCAGTATTCTTGGAGGGCAAATTGCTGCTCGACACCTGACAAGCGTGGATGCAACTCTTGGAGTTGTCCTAATATATCTGTGTATTATTGTGCAATATTTAATATCCTAATTGTGATAATTCTAGTGTAATAAACTTTGATTATTATCTTTCAGATTATTATTGTGTTATTCTCGGAGCGTCATCCGTTCGCTCCCGGCGTGAACCCGACATATATATTTGTGTTTACACAAATTTAGTTTGCTTGTTTGTTTGTAGTAATTTAATAGAGAAACCTCTTATTAGCCCTACATATTTAATACTTTTGTTTGTTTGCAGAATAGTAATATGCGGTTGTTTTTTTTTTCCATAAATAAAAAATAAAAAAATAAAGTTCATACCTGGTACACGTCGCTTCCTGGACACCCGCTAACGTCTATCTCCGGTTCTTCAACATCTACACTCGTACTAGAACCAGCTACAGGCGTATTAGACGAACTATTCGCACTTAATTTCCTCTTAGAACCTCCCGAAGAAGAAAGTTTTTGAAGTCTTTCCACTTCTAACGAGAGATGCGTATCCAATTCGCCAGCTCGTATCGTACAACTACATACCGGACAATTGGGCAATTCCGACACTTTCTTCCTATTTCTAACTGAATTTAATATTACATTGTCATCGTATAGACTATTAAAGCTATTATTTAACGAATTTGAGCCGCCATCCATGTTATTAAACATCAAAATTGGTAACATATTACTTTTTGTTGATCGTCTAGATTTGTTGACACTTTAAAAATCGGTTCACATCACAATATCTAATAGATTAAATTTAATTAAAACAGTTTTAATGGGCTAACGAAAGTCCGTTTGTTGCGTAGGAACTTGTTTTGTGCAAATATTCATTGTTTATTTATTAGAAAATTAGAAAATAATGTTTACAAAATCTACGACCATTTACATCACAATTATTTGGTAAACTATTTTTTTTAATTTTTATTTGATTGGTAGATGATAATGTCATAACGTAAATTTCAATAATCGATTCACAATGGTGTAAATAGACAATTTAGTCGATTTTATTTATTAATATTAAATATAGATATAAAACTATTTTTTAATACAATGTCAACATTAAGAAAGAAATTTGTATCTGAATACAATTTTATGAATAAATTATAAAATAAACTTTCCTTTTATCTAACAAAAAGGAAAATTAGGTACTATTTTATTCAAATCTATTTAGTATTATAGATAAACAATAGTTTTTCCACAACACTGTCATACAATGGTGGGAACTTTAAATATAAAAATATATATTATGTAGGAGTGCGCAACGCATTTTGTCCTTACATGATGGCTTTAAATTAAGTAAATATTAGTTAACAAAATAGATAAATAAACTATACTATATATTTATAAGCTATCGGTGAAGGAAAAATATCATGACAAAACCTGCAAATCGAGACATTCGATGTGCCAAAATATAGTCGATGTTAGTGAAAAACAAACACCTGCCTCTTTTACTATGACATTGGCAAAATCAATGCCAAAGGCGTTGGAGCCAACAACAACAAAGATAGAATAGAATAGTGAAAAACAAGATATTCACCCTTGACCCACAAATGGCCCTAGTAAAATACAGCAGTGGAACGTTAAGCTGTCTTTATCTAAATTATTAGGATTCCACGGCTAAATAACAAAGACAATAAACAATAATGTATGTCATCTCTACGGAATTCTTAATTTGCGTCGACTGAAGTACACTTGTCTGTCTTTTCATATTTTGAATCCGTAACTTATAATTATTAGATTCAACTAATATCTTATCGAACAATGGACTATTTCGTAGAACATACATTACATTCTTACGGTCTTATTCATATTGAGTTATAGTACGTTTCAAAGATTCTTTAAGGTTCTTAAAGATGCCTACAAACTTACTCCAGATTAATATGAATACGAACCGTTATATCGGATGCTCGGGAGAGCGTTTAAAAAAAAAACTTTATCCGAATTAGCACTGTTTAATTATAATAAATTTAAAATATACTTTTGAATAGAATTGACAATTGAATTTAAATGTGGAATAGAAATTGGAACAGAGATTGAGTTCTAAAAACAGAGGTCCGATCAGGACGGAGGATGGAAACACAAACTACTAGGGATACTACGTATCAGACGGTTCACTCCGAACAATTTTCTTACTAGCTGATCTGCAACAGTACTAATTCAATATTGTTTTTTTTTAATTTCCTTTTTTTTTTTTAAACGTCGATACCAATAACTCACCTATTTTTAAACAGACGAAGAGTCGAAGACCATCAAAATCATACTACCACTTGTTATTTTTTTAATACATTACTCGTACAGGCTAAGACACTTAATACAGACTACACAATGGCCTAGCTACTTATAAAAAACTGTATTTTGTAAATTTCTAGTGTTTGGAGTAAAAAAAAACAACAATTATTTTAAAAAATCATTTTCTTTATTATTCCTATTTTTAAATCGTTTTTTATTTTTTTTTAAAGCTTAATTTTACATTATTTGTAAAGACACTTTTAATGTCAACCCCTTTCAAAATTCTATTAATTCCGCTGCACCAGTTCATAACACACAATTTCACTGTAATACTTAAAAAATATTCAAGAATTACAATTTTATGTTCTTCACATTTAAGGAAGTCTAATGAATACTTGGATTTTATAATGTTAATTATATTTTTTGCTATTAAATTTGTTTCTGGAGTCATTTCCAAGTATTTGTTCGCTTCCTTTACAATATTCTCAAAACTCCTTACAGCATTTTCAGTGGGATAGGTGAGCTTTTAGTAGTTATTAAAACCATGGAATTCTCTATGCGATATCCATTTATGGGTCGAAGACGTTTCCTATTGGGACAAACATTTTGTACAATTATTGACATGTTTTAAACATTTTCTTATCACTCATCCCACTGTGTATACTTGTGAGTGAGTGTACATTTAATCTCTCTTTACGATCTTCTGCTTGAATATATTTAGTGTGAACAGGAGGCAAAGTCCTCTTAATAGAAGGTGAAGGTAAAGAGAGATCTTGTGGTTCTAAATTAATCTCTTTTCCATCATCTCCTAAAACTGTTTGTGTTAAATTTTGTTATTTTAAGACTAGCTCTCCTGCAACATCTTCACAATTGTAACTTTCTGAGGGACAGTTATTAAACTTGTGATGAGCAGTGAGCGGAATATTTGCTTAAATGTCTGGCATGTGGGATTAATATTTCTATAACTATAGGCCCTCACTTGTCCGAAAATGTTTTCTATTGGATCCGAATTAAAATATAGAGTGAGAGGTAACCTAACTTAATTTATTTTCTTTATCTGTAAATGATTTTACATCACTGCAGGAACGGAGAAAGAATAAAATTTCCTGCAGCCTGGCGGCCTGTCGTAAGAGGCGACAAGACAACCCACAGCCAGGTGGTAGGGTATTTGCTCGACTGGATGGCGACCACCCCTGGTCTGAAGTATGCCGCCATAACAACCTTGTTTTGTGTTACGGCATTAGTAACTAGGTTCCAGTCTCCCTTAAGAGAGCAGCAGCGCATTTGTAGCACCTTTGGTGTTACAAATGCCTATAGGCGATGGTAACCGCTACAAGTGGGCCGTCTGTCTGTCTGCTGAACTTCTGCAATAAAAAAATAAATAAAAAAAAAATGATATTATTTCTAACTTTTTGATGACCGATATCCAGAAAGCTCCATGCTGGCTACTCTGATGGACGGCTGCCCTTAAAGGTTTGCTTTTTACATTCCTTAGTGTAGCAGAACCGTTACATGAGTCAAACAAGTCATCCAAAAATATATTAGTTCAGATGTATTTTTTATAGGTTGCACTAACTTGATTCCCATCTACATAATGATCTGTAAATAATAGAAATTAAATATATTATTACCTTTATTATATTATAATTTATGATTACTGTTAACAAATGATTTTAAATTGTCTTTTCTATAATACTGGGGTTATTATAATAAATTCAAGTTTGAACTTTACATTTAATTTTTAATGTATATAATTATACTAGAATATGCCCGCGATAGGATCGTCGACGCTTGACTTGAAATTCACGCGGGATTCCCGAGACAAAGAACCGCAGCATTTAAAAGAGAATGAAAGCTATCGTTTTAGTAAAAATTGTATCGGAATAAGCCAATTTTTATGCACACGAACAGTATCAAATCGCTCCCGGGCAAATTTCCACAGGATTCACGAGATGAAAAATATCACACATTTTATTACATCAAATTTGTAATCAATCAGTGAAAAAATTCCATTGGAAATCGATTTGTTACTAATCTGCCCATATCAAATCATTCCCAGAAAATTCCCGCGGTATTCTCAGAACAGAAAGTAGCGCAGATTTTAAGTCTAAGAATTTGCTGTCGATCAGCGAAAACTACATCTAAATAGGACCAGTAGTTTTTACGTGAATCCCAAAAAACAGACATGAAATTAAAAAAATGCATCGTGTTCTCCATCGTTTTCAATTGTTTTTTTTAAATAGCTTCGATGTGCAGACGCGGCTTGTTTAGAATTTTATACATAGATTTATACATTAACTCTTTCAAGGTATATAGCATCATTCAATGATTTAAAACACCTTATTATTAATTTACATGTCTAGTTACAATTAAGTTTATTAAATATATTTATTTTATAATAACAACCCATAAAAATTTCACTGCTGGGCTCGGGCCATTTATTGAGGAACGAACAAAATATCCACGACTCTTGTCCAAGGCGGAATGGTGGGTTCGACACATTGGTTATCTTAATATGTAGCTTTCTTCATGATGTTTTCCTACAACGTTAGCAAGTGGTAATTGGAATAATGTGCATATTATAGCAGATAATTTTTTTTTATAGTATTCCTGTGTCTACACCCTACACTAAAAAATAATTTAGATACATACATACATAACTTCACGCCAGTTCCTTTGCGGGGTAGGCACGAACAACAGAGCGCCATTCAGGCTTATTCTTACACACCTCACTTGCTTCTTTGACATTCATAACTCTTGTCATGCACGCTCGTCTGTTCTTAAGGCTCCTGACATTACCTTCAAAAAATAACTTATATAATGTTTAACGGAGGTGTTTGCCTTTTTCATCATTAGCATCCATAATTTATATTTAAATTCAGTTACAGGTTCTATATATTTTACAAAACGGAAGGATTTCATAAGGCATTTCACGTGAAACTGACAGGGTAAAAAAAATAGATTCCAGTTCCCGATTTCAGTTACATTATAAATATTTTTCATTATATATCTATAATGTTGGTGGTGGTTCATCTGGGACAATGTTAGAGATATAGGCTGTTTCAAACAGATGTTGCGATGGGTGCAATGCGTTATTTGTGATGTGAAATTGTTTTTGATTGTTAATGATACTACATACTGACAGAAAATGTATGTGTATACACTAATGTGGCTATTCGACAACGGCGTTATTTTGAATGCTTTAGATCATTCACATTCGGCCGCAGTCAATATCTTTAACATAATGGCAAAAGATAAACTTACAGAATTGAGCTGTGTAAGCCAATGCTGCTGCAACAGTCTTACTGAAAACACGAGTGCAATTTTTGACCTGTAACAAAAGTACATTATTAAAAGATTCGGAATAACATAATTTAAAATTAAATTAAAAATTAACCTGTGAATTTGACAACACTTTCTTAGCTGCCTACTGTTATTTTCATGGATGATGAGTAAGTAAGTATACAAACAAAAATGCCCATGAGGCTGCTACTTAAGAATCTAATACACAAATGTTAAGTTGTGGGTGGGCGTAGTGAATAGGGGGGAGGTATACTTACCCCTACGACAACCCCTAAGGTCCGGAGGTTTTAAATTTTTTTTAGTTTATAAACATAACCTCGCTTATTTTTATTGTAAAATTGTGCCACTTTTGATAATAACAAACCGTGATTTGAGTTTATGAATGTACTCACAAATTGTTTATGAATGTACTCATGAATTACATATAACCACTAGAACTTTTTGTAACACTAAAACTGTTTTTTAATGTAGAAATAAAGTTTCAAATTTAATCGACGCATGAATACAAATTCATGCTAGCCATATTTAATCGATTGATTAAAAAGTGACAGTTTTTATTGTCACTTTTGTTTTTAATGGCTTGGCTAACAAGGTATGATTATAAAAATAAATTAATCGATATGTCATTAATACTTATCGATTTGTAATTAAGAAATTCGAAATCTTGTAGCTCAAGATTTAGAATTAATTAATATATTGTTTTATATAATTTTCGGAAATCGATATATTTTTATGAAAAAAAAATTGATAAATATTTTTGTTTGCCACCTTTATTGCCCCTTTTATTACCGCCATTTTATTCCTTTTCTCTAGTAGTTGACTGAATGTGCTTTCTTCTGTTAATTTTTGATTTTACGACGACTTGTGCTGTGTTTTATAATAATTTTGATTTACTATTTATTTTATACACAAACAGTCGGTTATGTTAGGTGATATTCAGATCAAAGCGCATGAGCCGAGCGAGCGTGCCGCGGCAGCGGCCGGCGAGTGCCAGAACCGACTGGTAACCATTTACTATTTATTTTATACACAAACAGTCGGTTATGTTAGGTGATATTCAGACCAAAGCGCACGAGCCGAGCGAGCGAAGCGAGCGTGCCGCGGCAGCGGCCGGCGAGTGCCAGAACCTACTGTAACCATTTACTAATTTTTTTGTACACACAGACAGGACGCCTTGAAAGTCACATATGAAACATTTGTTTTATTTATCAATTTAGTGGACGAACAATATATTAATGATATCAATTTTATTATTAAATACACTGTTGAATTTTTTTTAAATATTGGTTAAATATAAATTAATGCGATTACGTAAAAAAAATATCGTCTTTATTGGTCGCTATTTTGAATGGTTACTCTTGTAGAGCATCTAAATGTGCTCTATTGTGTTTTTTCTTCATTTTTATCCAATTAAGCTGGTTTTTGGGTTATTTTGGCTCTTTTTATGTTGATTACTGGCTTTTTTTTTTAACTTTGAAAGGATTTTTCAATTTCGGACCTATGATAGAAGTGCAACATTAGCGAAAAAATCAGTGAAAATAAGAGAGGTTATGTTTATTAAAAAAAAAAAAATCATAGTCTCCGGACCTTAGGGGTTGTAGTAAAGGTAAGTATGCCTCCTCCTCTCCCCACTTCACCACCCCACTACTTAAAATTCCTGTATAAAGAAGCTATAGATTTACCGCCCATGACACAATGAGACTTGTGTCTCTCTATAAAATTAAATATGGATATTGTGTTATCCTGTTAAATTTTCAACAATCAGAAATCAGGCCTTATACGTACCGAGCACAGCCTGTATGATCATATGAACACGAACATACTATAAATACGGCACTATAACCTAAGCATTACTCCTAGATTTTGTATTTTATCATTCTTACTAGGGGTTACCGTGCAGGTGCGCCGCGGGTCAACCTCTAGTACGTGCATCTTGTTTAAAGAGGTTAAAACGCGGGTTATATTGTATTAAGTTTTTATGTTACTGCTATTTGCCCTGAAAGATTCACTTCATTTTATATCAGAGACTATACCATCTCCCCGATCAAAATTATTTATGCCAATTTTCTGTATTAAAACTAGATATGTAAACCAAAATGACGACATCGACCATATGGACCACACCGACCACATCCACCACATCGCTCACTCGACCACATTGACCAAATCGACCAAAATTACCAAAATGACGAAAATACTAAATCACAAATCAAAACCTATCCTACTTTCTGGGATAATCTTTATATAAATCTATCCCCAAAGTTAACCCATTATCCGAGATAAAAAGTATTCCTTGTCCACCCTCAGTATAACATATGTACCTAATTTCAGCCAAATCGGTTTAGTAGTTTTTCCGTAAAAGCATAACAAACAGAGAGACAAATATATTTTATCCCGAATACTATGCCATTTTTCGGGATAAAAAGTATCCTATGTTTATCCTCGACATGGTATATATATATATACCTAGTCTTGCCATAAATATTGTAACAAAGAATATTTTTTTTCTATTGCAGATAACATTTAAAGTTTTACAGTGTGTTAGTTTAATACATAAATATAAAACAATTTAAAATATAAAAAGCTAATTCGAACTGGTCTCCATTGGCTGCAATACAGTCCTTTAAATGTTGAGGCCAGTTATCAATAGAAGCACACACTCTTTCCATGGGAAAATTCTTCACTGCCAATCGTATGGATTGATTTAGGGACTTCAAATTATCATGGCGTTTAGAGCAAGCCGTACTCTCTAAAACTAAACATAAATCATAATCCAGTGAATTAAGATCGGGACTAGACGACGGCCAGTTTTCAGCTCTGATGAAGTCCGAAACGTTCGTTTCCAACCAAGACTGCGTGGACCGAGCTTGATGACCCGGCACCGAGTCTTGCTGGAAGGATCATTCTTGGTTATTGAACATGGTGTTGTTAAGGGCGTAACTACCTTCTCAAGAATGGTATTTTGATACACTTGTGCCGATATTTTGATACCTTTATCACAAAAATATGGCTCAAGTCACTTCTTTAAAGCTAACACCCCACCAAACCATCACTGGAAACGGATAATGCCCACGTTGCACTCTGTCGACTAATTGAGAAGCTTCCTTAAAGCTTTGAGCATAAATACTGTTACATATCGACAAAGAATGCACACCTGCAGGTCGTAAAACGCAGTTTTATTGCCACCGGATTTAGGAATTCTTTTGTTTACTTCGTGTTTAGAATTTTGAATCCAGAAAAACATGCTATTGTTATTGAACTTGTTTATGGCCGTCGGAGCTTGCCAGGTCTCTGGGATTAACTCGGCGAACACGGTTCTTTGTTCTATTATACAGTTTAGTATAAAACAATGACCGAACCGAGGGGTGAGGCATTCAAGCGATGATTACGATACTAGCAAGACGTGTGTACATTCGACGAGTGATATAGTAACGAACTTTGCGCGTTTTATCGAGTCGTGCAGTGTATACTGTTTGTATCCAGCTATATTTGTACCTGTTCTATACGTGTTTGTACAGTTCTAATAAACTCTACAGTAATCCCAACGGCATTTTAATTCGAGTCCTGTAGCTCGTAACAATACGGTCATTTTGTTTGTTAAAATGTTGGTCAATTGTAAAAATCTTCTCATCCGTAAACAATTTTTTTCTGTGACCTCCCTTTGCATACCGCTTCAGTAGTTGTTTCGATTTTACCACCCTATTCTTTTTTAAATTATGAGTTAAGAAATGACCAATGCGTCTCTTATAGGCTGCAATTCCTTAGTCATCTTTTAAAATACGCGACATGATTCTAGTTGATATATTCATTATTTTTAGTTTTCATTTTTTTCTAAATTTAATTTTATAAAGTGCCATAATTTGTTATTTGTATATCTATTAGACATTTATACAAAACAATATTTTATACTTTAAACAGAAAATTGTCCCTGAAAACGTTTCATGTGTTAAGCACTATGAAATAACAAATAAACTGTTAAAAAGTAAGATAAAACCTTTTCAATTTTTACTTCCATTAAAATTAAAAGACAAAAATGAACCATATATTTTTGGCATTAATTTCATATTCATTCATATATAAACATCGACGAAAACTAAGAGTCAAATCTAAGTTCCTATTTTAGCATTTAATATTTGAACCCTGAAAACAATCATTCTTTCTAAATGTACAAGTATAGACTTTGTAACTTGGTTTTTTGATTGAGGCTATCCTAACCTTAGTTTTAAATATACTATGCCCAATCTATGGCTCGCCGTGCTTTTGTGACTGTCCCACCTAGCGCACTATATAGTTTTAAACAATAATGGAACGATATTAGGTCATTTAGGTAACAACACCGCACAAGTAAAAAAATAGGACATATTAGGTTTGTACCACCATTGGATGCACGCCGAAAGTGGCCATCTAATGACATATAAAACTTAATATGGCCAATTTTTGACTTGTGCGGAATTGTTACCTAAGCGACGATTAGTAAAACTTCTGATGTTGTAAAAATCCATAGACGATGGTAGCCTCTTTCTATTCAATTAGCAAGCAGTGCAGCATGCAATTTGTAACATTGTTATAGTTACATTGACATTCTTTGACACTATAAGTGCAATAATTTTGAAGTTGTCCTTATTCTCCGTATTTATCTGGGATAATGTAATAGTTATTGTCCATTCCATCTAGATATAGCGACGAGTTTAATGCGTTATTTATGACGTGATGTGGTTATTAATTTTCAATGGTGGTAAATATTGATAAATAACATTTCATATACACTAATTGCAGGTATTTGTTAACAACATTATTTTTCACGCTACAAATTAAACGCATTTGTATATACTGACTATACCTAGTCAATAACTGTAACGTAATCCCAGATGAAGGCCGAGCATAAAAGTAGTTAAATTTACCTTCATTTTCTTAATTTTTTCAGATATAACATGTTCATCATTTAATTTATGTAGTAAGCGAATTTCAGTTTGCTTGCAGTCTGTTAAATAAACATCTATGATCTCTCCATTGACATATTTTGCCATCAGCCCATCAAATATAATATCTTTAGTTATAAGTTATTGCGTAAGTGCAAGTATGACATTTATACTGTGTTCCTTTATTTTGATTGTGTCATCTGAAACATAACATGCAATATCAATGTTAGCTAAATATAATTAAACCAAATTTATATTAAAATATGTTATTTAAAACCTACCAGTTTTACATCCACTAATTAATTGCTGTCTTCTGGTGCTTTCTTGAATTTGTCTCAATGTAGACCTAAACCTTGTTCACTAATAAGAGCTACAGGAATCAATCCAGCTCTGATTACTTCCAATGTTACTTTTTCAATAATATCCTTCAAAGATATAGGCTCTAGTATAGCTTGGACTAAAATAAAAACAAATTGGTTGTTGCCATTTATACACACCTCCACATATTATAAACACTAAGCCAAGGTCAGCAAATTCTACACTTTATTTTCTATTTCAACAAATCTGGAAATATTGTCTTTATAATCATCATAATACAGAGCAGGCTCCAATGTAACCTCATCAAATATAAGTGAACAATACTTGTTTCCTCTGGCCAATGTCCAACCTGAAAATACATATTTTAAGAACAAATTAGAACTAGTTTAGCGTAGCTAAAAATAAATTAAATATGTCTTCAAAAAAGCTCAGTTTGTACATTTTCTGAGTAGTTTTGATATTGATTTTCTTAAGAATGATCATAACGATTTAGATGAGAGTCATGTAAACAAAAAAGTGATGTATATAGACGACTGAAAACAGTTAAAGGAGACCTATGTCAAAAGACAATCTGGTGGTCACGAACAAAATATAAATTAGGTGAAATTTATAAAAGAAACATTTAATCAGTATTAAAGGCTTTACTATTACATGTATAAAGAAAAAAGAAGAGGGCTCTTTCTGAACATTGAAATTCAAGAGAAGCTAAGGAATATTGTTTTCTATGAAATAAATGCATGAAAACTTTTAAATAATTCACACAAATTTAACAGAAGCCTCATCAAAGATATATAATATTTAATAGCATGGCTAGATTAGCTTAGTGTAATAAAATATATTAATATAATATGTAAAATATATTATTATTTAAAAATAATTTTCAGCAATGAAACTATTTTAATTTTTTTTAAATAAGTACTGCTCAAAATAAAACAATGAAGACAATATACAAAAGGAAACTATTGCCTATTGTGTGTGTAAAATAACCTATTAACAATTTTCACAGATTATTATCTATAAGGCTTGCTATTTACCTCATAAACAAATATTCATATTTCTTCTTTCACATATAACCAGAGTATAAAAGAAACAAAAATAATATTATGTATTTTAAATTCTTAGACATATATTAATATACAGAATTAAATCCACCTATATAGATTTTACCTGTACATATCGTGCAACTATTACAGACTTATTCATATTGAGTTAGAGTAAGTATGAACCCTTTAAGGTTCTTCAAGAAGTATTCAAACTTACTCTAACACAATATGAATAAGACCATTTATGTTTATTTTTGGTTGGTAATGTACTTTTACACGAAATAAAAAATCTCAGCAGATAAGAGTGAAGGAAGATAGATATATACTAAAAAACAAACATTCATATGTATGTATGTATAGAAATTGTAGATTTAGTAAGTGAAAAATTTAAGATTGAAAGAATTTGATAATCACCTGAACAACATCTTTTTAGATTCTTCAGAGAAAAAGTAGATACACGGTTTGTTCTAGTCTGAAAAAATCATTTAAAACTATTATGTACACAATATATCTAAGAACTAAAATTTTAAATGATGAAAAAATTCATAACTTTATTTTAAATGCAAAATAAAGTTATGAATTTTGCAAAATGCAAAATATGTTAAATATATTGATTAGATACTATCACATATAATCAATGACCAGAAAATAAAAGTAATGGTACATAGGTCGTTAGAGAAAATATAACATAGTTAAATATAAATCTAGACTTTTTCCGTGTTTAAATTCAGTCTACATTGTATTGTCTCGCCAAATTATCATAATTAAAATTTCCTTGTATATCTATTAAAAGAACACAATGCTTTTTAGAGTGTTTCTTTCTTGAGTTATTATGAAAGATAGAGAAGTATAAGGAAAGGTATCCAAGTATTTGTTTTTACCTGCTCATTTTCACAAGTTGAATATTTGCTTTTTAATCCCATGTATTTTAGTCCTTATGTTATATCTTGCTGGATAGTTGAGCACTTCGGAAAATGACCGTCTGAATATGTTACACACGTTAAAAAGAGAGAATAATCAGCAGATATTTGTAAAAAATAACAACAAAACAATATAGGTTCACTCAATAAAAAGTTTTCATTTCTCTGCACTGTAATGGCGGTCACTGATGGACGGTGGTTAAAATAACATTTTAGGCTAAAAGTCAAATTATGAAATTGACATCAAATGGACGGCAGGAGAAGCGGGAGGGAATGGAAATTAATCTTCCTTGTGATATTTCAAAGCGAAACAGACTTATATGATATGTGTTTGAATGAAAGAGAAAAAAACTTATCAAAAGATGTATTAAATGAAACGGCCGTGGATGGAAATGAACTAACTGTCGGTTGAAACCGTTGGTGAGATATGCCGAGCAAAACAGCATGGAAACACGATCCTTGGATCGCGTTTCTTTATATTTTTGTTATTTCCTTTCAACGGATGGTTTTAACAGAACGTTAGAACATAGAGGTTAAAGAAATTAGACGAAGCGAAAGTTGTTTGTCAGGACAGTCTTCGCCTACACCCATAGTAACAGACGTGGTAATATCGAGCCTTAACCGTCATTTTATCGTATGCGACGTTTGGACCTAAGTATGTTCTTTGTTACAAAAGGTATTTATGTTATTATTTTGTTTTAAGAGTTTCAGTTTTACGTAGATTAGACCGTAGTGAATCAAAAACAAAGTCTTAAAAGAAAATAATAATATTTTCTTAAGTTTTCGCGACTTGTATACATAATAAAACTACGTTTTAACGGTTTTAAGCGCGGTAATTTTATTTCGTCTCACCACCATCCTAGTCAGTTAGCTACCGTGGGCAAATCTTTGTTTCAGAGAGCACGGAAAATTTGTGACGAGAACCACATAGCTGGAGAGCTTCAGCATGTCAAGCGAGTCCTACAACGCAATCAGCTGAAGACTCCACACCAACGTCACAAAGGCCCCAAACCACCTTCAGTTGAGCGGTGCCCTGCTACCCTACCCTACATCAAGGGGGTCACAGACAGAATTGGTCACATCCTCAGGCGAGCTTCAATCAAAACATATTTCAAGCCGCAGAAAAAGATTACCCAATTTCTGAGACCTGTGAAATGCAATATCCCACTCCAGGATGCAGGGGTTTACAAGCTTGATTGTGAGTGTGGATTGTCATACATTGGGCAAACAAAGAGGAGCATAAAAACACGAGTAAAAGAACACATTGCTGACATGAAACACACAAGGTCTACGAAGTCTGCGATCAGTGAACACACGCTGGATAAACCCAACCACTACATCAGATTCGATAACCCACAAATCCTCGCGAAAGAGAATCGTTTCATACCTAGAATGATGCGTGAGGCTATTGAAATCAAAAAACACCCAAATTTCAATAGAGAAGATGGTTGGCAAGTACCACCTGTTTGGGATCCAATTATCAAAACTATTAAGACCCAAACCCAGCAAAAACCAGCTGCCAGACCTCAAGACACTGTGAGCTCTTTCTGCGTACAACGGAACACAAACCAACTTGACTGATAATTACTTTTATTTTTCCTTCCACCCATTTTAATATTATATAAAATTATTAGAGCTAGGCATGTTTGCTGAAGAGTTTCTTGCGCCGCTTCTTCTCTTCAAGCCATAACATGTTGCGAAGCGGTAGTAAATTAGATTAGGCTCCCATAGATTAAATAATAACCATAAACAAAATTAAAAATTAAATAATTAAAATTAATAAGTTGGCGGTAGGCTAAATAAAACTTTAACAATACTCGTTGACACTTGACATCTTTGTCTTCCGTGATCACGGCCACTGAAAAGTGGCCGAAACGTCGGAAAAACCAAAATCAAAGAAAATAATAGTTTAAAATACATTTTGCAACCAAAAATTTATCTAAGCCAAATGTCAGTTACGATAGAATAGTGATAAGGGCTCGATATGTATGTATACATTAGTTTACGAGTCCATTAAAATAAATAGTAAATAACAGG
The DNA here is from genome assembly GCA_019925095.2 of Dendrolimus kikuchii. Lineage (NCBI taxonomy): Eukaryota > Metazoa > Arthropoda > Insecta > Lepidoptera > Lasiocampidae > Dendrolimus > Dendrolimus kikuchii. Next base: position 4,477,309 of record JAHHIN020000031.1, read on the forward strand.
ACAATAAATGAAACAAGTAAACAATAATGTACAAATATATTAATTAAAACACTAATAATTATCAAAATTATATACAAGTAGCTAGCGAAACTGCGTTGGTGTTGCCATTACTATGTTTTGTGACACTAAAAGTGTTGTGAATCGAGAGAATATCTTTGAACAATAAATTATGGCGATTATTTAAGATAATTTTTATTTCTATCACACAGCATTAATATACAATTTATTACACAGTGCTTTACAGGCAGAAGAGAAAAGAGAAGGTGGATAACGTAAAACTTCATATACTGCCGTCATCTCGTAGTATGACAGTGACATTTTATTTAGCAGGCAAAGGGTGCTGAAGCCAGGGCTACTCCAACAAAAAGAAACGTGACCGCAGCGACATCTTTGTATGTATATTTTTTTTTTTTTTGGTTTTGAGGCGAGGGAAAATGCTTAACCGATTTACGCACAAACTGGGTCGTTGCTAGGGGAACGACACGCGTCGGTCGGGGGCGATAACACTGCAGCAATAGTATGCTCTTGGCAGCGCTCCGTCCGCGATCGACGTCACAGAATAGTGTGGAAGACTCCGAGCGTTGCTGCACGGGCGAGCAACCCCAATACCCACTAAAAACCCCCTCCTCCCTGACGACCCTGCGCTTTGTATGTGTTGGAAAGGCTGAGATTTAGAACATAGTTACGCCCAGCCGATCCAGCGCAATAAAGTGCCTGGAGTGTGCCCTGGGAGAACACACCCCACTTCGTTGTGCGGGGGTAGAAGGTCCTTTGCTCTTCCTAGCAAGCTAAAGGCCCCCCGCGGTAAACGGAACCTAACTCAGGGAGGGAAGTAATGCGCGTACCTGCCTCTCCGGGTGCCAGCTGAAGGCCGGCGACCTCGAGAAGACGCATTGGCACGCGCTGCAGGACTTCTCTCCCTGTCTCGTTCTGCGGCCTCCTTGAGTGACATTACTGTCTCGCAAAAAGTAACCGCAGCCCCCCAATTGTCGCTGCTCTGCAGCATGGCCTTGACCAAGTCGCAGAGCGAGTCGATTGGACCTACGTGCGTCTCAAGTTCGAAACGCTGCGGCGCCCATGCGGCGCACTCGACTAGCGTGTGTAACGCCGTGTCGAGCGCGCCGCACTGGCGGCAGTCCGGGGAAGGCAAGCAGCCCACAATGCGACACAGATACTTATCGAAACATCCGTGTCCGGTAAGTATCTGTGTCGTCCTGAAGGTCAGGGTGCCGCTGGTACGGTTGACCCATTCCGTCAGCTGTGGCCTGATTGCATCCACCGTGTAGCCGCCATAGGCCGCAGGGTTGTCGAGCTCTTGAGACCAGACGGCGATCATGGAGGCGGTTTCCCGCTTCCTGATCGCCTCGATTTCGACCTGACAGAAGGTCAGGCCTCTAGCTAGGGCATCCTGCCTGGTGCGGCGCACCACTGTCAGGACGTCCGCCTGGAGATGCTAGGGCGGATCGCCTGCCAGGAGGGTGGCCGCCGTCCGCGACACTGTGCGATACCCCCGTATGGTCCTCACGGCCAGAACCTGCTGCGCCCGTTGCAGCAGGGTTCTGTTGTGGCGGTGAAGTGCAATGGACCAGACGGGTGCACCGTACAGTGCCATACTCCTCAGGATGCCAGAGTAAAGTTTCCGCGTCGCACCTCCCGGGCCCCCTACGTTGGGAAGCAGCCTCGAGAGTGCGCCCGCGGATTTGACGAGTTTGGGAACTAGCTGCTCAAAGTGCGCTTTGAACAGCCATTTCCCATCGAGAACTAGCCCCAGATATTTCATCTGGCCCTACTCTAATGGCCACCCCTTGGACCGAAACGGTCAACTCCGCGGGGGGATTGCGAAATTTCCTATGGAACATGATGGCCTCCGTTTTCGCGGGGGAGACCCTCAAGCCCAGCCTAGCTATTCGATCTACGACAATCGCCAACCCGGCGTTAGCGACGTCCACGGATTCCGCAAATGACGCAGCGCGTGCCGTGAGTAGGGTGTCGTCCGCAAAGCAGATCAGCCCTACCCCGGGTAGGACCGGAACCCGAAGGATCCAGTCATAACCTACGTTCCAAAGAATCGGCCCGAGGACCGACCCCTGTGGAACGCCGCACGCGACGCGTCGACGACCTACCTCGGGATTGCCGAACTCACTGCCCTCCCAAAGGATATGTCGATCCTGCAGGTACGCGCCCAACAGCCTCGTGAGGTACGGGGGGACTCCATGCGCGCGGAGCCCCTCCCTGATCGTCTCATGAGGGAGGCTGTTAAAGGCGTTCGCTATGTCTAGCGACACCGCAAGAACAACATCCTTCGCTTGGACGGCTTCGTCCGTTGACGTTCGCAGCGTCTCGAAGGCGTCCATCGTGGAGCGCCTCCGCCGAAACCCGAACTGCGTTTCTGAAAGCCCCGGCTCCACAGCGTCGAGATGCTTCACGAGCCGCTCCGCCAAGATCTTTTCGAAGACCTTAGCGACCTCGTTCAGCAGCACTATGGGCCTGAAGGCGGACGGATCGTTGGGAGGCCGACCTCCCTTGGGAATCAGGCACAAACGACCCTCCTTCCATTGCGACGGGAGCCGACCTGCGCGAATACAGGCTTCGAACAGTTCCCGCAGCTGGCCGCGTAGATGTTTAGCGGCCAGGAAGAGGAGTCGACCTGGAACCCCGTCGGGTCCCGGTGCCGTCTTCCTGCCCCGGAGCCGGTCCAGGGCAACGTCTAGTTCCCCCTCGGAGATGGAGTGAGGCTCCTCGTCCGTGGGAGTGTCGGGAACGGGTGGACCCATACTGGGGGGAGTGAAGTTTCCCGGATCCGGGAAGAGCCCGTCGATAACCGACCGGAGCACCTCGGGTTCGAGCGTTTCCGTGACCGTGGATGTGCAAGGCCGCAACATGTTGCGGGCCCCACGGTACGGACGCCCCCAAGGGTCCCGATCGAGCGTCTCGAGGAGCTCGGCCCGAGCCCGGGCTTTCGCTTGCAGTATTGCAATCGAAAGGGCCTTTCTGGCCTCCCTAAACTCTCCCACGAGTCCATTTTCCGCGACGTAGTCCGGAGGACGGCGCGCCCTGCAGCGTTTGAGCCTGTGGCTGATGATGCGAACTGCCTTTCGCATCTCGCCCAGCTCCTCGGTCCACCAGTGGACCTGCTTGCACGGAGGCTGCCGCTTGGAGACGCGAGGCATCGCCGCGTTGCAAACCCTCGTCAGCGTCTTGCGCATGTGCTCTGCCTGCGACTCCAGGTTCTCGAATTCGACTGGGTAGGCCCAGCTTTCCGTGAGTGCCCACTCCTCGGCCTGCTCCGGATCGAGCTTGGTAAGGGCCCAACGCGGGAAGAGAGGGGGGCGATGAACAGGGCTCGGACCGGAGGAGGGGGTAAGCTCAAATCTGATGTACCGATGATCAGAGAGCGACTCCACCTCCTCCAGCACCCTCCATCCGACAACTCTGCGGGCGGCCGCATGAGTGGCGAATGACAGGTCGATGACCGATCCACCCCGCGCGCGTACGCAGGTCTGGACCGATCCCTGGTTCAATATGGTCAGGCCGGATTGAAGAGCCCATTCCTCAACCGTCCGGCCCCTAGGTTCCGTGAACGCATTTCCCCAGGAACAGTGTTTTGCGTTAAAGTCGCCCATCACGAAGATCGTTTTAGGCGACAATCTGTCTATGGCAGCCCTGATGGCGTCCAAGTGAAGCTCGAACTCCGCCAGGGGGCGGCTGCGCGAAAAGTAAACGCCTATGACGACGATACTCCCGCTCTCCGCCACCGCATAGCCCTTTCCTCTTTCGAGACATATAAGCGGTGTGCCAGATCCGGCTCTGGCCACCACCGCTACCACGTCGTCGAGGTCGCCCACTCAATTGCCGCAAGGCGGCACGTAATAAGGTTCGCTTATTACGGCCAAGTTCGCTTGCCACTCCGCCATCGCCTGCAGGCACAAATCCTGAGCGGTGGGGGAGTGGTTTACGTTCGCCTGAAATAGTATTGTTACGGGCGTACTAGGCATTGGAGGTGTCCATTGCGCGTACTCCCGTAACACCCGTGCGTTGTTTCGTCCTCGGATGGACGAATTTGCCCTTCACGTAGGGAGGCTGGCAGAACCTCGCCAACGTGGGGTGGGCAGCGTTGAGTCCCCCCGCCGCACACGCCGCGCAGTGGGGGTTCCGGGCCGTGCAGTCCGGCATCTTGTGTCCGCTCTTACCGCAGCGGAGACACAAGTTAGTCCGGTCCGGGCACGTGTCCGGACAGGTCTGGGCGCCATGGCCGACGTTGTAACACCGGTAACAACGTATCGGTCTGGCTTCCAGTGCCTCTACCCTCGCCGAGGTGAAGCCTACCACGAGGTAGCCCATCTCGACGATGACTTTGGCAGCAGCGACGGGGCACATCACGTACGATGCGCCCAAACCGCCCGGTCCTGCACCGATGTGCTTTGTGCGCACGTCGTCGCGCCGGCATTTGCCGGCGCGCGCGATCGCGTCACGCAGCCCATCGACCGTGACCGATTCGTCCAGCCCAGAGACGTAAAGCTCCCCACGCTTTACGGGGCGGACGACCTCGGCCATCCCTGCAAGGGCTCCGCGCAGAGCCTCGGCGACGCGGTCCGCCTTGGCCGCGCTCTCGGGTCCCGGCTGGAACTCGAGAAGGCGCGCGTCCCTGACGGTCCGCACCACCTTCAGCCCCTCGCGGAGGCCCATGGCCGCGATGTCGACCACCGTCGAGGCCTTCGCGAATACCTCGCGATAACCGACACCCTTCGCGGCCGCTGCCGGCAGCAGTTTGATGATAACTGCGGCCGACTTCGGCTCACGGAATACTACCGCAGGCTTCGCAGCCTGTTTCCGTTGTTGCTGCCCCCGCCCCGACGGCAGGGGAGCAGCTTGCGCCTGGGTGGGGGGAGGGGGCCCGTCGGCCCTCGCCCCCTTACCCTTTTTCCGCTTGACGACCGTCGTCCACGCCCCCCCCTCCGGGGCGCGGGCGGGGGCCACGGGCGCCGGCGGCGGCGCGACGTGCGCGATGCGAGCGCGGACGGCGGGCGCCGCGACGCCCGATGTCGCGGCCGCGGGCGCCGTCCGTTGCCTAGGGGCCGGCCTAGGAGCCGACACCACAGGCACGGGTGCCGTGGCGGGGGCCGTTAATGCAACGGCGGCATCGCGTGCCGCTCTCCGCTGCATTTTCAGCCTCCACTTCACCCCCCCTCTATTCGACTTTTTTTTAGGGGGGGGGGGGGGCCGGTGACGGTGGGGAGTCCGTCACCCCGACAGCCGGGGTCGCCACCACCTCCATCGGAACCGGGGTACTTACTTCCCCCGCATTCCGCCGGACGGCGAAGGCAGCCGTGGCCGTTTTCGGCCTAACGGCCACTTTTGGTGCCGGTTTGATTGCCGGCGCCTTGCCTCGGTCGGCCGCTAGCGGTGGACGGAGGGTCGGCGCGGCATTCAGCCGGTCCTCGATTCCGGCGAACCGGGCATCGAGTATGGGGGCGACAACGTCGATCACGGCCCGCACAAACGCGTCGTGATCGATGCCGCCGGGCCCCGTTGGAGCGGGTGTCGGCGCCACCCCGTTGGCGGCCGCCGGAGCTCGCTCCGTCCCGACGACGGGAGCCGTTGTCGGCCCTGCTACCTCAGCACGGGCCGGACGCGATTTTTTAACCGCAGCGGGTGCGGCGGGCGGTTCCGGTACCGCCGCCGCCTCCGCCGTGGCGGCTTGGACCTTTCGCTTGACGGGTACGGGGGTCGGCGCCGCCATTAGAGCAGGCGCCGGCTCCGCAACCGAAGCGGAGGCCTTTAGGGCCTTACGCATGTCTTCAAACTCCCTGCGGTAGGAGCGGTTTTCCTCCCGCAGCGAGCTTAACTTCATGCGTAGCCTGGCGTTCTCGTTACCGAGCTTCCAGGCCTCGGATTCCGGATTTCGCGTGACCAGTGTGTCGACGATGTCCGACACTCTGGACGCGGCCTCCTTCAGCCGGCGCACGTAAACCCCCTTCAAATTGCCCGACGTTTGGGCAATTTGAATTAACTCGGCGACCTGGGTGCACGCCGCTAGGCGGAGCTCCCCAGGGCCGAGAGCCGATATATTCCCGACGAGGGCGGCGCACTGGCTAGCCGCGGCCACTTTGGCGGCGGTTGCCTTGCGCGCCTTGCGCCCCTTTTCACCCCCCTCGGTGCGGAGGTAGGCCTCCGCACCCGCGAGAATGCTAGTAGTCGCCGCGGGTGCGCCCCCTGTGGGGCGCAGAGGCGAGCGCGCGCGCGCTGGGGAAGAAGCACCCGACGTGCCGTCCGAATCGGCGCCGCTGCTCTGGGACCGGTCCCAGAAGCGCGACCTCGATCCGGGAACGAGCATCGGGGCACACGAAATCGGCACCGTTGCCGTTGAAGACGTTGACGGCGCCGCCGAACCCGATGCCGAAGACGATGAGGCTGTGAAGGAATATGACGACGTCGTCGTGCCCGCCGCCGCTGCCGCTGAAGACGAGGACGTGGACACCGCCGCAGCCGAAGACGCAGGCGCCGACATCGCAACAGCGGCTCCCATCCCATTAGGGAAGGAAGACGAGGGGGTCGCCGCTGCCGCGCCTACGAGGTCCCTATTCACGACCCCGGCCGAGGGCGCGAGTGAGGCTCGCGCGACAACCGGTGTCGTGGGACGGTTGCTCTCGACGTTGCAGCCCGAAAGGTTGCAAGTCGATGTCGTAGGCACAGGTGAAGCTCGTGCGCTATACGACACCGTCGTCGTAGGGCACCCATCCCCTGCCGTCGCTGAACCGGCCGCCGTGTATACCGGACTACAGGCAGGCGCTTCAGGGCGGGAATAACTATGGTCACGAATCGCACCGTAGAGCGCGTGCTCCAGCGAGTCTGGGACGCTGCCGGACGGTGGGATGTGATCATGCTCTACGTAGGCGCCGCTCCCTTGCACGAGTGAGGCTCGCGCAGAGGTGGGTGGCGCCATGTAGGCATATTGAACTATGGTGCTTGCAGCGCTCACGGCCAGGCAAACGGCCGAGTTCGCTGCAAGCAGTACGTTCCTATCTATCTCCGGGTGTGCTGCGCTCCTGCGCGCGGCACGCCCGGATGGGGCCCTAGGCGCCATGGGAACCGGAGGCGGTCCCATCGCGCCGCACCTATCCTCATGCGTGGCGGCGGTGAGGTTTACCACCGCCGACGCATCCCCTACCGACCGGGCATATCGGCAGCCGTGAAAACGGCACTATCCGCATGCCCGTGACGCGGCCCGGCAACCGACCTGCTGCGACGGGCCGATGAAGAAGACGCCTTTTTCACCCGCGTCTCCCCGATCTCAGGCATTAACCAGCCATCCTTGGCCTTCGCGTGGTCCCGCTTTCGCGGGACACTCGAAGGCCTCGGGGCCTTCTGGGGGCCTGGGCCATCCATTACTGGAGGCCCGTTCCTTTGCCGAGACCAGTCGACGCGTGTGAATAACTATCGACACAAACGACCGTTATTGCGTAATGCGCTTAGGCGCGCCGAAATAAACAAGCGAATAGAGCTTAACAACTCACCCCAGTCGAAAAACAACTGATTCGCGCCGGAATCAAACTAAATAACACTGTACACTATCACTACACAACTGTTGTCGCAATTTGTCGCTTTTTGAGAGCGAAAAAGCGCAAAAAATTGCAGTTTTCCGCAAAGAGCACGGGCATTTGCGACTGCTTCGCACGGATGCCGTCCGGGAATTGAACATCTACGTATTGCATTATTGTATGTATATTCATCTATCCCACGGAAACGATGTCATTTATAAGGATGTAAAGTATCATGAATGTGGAGGACTGGATAAACGCTTTTAGAGTAAGCGGCCATAAGAGATCATCAGACGGCCTCTGTGGTTGAGCGGGCTAAACCTTTGCCGGCTTACCTCACTGCAACGCAGAGGCTCCTGGTATGGTAAATTTCGGAAACGTATTTTCTCCGTTATTTACTATGGTCTGGGTGTCTGGGATCGGCCCCAGAGTGGTCCGTTGTATATTACCCATAACACAAGCGTAATTTGCTTAATTTGGGGATATACAGTGTGTGTGTTTGTCGGCCGATTTATTTTATTTATTATTTATAAGAACCTTGAGTTGTGTTCCGGCATCAGAGCCAGGTTACAGTTTCTTCTTCAAGGGCAGCAGCAAATTACCAACACCTCTGTTATTGTTAATGTCCAGATTAAGTATGTAATAGGTAGATGAGTTAAATTAATGTTTCCTTATTAAATTAGTTGTTCAAAGCTAAACAATGTATCCGACTGAAAGACTTCTTATCTATGTCATGAAAAAATTAAAAAAAATTACTGTCCATAGACGACGTTTACCACTTTCCATCACAGTTGGGATGTCAGCCTGTCTGCTGTGATTCAGCAATAAGAAAAAATGCTAGCTCTGTGTTCAGATTTATTTAAATTCAAAGTAGCGCTGTTGGGTCTTTGATTTCAGCTCTTAGATTGAGCTCGATGAGGGTGATACCACGTGCTCACAGAATATTGGCATGAAACAAATCATTTTTTTATTTTTTATTGCACGAGTTCAGCAGACAGGCAGAAGGCCAATCTGATGGAAAGCGGTTACAATCACCTACAGATAATATGATATTTAACTATGCAGGAATGGAGAAACAATGTCCTGCATTGGGGTGTCCTGTCGTAAGAGGTGAAAAAATAACCAACAGTCGGGTGGTAGGGTATTTACCCGTTTGGATAGTGTACGGTTTGTCACATCTGAGGATATTAAATAATTAGATGAAATAACTTTAACTATGATTTATTGATATTTACTTAATACTAGATATGATATGATGTATGAGTAACACGTACGCGAGTCGCGGTGCTTTTACGTGAACTGTCGATAATAACGCGTGCTCGCGTAAATGCCGATTGTGCGTTCTGTACGGTTACACCGTACATGTTCCCGCACAGCAAGATGAGATATGGAAGATGAGCTAACCTAATCACAAGATGAAAAAAACAATAATCCTTAAAACTAAGTACAAAAACGACCCCGATAATTATACTTCGATCTTAAAACTACGCTTCATAAGAATAGGTGACGTGTTGATAGATTCAGTAGAACGACACTTAGCACACCGATTGTCTGATGGCCCTACATTTTCGCTATCACTCACGCACACTACACTTGTGTCTCTTTTCACATTTGCACTATCACTTACGCACAGTACACTGCTGCTGATGGCGGCCTGGTGCGCGACCGGCGCCGCGGAAAAGCGCCGCCGGTAGGCGCAGCCTAGGCCCACTGCTGCCGTCAGTCCTGCCACCGCCAGACAGTAAATGGCTACGTAGTGGTGGACATCGTGATAAGACACGTCATCCTGGTCACCCTGAACCTGATCCGATGCCGCTTTCACGTCTTCTATTCGCTTACCGAGATTCAATAGCGAGTGATTTATAGAACTATAGTCTAGCTCTGGTCTGATGTTAGGTATCGATATGTTGATAAAATTGTTGACAGGTGCGATTTTCGGAGCTAGTATCTCCGGCTCAATATTAATTTGATTTATGAAATCTTTGTGGGATGTGATGGTGGATAAATCGCTTTTGATGACACATTCATTCCATAAAGTGATGACATTGAGGCCAGTCACCTGTTCGCCGGTAACTTGATCACCACATATAAATCTAAGGGGACATTGTCCGCAACAGCCGATTATAAAAATATTGGTTTTAATTGTTATCCACGTCGTCTCACATTCACTTGTGTAATCTTACACACGTGGCTTTGTTTACTTGTAACACACAGGTTATCATCCGAGTGTCTGCGGTAGACGGGCGTTTGAAGTTCGCAAAGATAAGTATTTGAGTTGTACGATATACACTTATCAAAGTCGCTAGTAGACATAGGTATAAATGCATCCTTTTTTAAGTTCATCGCTATGCGACTTGATACAGGAATGATGTTCACCATGTGTTTGTCTATTTGATGTGGAAGTGTGTAACGTCCCCCCCTCGTAAAAACAACTTGATAACTATACTACCCGCACGAGTAATGTAAACACACATATGAACAACACATATGATATATGATGTGTGTAACACCATCAATTAGAATATTACATGAGATTATATCTCAAACCATACATGTCACATATATGGAGTAATCTACCAATCTGCATCACTACACATGAGTAAAGCAGATCACGTATATCACTCCACATACCCATACACATAGGCTTCTGATATACACTCATGAGTATAGAATTAACTTTATATTATTTGGCGTGAATCGTCAGAGTAGAACACTTTGTTGTGTATTGTAGCAACCCTTAGTCTTTTATGGAGGTCTATCGAACAGGACTGCTTAGCCAATCGAAATGTCTCGAAATGAAACCAGTAAATCACAAGTTTAATTAGATTTATTTACCTAAAACCTTACTATAATTAACTTCACTTAACAACCAGTTTAGGGAATAGTTATTATACATCCATATAGTAATTTGCTTATTATTATACCTATAGTCATAAACATTAAGACTTTCTACATGTGATATAAGATACTGATGGAAACCTATTACATATGAACTTTGGCCCTACACTACAGTATTAGATATAAGATATACATTTAACAACCAGTTTAGAGAATAGTTATTATACATCCATATAGTAATTTGCTTATTATGATACCTATAGCCATACACATTAAGATTTCCTACATGTGGTATAAGATACTGATGAAAACCTATTACATATGAACTTTGGCCCTACACTACAGTATTAGATATAAGATATACTTGTGTTATAGATGAATAGAAGTCAATATTACTATATTTTACATAAAGACAATAATATAGTATAATACTCATATAACATAAATCATGGGTAAAAGTAATAAATTTATTTATATAAAGGAACTATGATGTAAATTTTACAATATCCTAAAACTCAGTGTTACGGCTGCAAGATCAGTATATTAAATTGTAAATAATACAATTAGAATTGTGTTGTTACGGGTCGCATATGCAGTATTATAAAATATATATTCTTTTTTTCCTCATACATATAAATAATTGGTAAATAGTATATAGACAATAATGTTATATAGAAGGTAGTTATATAGTTGATATAGGATTATGAATAAAAGTATATTTTAGATGAACAATTGTGAGGTACCGTTTCTCTCTTCATATTTTATATAAAATATATAAAAATATGGTGAGGTCCCCAAGAAACCACCGCCCGAACAGCTTAGGGCTGTCCACTACAAACAGGGCAACACCATTGTTTAGGACGGATACAAGGATAAGGTTCGAAACCCTCGTCCAAAATATTATATTACTGCTGATAATTGCTTTAGTAATTCCACGTTACAGGTTCGTATATCATAAAGGCCATTTGGTATATTCTCGAGGCTGCAAGCAGACCTGAGAGCGAAGCTTTAAATGATCCGCCTAGGAGTGCCAGCTTGTCAACGTACATCAAAAGATGAGTCTACAATATTGTGACTTACATGACTAAAGAAGCTGATATGTGCAACTCAGCGGTGTAACAGCTCGCATATGTGTATTTGAAGCATGATAAAATGGAAGTCATAAGAGAACCACCTGAACGTTTCATTTACTTCAAGCATAAATCAACTGTGTATGATAATACTTCATACATCATTAAATTTATTCATTATATGATCTCTAACCCATAGGGACGGATCAGACAGGTAATTTGGGGAATTTCACCACCACCTGAATTAGTTTATAATATATGTAAGAATATGATACAAACTAATGTTTGAGCACAATCAGTATTACCTGGAAGGACATAAAGGAAACTCACCGGATCTCCTTAAAGGGTTGGACGGCACAGTTCTTCTGTATTATTATAATTTCTGGCCACTATTATTATCTGATAAATATTTCACACATTTGTAGCACTACACAATTTGATTTAAAGTATTTTGTAATATTAATTTTACTTAATTTCAATTTTACGCACAGAGCACAATTGTACTACCTCCTTTCTTTTCGTCGATTTCTTCTCACCAGTGAGCAAGGTATATTTGGCTCAAATATAAGGAATTATGAAGGAAAGAAAGGGATGGATAATTACACGTCATGCACTCAAGCAATGTTATTTAAATAAATAATGAGGCGACGGTTTATTCATTATACTGACACAATTGCACATATCGAATTTATAAAATGTGGATTTTACCTTTAATATTAATTCAATACTATAAACGGCGTAAACATGTCCCCCAGGTTGAAAGAGTAAAGCTCTTTCAAGACAAATATGGAGGGTAAATTAGTTATAATACAATTCAAATAATTATTATTATAAGTTATAATTAATTAATCTTACTTATTAATAAATGCATACATAGTTGAGAGAAGTGGACTGTATGTGAATGTCGTCATATCGAAGCTACTGTGTAGGCAATGGATAAATTTTAATAACAGGTCTTCGATATATGCCAGTTTTAGTTCGAACATTTACTACTCTTACGACTCCATCGCGACCTGGAAATGTTTCGTCAATAATACCTATCGGCCAATCCAAAGGTGCACTATTTTCAGACTGAAGCAAAACAACAGTGCCAGTTTGAATTAAAGTTTTGTCCTGATGCCATTTATAACGTACTTGTAACGTATGGAGATATTCTAATTTCCATCTTTTCCAAAACGATTGCACGAGAGCATCAACGATACGTTTTCTATGGATTAGACTACCACTACTAAGATTAACTATGGTTTCAGAAGGAAGCGATCTTAATGGCGTTAAGTTTAAAAAATGAGCAGGAGTAAGGGCTTGTGGATCTGAAGGGTCAGAACTTAAAACTGATAATGGTCGTGAATTTAATAATGCCTCGATTTGAGTGAGGACTGTTATCATTTCTTCAGAAGTTAGTAACTGATTACCAATTACTTTATTTAGATGAGTCTTGATACATCGTATATTTCCCTCCCAAATGCCTCCGAAATGAGGAGATAGCGGAGGGTTAAATTTCCATATTATAGCGTTGTCTCGTAATTCATTTGAAAATTTATCACTGTATTGTTCAGAGGAGATCAATTCGTACATCTCTTTAAGATAAGATTGGGTTCCCAAAAAATTGGATCCGCAATCTGTATAGACAACCTTAATAGGGCCGCGCCGAGATAAAAAACGCTTAAATGCATTCAAAAAAGAAGCAGTACTTAAATCTGTTGACAGCTCGATATGGACTGCTTTCGTCACAAGACATATGAACATGCAAATATATGCCTTTATGCTATGAACACCACGACGCCTAAATGGGATAACACGTAATGGTCCGGCGTAGTCTATGCCCGTGTGATAGAAGGCCTTTGCTTCTTGAACCCTACACGCTGGAAGATCAGCCATTAATGGATAATTATTCCTAGGATTGCATTTGAAACAAATATTACATTTTTGTATTCGCTTCCTAACAATGTTTCTTGCCGAGAGAATCCAGTAGTTTTGACGAATTAGAGACATTAATAATTGTGGGCCAGTGTGTAAATATTTTTTATGATAATAATCTATTATTATATTAACAATATGATCTCGACTTGGAAGAAGAATAGGATGTTGACTATCAAAATCTAAATTAGCATTTCCCAATCTACCTCCAACGCGAAGAATGCCATTGTGGACAAATGTTCTAAGCCTTTGAAGGGATGGCGACAATTTCTTCCCTAATTGAGCATTTTTTAATTCATTAGAGAAATGAACCCTTTGAAGTACCTTGATGATAGCCGTCTCCGCGATCTTTAAATGAGAAATATCAAACTTCCTTGGTAATACTTTAATAAATTTGAGAACGTATATTACAATTCGTATTAATTTTGACCATGATGAAATACGACCTGCAAGGTCATACAAAATAAATTCATTAGGGTTTTCAACTGTGGATACCATAACCGTAGTTTTCGTTTCAGGTATGTCCTTTACAGTTGAAACATCAAAGGTTTTGACGGGCCATTCATTAATAGGCGAGTGAGCGAACCTTGGTCCATTAAACCAAAGTGGGTGTTCCATCAATTGTGAAGGTGATAAACCGCGTGACAAGCAATCGGCTGGATTTTCTTTACCCGCTATGAAATAAAAGTTTTTTGGATGTATTTCATCTTGAATTTTTGTTACTCTATTAGCTACAAATGTTTGCCATCGTGCTGGTGATGAATTAATCCAGGCCAGAGCAACTGTACTATCCGTAAAAGCAAAAACATTACTAATTTTAGCGCGATATGAATAGGTGTCAATAACTACTCGCATTAACTTAGCAAGAACTAAATTCCCACAAAGTTCAAGTCTAGCCAAAGAAATATTACGTAGAGGTGCTACCCTAGATTTAGCAGAAACAATATTAATAAGAAATGTATTGGTCTGAGGAAAACAAACATGTAAATATACGACGCCGCCATAAGCCTTTTCAGAAGCATCAGCGAATCCTAGGACGCTAATTACGCAGTCCGTGACGATACCTGAATGCCGTGGGATTCGTATGTTCTCCAGAATAGGGAGCTCTGACTCAAACTGACGCCATAATGCCACTATATGTTGTGGAGGTGTTTCATCCCAATCGATGTTATTCGCCCACAATGTTTTAATGATGAGTTTTGCTAATAAGGTAACAGGGGCTACAAAGCCCATGAGATCCCATAATCGAGCAATAACAGAAAGAATATTTCTCTTAGTACATTCACGATACTGTAAATTGACAGTAAACTTGAATACGTCTTCGACTGGATGCCATTGTAGTCCGAGAATTTTAAGATGACTTTCAGGACTAAATTCGATTATTTCCGATATACGATGAGCAGGTGGTATTTTGGCAAGTACTTCAGGAGAGTTGCTAGAAAATTTCACTAGCTCAAACCCACCAGCAAGAAACAGTTCAATAAGCTGATTAGAAAGTTCGACAGCTGTGTTTGCATCTAAACAGGACGTAGCCATATCATCTGTAAATATATCACGATCTGCTACAGGTGCCGCTAGCGGATAATGAGATCCTTCGTCAGTTACTAACTGACGCACTGTTCTAATAGCTAGAAATGGACTGCAGCATAGACCAAAGGGTACGCGGGTAACTTCGTATAGTTGTAACTCATCTTTGGGATCAAACCGATAAAGCAATCTCTGAAATTTCCTATCTTGTTCTCTAACTAAAATACGGAGGTACATCTGCCTAATATCCGCACTTATGGCAATAGCGTGAAGTCTAAAATTCAGGATTATTTTAAATAAATCGTTTTGAAGATTTGGTCCTATATGTAATATGTCATTGAGTGATAATCCTGATGACGATTTCATACTACCGTCTAATACAACTCTTAGTTTGGTAGTGTTTTTGTCAGATCTAATTACACAATGATGTGGAATTATATATTGAAGTGATGAATTATCAACATTTGAGCAGGTAACTAAGTAACCCTTATTCAAATAATCCTTTATTACTGCATCATATTCCATTTTTACTTCAGGGCGTGATAACAACTTTCGCTCTAATGAAAGAAACCTACGCTTTGAGGCCTGTAGTGAGTCACCTAATTTAGACGCACTGTTGTTAAATGGTAATGAAACTACGTAGCGACCTAAATCATCGCGTGTAGTTGTACTGCGATAGAAGTTCTCACAATCTTGTTCATCTTGCGTGTATGGCTTTACATTAGGCACCTCCTCTACTTCAAAAAATCGACTAATGCAATCAGGTAATAATGTATTGTCCAATGTACAATATGTATATGTATTTTTTGAAGGGGACACTAAAACCGGAGCTTGGCCGACAATAAGATATCCAAACTTGGTATTAATTGCTACAGGTTCCCCAGGGGCCCTCGATATAGTGTGCGGTAATAAACTACGAGCAAAGATATCCGAACCTAGAATTATATCTATTTTACCAGGTTCTGAATAATTGCAATCAGCTAATTTAATATTTTGCAAATAATCTAAACGAGTAATGTCAATTTTTGCGGTTGGCAACTCGCTAGTGATCTTCCGAATTACTAAGGGTCGGACTGTAACGTGAAACGATTCGTCTATTTGAGAACACAAAGTAATACATGCATATCCTTCGATTAAATTTTTCACGTTGCCTACTCCGCAAACTTGTTTGGTTTGAGATGAAAATATAGGCAGATTTAATTTATTACAGCATTCAAGTGTGATTAAGTCACGTTGAGATGCACTGTCAATTAATACGCGGACTGTATTTAATTTTCCCGTATTATCTAAAATGTTGCACTGTGCTGTACCGAGCAAAACAGTTTTATTAGATTGTGTATCGGAATTACATTCAGTGGCTGTGCAGCGCTCGTCTAATGCGCATAGTGACACAGCGCCAACGTTACTTTGACTAAAATCCGACGATAATCGTTCTTCTACTTGCGGTGCGCTCGACTGACTATTATTATTATCGTTTAATACTACATTCACTGCTGAACGCATGTGACCCGTTTTCTCATTGTCTATAAAATGCAATAGTTCGTGATGACTACAAGAACAAATGCCACATCTTGTATTTGATTTACAATTACGCACCGTGTGACCCGTCCTTAAACAGTTAACACAAAATTTATTCGTTTTTATGAAGGTAAAACGTTCCCGAGGTGTAATTAATTTAAACTTAGAACAAATATTTAGTTCAGAATGATCAGTCTGCCCACAGAACACGCATTTGCATTGCTCGTGAACTACAAATGTATTCACATTGTTATCTTTATTATTTGAACGAAATTTTCTATTTCCACTAATTTGTGAATTAATTTTAGGTTTTATATTTTTATTATAATTTTGAGTATTTGTGACGTTATAAACACGCTGTAAAATATGTGACTGGTTTCTAATAAATTCTATAAATTCATTGCAAGTAGGTAGTTTCTCAGAGTTGCAATGACTCATTTCAAATGATTTCATAATTTCCAAATTAATTTTCTTGCAACCTAAATGAATAAATATAAAATCCTCAAGACTTTCAAATTTTAATTGTTTTAATGAACTAATTAATGAGGAGTATTTATCAATAAAATTCTCAAGACTAATGGGATCCGATTCGTTAACCGACGGGAGGGATAATATTTTGTCCAGGTAATTAGCGGCCAGTCTGCGCTTGTCATTATATTTGTTTACTAAAGTTTGCCATAAAACAGGATAATTTTCTGCAGTAGGCATAAAACCGTGACAAATAATCTGAGCGTTACCCGTTAATTTTCCCATTAAGTACTGAATTTTTTCACTATCCGTGAGATTATTGTTTTCATGGATAGCCGATTTAAATGTTTCATAAAATATAGGCCATCCTTCCAAATCACCATTAAAGGAACATAATTCTAAACGCGGTAGCTTCGGATACTGTCGCTGAGACTCAAATTTGTTCTCACTTACAGAATTCGTCATGTTGTGCGTATTTTGACGCGATGACATTAATTCCGATAACTTATATTTAACGCGAGAATATAAATCATCAAATGCTGTCAAGGACTCGTAACTGGGTTCCGACGCATTTGCATTTGATGCCAATAAGTCATTACGTTCATCAAGTGATTGGATAAACTCTGTTCGTACCATATCAATTGTATTAGCTTTCGACATGAAAACATTCACACTTTCCTCATCCGACAATCGAGACAAACTATCGTAAATAGATTGCATTCGAGAAAAGTATGCATTAATTTTACTTTGTAATTTGCGTACATTACGTTCAAAAACTATATCAGACTTTGCAGTAGCCATTTTAGTTAATTATTA